>JARQAD010000001.1:88616295-89816295 GCA_029955455.1 Quercus agrifolia | reverse complement strand
GTGAAATGTAATATCAAGGGCAAACTGCAACACCAAATGGATTGAAGATAATTAATAAGGGAGATTTAATCAATTGAATTCAATAAAAAATATATATTAATAAAAAGATTAAAAAAAAAAAAAAACCAGATGAATAGTAGCTAATTCCTAATGGCTTAACTTTCCACCATGACCAACGTCGTTTTGGGATTGCCAATTAAAACCGAATGCCACTTAAATTTTCAATCCACTTGGCTCGGCAGCTTCGCATGAGAGAAGGTCACAGAGACTCATTTTCATTCTTGTCAATCAAATCACTTCTGACAATTGGAACCCTTCACTCAGTCACTCAAAATTCCACAAAGTGAAAAACACACATAATATTGAACAAATGGAGCAGGGGAGAGAGAGTCAGAGAATTGAGAGAACAGAAAGAGCAGCAAGGAGAGATCAGACGCAGAGAAAATGCCTCTCATCTGCTCGACAAAATGCCCTCACTACTAACACTGACACTGACATAATTAGCACCCTACCGGACACTCTCCTCTCCCACATCCTCTCTTTTCTCCCAATCCAAGACTCCGTCGCAACAAGCATTTTGTCGAACAGGTGGAGGTTTCTCTGGACTCTCGTCCTTATTCTTTGCTTGGACCAGAGAGAACTTACAAATAAGGAGGAGGGGGATCAAAAGTTGAGGTTTGTGGATATAGTGTTCAGAATCTGGACTCTTCGAAACGCCATTTCCAATCCCACGCCCCTACGCAAATTGTGCATTTGTTGGCATCACGATTGTCTTCCCTTCTATGTCGACACATGGCTTCGTGCCACCAATCTGCATGATTTGCAGCAGCTCTCTCTCAATATTGACTTCTTTTAAGACACCTTTCGAGTTGCCCCGTACTCTCTACTTTTCTACAAAACTAGTGGTTCTGAAATTTGCAGGCGATATTAATCTAAATCCTCCTCCTGCTTGTGCGTTCCCATGTCTCAGGATTCTAGGACTTAGAGGTGTTATACTTGCAAACCAAGACTCTCTCTCTACCTTCCTCGCTGCCGGCCCGGTCCTCCACTATTTGTCCCTCACATTGTTTGGTGTAAATTTGGAACATTTGGACAAGTTCAGTGTCACTGTACTCGTGCCTACGCTGAAAATATTATATTTAGATTGGAAAGTTAGGTCTCCTTCGTACAAATTCCATATAAACACCCCGGCTCTCGAGTACTTTTGTTTCACAGGTTTTTTGAACGGGGATTATGTGTTGGAAAACCTCCACAACGTGGTCGAATGTGTACTTCAGTTTCAGCCACGCACTTTGTTGAGTATTGAAGATTACGCGAAGAAATCATGGGACTTCATGAGACCACTCTGTAATGTTATTTCCATGGAATTGAGCACAATTACTGCACAGGTTACGCTACATTTTCATGCTCTAATAACTCTCTATCATTAATTAATTTGCTAAATACTAAATAATATTGTTGTAATTTAGTTGCGACTTTGTGAAATTTGTAATTGTTATGTGGTAGTGCAGATCCTCTGCTATGATTCTAATCATGAAGATGGTCCCACATTTTATAATTTGTCCTCCTTGAAATTTTTTGGTGGCATTTCGTCTGAGTGGTATGCGTGGGATGGAGTGCGACTCTTGCTTTATCGGGTTCCAAAGCTACAAATACTTTCATTTGAAAAGGCACACTTGCTTGGTTCAAATCTTAGACCTAAACGCTTGGAGGAGCCACTGAATATCTGTCATCACACCTTACTACCTGTCATTATAAAGGATTTGATGAGAAAGAGGAAGAGATGGAACTTGTTAGACAAATCCTGAAGGCAGCGAAAGTATTAAAGTCAATGAAAATCACTGTTAACGGTTATCTAGACTCAAAGAAGCTTTGTGTTTGCAAGGAATTGAGGAAATTTCAAAGGAGCTCTCAGAATTGTGAAATTGCATTTCACGAAGGACGTTTCACATGATGTGCCATTTTATCTCGTTCCTCTTTGATATTGCATGTCACCTGCTTTGCTTTAATATCTTTGTGTAATTCATTTGCTGCCTTTGCTATGTCAGACTTTATTCCTATGGTACAGTGCAAAATGCTTGAAGATTTAATTTGTATTTGCCATCTCTTTCAGTTATGCCAGTTAAGCATGTTTTCAATTCAGGATTTCCCCCCCTGTTATAGCATATACTTACTGATCTCTTGTTCTCCCTGAGCTTTATTAAAAATCTATTTTATTATAATTTCCAAACATGCTGATTCCATGCTGTCCCTGATGCGATACCGTGTTAATATATTGGATTTTTGTAGAAATTAGCACCATGTATGCTACTGGAACGTTTGCTTGGCTGTTTGCACTTGAATAAGCAAAGCTGTTATTCCCATAACTGATTGTAGCAATCAGGATTACAGAAATGGTATTTTTCTGTCCTGCAAAATCTATGTATGTTACTTTTGTTTGTGCAGCGTTTGTAAAAGCTATAAATTTTGTAGATATTTAATCATGAGAATTGGTGCAATAATGCAATTTATTCAGGACTAGTGTATGCTCTCATTATTTGTTTCCTATTTTTCTGCAGAAGAATTGTTGTTAAGTAGACTTGGTTACCATAAGAAGCAAAGGTTTGGAACAATTATTCATCGTACATTTGTTCACCTTTTTAATCAGTGTTTTGATTTGTTCTGTCTTGATGTCCTGATATTATGTGCTGGTTTTGAATGTTGTTTTGATATTTTTTTTCTTGATTTCTTAAAAGTTCATGTATAACCCATTTATCTAGCTCCTGAGGTGATTGTAGTCATATTAAGATAAAGAATGGAGAAATAAATAGGAAAAGAGAAATTAGTGCTTAGTTGACTATGTTACAGATTGAGTGGCAAGTGCATGTAGCAGAAAGGCTTTGAAGGAAGACCAGGCCAGTGATTTCTATAAGATGCAGCCCTATATGAGGTTGCATTTTTTAGAAAGTGGTCTTGATGACCTTAACTAGGTGGAATTAGAAGTATTGTTGAGTTTTACGGTAAGGAATTGAAACCTAAACTTTTATATTTGTGCTACCATAAAGAGGTTTCAATATAAAACTAAAGATGTTAATGCTATATTAGTAGCATTGGAAAATTAAAAGAAATTGTTATACTTCTTACTCTTTAAATATCACATTCCATGAAGATTTCAAATATTGAATGTATGAGCTAACTTCTATTTGGGCATAACATTCTTTCATTCAATGTTGGGTTTGTTACTTGGCCCATTACTCCCTTAATAAAAGAAGTAACACATGTAAGATTACTCTTTTTGGCAGATGTCTTTGGATGTCAAAAACTTTTGAACAAGAAAAAAAAAGGGGTAAAAACCTGTTTTGGTTCCCAGTTTTGGAGGTTTTTTTGAGGTTGAATTGCCAGTTTTGACTGGTTTTAAGTATTTCCAGTTTTTGAATGTGGACCAGACCAGTATAGATCCCAGTTGTACCTCAGGACTGATCGGTCTGATCCAGTTTTTGAAAAGATTGACTGCGAGTTTAAAATCCATTGAATTCGTGTATGACTTATCAATCAAAAAAATACTTTGCTCATGGTCTCAATTATCCAAAGCCAGGATTATGATCATATAGTTAATTCGAATCTTTTCCCTGTATTTTCCATAGTCTTCATCATAAACACAGCAATTAATGAAGCAAATACTAACAACAATGTTGGCTACTTTAATTGGTGTTCAGTTGAAAATGTGTGATAGAAGTTTTTCTGTTGATGATTTTTCATCATGCCATGCATACCTTTGAACATTCTTGAAGCTTTAAAAAATAAAAGACCATCTATTTGCAATTCCTACCAGATGATCAAGATGAACCACAGGTCCACAAATCAAGCATGTTTGGCACATGTCTAACATCATATGTATTCATTTGTACTATGAGGCATGTCTAGTTCTGCATTTATTTGTTTGGCTGTTTGCATTGAAGGTCCAGATCTGTTCTTCCCATCACGAACTACAGTATTTCTTTTCACCATAAAACTCTGCAAGGTTGGACTTCAGGTCTGCAAATATGATATTTGTCTGCTTCAAATCGTTTAAGTATGTTTATTTTGTTTGTGTAGATTTAATTAGTAAAAAAGCCTGAAGATTAGCTGATTGAGGAGTTAGTCTTGATTTAAGCAAAGATGCTCCTCTAAAGTTGGAGTGAATTAATTACACAAATCATTAATAATGAGACTCGGTACACTTTTTGTATGTTGTTAACACAAAAACTATGATGCATGTTTACAACTTCCTGAAATTTGAATCAGTATCAGAAAGGTGCTTAGTGAACTCATTTGTTTAAGATGTGTATGCACAAGAATTGACATTAACTAGCCTTATCAATTGTATTTTCCATTGGGAGTAAAGCGTACTATTAGGCATATCTATTCAGAAAAAAAGGGAAAAAGAAAAAGGAAGTAATAAAAAAAAGGTCATATAGGAAAATAAGAATAGGAAAATAAAGATAAAACTTAGGAGTTAGCACCAAGGGTTGCTTGGTATTAGCACCAAGTAAAAAAAAACCACTAGAAATTAACAACTAAGGTTGGCACCAAACCGTGATGGCGATTTCAATTGAAACTTTATTAATCAAAATAATCTCCTTTTGGTAGGAGTACAATATTTTGCTTAAATTTGTGTAATAAACAATAATTCTAATTGATCTAAGAAACCCTACCTTCGGACTTTCTTGTACTCCCAAATTGTTAAATACATGATTATTTATCTGTAATTTCAATCAAGCTTACTAATTCAGAATTTTGAACCCACAATCTTAGAAAGATAGTGCTGAAGGTCATCTTTGGTCCAAGGCTTAGGGTCAGGAGCAAAGAAAGCAAGTTTGAAACATGTCAACAAATATCTTATGTATTTATTTGTAGTATGAAAACTTTTAAGTACCAACTTGAGTCTTGAACTCTTTCTTTCCCCTTCCTCCATTACAATCTTCTACTTGCTTCATCACTTATACATTAATCTCTGGCCACTGTTATTATGGTCTTATTTGTGCATGTCCCTTCGGGTCTACTTTGGTTCATTTCATATTTTTCAACCCAAAATTTAATATAAAACAAAAGATTTTTTTTGTCCAAAACTAAAAAAGACAATCTATAAAAAAATCAATTTATGGCCCAATTAATCAAAAATAGACCAAAGTAGACCAAATTAGACCAAATGAATTTAAATAGACCGAACATATAAACTAAAGTAAATTGCATGGAGTAGAAAGGTTTTGAGGGAAGTCCGGGGCAGTGAATTCTCTTTAAGAATTATCCTACAAAATCAAATATCAAAGGCAAATTACAATACCAAATGGATTGGAGATAAGTGAGTTTCATTTAGCTTTAACTGTTAAATTTTTTTTATGGTTGAATAAAATATCTGAAATTCAATATTCGCTTATACCAAAAATCGATTAGTGTTTTAGTTTGATGATAAGTAGACTCATAGGTTGAAATTCTCTTTTAAAAAAAAAAAAAAAAAGAGATAATTAATAAAGAAGATTTTATCATATGAATTCAAAAAAAAAAAAAAAGATAAATAACCATTATATATATATATATATATATATATTTAAAAAGAATAACTAATGGCCTAATCACTTAACTTTGAACTTTCTACCATGACCGACATCGTTTTGGGATTACCAATTCAAACAAAGGTTACTTAATTTGAGAAAGACTATGTAAATCACATTTTCACAATATTTTTACAATAAATTTTATAGAAAGATTTTGACAAGCGTAGTTGTGAATTCAAATTTAAACCCCATAACAACCTGAGACTCCTTTAAATTTGAATTTTCAATCGCTCTGTTGGCGCCGCATCGTATTAGAGAGAGTTAAAATCTATTTGGATACTATTTATTTTATTGAAACTAAAAATTTATTGCGGAAAGTACTATAGGTAAAGGATAAATAAAGATAAAAATTAGTTAAAATAATACAGTGGGGGTCCATAAATAATATAAAAAAAGTATAGTAAAACTCATAAATAATAACAAAAATAAACTAAACAGTAAAATAATTTTCATTTTTCATTTTGATTCAAACAACGCTCAGAGACTCCTTTTCATTCTTGTTAATCAAATCATTACCGTACAGTCTTCTCTTCTGTACCCGCCCAAAATTGAAACCCTTCTTCACTCAGTCACTCAAAATTCCCATAAAGCGAACCACACACATATTGAACAAAAATGGAGCAGAGGCAGAGAATTGAGAGACCTGAGAGAGCAAAAAGGAGAGATCAGAAACAGAGAAAACGCCTCTCAACTGCTCGACGAAATGCCTTCACTACTAACCCGAGACTCTGTCGCCACAAGCATTTTGTCGAGCAGGTGGAGGCCTCTCTGGACTCTCGTCCCTGCTCTTCACTTGGACCAGAGAAAACTTACACAAAATCGAAATTATAGTTTTGCAGATATAGTTTCTGGAATCTGGA
This sequence comes from Quercus agrifolia, assembly GCA_029955455.1. Taxonomy (NCBI): domain Eukaryota; kingdom Viridiplantae; phylum Streptophyta; class Magnoliopsida; order Fagales; family Fagaceae; genus Quercus; species Quercus agrifolia. Next base: position 89,809,862 of record JARQAD010000001.1, on the reverse strand, counting down.
CAGTTCGAGACTCCATTTCCAATCCCATGCCTCTACACAAATTGATCATTTATTGGTATCAAAATGATCTTCCCTCCAATGTTAACACATGGCTTCGTGCCACCAATCTGCGTGATTTGCAAGAGCTCGATCTCTACATATTTACTGACGTTCACCGACCTTTGGAGTTGCCTCGTAGTATCTATTTTTCTACAACATTAGTGGTTCTGAAATTGATGGCTTCAATTCTTCTCAATCCTCCGCCTGCTTGTGTGTTACCATGTCTCAGGATTCTAGTACTTACGCGTGTTAAATTCGCAAGCCGTGACTCTCTCTCTACCTTCCTCACTTTGTCCCTCACAATGTATGATGTAAATTTTGAACATTGGGACGAGTTCTGTCTTCATCATACAAATTCCAGATAAACACCCCGGCTCTCGAGTACTTTAACTTTAGAGGTTTTTTGAATGGGGATAATGTGGTGGAAAACCTCCCCAGTGTGGTTGAATGTGTCCTTCAATTTGAGCAATGTGTTTTGATGGATATTGAAGATTATGCAAAGAGAGTATGGGACTTCATGGGACCACTCTGTAATGTTATTTCCATGGAATTTAGCACAATTACCGCACAGGTAAGATCACACTATATTTTTCATGTTCTAACTCTCTATCATTAATTAATTTGCTAAATACTAAATAACTTTGTTGTGAGTTGTGACTTTGTGAAATTTGTGATTGTTATGTGGTCGTGCAGATCCTCTGCCATGATTCTAATCGTGAAGATGGTCCCACATTTTATAATTTGTCGTCCTTGAAATTATTTGGTGGCAGTTCGTCTGAGTGGTATGCGTGGCATGAAGTACGTCTCTTGCTTTTTCGGGCTCCAAAGCTACAAATGCTTGCATTTGAATGGAAACACTTGCTTGGAGGAGCCACTGGATGTTCCTGAATGTCTGTCATCACACCTTACTACCTGTCATTATAAAGGATTTGAAGGGAAAGAGGAAGAGATGGAACTTGTTAGACAAATCCTGAAGGCAGCAAAAGTATTAAAGTCAATGAAAATCACTGTTACCAGTAATCTAGGCTTAAAGTTGAAGCTTCTTATTTGCGAGAAATTGGGGAAGTTTCAAAGGAGCTCTCAGAATTGTGAAATTGCATTTGAAGAAGGACGTTTCACATGATGTGGCTCGTTCCTCTTGGATATTGCATGTCACCTGCTTTGCTAATATATCTTTGTGTAATTCATTTGCTGCCTTTGCTGTGTCGGAGTTTATTCCTATGGTATAGTGCAAAATGCTTGAAGATTTAATTTTTATTTGCCATCTCCTTCAATTATGCTAGTTTTTACTAAGCATGTTTTCAATTCAGGATTTTCCCCCCTGGTATAGCATATACTTGCTGATTCCATGTTCTCCCTGATGCGATTCCATGTTAGTATATTGGATTTTTGTAGAAATTACCACAATGTGTGCTACTGGAATGTTTGTTTGGCTGTTTGCACTTGAAGGAGCCAAGCTGTTATTCCCATCACTGATTGAAGTTATTAGGATTAGAGAAATGGTTTTTTTCTGTCCCGCATAATCTATGTATGTTGCTTTTGTTCGTGCTGTTTTAGTAAAAGCTAGAACTTTCATAGATATTTGATAATGAGAATTGGTACAATACTGCACTCTATTCAGGTCTAGTTTATTGTCACGTTATTTGTTTCCTATTTTTCTGCAGAAGAAGTGATGTATTGTTAACTACCCTTGTTTTGCCATAGGAAGTAAAGTTTTCATACAATTATGCATATCTTTGTACAATTATGCATATCTAGGTTGATTACTGATATAAGGAATTATTTGTTGCTTCACTTTTTTAAACTGTGGTTTGATCGGTTCTGTCTTGATGTCCTAATATTATGTGCTGATTTTGAATGTTGTTGCTATTGTTTTTTCTTTTTTACTTAAAGGTGATTGTAGTCATATTAAGATAAAAAATGGAGAAGTAAAGAGGAAAAAGAAATTAGTGCTTAGGTGGCTATGCTACAGATTGAATGGAAAGTGCATGTAGCAGAAAGGTTTTGAGGGAAGACCAAGCTAGTGATTTCTATAAGATGCAGCCCTATATGAGGTTGCATTTGTAGAAAGTGGTCTTGATGACCTTAACTTGGTAGAATTGAAGGTATTGTTGAGTTCTACACTAAAGTGAGGAATTGAAACCCTAAACTATTATATTTCTACTACTATAAAGAGGTTACAAAATAAAACTAAAGATTTTAATGCTAAATTAGTAGCATTGGAAAAAAAAAAAATTGTTATACTTCTTACTCTATAAATATCACATTCCATTAAGAATTTCAAATATTGAATGTATGAGCTAACTTCTATTTGGGCATAACACTCTTTCGTTCAATGTTGGGTTTGTTACTTTGCCCATTACTCCCTTAATAAAAGAAGTAATACATGTTAGTTTACTCTTTTGGGGGGATGTCTTCGGATGTCAAACACAATAAAATAAGGGTAACAACCAGTTCCAGTTCCCTGTTTTGGAGGTTGAAATGGCAGTTTTGACTGGTTTTAAGTATTTCCAGTTTTTGAATGTGGACCAGACCAGTATAGATCCCAGTCACAATTGTATCTCAGAACTGATTGGTCTAATCCTGTGTTTGAAAACAATGGTTGCAAGTTTAATATCCATTGAGTTCATGTATGACTTATCAATCAAAGAATACTTTGCTCTTGGTGCCAGTTATCCTGAAGCCAGGATTATGATTATATAGTTAATTGGAATCTTTTCCCTGTATTTTCATAGTCTTCATCATAAACACACCAGTTAAAAAAACAAATACTAACAACAATGTTTGCTACTTTTGTGGGTGTTCGGTTGATCTTTCTTGAAGTTTTAAAAAATAATAAACCATTTATTTGCAATTCCTATCAGATGATCAGGATGTACCTCAGGTCCACAAGTCAAGCATGTTTGACACATGTCTAACATCATATGTATTCATTTGAAGCATGAAGCATGTCTAGTTATCGATGTATTTGACTATTTGCATTGAAGGTCCAGATTTGTTCTTCCCATCACAAACTATTTTCACCATTGAACTCTGGAAGGTTGATGCTCATGGACTTCAGGTCTGCAAATATGGAATTTGTCTGCTTCAAATCATTTAAGTATGTTTATTTTGTTTGTGTAGATTTAATTAGTTAAAGCCTGAAGATCTTCTGACTGAGGAGTTAGTATTGATTTATGCAAAGATGCTCCTTTGGAGCTGGTGTTAATTAATTACGCAAATAATTAATAATGAGACTTGGTACAGCTTTTGTATGTTGTTAACACAAATCTCATGATGCATGTTTACAACTTCCTGAAATTTGAATCAGTATCAGAAAGTTAACTCATTTGTTTAAGATGTGTTTACACAAGAATTGACATTAACAACCTTAGCATTTGTATTTTCCATAGGGAGTAAAGCACACTATTAGGCATATCTATTCAGCCAAAAATAAAAAAGAGGCTTATCTAGGCTGATTAGAAGATGTTTGTTGCTTCACTTCTTTAAAAACTGTTCTGATTGTGACACAGGATCTGATTGTGACTCAGGACCAGCTAGAATGATGCAGCAATATAAATTAAGAATAGAAAAATAAAGATAAAACCTAGGAGTTAGTATCCAAGTTTGCTTTGCATCAGCACCGAGCTAAGAAAAACAAATAGGAGTCAGCACCTAGGGTTGGCACCAGACCATGGAGACAATTTCAATTGAAACTTTATTCATCAAAATAATCTCCTTTTTGATAGGAGTACAATATTTTTCTTATATTGGTGTACTAAAAGATAATTCTAATTTCTAACTGATCTAAGAAAACCTACTTATTGAATTACAAAAATAATATTGGCTTTAAATAAAATACCAAAAACCCTAATTAAATACTAGGGCCTAAAAATAAAATACAATTGATCAAAAATAAATTTTTCTTGTAAAATTAATAGTACTAAAATATTGTGTAAATCTTCCCAGATACTTAGTTTTTGGTGATTGTAATCATGCAAGGATGAAGAATGGATAAATGAAAGGGGAAAAAAATCAATGCCAAGTGTAAAGCTTGAAAAGAAGCTACATGCAGTAAAAATATTTTGAGGGAAGACAGGACCACTGATTTTCTAGAACATGAGGGCGTGGCTGAATCTGCATTTTGTAGAAAGATTTGTCTAGAAACTTTAACTAGATATGGAATAAAGGCTTTGTTGAGTTTTAGACCAAGATATAAGGAATTGGAACCTTTAAACTATTACATTTCTATTACTAATAGTGAGGTTCAAATATTGTTTGTAGATTTATACGTTAAAAAATAGTAGTGGAAAAGGTTTAGATGAAACTAGAATACTGTTTTGCCTTTAGTAACAGATGTTCAAACCTCTGAAATTGACTAAAACCTGGTTGGCTCTGCCTAAGGTACACTCATACACACACAAAGTTATGTACTGCCCCCTGCCCCAGCCAAATGCAGGGGTGGGGGCGTGTGGGAAGGCAAGGCAAATGCAATGCTTTATCTGGTGAACATTTATAATGTTTTATATACTTTATTGGAGTTCTGAGGGTATGATTAGTATTTTACTTGACTTTTCTGGAACATATTGTAGTTTCATTTTTGTGAACTGATTCTCTAGTCTTTAGGTAATCTGAACTCTATCATGGAGTTGAATCATTTATGGTCTCTTTGGATTGAGGGGGGAGTAAAGTAGAGTTAGCCCAAAATTAGCCTATTTTCAGCCAACTCTACTTTACTCTACTCCACTCCACTCTCCCTCCCTCCCCGCTCCTCAATCCAAACAGGCCCTTAGAAAATACATTAGCCATTGTCATTGTCCCCTCTAAAGTACATTTCATGTATGGAGGCAGTAATGCTTAATTCTTCTTCAGATTACTTTTTTCATCAATAATCTTAAATGACTTGCATAAAACAGATTACTTTGTCACGATGGTACTTCTCATGTTGTTCTTTGATGAAACTTCATTATGTGATGCAGACCTTCAGACTTTCTGACCCTCCCAAATTGTTATATACATGATTATTTGTCTGTAATTTCGATCAAGCTTATTGGTTCAGAATTTTGAACCCACAATCTTAGTAAGATAGTGCTGAAGGTCATAATTGGTCCCAAGCTTAGCGTCAGGTGCAAAGAAAGCAAGTTTGAAACATGTCAACAAATATCTTGTGTTCATTTGTAGTATGAAACTTTTAAGTACCAGCTCGAGTCTTGAACTCTTTTCCCTTCCTCCGTTACAATCTTCTACTTCATCACTTTTACATTTTCCTCTTGCCACTGCTATTATTGGTCTTATTTGTGCATGTCCCTTCGGTCCACTGCGTCCATTTCATATTTTTCAACCAAAAATTAAGGAAAAAAAATGTAAAGAAACCTACAATAGATTCAATTTAAGGCTCAAATTCTTCTCAAAAATAAAAATTTAAGGCCTAATTAGATCAAACTGGACTGAAAGCACCGAATTGGACCGAAGGGGAATGAAATGGACCGAACTGAACTGAAATGGACTTAAGAGGACTGAAGTTGATAAAAATAGACCGAACTGGACCGAAATGCTTCAACTTTCAGATATCATTTAGACTTATGCAAATACTAGCAGATTGATATGTTTGTATAATTTTCAACTCAATCTCTCACTTTCTTATGAAAGTTTATCAGTTTGTAATCGCATTTTCTAATATAAAATTAGCGAACTCCACACTCTATTGTCATATGAGCATACTATAACTAATGGTTTAATTTATCATCACACTAGGCAGCACAAATTACTAGTTGGATTTTGCCTGTATTGTAGCTTTATAACAACAGGCTGTAAACAAACAGGATGTACTCCTTTAGGATCTCTGATATATAACGTTATAAAGCTCCACTTGCAAGTTTATAATCTTGATTTGTAGCTAAAAATTGGATTCTATTTATAGTATCCAACTTGGATTGTGCTGAACTATTTCATGGAGTTCTATGGTGAAGGGTTTGATCACTGGAGAGGTGAATGAGACCCAGACCTGCAAAAGTCCTTTTCACGAGTGGGAAATCCCGACCTGGTGCTCCCTGGGGTCAGGAGGTCTATGATTCAGCCAAAACCCCAAGCCCACAAGTTACTCTGTTCCATTCTGAAAAGATGGGTTGCTTCTATACTTGGTCCTGAGACCAATCATGGCGTGCATCGCGTCAAATTGTAGTGGGGGCACTGTCTATTACGATATTTTAGAAATGACCCAATGATTGAATTATTGAAAATACTGGGATTTACAAACCCATAATCCCCAAATATGCATTTAGCATTTCTCATCATATCATGTATTTGTCTTAATTGTGGATGTAAATTGTATTGTTCATCTTGCACTATAGTTTGTTGACCAAATATTTTGGGATTCATTAAAAGATTAGGAGCTGAAGACTATGTTCATTGAATGTCGGAAATCACTTTTGGTGTCTTGAAATGTTATTAACTTGGGTCCAATTCCATGATATAGAAAGCCACCGGAGGTGTCTTGAATGTGGATATAGGTCTATAATGCATGTATTAGTAGCAGTCTCATATGAGAAGGTCGGTGGTAATTCTTGGTTTCATTTTTTATGGATTAAAAGGGTGATGTATCACAAGGATTTAGTTATTGAAATACCTAATTTCTGACTAGTAACAGTGCTTGTTAGTTGTTGAATAGGTGTCATTGAGATTGAATTTTCCTTCTTCATTTTTTGAAATTCCTATTCCTGTGTGTGTTTCTCTCCCGGTTTGTGCCTGGAAAAGATACTACACTAAAGAACAAAAAGAAAAGGGTAAAAATTAGACAAGACATCCACTTGTAATGAATAATTTAAGAAAGTTCTCTCCTCCTCTTCTTCACTAATTATCTTTAGTACAAGAATGACATAAAGAAAGTTGTGAAGGAGTCTAACAAGTCTATCTTGGGAACTGAGTATCTCAAATGCTTTCTAGGCAGTTCAATAATTCAAATTACAATCGAATAACTAAAATCGTTGGACCAATACAAAAGGACTCCGAACATGTCACTAATACTATGTTTGGAAAAAAACAAAGGAAGAGAAAGGAAAGGAAAGAGGGGGGAAAGGGTAGAGAAGAGAAAGAAAAACTCTTTCCTTTTGTTTGGTTTGTAAGGAGGAAAGAGAAAGGAAAATAACAAATTGGTTGGTCTAGCCCTCAACATCTCTCGTTCAGGAGGGAAGAAAATGATGTGGTCATAATTGAAAATAAACTATCTCATCTTCCTTTCTTTTACTTCAATTCATCTCAACCAAACAATGGAAATCCTTCCATTTCCTTCTCCTCTTTCGCCAAACCAAATATAGTGTAGAAAAGACAGAAAATGGAGAACTTGTAAGGCTATGATAATTACCCTTGTGATTCTCGTCACAAGATTTCACATTTTTTTCTCCTTAAAAGGGACCTCATGCTTTCATATATTGATTGCATGAGATAATTATTATAATTAATTAAAAGAATTAATACAACCTCTAATTTCTTTAATTGATGATTTATTCTATTTCATACAAATTTGTGTAATGGCAAACAAAATCTTGAGATAATTATATAATAATATAAAATTACATAAATCGTACTTGGATTTCATCTAACTGCTAAAAATCTTTTCATTCATAAGTGAAATTTTGAATTAAAGGAAAAACGAAAAGTAACTAATCCATACAAAAACTCCGTAATAGATATAAACAAAATATAATTAATATACTATCGTTTTATAAATTGTCTTCTATTAAAATAATATTTACCATACCTTCTAATGATTTTTTTTTTTAGTATTACTCAATATATATATATAGACACACACGAGCATATGTGCTTATATAAATTTTGTCTTTTTAGAGTCAAATTATGACTTCCTTTACGGCTTCCATTCCATGATAGGATATAGTAGAATTCTGTAGCAGCTGGAGATTTTTGCGTATGACTCTGACAGGGCTTTGCAGGCAGACGCAAAGTTTGCAAAGCAACAAGTTTTTTTTTTCTTTGTTGATAAACTGCAAAGCAACAAGTTTTTAGTGACTTATGTGTACTGACCCATACATATTTATTAATTACATTTAGTCCTGCCGACTGACCTCCAAGTTGGACAGTACAGTTAGGCAAACTTCCACGTCTTTTCGTTTCCAAATTATACATCTTTTGTCTACCTTTGAACAAGCCTTTAAAAAAAGCTTAAATGATGAGTAGAACATGCATGAAAGCGAAAGTATACCAAAGCTTAAATAACTACATCATCATCATCATATTAGGCATTTATTTTACAATAAATTCGATGTAAAATTCATAAGATTCTTATTAACAAATGTCATTAGTAAAGTTATTAATAAATCATTTTAAGAAAGTTTTAATAACACTTTTATAGAAAATTTAAAAAATTATTTTAAAATTTAATTTTTTCTCATAGAATATTTCTAAAAATATTTCTTAAACTAATGCACTTATAACATTTATTAACTTATCTCAAATTTCTATAATGAAAAAAAAAAAAAAAAAATGCTAACGGATATCCTTAAAGCAATGGTTAATAATAAATTTAAAGAAAATTTTTATGAGAAAAGAAAGAAAAGTAATTAATATTTTGATAGTTTTTTCCATTTTCCATAAAAATGGTATCAAAACTTTCCTATAATAGATTGTTAACCATTGCCTTAAAGACACCCTTTAGCATGACCCATGAAAAAATATTTATCTAAAATTAATTTGAAACACTTTATTCATAATACCTCTAACAATAACAAAAATGATAATATATATAGGGAAATGCTAACGAATGCTCTTAGAACAGGAAAATTATTAGGTACTCCCGGAGTACCATAAATGCATGCTCCCTCCTCTCACATGAATGGTGGGTCCCACCATGAATTTAATTAGTAGGACCCACCATTTATGTGAGAGGAGGGAGCACGCATTTATGGTATTCCGGGAGTACACAATAATTTCCCCTTAGAACATTGGTTAATAATCCATTTAAAGAAAGTTTTTATAAAAAAAAATAATAATAATAAATAAATAAAAAAAACTAATATTTTGACAACTTTTTTCATTTCCCATAAAAGTTATGTCAAAATTTTCCTAAAATTGATTGTTTGAGAGAGAGATGTCAAAATTTTCCTCAGAGAGAGAGAGAGAGAGATTGTGTCCTACTTCTGACAGATATGTATAGGAGTTTCATTTACCAGTTGCCGCAGAGGTAGATACACTAATAGCGACTTATCATCTGACAGCACCTATCCGTCCGATCAAAGCGCCGCAAAAATTTGCTATGAGTAAGTGAAGGATGACCGGCCCTATATATATATATATATAAATATAACATTCAATACTACCTAAAACTTAAGTTCTTTTACGTTCCGCCGACACTATGTGTAGACTCTAGATATGGAAGTTTGAAAATGAGAAAGAGAGGAGAGGATAACTGGATAAGGAAGAGAGAATAAAAACAAACGTGTTATTACTATTTCGCTACATATTTTAATAAGAGGAATGTCAATATGTTATTATTAATATACACAAAAACTGTTATTATTTTCCTTCCATACGAAAAAATATGTATATACCCAAAAAATTTCACACATATATATATATATATATATATATATTTTTTTTTTTACAATGGTTGAAATATTTATTAATAATAATTGAAATAATATTAATTTCATAGTGATTAATCGATGACACTATGGCTAATAACATCAATCTTATTATATTATTGCAATTTTGACTCTAGTTTCGACACCACTCGATCAGTCAAGCCTCAAAAGTGAAGTTTATGTTTCCTCAACTCAACCTCAATCAATAAAGAGCTACCTTGATAGTAGTCTCAACACCATGTTCAGAGTTGCTACATCAAATAATACCTTCAATTGGTTCTTGAAGTTAGTTAAAAGTTCTGATTGGTGATCATGGATGTGTCATCCATTATGGAGGAGGTTCATATAATTGAAAAGTCCAAACATTATGGTGTAATGAAATATTTTCTTTGTAAGTTGTCTAGTCATTAGGAAGGTTTTCCCTTAGTGTGTGTTTGAGAACAGTTTTTAGTATTAGCTTTTTACTTTTATGTACAGTTTTTTAAAATCTTACATTTTCTTACTTTTTAAAAGATTTTCAAAGTACAAATATATTTTAGCACACTTTCAGTAAAAAAAAACTAGATAAGTTGTTTTCAAACAGATACTTAATATTTTTACAGTTCTACTATTGATTTTCCCTGTATAATTATATTATGCATCATTTATTTCCGCAACTATTTATTTTGCGTATTATTGTTGTTGTCTTCGTTAACCAAAGCCTCAAGCATAATTTAATTAACTAATTACTTGGCTTAAAACTAGTTATTTCATAAAATTGGGGTCTAAAAATCCTAACAAAATTATATTAAAAAAAATAAATTATAAGATGTAGTGCTAAAAGATAGGCTAAATATAATATATACATATATACACATGTTCAAGACAAGTGAGGAAAACCCGTCCTTGCCTCCATCACCTCGTTGAAACTGCAAAAATTAACATGGAATATAAAGGGATAAAGTGATGCAGATAGGCTGGGAAATTTTTGTCATCCTTTAGTTTAACTTTTATTTTATACATTTGACGGTGAATTTTGTGTTGAATGTTTAGGTTGTCAAAAAGTCACTAACTATATAACTGGTAGTCTAAAACTCCTTATCGCCAAACCATTGCACACTTGCCACATGTCCAGAATCATTGTTTAGTCTATTAATTAAAAATAAAAAATTATGATTGTTTATTCTAGTCGGCGACTAAAACATGATTTTCAGACATGGGTTAATTTAGTCACTATTCACCTCTCACAAGTCACAGCACTGTATTTAAAAAACAGATTACGAAAGAAACCATAAAAGTCATTCAATAACTTTGAACCAAAAGAGATGCCTACTTACTTCTCAAAAAAAAAAAATAATAATAATAATAATAATGAGATAGCTACTTTTGCTATTTCCACCACCTTGGGGTTCTTCATTGCGTGGACGGAAAGTCATTCTCAAAAACCCAATCCATCTACCACCGACCTCTCTCTCACAAAAATTTGCATCCACTTGTCCACAAAACCAAACTCATCATTATCACTCACACAAAAGCGTTATATTAATTAATTAATTAACATTTAGTTATTACAGTTTGACAAACCTTTATAGACAAATAGCTTTGCAGCAAGGGCAAAGGGGTTTGGATTTCTGTGTTTGCGTACTGGAGGCGTAACCATCCACGTCGGCCCTCACATGCCCACAAACACTCTATACAAACTCGCAGATGCCCTTTCAGACTCATCGAAAGATACACCACATATTCAATAATTCATGACAACAATTTATTTATTTATTTATAATTGTAATAGATCGTGATTAATGTATAATAAAACTAATTATAATTCACTACGTCAAATTTGTGAAAAAGATAACTTTGGTTGTGTTCTAGAATTGTTGCATCGTATAATAACATATGAGTAATGTCAAATATACCTAGAGCCTTATATTTTCAATGAAGATATTCAGAGTTTAAATCTATTATCTCTTAATATTTGAATATAGGGATGAAATTCGCTCACTTGACTTGACTTGCCTTGTCCCTGTTCTGCTTCGTCTCATACAAATTTTCCTTGCTCCAAAGAGGTGACGAGATGAAGACGTATTTTGCTCACCCTACCGTATTACCTCTCCCTGCCCCAAATTTATATATACATAGTTTCTTTTATATACATTTAAATTATCTATGCATATAATTTAATCAATTCTATATTTCATATTTCATTATCATTTTCAAAATACTTGTCTCTCATTCTCCTTTAGTGCTATTATGTCATTTTCTTTTATATTTCATCTTTATCTCATTTGTGTTCTTATGATTAGTAAAACATCTCTAACTTGCCCTAAACCCTACCTACCTTGTGCAAATTTTCCCTCCCAGAAGAGGAAACAAGGTAGGGATGAGACACCCATAATTCGACCATTAATTTTCATCCCTAATTGAACTATAAAAAAGAATGTGAAGAACATTATATTTTTTACAACTTTTTTCATAATAATTAATACTCAATATCTTCTATTATAATTACAACCACATCACTTTTACATTAATACACCATTAACATTACTTTTTATTACACAACTCATAGTAAGCTATTTTAACAATTGTGATAACATAGTTTTTCTCTTTGTTTTTACTTTTTTTTTCTTTCTTTTTAATAGAATATTGATAACATACATACATAATACAGTGCTGTTTTATCATATAACATGCAACGATATATAGTTCTATTCTATTATATAAAGAGAGAGAGATGGGAGATGATGGATTGTGTCGGCCAATTTTGGATTTATCTTTAAGGAAGATCAACGTGGCGGCCGTTCCCAGACGACAGACTAGCAGCCAAGTAAGAAACTAAAACTAATGCGCCTTTCTCTCTCTGTATTTCTCTCTCTCTCTCTCTCTCTCTCTCTCTCTCTCTCTATATATATATATATATTCACCCTCTATATATACACAATTATTGTATCTGGTATGGGAGGTCTAGTAGTGCAACTTTTGGAAACTGAAAACAGAATCTTCCTGGGTTTTGTTTTCGTTTTCGTTTTAGGTCAGAATATATAGTAACAAAGAAAAATAATTTACCTAGTAATAGTTACAGTATTCTAAGATGGAAGGAGACTTTTCAACAAGCACTGAAAAGCGCAAGCAAAGGCAACAGCAGCAGCAAGAGAAGCCCTATAGAGGTATAAGGATGAGGAAGTGGGGAAAGTGGGTGGCTGAGATTAGAGAACCAAATAAGAGGTCTAGAATTTGGCTTGGTTCCTATACTACTCCTATTGCTGCCGCGCGTGCTTATGACACCGCCGTGTTTTATCTCCGTGGCCCTTCTGCTCGGCTTAACTTCCCTGATTTAGTTTTCCATGAAGAAGATGATGATGTTCGAGACATGTCTGCGGCTTCTATACGCAAGAAAGCCACCGAAGTTGGAGCTAGGGTCGACGCGCTACAAACTTCTCTCCATGCATCATCGCAATCAAAGCCGTCTAGTCGTGCCTCGGAGCCGCCGGATTTAAACGAGTATCCGAACCCAGAAAACTCCGATGATGATGATTGAAGAGACGTTTCAAAATTGGGGGTAAGACTGTCTATCAATCATTTTATCCGGACTTCACCAAGAGTGGAGGCTTTTATGTATCAGGAAAAAAGTATTTCTGATGCAAAAAGATGAGAAAGAAAAAAAAAAAAAATGGAAGAAGTTGATGTTGGGTGTGAAAATAGAATCACTACCCGGTTCTGTTTGATAGGTATAGATTCTCAGTTGTAACAAGAACTAATCAGCAATAGTTTTTAGTCATAAAATTAGTTTTGTCTTTTCTTTTCTTTTCTTCTTTTGAACTTGTTTCTAAATAGTTTCATATGTTTTTTTCTTTTTCGATTTTTTCTTTCTATGGATGAATCTTCTTTGATATTAATATATTTGTAATAAAGTTTGGGAAATTTGATGAAAACGAAGAAGAATGGCCGTCTAATGAGGGGAACAGCGATGGCCTACCAATTAATACTTTTATATTCTTTTTCTCAGTTTGCCGAACTAAAAAAATAAGGAGATAAGGAGATAAGGCAGAGTAGAGAGCACCAAGAACTGGTACTCATGGCGTGTCTGTGGACACCACAAAAACTATGAAAACTAAAATGAGAGAGAAAGAAAGAGTGTAGCCTATAGTGGTCCTTAATCAGAGAGGTTGTCACCGTCATGACATGGTGGAAGCTTACGAAAGCTTTGTTTGCTAGAGATTGATGTGTGATGGGTTATGGGCGGTGAGACCCCTTTTTTTTAATAATTTTTTTTTTCCATTTTTAATTGTTAAACTTGTTTTTATGTCTTAATTACTGTATCTTTAGTATGGTTCCTATTAGTTTGATTTGATTTGTAAAAAACTTGGTAGCAAATCCCATTTGCACAAAATTCATCATAGAGCCGACACAAGTATAAAAAATGAAACTAATTAGTATCTTGTTAAGATGATATAGAATAGTCTTGCTTAATCTAACACAAGTATAAAAAATGAAATAAAAAACTAATTAGTGTCTTGTTAAGATGATACAGAACAGTCTTACTTAATTGTGTCACTACTATTAATTATTGTAGTTAATTAAAATAGAACAATTATGTTTGTAATGTGGGTTTGTTTAATAGAACGGTTTTGTTGGCATGTGTGTTTGTACCTGCTAGCCTGTGATTTGTATATGGTGACCAACAAGGCAACAATGAGCCATGCTAAATTGTTTTCCCATTGGGACGACGGTTCATTTTTTATAGCGGATTTCTCTCTAGCAAAAAATCAGCTGCCCAACTGTACTCGAATCGAAATTTGACTTCCTATTATTTACTCTTTAAATTAAGTAAATCTACGGGGTTTATGGATCTTATGTCCTTTTATTAATTAATATTGTCATCATGTTATGTTATGTTAACCAACTGAAATAACATGCGGCTACATTTATTTTATTTCCTTTCTCTAATTGGTGTGTGTATACTATGCTTTCGAAAGTTCAGGTTTTGATGCTCAACACTCAATTGATAATAGTAGCCAATTCGAGAACAACGATTAAAATGCCCCAAATAGAGTTATTTTATAATAATATATCTTTGAAAACATTTTTTACTTGTGCATCACGCTTGTCTAGAACAAAAATAAATGTTATTTTCACCCTCAATAGAATAAAGTGAGTATAAAGTATAAACATTTACGTTTATTTAGCAAGATGTTTGTACGTCCAGCTAATGGAATAACTATGGTGGCAATGGGACCGGCCGATACAATTGAATTGATCCATATTTCATATTATGTCAAAGTAAACAACTTTTCTTAGTTGAGATTATAACTTTTCCAAAGTTGCTAATGCCAGCAGTATGGGGTTTAAACGATTTTTTTTTTAATGATTAGTTGCATGCATTTTGCAAATATATATATATATATATATATATATTTGGATTAATTTAATATTATCACATAAATAAAAACTCACATAATTACAAATCATCATTATAATTTATTTTTGTCACATGTTATGTTATCTAAAAGAAATTAAAACCGTTGTTTTTATTAAAATGAAACATTCTATAAAAAAACATTATGCTTGATAGTTCATACTTTCTATTTGATTGAATTAGCTTCGATACCTTCAATATATATATATATATATATATATATATATATATATATGTTTCATTTTTTTGACAAATTCTATGAATCGTCTTTCTTTTATAGATAGATATTACATATTTCATAAATATTTTTTGAATATATGTAGCACATTTATATAATAAAAATTGTGTCATACATGTTATGATTGTGCCAAGCAAGTGTCCTCTCCTAGCTAACACTACATTAAGAAAAGAGTTCTTATTGCACTATAAGAACATTAAAATCTCTATAATAAAAATTGCATTATGCATTGTGTTTTGTTAAGTGAATTTCCTATCCCTTTTTTTTCTTTGTATATATATATATTGGTTTCTCCTTATACCATGTGATGTATTATGAATATATTGAAATTATTAACATAGTTTACTCTATTGTCAAAGTTAAAATAAAAATACTTCTAATATTACAATTTTATTAGCAAAAGTTTAAGAAATTTGAAAAGGAGTTTCATTATTTATTTTGATAACCGATTACTATCTTTATTTTAAATAAAATTTTGATCATATTTAATGTGTTACCACACATAACTTTTATATATATATATATATATATATATATTTATTTATATACTAGCTTTATCGTATGTGCGAACACACGCGCTTCGCACGTGCGATGAGACTCTTTTTTTTGGAATTTAGTATCATAGTTTTTCTTTCATCACAATTCAAAAAAATAGATAAGATTTCTTTTTCAAAGAGAATGGGATTCCTTTTTCAATTAGAAGGTTTTGCTTGTTTATCCAAATCCAAATTGATAATGTAATAGTTATTAAAAAAAATTGATAATGTTATAAATCCAAAAAAAGATGATAATGTAATAGTTTAAAAAAGAAATGTTGGATAGTTTAGTTTGACACTTTTTTTTAAATATTGGATAGTTTTTCCTTATTTTTTGGGAGGGTAAGTTATTTTCTTTCAAACATGGGGGTAGTGGCAAGGTTTTTTTCTTTAAATTTTTATCTATTTATGATTTTAACCTCATTTCTTATTTTTATGAATAAAGATAAATTAATTAAATTAGGCATATTTTTAGAAGTGAAAAATGCAGTAACTAACTTATAATTTTTTTTCATCACAATTTGAAAAAATAGATAAGAATTTTTTTCCCGAAAAGAATAGGATTCCTTTTTCAATTAGAATCTTTTGCGTGTTTATCCAAATCCAAATTGATAATGTAAAAGTTATAAAAAAATTGATAATGTAATAAATCCAAAAAAAGATGATAATGTAATAGTTTAAAAAAGAAATGAGGGATAGTTTAGTCGGGCACTTTTTTTTTTTTTTTGGTGATCAACGTTGACTATTTAGTGGGGAGTTAATAAGTAGGTTTTTTTCTTTTAATTTTTATCTCTTTATGATTTTAACATCGTTTCTTATTTTTATGAATAAAGATAAATTAATTAAATTATGGGTATTTTTGGAAGTGAAAAATGCAGTAACTAACTTTCTAAATCCTCTTAATAATTTGAGTAAAAGTTAATAATTTACATTTATTATAATTTGGGATTTCTACTTTTTCCAATAAAAAAATAAAAAAAATAAAAAAACCTAAGGGTGTAATGAATTTTAAAAAAAAAAATTGAATAAAAAGGAGGAAAGAAGAAACAAATACATCGTGATGAAGTAAAAAAAAAAAAAAAATGAATACATGGGGTGAGTTTTGTAGATGAAAAGTGCTACGTTTACAACATTTTTATAACATTTTTACAACAAATAATGGGTGGTTGGTTGTTATTGGTTCAAATTTGAATTTAACATTGAAATTACTTTTTTAACTCAACAATAACAACCAGTAACAATCTACTATTTAGGATTTGTTGTAAAAATGTTGTGGACATATAATTTCTCTTTATAGATTGAAGGAGTTTTAAAACTAATAAAAGAGTAATCCTATTTTGTAGGGAGTTAATGAGTAGAAGTAGGAATTTAAATCAACATAAAAATATGAGTTTATTAGAAGCAGGAAGGCATTTCAACCTAAAAATAAGAATTTATTATTTTTGTCAATTTACTATTTTAACCCAATTTTTTTAAGTTTTAGGTAGGGATATTTTTTACAGTAAAAAAAGCAATAACAAACTTTCTTTTTTCAATTTACTATTTTAACCTAATTTTTAAGTTGTTGGTTAATTAATTTAGGGGTATTTTTGACAGGAACAAAAGTAATAAATAACTTTTTGAATCCTCTTAATATATACAGATATATATAAACAAAGAGAGAGAGACAAAAAATGAAGAGACAAAATTTTAGGACTAAAATAAACTTTGAAAATGAGAATGACAATTTACATAAACTTAAAGAAATAAAAATGACAATGACAATTTATCCAAATTTTATCTCTTTAATTTTGTGTAAATTATCATTCTCATTTTCAAAGTTTATTTTTTTGTCTCTTTAGTCCTAAAATTTTACTATTTTTCTCAAGTTCATCTTGTGTCTATTAATATCTAGAAATTGTTGCGAAAACAAAATGAGAATGTGATATGACATTGTTTTGCTGGCTTTAAAGACAATATTATAGTTGGTAATGGACGCATGACCGACTTGCACAAGAATCTAATAATAATAATAATATTTATGGACATAATCGGTGGCTTATAACAAGAGAAATCCTAGCTTATTTGTAATAATGAATGTGGTTCCATATATATATATATATATATATATATATATATATATATATAATGAAACCGCTCCACAATTCAGCTAAATAATAAATATTAACATTCGCTTGGTGACAATGGCTGCAAAAATTTTCATTGGTCTCATCTTTGTTGAATGATATGACAGAAAACTCTATTCAAAGGAATCAGAGTCATTCAATTGCAGGGCCAAGAACATGCCACATTAATTAATTTTAGTATTCCCATCAAAGCCTATTTATCTCTAACCAGGTTAAGAATTAAGTTCCTGACAAGGATATATATCCTAACCGACAAATTACTGTCAATGAATAGGATCATCTTATCTCAAACTTTTCTAAGGTCCATTTTCGAAGCTAACTAGAACACAGCTAAATTAAGCATTTTGTCGTATAGATGATTAGTCTCGGTGGATAAAACTTTTTAGCTTCGCATAAACCACTTGTAGAAGTATAACTAGATAATAGCATTAGAAAATTAAATGTTTTTTTAGAGAAACTTGCATTAAATTTTAAAAAATGGAAAATAAAATTATTATTTATGTACTTCCTGTGCACATTTCTTTAGCACACCTCTCACCTGCAATTTTCATTTTAAATTAAAGTTTAACAAACGTGACAGTTAGATAAGATATTAATTATGTACATGAGAGGTGTGCGAAAGGAAGTATGCATAGGAACTTTACAAATAATCAAATTTGTTTAGGAATGGAAAAATATATTCCGTAGTCTATACTCACAAATCCATTTTTAACAAACATACATAGATGTAAGGACCAGATTTGGCTTGAACCCCAAAACAGGAATGGATCCAGGCCCACAAAGTCCGAACAATAAATTTGTAGAGTGTAGGGTAAAAAGCTAGTCTGGATCTAGGACCAAGATATTGGGTTACAGCGTTAGAAAGAAAGAGTTATACATCCATATAAGCGCAAAAAGTATCCTCGGACATGCCCCAATGCTACTATTTTAGAATACTTCCCGTCCTTTTTCCTTTCTCCCCCCTTCATCTTATATACTATGGCTTTTTTACATTTTTCTCCATCCACGTGTGGACTGGGCGTTCAAAGTCCTTTTTCTCCATCCCTCCTGCCTTTTCTTGAATCTTTCATTCTTAGCTGGAAGGCTGCGTGTTCACTGTTCAGGTATCACCTCCACATTAATGCGGCCAGAAGGTTAGCTGGGCGGCATTTAATGCAGAGGTGACAGTACCCTTAGATATTTGTTATTTTTTACTATTATCCTTTATTTGGTATTTTTCCCCTTCACTTTGTTGTAAGGTTTGCCCGAGGCGTTGCTCTAAGTGACTAATAAGTTTACCAGATACCTCGGATAGAAGTTCCGAGGTGACCATCGTCCTCGGACACGGCCAAATTCCTCACAAGCACGCTTTACCTCTCCTCGGAGGGTAATTTTATCCCTTCTTTTGTTGGTTGTCCTCGGATATTCTCTTACCCTCAGACTGGATATTGGGCCTGGCCCTTTCTTACGCCGTTTGTACATATGAGACTAAATATTGGGCCTGGCCTCCTCCAATGCAGTTTGAACGCAGGGTTCAATTGGCCCCCACAATAAATATATTATTATTACCACATATTTGGTGAGTCCCAGTTAGCTCAACTAGTAAGATTTATTATCGTTGAATAAAATATTTGAAATTCAATTCTCATCTATGCCCAAAAACTAATTGGCATCTTGGTTACCACATACTTAGAAAGCTATCATTGAAGGCCTTTCTCCTAGTTACTACTTACTCAAAAAGCTATCATTGAAAGCCTTTCTCCCAATAAATATCTTATGTATTCGTTATATGCATATTATGAACTCCACAATTTACGATTGTATGAGATTCATACACTATGAAAATGATGAAAAATGCATGGAATGTACGAGATACCTTCTTCCTTTTCACCGCTTAATTCATTTGACATAGAGAGTGCCACCTCTTCTCCGAGGCCAACATTAAGCAATAAACAATAACCCATGGAAGCACTATCACAAGGTTGTCATTGTCGTAAAGAGCCAAATAAAAATTCTACTCATATGGTATTGAGATCGTTTTTTAGTACTCCACTGATGTGGCAAAAGCTGGTAATGCATCCCCACCTGCGAAGGTCTACATCAAGAAGAACCAAAAAAAAAAAATTCATGGTTTTAAGGAATTTTGTGACCCGGATGATAGTTCATACTTCATAGTTTACATATATAACAATTAACATGGTTTCAAGTCTTTTTCCTGTCATTGTTATTTGACAACAAAGCATATCACAATGTTGAAGAATTGATTTTGTATTTTCAACTTTTTAATAAAAAAATGTACAGTAAAAACGAGGTTCTAATTTAAGACCACTCACTTTGATACGTGAAAAATTATCACTTATTTCAACAGTTTAACTTTTCCTTTTAATTTTCCTTTTTTGTTTCTTTTATTTTCTTATTCATCATTAAACCCTTAATATATAATATATATTTTTCAGTTTGGTTTGAATATAGAAGATGAATAAACTGTCAAATGTTAGGTCATCGCTGTAGTAAAATTCAGACATTATGATATCTTCACAAGGCTGCAACTGCATTATATTCCTTAAAGAAAAGTTACCTGATATTTTATATGACAATTACAATTCAGTTTATGGAGAAAAAATAATATCATAACACTAATAGATCTTTGTTTTCTCCATGCTTATTTGGACAGGTTTATGAGAAACTGATAAACGTGAGGTCCTATGCCATTAGATCTTCTGGCTACACCCCATTGTAGCAGGAAGCAGTCAGTGTGCAAATGCTAAGAAAAAACTAGTAAAACTTAGAATGCACATAGAAAGGTATGTGTATATAAGAGTCACAAGGCAAAATGACACAAATCAATCTGCAATTGTTTATCCTACATATACTAATCAATAGCCTCTTCAAAAGTCAAAGCATATATGGCGCTTCATGCTAGGAATGAGCAGTGCCTCTTAACTCACCTGAAATTAATGCAAGGGGCATTCTTGTATTAGACTTTTCTTTTTTTGGTGAAATGTTGCATCAAGTGGTTTGCCATAATATATGAAGCACTCTTTCAAAAGTGAAAATTTGTGCACGGGTACAACCTTTTTTTCCTAACGATAGCAACTAGATAGCCATTCAGCACATGTAAAGATTTGTTACACAAGAGTATGAAACCGTGATCTGTCAGATACCATTTCCCAGAGAATATACGAAAGAATCTGAAAAAATCAACCTGAATATCAAGTTCTCCTTAACATTCAACCCAATCAAAGGTACAGATACAGATAGACACATAGCTTGGGGACCAAATAAGAAAGCTACAAAAGGCCATGTTTCTTTATGTTGATTGAAAGGATCTTTCATCTTCTGCCTCTATATAGTTCAGAAAATGTCCACTCCTCAGAAGAATCAGTGCATACATTAACTGGTTATTAACTTATTATATTATCAAGCATGGCAGACGTAATATGTGAGTAAAATGTGAGTGGTGTTACGAACCCACTATAATGTGTACAGTGTACCTAATTAATAATTATATGCTGTAGAGGTTGACAGTTGGAATGGAAATCCACTTATTGATAGATGTAGCTTATATTGATGAAAAGATACAACAGAATTGCTTGAGATGATTTAATCATATTTAGAAAAAAGCAATTAGTACACCAGTAAAAAAAAGTGAGTTAATCCAAATTGAGAGAATTAAAAAAAGTAGAGGAAGATCCAGAAAAATCTATCAATTAAGAAAGTAACAAAGAATATGATTTTGAATGTAATAGAATAGAGAAAAAGAATTTATGTGATGGACCTAATTAAATCTTTGAAAATCTATAACCAACCCTAAAAATTTGGAATTAAAGCTTCTTGTTGCTGTTGTTGTAGTAGTATTGGAGTCAAGATTAGCTTCTTTTTAAAAAAAAAAAATATTTAAGAACCTTAACTTAATATGTGTACTGGATTCTTTTTTGTTGAGATATAAAATTTTCTTACTATTAGTGTTTGGTTAAGAAAAAGTGAGTTGATCCAAATTGAGAGAATTAAAAAAGTAAAGGAAGATCCATAAAAACTTTTCAATTAAGAAAGTAGCAGAAAATATGATTTTAAATGTAATAGAATGGAGGAAAAGAATTTATACGGTCGACCCTAGCTAATTCGTTGAAAATCTATAATCAACCTCAAAATTTTGGAATTAAAGCTACTGCTTGTTGTTGTTGTAGTAGTAGTATTGGAGTCAAGATTAGCTTCTTTTTAAAAAAATATTTAAAAACCTTAATATGTGTCCTGGATTCTTTTTTGTTGAGAAATAAATTTTTCTTACTATTAGTACTAGGAAAGAAACTAAACAATTGAAGGGTGAAATGGGATTACTCCAAGCTAAGGTTTTCACTAAATTTAAGATACAGAAAGTGCACCTCAAGAGATACTTCACTGAATCAAATAAACTATTGAAATAAGAACAAAAATAAAAATAAAAAAGTAATAAGATATTTAACGTGATTCGACCTGATTGCCTACATTCACATAATCACAGCAAAGAACCCCCAAACCATTGTTACTTCATCTCTGTAGCAAATGGAAAAGACACACAACAGTGACACCACCTTTCTTTCATGTCAAAAAAGAGAGTTTTGAAAATGCATTAAATACTGAAATGGGGATAACCGACATGAAGCTAATTAGTTGACACAACTATAAGAAATTAAGGGTCCTACAAGAAGATTTCCAAAAACGTGTAAAGTTAATGGACCACATCACCACGGAAAAATCTTAGGATAAAATAATCGAAAGGGACTATTCAAAACATTATTTTGAGGATTAACTTTGCAAGCAAGCAAGAGAAAGTGATGGCTAAATTCAATAGATGCAAAGAAAAAGAAGTAACTCTATATTATAGACTACTTCTGATTCATATATTCAAAAAATATCCTAGCTAAAAAAAAAAAATACATATTCCAAAACCTAGCGAGGAAGTCTCAAGTCTGGTCAACCTTAAACGTGTATTCCAATCGAGATTTAAAACTGTTATTCACAAGTAAACCTAGTACTATATACTTGCACCCTAAGATTAGTATATGAATAGCTTATGGTTAATCTCCTATATATATATATATATGTGTGTGTGTGTGTGCCCCAATCATATTTATCATCGTAATATAACAATTTGATATAACAAAGTTGTTATCGTTCAGTGCGTTTCACAATGGATATAGATCGTCAAATTTTACCAACAGATCTTATCATTAGCCCATAATTGTGTTGTACAATTTGCACCAACAATCACCAATAAAAAAATAAAAATTTTAAAAGCAGCACATGCAGTAGTAACATTCAAATTTTACCAACAGATCTTATGATTTCATTCGCCCATAATTGTGCAAAAGGCCAAAATGCAGTAACACCCTTGGGTTTGGCTCAATTGCAAAAACACTCCATAGGATTTTAATTATTCTTCCTTGTAACTCTTTAAAGTTTCCATATTTCACCATATTAACTCCTTGAACAAACTTCTATTAACTTTTATGGACAGAAAAATCATGTAACCATTATATGAGTACATTTAGAAGACTTACCAATTAATTCACACCACTGGTCGCATGATATTCACATGATTTTGCTTTCTATAAAAGCTAACATAAGTTAATCATAGAGGTCAATTTGATGAATATAGAAACCTTAATGTGTTATAAAGAATAATTTAAAGCTTTTCCTCAAAAAAAAAGGAAAAAAAAAGAACAATTTAAAGCTTAGTGAGTGTTTTTGCTATTAATCCAAACTCCAAAGGGTGTTTTTGCATTTAGGCCATTTTTAATGTACAATTTCAAAAACACTCCTTTTAAAATGTATAACAAGTTTGACCATCTTAAAATTTGAGATGCAAAAATGTCCCTACCAGATTTGACTTGACCAGTCTTGCCTACATCATGTGGGCTTTCCACCTTGACGAGGGGACGATGTTAAATGAATTTTGTCTACCTCCCTATCTCATCTTGCCTAGTGGAGTAAGAAGACCAAGAATAAGAGCTATTTGTGTTCCACAAAACAAGCTGAACCGACCTCAATCCGGGAGGATAATATCTTAATTAATGTGAATTATGATTTTTTTAAAAGCTTAGTGAGTGTTTTTGATATTAATCCAAACTCCAAAGGGTGTTTTTGCATTTAGGCCATTTGCAAAATGTACAATTTCAAAAACACTCCTTTTAAAATGTATAACAAGTTTGACCATCTTAAAATTTGAGATGCAAAAATGTCCCTACCAGATTTGACCTGACCAGTCTTGCCTACATCACATGGGCTTTCCCACCATGACGAGGGGACGATGTCAAATGAATTTTGTCTGCTCTATCTCATCTTGCCTAGTGGAGTAAGAAGACCAAGAATAAGAGCTATTTGTGCTCCACAAAACAAGCTGAACCGACCTCAATCCTGGAGGATAATATCTTAATTAATGTGAATTATGATTAATTTTTTTTTATATACAAAATAGAAATTCTACTCTAGAATTATCTAAAGTGTATATGTGTGTGAAACTCTCTCTTAGAGACTTGAATCCGGCTCTTACCTCCCACACTCTACAAACACTTATATTTGTAGAGTGACCATCACACCAAAGGTATACGGTAGTATTAAATTTATACTCTAAACATATTGTATGATGTATCTTGTAAGGAAAACCAAGGTGAAGAAATATAAACTTATGCAAAAATAATAATAATAATAATATATATATATATATATATATATATATATATATATATATATATTCATTACTCTAAGAGCACAATAAATGCGTGCTTCACTCCCTCCCCTCCCCACATAATAATGAATTCAACTAATTAAATTCATTCATAAGGTGATTCATATTAGGGGGAGCATGCATTTATTTTGATTTCGGATCACTGAATAATTACACAAACTTAGAAAGACTTGTTCATTTTCTTTGGGAAGCCTGAGGATGAGCTTTGGGACAATTGGATTTTGGGTCAGTATTTCAGCCCAACCCAAACAACTCCAGGCCCAGGAATAGTACGGACAACAGGTAGCAAGCATAACTATTCAATAGCTTTCATCGGGTCCAGACTGTCAAATCTTCCAAGTTCCGATGCCCATATAAATAATTCCTGTTGAAATGAGTAGTTAATGGGCTTTACATTAAAACTCTGAAATGATGGGCTCATTGGACACTTCTACTTTTGGACCTCTTATTTGTACTTTCGTGGCTTGAATATTCCTCGTACAAGCAAATTACTTGAAATTATTCAGCAAAAAGCAAAGTACTTGAATTAGCTGATGCTTAATCAGATTCAAACTTATTATTATTTCTTGTCAGAATATTGTATTTTCAAAAAAATTTCCCCCAGTTTTTGCTATGATTTAAGAGCATCATTACATTTTGTATTTTTTTTCTTATAATTAATAGTAATACATAAAATTTTCAATTAATTAACCGTGGAGAAACTAAGGATTTTGCGTTTCCCTCAAATAATATAAATTAAAATTATCCTAGCTAATTAAATCGAATAATATAATCTCAAATATAATTAATTCTAATTTATTAATATAAATTTTATAAGGGGTTATAAATTATAACCCTAGTAATTACTTTATTATAATAGGAAAGAATAAGTTAATCATATAACTTATGAACAAGTTCAAGATTATTCGACAAGAAAGGTAATCAAGTTTAAATATGTAATGATTCTCAAAAAAAAAAAAAAAAGTTTAAATATGTAATCCAATTGATAATAAGCTTGAAGTCAAATCCTATCAAAATAAGATTAAATGAACCAATTCTACATTTTTTTTTTTTTAAAAAAAATTTGCTAGGATCAACTTGTTTACATCAACCTTAAAAATTGCATGTTAGAGTATGAAACCTAGTTATAATTCCAAACATTTGGGCACATGAAGGAGATCATTAGAACTATGGTTAAATGATTAAACTCACTATTTTCTAATGACTTAAATTTTTGAAATAGTCAGTAATTTATCATGGTATTAGAACATGGGATCATCAATTCAATCTCTGTCCCCACTCTACCTCCCATTTTAAATTAATGTTAAAAATCTCATGCGTTAGACTTCACTAACTAAGGAGGAGTCTATGCTTAGATGTGAAAGGAAGTGTTAAAATTATGGTTAGTTAATTAAATTCATAATTTCCTTATAGCTCAAATTTTTGTAACAATCTGTAATTTATAAGAAGTAACCATATAAATTAAGCACCATCTTCATTTTATGCTTTCACCTCAATGTTGAGACTTTACTTTATTTTATGGATTTTGATAGGTGTTCTAAAAGCATTTATTAGTGAACCATTTTAGAAAAAAATTTATAGGAAAAGAAATAAATAAATAAAAGAGCTAATTTTTTTTATATAGTTTTTTTTCTTTCTATAAAAGTGGTATCAAAACTTTTCTAAAATGGTTCATCAACGAACACCCATCCTTTGCAATTTTGAAACCTTAAAAAAATGTGTGAAATGGGATTTCTGTATGGAAAGTTAAAAGATTGAGAGTGAAATGAAATTTACCCTTGGTGCTGTGTTAGTGCAACATTGTACAAGAAATTTTAAATGTTTTCAATTCTCTAAATAGTCTTTCAGATGAAATGAATAGTCAATGACCCACCAATTCAAAAAATTCACCCCTCAAAAATCATTTTTTTTATATCAAATTATGTGGAAAAAAAAATCTCTTATTTCATAGATTGAGTTATGTGGTTGAAGTAGTTTTAAATTCTTAATGGAAGTTGGACTTTCTCTCTCTTTTATTTATCTCTCTTATGATTCTTTTGGCGGGAAACCAGAACACTAGTACACAACTCAGATTCATTTGGGATTTGGGATACAAATGACATATACATGTGAGACATGTGGGACTTAAATGCCATGTAATTGGAGAGTGATTTTGACGCGCTGTGAATGGCGTAAGTACTTTTAAAGAATTGCATATATCAAAGCTTTATAGCAAGAAGAAGAAGAAGAAGAAATGAGAAAAAGACATTTTAGACTTTTGTAAGAGCTAGTCAAGATTAAAAATTCTTTGAGTTTGTGCAAAATGCCACAAAGGAGGGGTTAAAAGAACATTGGAGTGAAAAACGAAAAGGAAGAAAGGAGCACACAACAAGAACAAAGAATATATGAAGAAAAAAGAAAAGAAAAGAAAAGTAAAAGAAAGAAAAGTTTGTATAGTGAGGATCTTTCAGTGCCATCAATTCACTTAATTGTGCTTGGACTGTCATCCATTTACTACCCACAAACAAAATCCCTTTCCCTGCACATTTGCACCCACTTTCCCTTACAAGAAATGACTATTTTCTCACCATGCGATCATGCTTCTCAACCCCATCTTAACTTTCTTTCTCTTTCTCGAGAAAAAAGGAAAAGGGGGATGAAAAAGAAAAGTGAATTTAACACTATACAACATAAAGTCATTAGCTAAGTGTATATAAAGATGCCCATCTAAATCTAGTTGGGAATATATTTCAATCCAAACAATGATGCCCTATCTTCATTCACTTTATTTGGCATGATACATTTAAGGTCAGTGACATTGGCATCAATCCTTTTCCATCAATTTCCAAGCTAAAAAGGCTTCCAAGCAAAATGAGGACTAGAGTATAGAAATATAAAGTCACTCGTAAAAAAAAGGTAGGTGAAGAGGACGACCTTTCTCCGTCTACATAAATGGATTTTGTGATGGACATTTTGTGTTGTGGAAGGATGCCACGTGTCCATTCTTTCTATTACCTCGATAATAAGACAAGTTCAAGACGTTAAATACGTGGGTAATTTGATTTCCCTTAAAAAAAATTAAAAGTAACTTATCTTAAACTAACCCTAATGAAATTCAATGCATTAAAAAAGTTAATATTTCTTTTTTCCTTCGGTAGTGCAATACAGTGTTTTTTTGTGTCTCTTTCTCCCCAAAAAAATAGAGAAAAAGAAAAATAGTGTTGAATTCAAGATGTATCATTTTCTTTTTATCCCTAACTTATTTTTCAACTTGTTGGATTTGTTTTTGGACGTGGACTGGCCCATTAAAATTTTGTTCAAAACAAGGAGATATCGCTCTCTTCAACATTATAAGAAAGTATTTCCTTTTATGTAAATTGAATGATTCTTTTTTGTTTTTTCCTTTCACTTGTTCATTTGGATCAAAACTAACCTTAATTTACTTCACCAACCCCTTATGATCAGAGTCATAATTCAAGTGATGAATGATTATAGCTAAATTTGTACCAGAAAAACAAATTGAGTATAGGCAAATAGCTAGGTTGCCCAACATAGAGACATTGTTGTGACCACCCAAATTATTGGTACGATGAGTTTCTTCTAGTTCTTGGCATATGGCAGACGTACTCAGTTCACTCAATTAATAAATTTTGTTACCTTTGAATAATGATTTCTATTTAAATCTTATTTACACCCAAAATGTTGTTACACCGTAATAAATAAGACATTTTATCATATAATTACCAGTTTCATGTAAGATGTAAAAGTTACAATTGTTAAAAAAATAAAAATTACTCTATCAACTTTTATATCTCACACGAAGGTGTTATAACAAGCTATTACTCCGAATCTCGATTCCTATACTCAAAACTAATAATATCTTAACATAATAATAATAAAAAAGTTGTCATGAAACAGGCATCAAAAAGTTTAATTTCAATCATACTTATAAATTATTTACTTTAAATAAATAAATAAGACACTGTATCATATAATTACCAGTTTCATGTAAGATGTAAAAGTTAAAATTGTTAAAAAATAAAAAATTACTCAATCAACTTTTACATCTCACACGAGGTGATATAATAGCTAGGTTGCCCAACATAGGGGGTAAAATCCAAGTTTTCAAACGTTAAGGTGTAAAATTCAAACACCACAAACTTCAGGGGATAAAATCCAAATTCTGAAACTTCAGGGTGTAAAATCCAATCACTTTCAAACTTTAAGGGTGTAATTTGCAATTTACCCTAATAATAAAAAACAATTGTCATGAAACAGACAAAACCAATAATATCTTAACATAATAATAAAAAACAATTGTCATGAAATGGACATCAAAAAGTTTAATCTCAATCATACTTATAAATTATTTACTTTAAATAATTAAAAAAATAAAAATAAAAAAACGCGTATGAGATATAGGATTTTAAAGCTACAGTTTGGTTTATTCATATAGTGCTATAATTTCATGTATAGACTGAAATGTGGTCCATGGACACGTGCAAATGATGGCATTGTCTTCCTGAATAATGATGGATTCCCACCGCTTCTTCCACTGTGTGGGATCCACTCCTATCATGCTACCCAACTTCACTGAGTGTCTCCTCTTTATCTTTGACCGACAAAATGCCCATATCATTTCAAAAAAAAAAAAATTTCAATCCCTGTTAAAACTAGCTGATCGATGAAAATGCTACATGACAATAATATATGCATTGGCACTGAGGCAATAATAAGGTTTTACTGAAAATCCAAAGTGAATTGCAACAAAGTGTCCACAGAAAAGTTTTGTCACTTATTGGCTGTCCCATTTCATTCTTGTAATGCACTTGATTAGGATAGTCAAAACTCATGAACTGTGTGATAGACAGTTTATCACTGGTTCTGCAGATAATTACCACTGCTTCTAATAAAGTGGCAATGATACATTTTGAAAAGGAGAATTACGTGTACACCAATGATACATTTGTAGATGATTACAAATGCTTTTGTTGATTAATGGAGGAAGCTACTTATTGCCAGTAAATTGCTAATACATAGCGAATCATTCATGCATATCATTAATCCTGTGATAAATACATAGTCTTAATCGCAGTTCTTTGACTGCTATTAAGTAGTAGAATTCATGTATCATATAATATAGTGTAACTCTTGCTTAATTAATGATACACCATTTAATAATTTTTTCAAAAGTTTTCCTATAAACCATACTGAAAGAATCTCATCCAACTAATTACATGATAACTCATAAGACTTAAGACTATCACATTGTTTATTAAATCATATAATCCAATTATATGTCATATAAGTTATTATGACTCGGTCTTGTGTGGAGGACACTTGCATGGAGCTGCGGATACTCAACATTATAGGATTAGTCACCTCGACTAAACTTCTGTTTAAACAATTGATAAAAAATCAATTCATAACATAAGTTATTTGACTAAAGAAACAAGTGGATGTTCATTTGACTTGTCACATAGTGGGTTGTAATAAATTTACTTGGAACCATTTAAAGGAAATTCTTTTAATTGTGTTTTATTAGATTAATATTTTAAAAATCTTATTAATGGATTGCATGTTTTTTAATTATGTTCTTAACATACATACCAAATTTTATGTTAATCATATATTATTTACAATTTTATCCACAACTCATATTTTGTATATAATTATGAAGTTAACCCAAAAAAAAAACTTAATATTATAAAATTTTATAAATGAGATAGTAATTGATTTTTGATTATTTTGAAATTTTACATACGTTTAGGGCATAAGAAGATAATGACTTAATGTAATCAAACGATAAATTTATCAAAAAACAAATTTAATAGAGAGTTATTGAATGGTGTAATGTCAGTTTAGCATAAGAAATTTAAATTTTTTTTAAAATGCTTAATTTATACTAAAACTAGCTACCTCATGCTAAGGATAGATTTGTTGAATGAAAATACAGTAGGAATAAGAATATGTATTAAAAGAATCATTATTACTAATTTTTCCTATATATATTTTTAGTTGTAACTGTGAATGAAACATAGAATATGTAGATTGTATCCTATAGTAATCATAAAATTTTATATAAAAATACTTAAATATAATTTATTTTTTTATTTGTTTAATTTAATGAATATTAAGTAATTCAAATGTAACATTAACAAATATTTGTCGTTAAATATAAATACCATACAAGAGTAATTTATATAAGAATAAACAACACCTAAATTAGTTGATATCATACAAATTATACTAAGTTGGAATACAATAAGAGAAATAATGTACAATGTATAACATTTCTATAATATTGTGTCTTCTTAAACAGAGAGTCCAGAGGATAAATCATTCCTCCCAGGAGTCTCCGCTATAGAAAGACCTTCTCTCCCTATACCTATTTCTTGTGTGCAGAAGATCTCTCAAGAATGTCAGCACAAGCAGTGATAGATGGCTGCATTCATGACAGTTCAATCAGTATATAATGTCTCAAGATGTCCCACTTATTATTTACGGATGATAGCATTTTGTTTTTCCAAGCAATGGTAGTTGGGTGCAACAAAATACCGAACATCGTCAAGAAATTTGAAGAAGTCATCAAGACAGAGCTAAATAAAGATAAGAGTATAGGACCATACTCTTTTTCAGAAGAATACAAGAGAAGAGCACAAACGGGAAACAATGAACATACTAGGAATTCAGGTCTATGTTGCTGTTAGGTTTTTAGCAATGTTGGCAAATCCGTGAACAAAAGTTGCATGTGTGTCTTGTAAGTGTCCTTAGAATGCTAATGTTTGAAGACAAGACAACTACGAGGTTTTATGATTCACTGCCTCGGTTATGTGTGTTCGATAACTTCCGATTGATCAAACTAGTTAAATTTGGATCAATCGACCTAATTTAGTATCAATTGAAGTGCAGCAGACATGATTCATGTTTCAGCCCTTGCAATCCATTCAATCACTATAATTTCATGTCTTTGAGCGTCAATTATATAAACAAAACCCTAGGGAACATGAAAAAGACTTTTGGAGCTCCTCATATTGTAGATTTGAAGGTTTTGTGCCTCCTTCTTTCAAAAGTCTCTGTCGATGATAAAAAAAACAATATCTTCGAACCAACGGTGTTAAAGTTGTTACAATACCAATTCTTCCAAGTAATGAATTTGAATCTTTAAGTGGATACAAGAAGTCTTGGACAAAAGCTCACATGTAACATCTCCATAATTGAAGAAGTCTATGAACTCGGAGATACATTGGATAATGCTAGTAAGTTTTACTAGGAATAGGGTTATTCGGCTATTGTAAAACTTCTATTCAATTAGCGGATGTATTTTTTCCTTGAGGGTTATTAGGCCAAGCCCCACAATGTGTTTTTTACTTTGCAATTTCTATTCAATTATTTTTTCCTGAGTCACCATATCTCTGCATGTCCTTTTTTCCCCCTTTGTTTTTATTATTTGCACAATGTTAGTGATTAATCATATTAACCAAGCTAGATCTTGCATAATTGGATTAACTGAATATTTGGACTTAAAACTTGGTTAATAGGGATCCAAAACCCAACAGTAGCCATGAAAAATACTTAGGTCTACGCCTACCTTCACTGATAGATGGATTAAAAAACACTTATTTGTGTAAAATAAAGAAAGAATTTGGAAGAAGATGTAGGGTTAGAAAGAAACACTACTCCCAGAAGGAAAAATAATATAAAAAATAAAATCTTTCAAGCTGTTTTTTTAAAGGAAAAAGTTAATATATGCTCTAAGGGTATTAACCTATGAACTATTTGGAAACTTTTTATGGGAAATAAAAAAACTAAAATTTTTACAGCTTTTTATATTTTTCATAAAAATTGTATTAAAATTTTCTATTAATAGAACTTTTTTATTAAAATTTTCTTAAAATTTTTACATCCATTAATAAAACCTTCTTTTTTTTTTCATGTGGAGCTAAATTGAATGGAGTAAAATGCATACAATGGGTTCCAGTTAGCT
Organism: Quercus agrifolia; assembly: GCA_029955455.1. Classification (NCBI taxonomy): domain Eukaryota; kingdom Viridiplantae; phylum Streptophyta; class Magnoliopsida; order Fagales; family Fagaceae; genus Quercus; species Quercus agrifolia. Next base: position 89,777,281 of record JARQAD010000001.1, on the reverse strand, counting down.
CAACTAGTAAAGTCTTTGATAGTTAAATAAGAGATCTGGTGTTTAATCTCTGCCTACATCAAAAACTAATTAGTGTCTTAGTCTGATGATAAAGAGCCATCATCTGGAGCGAACGCTATAAGTTGAAACTCTCTCTCAAAAGAGTAAAATGCATACATGCATATTTGGTATGTTATATTGTTATTATATAATACATGCATATTTGGTATGTTATATTGTTATTATATATTACAAATTATAGCTGCACTTTTACCCATAAACTTTTGTATGAGAGGCCTTTTTTTTTCTTGACGGAAGACGATAAATGTATAAGTGGCCTTGAATACATATATAAGGCAGAAACAATGTCCCATGAGAGCGCCTTCTTCTTCTTCTTCCTTTCTTCACTTGGTGTAACGGTTTTTTAAGGTCTTAGGTTGTGATTCACAACATGTAAAATATTTTTCGATTGTAAAATATTTTCAGGTGAAAATATTTTCAAGTGTTTTGCTGCATTCTGAAAATTGTTTTGGAAAATAATATTAGGCATTTAGTTGCATTCTGAAAATGTTATTTGTCTACTAATTTCTCATATTTTCTCAGGTTCCAAACAAATTTTATAATAAAAAATTTCAATATATATATATACTTAAAGAAACAAAAGTGAAAACAAAACCATTCATTAAACTAAAAAAAATTGGTCAAACCGAGAGAGGGAGGAAGAGAGAGTGATTGAAAACTAAGAGAAAGAGAGAGGTAGACCAAGAAAGAGAGAGATCGGTCATGGGTGGGTCATGGGCAACGAGATTGAGACGATGAGATCGATCATGGGTGATGAGATCGAGATGACGAGAGTTCAATCTAGAGGGCGGCGGCAACGGGCTTTAGGCGGTGGCAGACTTTAGGTGATGGCGAGCTTCAAGCGGCGGCGAGGTTCAGCTCTCTCTCTCTCTCTCTCTCTCTCTCTCTCAAGTAGGCTGAAAATTGGTATAATTGATTTAAAGGTAAAATAGAAGTGTAAACTATTTTACACTTCAGGGGTCTCTCTCTCTCTCTCTCTCTCTCTCTCTCTCTCTCTCTCTCTCTCTCTCTCTCTCTCTCTCTCTCTCTCTCTCTCTCTCTCTCTCTCTCTCTCTCTCTCTCTCTCTCTCTCTCAAGTAGGCTGAAAATTGGTATAATTGATTTGAAAGTAAAATAGAAGTGTAAACTATTTTACACTTCAAGAGTTGATATTTTTTTATCAACGGAAACCATTTTCTATTTAACTAAATTTTTCGATCAATCCAAATACACCTTACGGTGTAAAATATTTTCCTTATTCCTTTTACAATCCTTACAATCGAAACAAACATAGCATTGTGTAAAATATTTTCCATATTCCTTTTACAATTCTTATAAGGGTCCGGTTAATGTGTGCCCTTAGGGCACACATTAACAAATCTATTTTTGGAAAAGTTTTATTGAGAATTTAAAAAATTGTCAAATCTTTTTCAATTCCCAATAAACTTTTTCCAAAATTGGTTTACTTAATATGTGCCCTTAGGACACACATTAGTAAAATCCTTCTTACAATCGAAACAAACATAGCATTAAATGCATTCAAGAGTAGTAGAGACAGAGATAGATATAGGTACATGACTTTTTTTCTTATCCCAGTGTCTCACTCTCACTTATGTACGTAGGTTTCACCCTAGCTAGGAGTACGTCCAAGTATAATGATTAATTTCTGCGACACAATAAAGGTAGCTTAACCCCATAATGGACAAACCAAGATTAGGTACAGAATCATGAGTCCCTAGGTAACTAGGGAAAAGATTTCTGAAAGAGAAATTTTTAATGCTGTCGTGATTGAAGGAAGTGTTACATGCCTATTGGTGAAATAAGATATGGGATATTTTGCTTTGGTTAGAGGCCAAAAAAACATGGGCTCAAGCTCATAACCTCAAATGTCAACAATGTTATCATTATCCCCACGTATTGACGTCAAGCTAGAATGACATCTGGCCAATGGAATTTAAATCTAAAAAGAGTCACCTTTTAAAAGTTATTTCATATCTCACTCTCTCTTTTTTTAGGTGTCAGAGTAATAGGAATTGTCTCAGTTCAGCGTGCAACCTCTTCGACAAACTCTGTGCCTGTATGAGAACCATACAGATACAATTACCCAAAATAAATAAAAAATAAAAATTTTCAAAGTATTTCATAAATGATAAATAAGTAGCTTTGAATTTATGAAGTAACCATAAGTTCATATAGGTTTAGATTAGTCTTTTTCCTTTTCCTTTTAACTTGTATTTAAAGCTTTAATTTTGTTTAAGTGCAATAATACTTTGATCAATTTTCAACAAATTATAATCCATACGCAAAGTAATATTTAGGTGAGAGTTCTTCAAGTCATGAGAAATCATTGGAGGTGTTAATAGAATTTTACCAAAGACCAGCTAGCTAATCCTTCTGGCCTGTACTGGGACCCAAATGAAATTGTACGTACCCTGATATATGTATAATTAACACCGCCTTTGATCTGTACCCAATGAAGCAAATTCTACACCTTATGACTTTTTAGACTGCCATCACAAAAATGCAACATCACAAGTATTCCCATGAAGAAAAAAACACAATGAGCTGTTGAGCAGATTGACACCCAAATATCACGCAACTATGTCATATTTTGTCATTGTCATAAGATCCCTCAGACTCATACACACACATTCGAGTGTGAGATCTAAGGATAGAAGAAGAGGAGCATTGTGTCACATCAGAGTGTGGCAACCAAATCTTTATGATAGCCCCCTTATTAACCGGAGATGATGAATAATATTGAATAGCAATCAGATCAGATGCATGAAAGCTACACTACAGTCATGCAAATATGCAATGTTTTGGAGTAGTACTGTACTGCTTTGGTTGTTTGTTTTTCACTGCTCACGACTCACGAGTGTCTTTCATTGCCATTTTAGGAGTAACTTTTTATATTAATTAGCTTCTGTAATGATAGAAAGTGGCCTAATTCAGATGTCTTTCAAAAGGAAAAGGATATTGAAGGTGGTTTTGCCGATTAATATGGACCCTTTTCATTTCTAACTTCTTCTAGAAAACAGTGGACTTTGTTAAAAAAGTGGAAAACGGTGGAATGGCATCAATGCTACTTCCCCACAAGACCAAAGAGTTTTGAAATACCAGCCTTATTAGTTTAAAAAATTCAAGAAAAGTTTGAATTTGTTTTTGTAAACGTTGTCACCATAACATAGAACATTGTAAAAATTCATTACAAAACATGATTTCAGAATTCCCTTTCAGATAATTATTTTCTCTTAAAAAAACCTAGTTTAAAAGAATCACAGAACGATGCTCTCTCTGTCTCTCTCTTCAAATTCATTAATATAAAACCACTAAAAATAACACATTTCCTTCTTCTTTTTTAATTTTTTATCTACTAGGATAACGATATTTTTGTATATAAATTAAAAGAAAATGATGTCCTAGTTTTTTGCCAAACATTCTATAGTACTATTTATTCAGGAAACACGTTAAAAATCCAATAGATTAATAGTGTGATGAATTGAATCTAAGATTTTCCACCTTTCAAATTTACATCACACGCTAAAGTCCATACCAATAAACCCAACACCAATAGAAAATTCAATATGTTCATTTTTTACCCATAGTAGTCAATATAATAGACTCTAGAACGTTGGGATTGGTCCCTCAGGCAAGCACATAATTATCCATACATCATAAAGTGAATTTACAGGTATGGTTGTCATAATTTATAGTATGTTCTTCAATGAAGCACCTAACCTGAACATGTCTCACTTAAAACACACAATCACACGTGACATTCTCAATCACTGCAAAATTTCCGTGATTGCAGTAATCAGAACCTGTTGTGCCAATTTTACACACAAAACTCATCATATAAGTTGTTCACTGAATCATCATTTACCCAGTCTCCTTATTTGCATCAAATATTCCTTGCATAGTTGCATTCCAACCAAATATATTTTTTTATATATTTCATTGTCAAGAAATGAAAGAGAATCTGTAATATTTAAAGAAGAATCTTAGCTTATCTAGATTAAGAGATATGCATGAAACAAAAAAGATAAGTTTCTAAAAGTCTTTAAGTTCATATTAATAATACAAAGTAACTAGTTTTATAGTGGTGGGTATATTAATAATAACATGAGCAACACATATAATGGGAGGTGCTAGAGTCAAGATATATATTGCTAAAAAAATGAAAAGATGGATTTGGTTGAGGGTTATAATTTATTTATTTTTGCACTATTTGGGAAATTGGAGCAACAGTTCCCAAAGAAGAGGATTGGCTAGATTGGTGGTAGCTGGCATTCAGATATAGATTTGGCTGTGTTTTTTGTGTTTTTCAACATTCTCTATCTACCACTTAAAGACGACGGCATTCAGTTATTCTCGCTCACCCAGTATCCGTATCTTGAAAAAAGCAAAAACAAAGAGTTCCATTTTCAAGTTTTGGGATTGGAGGAATCTTTTCTCTTATTCCCTTCCCTCACTTTATAGTGAAAAAAAGCTTGAAGAGCCAAAGAGGCCACCGAAAAGCATGGACACCTTATCATGAAAGCAAGAAAAAAACGACCCGATTTGACAGGCCAACACACACGCACATACGCTAACCCACACGCTTATACAATTATGATGAATTATCCCCCTCGTTGTGTTTCTCCTGTTCCTCATCTCATCTCATCTCATCTCATCTCTCTCTCTTCATAAATGTTTACACACACAATGTTTTCATATTTCTTTATTTATCTGTTGTAGTTAAAGTAACATTGTTACAAAGACAATAAATATGCTATCAGTTTAATTTTATTTATGATCATACATTTTGTTACAACTTGATTATATAATCAATTATAATTAATAAGTCTTAATTTTCATATAGTCCTATCACTTTTTTTTTTCGATCATTTACAATCAACAGCATTATAATTGTGATTGATAATACATTAATTTTTTAAAGATAATGTTTATTGCACACACCATATATTAAAAGAAAGGATTTGCTGCAACTTTATATGCAGTAATTGATGCACATAAGGTAAAGTGTCAGTCAAAGAGAAGTGACCCAAATGGCTATCACCTTACCCTTTATGCAGCAATTGCTACATATAAGGTTGCAACAAATCATCTCTTATGTATAAATAAACAGACCTATTATAACTAAAAGTTGCCACTTTAAGTCCCATTTTCAAGTTTAAAATCGCGACTTAAAAGCCACGTTATAAGTTACAGGCAATGTGTGTTTACACACAAGTATTAGCCATTTTTAAAAGTTTATATACAGAAATTTATAGTACCTACTATCACTTTGATTGTATCACACTAAGACTTATTGCTGTCTATATGTGCGTGTGTCTTTTACTCTTTTTTCCCCCATTTCAATCTCTTTTCTCTCTTTCTATGTGCGTGTCCTTTTTCCTTTGTTTATACATGGAAAATCCCAAGTCAACCTCACCTCATCATTTGGTCTTGCTTCTTTACGAGCACCACCTCATTTCCCACTTTCTTCACTTTAATTAACTCTCTCATATCATATCCCTTCTATATAATTACTGCATTCCTATCATCCAATTCTCCACCATGGGAAGCATGAAGGTGCATCAGTTCGCACGTGGATTCTGGGAGCACGAACCATCCCTCACGCTTGGCTGCAAGCGCTTACGCCCTCTTGCTCCCAAGCTGGCCAACACAGACACTTCTGGTGTCACTGCTTTCGATCTCAAGAGCTTCATCAGACCTGAAAGTGGACCCAGAAAACTCGGTTCCTCTGAAGACAAAGACAAGAGAGATCCACCTCAGGTGCTTATTAATGCTATACTAACTTGTCCACCTCCCATACTTCATGCAATCATACAATATCATTGCTTCATGCATGTTGTTTTTTCAACTAAAAATGAATACCATGGCCCTTTGAGAAGTGCAATTTTAGATATAGTCCAAATTTCAAATTGTCTGAACCTGCGTATACTTTTATACACTGAGTACGACTTTTTTAAAACTTGTTTATGACCTAATTATTGTTAAAATGTTTGCCTAAAAATTAATGCAGGTGGAAACACACCCAGGAGGGACACGATGGAATCCAACACAAGAACAAATAGGGATATTGGAGATGCTGTATAGGGGAGGAATGAGAACTCCTAATGCACAGCAGATAGAACAAATCACTGCACAGCTTGGGAAGTACGGCAAAATCGAAGGGAAGAATGTGTTTTATTGGTTCCAAAATCACAAAGCGCGCGAGAGGCAGAAGCAGAAGCGCAACAGTCTTGGTCTTAGTCATTGTCCAAGAACCCCGACTGCCATTACCACCATTGCTTTGGACACCAGGGTATGCCCATAAGTTCAATGCCAAATCTTTCAACTCCAGTTACTTATAAGAGTTATGTTATACATTTTCATACATAAGGCTTACAAACACAAAAAGAAAAAGTAATTTAAATATTTATTTATTAAGTTAATGGAGCGACACTGAGCACATTTATTATCACGTGTTTCAATTTGTAAACCTTTTATAGTAAAATTGGTAATACCTCTAGCATTTTCTTTTGAAGTGAGTAAGGAATTCATATGTTAATTCAAATATTGTAGGGGGAATTGGAAAGAGAGGAAGATAGTCCATACAAAAGAAAGTGCAGGAGCTGGGGATTTGAAACCTTAGAAGAAGAAGAAGAAGAAAGAAGATCATGTAAAGAGGAGGGAGATAGAACTCTAGAGCTGTTCCCACTACATCCGGAAAGCAGATGAAGGGGTTTGAAATTTTTTTTCTTTTTTTTTCTTTAAGCTCTTGTTCCATTGTAATCTGCTTTGATGTGCTTTGCTTTCTTTTTCTTCTTTCTTTGTTTCGGGAAAGAAGAAAGACAAAGTTGTCCCATTGTACCCTACTGCTTATTTTATTCCTGACTTGTAACCAAAGCGCCTTATGTCACTCTTTATTCGATGAGTAGTCTGCCCTTGTAGTTGTGGGTGTGACTGTGATGAGCCTTTCCTTTTGACTACAGGAACTTGTTGAATTGAAGCTTTTAGGTTAAAAGGAGCAACCGATGGACACTGAAGTCCACACACCTACTTCTTAAGCCTATCGCTTCAGTTCCAAGTTTGAAAGAGACATTGTTCTCTAGCGTTAATGCCCAAAAAAAAATAAATGATATATTTCACCCTCTTGGAAGACTTTCATAAAGTGGGATATCAACTATGAAGATTCATGCATTTTTTTTTCTTTTTAAAAAAAAAAAAAACATTTTCCATCATTGACATGCAAGTTTTTTTTTTATAACAGCTAGTGTTTGGTGGGGACACTCGTTAATTATAACTATGAGATTTGATTGGGAGGGAGGGAAAGCAAGGTAACAAAAATTTGAAATAGCATGAGGGTTTCTTTCGTCAACAATGAGCAGTGTTGGTAGACCTTTCAAATGACATTAACGTAGGAACATAACATGGTTAGATTAGACTTAAGAGTACTCTATATACATGGTTACCATGCAGGTACTCCGAAATTGATGGAGGAACTTTGAAAAGCAAGCATATCCGACACAAGCACACCAACACGTATACGACTCCATGAAAACCATGCCTATGAGGGAGCCACTTTTTAATATATATATATATATATATATATCTTAAAAATACAAAAATAAAAGACAAAACTAGAGGTACTGACTACTGAGGTAATGAGATGAGCCTATAATAACTAGCTCATATTCGATTTTGATGCATATTGGGAAATTGATGCATGGAATATGTCTTTCTTAATTTTTGTCTCAATATTTCATGAAATGCAAAAAATTAACATGGATTACTTATTATTATTTGGAAACTACAATATCAATATATTATGTGGTGCTTTTTATTCTTATTTTTTATATTCTGACAATTTTATGCGGCCTTGATAGTTGATACATTTGGAATATGGAAAATTCAAATTTATGTAATTTCAATTATTCATGTTGAAACCTGAAAGGCATCATCTTTACCACGTAGTACAGACAACTCGATTCTCAAAAAAAGTAAAAATAAAAACGTACAGACAACTTCATGTCAACATAGACGACTATATATTGTGTGAATGCCCTCCAATCTATTGCTTGTGCGGTTGTGCCCACAATTTTTTTTTTTTTTAAACTATAGATGAAACCATCCATGGCGTGTGAATGCCCTTCCGATTGTGATTCAACTTGGACATATTGTCGATCAAGTGGCAAGAAGATCATAAATCACAACTTTTAATAATAAAAAAATATTCACAAGGACAACTGGTTTGGAAAGCATGCATCATATGCAACCATAAAGGATAGTAACCAAATAAGTTCTAAAGATATCATAATCAAGGTGTGATAAAATAATAATAATAATAATAATTTAAAAAAAATTCTTAGTCTGCATGACAAAATCCAATTCGACACTCTCTCTCCAACTCAAAATCAAGCAATAATGGACCTTCAACACAGGAGCTTGGCTTATTTGTAAGTTTCTTTAACACTTTCATAAATTTTTTTTTTTTTTAAAAATACATATACAAAAAAACTTATGTCATTTGCATCAATTTTAAATAGCCCTTGTGTATTCTCAATTTTGTTGTATTGACCCCTAAGGTATAAAATAAAATAATTTGATCTTCTATCTCATTTCCATCATTTTTTTTTTTTTATTATGAAAAGACGAGTAATTTTATTCAGATGAAGATAAATTCAATACATCATGAGTCAAAGTAGACTCAAGGAATACTAGATTTTTCATTATCCAAGTTACATAAGAATCTAGATCCCTAGCATATTGAGTTAAAATATGCACTGGTTTAGTTCCTAATTGCTTTACATGCGACACTTGCACAAAGCGAAAATATTGTAGCCTAAGACACATGCTTGAAACAATGTTGCTAATACCAACTAGAGGAGTACTCAGACCTCTCAGAGCATCACATACCACAAGAGAATCACTTTCAAAATGAGCATCCCTTATACCAACATCCCAAGTGAAATCTATTGCCTCCATGAAAGCCATGGCTTCGGCCTCTAGAGGTACAAAAGGACACCACAGCTTTGTACTTAAGGCAGCCACAACTCTTCCCTCATGATCACAGATCACTGCTTCCACTCCTGAAGCCTACTGTTGTGTGAAGACTACGGCGTCAGTGTTGATCTTGTATACCAAGGAGGCTTTGGACTAATCCACAAGGGATTGTTCTCTATGATGGGCTGAGAAGGCTGAAAATTCACTACCTGAAACTCATCAATCAAAACTCGTGCTTTCTAGATAATCATGCTAGCATTTTGGCTAGTCTTGCCAAGCCAAGTTGCATTGCGATTAAACCAAATGCTCGAAGCAATGGTAATTGGCAAGCTCCAATATTTCATCCCCCACACATTGTATAAACTTCAAGTGCCAAATGAAATCCACATACTCCTGAAAATGCAGCCCATTGAAGTCAATTGGAAGACCAAAACGTGACCAGACCTCCTAGGCTCTCGGACAGTTCTAGAAAAGGTGCCCACTGCTTTCTGCCTCTATACCACAAGCCTCACAAGTTGGGTCGGTCAGAACCTTTCGATGGCACAAGTTCACCTTGGTTGGGAGAATATTTTTACTTGCCCACCAAGCAAAAGACTTAATCTTAATAGGAATATTGAGGCTCCACAAAAGATTTCCAAAAGCTCCTTTTATCATGCCCATCCGATGACCCAGCAACCAGACCTAAAGAAGAAGATAGAGTTACCTTGTACGAATTTTTCACTGTGAAATTGCCTTTAGCTGTGTATGCCTAGATAAGACGATCCTCTGGCAATCTGGAACTCAAAGGGATACTAAGGATCCTGTTGAAGTGGGCCCGTGTGGCTTGAATTGCCACAAGCCCACGTAAACCGAATTCAACTAGGATTATAATTCCTAGTACAGCCAACCTATATATATATATATATATATATATATATATATATATTAGGTTTGTGATATAGGGCAAGCCGTGAGAGTAAAAAAAAAAAAAAAATTCTTAATAACCTAGCAGCTGCATAAGAAGAAAGAATAATGTTTTCTTGTCTTGTGGGTGAGAGAGAGTTAGGGTGTATTGGGAATTGGGTTTCTTGAGAGTGTTCTTGTGCACTATTGTATCTCCTTATTTTATAGTGAAATCCCTGCAACTCCGTGGATGTAGGCAAATTGCCGAACCACGTAAATATTGTCTTGTGCGTGTAATTGTTTTCTTTGGCGTGTGTTTTCTCTATTTGTTTTGTTTCTCACAGGTTGGAATTTTGGTTAAATTCCCTACAACTGGTATCAGAGCCTAGGGTAGGTTTGAGTGGGAGCAATGGCAGAGGAAGTAGGAAAGACGTCTGGAATAGAAAAGTTTGATGGCACAGACTTTGCGTATTGAAGGATGCAAATTGAAGATTATCTCTATGGGAGGCAATTGCATCTGCCTCTTTTGAGGACAAAACCTGAGGCTGTGAAGGCTGAGGAATGGGCTCTTCTTGACAGACAGATACTAAAAGTTATCAGGTTAACTCTGTCTAGGTCTGTTGCACACAATGTTGTAAAGGAGAAGACCACAGCAGATCTGATGAAGGCTTTGTCTGGTATGTATGAAAAGCCCTCAGCAAACAATAAGATGCACTTAATGAAGAAACCGTTCAATCTGAAGATGGCAGAGAATGCATCAGTAGCACAACATTTAAACGAATTTAACACTATCACAAATCAATTGTCGTCTGTAAAAATTGATTTTAATGAAGAGATCCGTGCACTGATCATTTTGGCTTTACAGTTGGGAGGTAATGAGAATGGCAGTAAGTAATTCTACAGGAAAGGAAAAGCTCAAGTACAATGATATACAAGATTTAATTCTGGCTGAGGAGATTCTCAGAAAAGATGCAGGCGAATCCTTAGGATCTGGTTCTGCCCTAAACCTTGAGACAAGAGGCAAAGGTAATGACAGAAATTCAAACCGGGGCAGATCAAAATCCAGAAATTCTACTCGGAACAGAAGCAAATCTAGATCAGGCCAACAAGCACAATGTTGGAACTGTGGGAAAACAGGTCACTTTAGGAATCAATGCAAAAGTCCTAAGAAGAAGAATGAAGATGATTCTGCTAATGCTGTAACTGAAGAGATACATGATGCATTACTTCTTACAGTAAACAGTTCACTTAATGATTGAGTTTTGGATTCAAGAGCTTCGTTTCATACACTCCACACCAAGAAATCATACAGAATTATATTGCAGGTGATTTTGGTAAGGTGTATTTGGCTGATGGTTCAGCCTTGGATGTTGTAGGTATGGGAAATGTCCAGATATTGTTGCCCAATGGATCTGTTTGGTTATTGGAGAAGGTTCGACATATTCCTGAACTGAGGAGGAATCTGATTTCTGTTGGACAACTTGATGATAAAGGGCATGCAATACTATTTGTTAGTGGTACTTGGAAGGTTATAAAGGGAGTTAGGGTATTGGCTCGTGGAAAGAAAACTAGTACTCTGTATATGACCTTAAGTCCAAGAGACACAATTGCAGTTGCTGATGCAAGTACTGATATAAGCCTATGGCACCGTAGACTTGGTCACATAAGTGAGAAAGGGATGAAGATGTTGTTGTCAAAAAGAAAACTACCAGAATTGAAGTCCATTGATTTTGACATGTGTGATAACTGCATCTTAGGAAAGTAGAAAAATGTGAGCTTCTTGAAAACTGGTAGAACACCAAAGGCTGAAAAATTGGAGTTAGTATACACTGATTTGTGGGGGCCTTCTCCGGTTGCATCCCTTGGAGATTCAAGGTACTACATCACTTTCATTTATGACTCAAGCAAAAAGGTATAGGTTTATCTTTTGAAAAATAAATCTGATGTATTTGAAACTTTTAAGAAGTGGAAGGCTATGGTTGAGACAGAAACAAGTTTGAAAGTAAAATGTTTAAGATCAGATAATGGAAGAGAGTACATAGATGGAGGGTTCAGTGAGTATTGTGCTGCACATGGAATTAGGATGGAGAAGACCATTCCTGGGACACCACAGCAGAATGGTGTGGCTGAGCGCATGAACAGAACTCTCAATGAGCGTGTTAGGAGTATGAGGTTGCATGCTGGACTACCAAAAACTTTCTGAGTTGATACTGCTAGCACTGCAGCTTACCTGATAAATCGAGGACCATCAGTTCCTATGAAGTTCAGACTTCCTGAGGAGGTTTGGAGTGGTAAAGAGGTAAAGTTTTCACATTTAAAAGTTTTTTGTTGTATTTCTTATGTTTATATTGATTCTGATGCTCGTAGTAAACTTGATGCAAAGTCAAAAATATGTTTTTTCATTGGCTATGGTGATGAGAAATTTGGCTATAGGTTTTGGAATGAACAAAACAGGAAAATCATCAGAAGTAGAAATGTGATATTTAATGAACAGGTTATGTACAAGGACAGGTTAACTGTAGTGTCAGATGTTACAGAGATAGATCAAAAGAAATCTGAGTTTGTTAACTTAGATGAATTGACTGAAAATACTATCCAGAAAAGGTGTGAAGAAGATAAAGAGAATGTAAATTCACAGGTAGATCAGAGTACACCTGTAGCTGAAGTTTGGAGATCTTCCAGGAACATTAGACCTCCACATCGTTGTTCACCCACTCTAAATTATCTCTTGTTGACTAATGGTGGTGAGCCAGAGTGTTATGATGAAGCCTTGCAAGATGAGAATTCAAGCAAGTGGGAGTTAGCCATGAAAGATGAGATGAATTCCTTGTTGGGGAATTAGACATGGGACCTGACTGAATTGCCAGTAGGAAAGAAGGCTTTGCACAACAAGTGGGTATACAAAATAAAGAATGAGCATGATGGTAGCAAACGTTACAAGGCTAGATTAGTTGTTAAAGGGTTCCAGCAGAAGGAGGGCATTGACTTCACAGAAATATTTTCTTCAATTGTGAAGATGTCAACAATTAGACTGGTACTAAGAATGGTGGCTGCAAAAAATTTACATCTTAAGCAGTTAGATGTGAAGACAGCATTCCTTCATGGTGACTTGGAGGAAGACCTTTACATGATTCAGCCAAAAGGGTTCATTGTTCAGGGATAAGAGAATCTAGTCTGCAAATTGAGAAAGAGCTTGTATGGCCTAAAACAAGCTCCAAGATAGTGGTACAAGAAATTTGACAGTTTTATGCATAGAATTGGGTTCAAGAGATGTGAAGCTGATCACTGTTGCTATGTTAAGTTTTCTGACAATTCTTACATCATATTATTGTTGTATGTGGATGATATGCTTATTGCAGGGTCTAGCATTGAGGAGATTAATAATCTGAAGAAGCAATTGTCCAAACAGTTTGTAATGAAGGATTTGGGAGCTGCAAAGCAAATCCTTGGCATGAGAATCATTAGAGACAAGGCTAATGGTACATTGAAGCTTTCACAGTCAGAGTATGTGAAGAAAGTCCTCAGCAAATTCAACATGAATGAAGTTAAACTAGTGAGCACACCCTTGGGTAGTCATTTCAAACTAAGCAAAGAACAGTCACCGAAGACAGAAGAAGAAAGGGACCATATAAGTAAGGTACCCTATGCCTCAGCTATTGGTAGCTTGATGTATGCTATGGTGTGTACAAGGCCAGACATTGCACATGCAGTGGGAGTTGTGAGCAGATTCATGAGTAGGCTTGGAAAGCAGCATTGGGAGGCAGTCAAGTGGATTCCGAGATACCTGAAGGGTTCATCAGATACAAGTCTTTACTTCACAGGTGCAAGTTTGAAACTGCAGGGTTATGTAGATACTGATTTTGCTGGTGATATTGATAGTAGAAAGAATACTACTGGGTTTGTTTTTACTCTGGGTGGTACAGCTATATTATGGGCTTCAAATCTACAGAAGATTGTTACTTTGTTTACTACAGAGCAAATTTTATCACTTAAAAAAAAAAAAATCTCACGGATTAATGACATAAATTTGAGAGTATGTATGTTATGTTTGAAATTGACCAAAACTCGTGAGCTTTTTTTATTTTCAACCTTTTTTTTAGAATATTTGAACCTATATATAAACAAACACCTATATATTTTACGATTTTGTTAATAAATGCCTTAAGGTAATGGGTAAAATGCATTTAATATTTTATTAAATATTTTTTTATACATTTAAAAAAAATAAAGTTAAAATGTACACATATATCTAAAAAAGCACACATAGATTTGTGTGTGTAAACCAACGAATCAATATTAACATGTGTATTTTATTTTTTGAAAAATATGCATTATAACTCATAATTGAACATTTATTAATGTTTAACTTGTATCCTTAAGGCATTTATTAACAAGACCATATATTTTAACACACATTCCATTTGTTCACCAAGACCTAGGACACATAGATTGGTTGCCACTTGCCAAGTTTAAGGAGGGGTATAAAATGTTTTTTTTTTTTTTTTCTTCTTCTTCTAAATAAAATGAGATTTTATGAGACTGTACTACTGTAAAAAAAAGTTGGGGTATTAGACTAAGACAAATAAACCTTTTACCTAATTTTAAGTTATAAGCTAGACAAACAACATGGAATATTGGTCCTGGATTCAAAACTTAATTTCCCAACATTTATAGGGAAAATATTAGCATTTATAAATTTAAAAATAAAGTAAAATAAATGAAAGTGAAAGGGAGGATATTGTTTCATATTTGGCCAATAGCGGCTGGTAAAGTAACTATTGGACGCACTATTTTCTTTTTTTGGTGGAACTTTTTTTTTCCCACTTTATTCTGGTAGTCATAGAAAGGGCTCAAATGATTGTTTTCTGCATCTGGCTATTCAGACTAACATAAAATGGGACCCAGAAAAATGATGAAGGAATTTGCTGAGTAGTTTCTGAGTGAAATAATGGATACAATATAGGAATAATTGTCCTCTCGGATGATATGACCTTTTAGAAGTTTCACTTTCACATGACACTTTTTAAATTCACTCCTCTCCTACTGTAGGATGAAGTAAATGAAACGAAATTCACATTTTTGAAACTTTGTAACTTTAAATATTTTTTTGAGAATGATGGTAACTTTAAATTGAGAGTAGGAAAAGTAAAATGACACGAAATTCACATTTTTGAAACTTTGTAACTTTATATTGAGTAAAGTATGAACAAGATTTACTCTTTTTTTTTTTTTTGAAGATAGTTTAAATTTATAGCGTCAACTCTTAATGATAGTTTTTTATCATCAATTCAAAATACCAATAAGTTTTTGGTGTAAACGAAAATTAAACTTTAAATCTCTTATTCAATTATCAGATACTTTATTAGTTAAGTTAATCAGAATCTACTGTTTTACTTAATATAATGTACAAATGATGAGATGCAAACCGAACAATGTGTGTTGACATTGGACCCATGAGAACATGAACATAGCCCAATAGGCCGAACAGTCCTGATCTGCTTGGATTGAGCTAGATAGCATTGCATGATCAAATCCATAGTCCATTACAAAGGTAGAGCATTGTGTACAAATTATAAGATGCAAGCCGAACAATGTGTGTTGACATTGGACCGATAAGAACATCAAGAGAGCCCAATAGGCCGAAAGGTCCTGATCTGCTTGGATTGGGTTAGATAGCACTGCATGCTCAAATCCATAGTCCATTACAAATGTAGAGCATTGTGATATAAATATATAAAAATATATAAATATATATATATATATATATATATATATATATATATATATATATATATATATATATATATATATATATATATATATCATGTGGACACCTTATATTCAGGCCCACTTTTTTATTTTTTGTAGGGAGGTGGGATATGATTTTAGTTCTTCAAAGTTGAAAATCAAATCATCATTTTTCTATTCTTTTATACTATTTTTATGATGGTGACTTCCTAATCAACATTGTTAATACCTTGGAAATCAAATTTACACAATGTAATCTTTTTTATTTTAAAATATTTTAGTATCAAAATAACCAAAAAAATTATATTTTTTAATGTCTCCCAATGTACTCAATTTGGGCTTGAAAACTGTTGCCTCATATAAGTGAATATGGGCTTTTGGGCTCGACCTTTTAAATTTTGGTCCACGAGTTGTTATGAAGGTGACAATGGAATCGGAAACACCTTGGAATAGTAACATTTTTATGTGTCATCTTTAATATGAGCTTATGGCCTGTATGAGAAGTTGGTCTTTGTGCTAAAAATATTGTGCTTCAGTAGTATTTTCAAATCTCCAACTTAGATACCTATTTCCCTTCTCTCATTTGTTGTAAGGGGGAAAAAAATCCTAGCATACATTAATGAAGTCTATAATTGATTCAACACCGATGTTAATAACTGAAGTCACCTCCTCATATGCACGTTCAGTGTTTAGAGGATTTGGCATCTTTTTTATATGATTTTGAATTCAAGAGTTTGAATGTAGTTATAGTCTATTTCTATTTATAAAATAATTAAAGTGGAAACTCAATCCATAATTTAAATTATATTCTAACTTCACTCTAATTTTGTATGATTGTATCTATAGATTGCACTCTAATTTTGTGCCAAAATCACTAGATTTGAAATTCGCTTCAATTTTGTGCCAAAGTATATTTTCAATTGTACTCTAATTTGTTGAAAAGTGTCTGTACATATAAATTAATGGATCTAAACACACACACATATCTATTTATATATTCAATTAGAATTCATATGCTTCTATATAATACTAAGAATGTGTGCAACATGTTGCTTATAAATTTAAGACGAAAAATGTGTACAACATGTTGTTTATGAATTTAAATGAAAATATTGATTTACAAAATAATAGTTTTTCTTTTTTACATCAATTCTTTTGTGAACAAACTGTAATCAGCTCTCTAGAAGGTTTTTCATATGATATTCATGAAAATTGATTTATTACATACCAATTATTTTTAGAATTTTTTGATGCAATGACTAAACAAATGAGATTATTAATTAAGAGAAAAGATTCACAGGTTTTGAGAATGATAAAATAATGTAAGATTGTAAGTATTACCCAACAAATCAACACCACCTCATTGGTTAGTACAATTAGCCTTATACTAGAGAGGTCTCTATAGCCTATAGGGTTGATCACATGTCAGTTGAGGTATATATCTTTTTTTTTTTTTTCTTTTTTTTTTTTTTTTGGGTTTTGAGGAAATGGTATATATCTAACGTAATAATTATAAGTAATTTTTTTTTTAATAATTTTAATATCAGGAGTTTATGAATTATACTTGGATGGAGAGAGATGATAGAATAGATAATTGAAGTAAGCCAATATAATATCTCACGTAAATTGTGAGAGGTACATTACAAATGACCGTAATAGTTGGATTTAAAGATGATATATTGATACCTTGTGTATATAATTAATATACTAAATAAATTAGCATGAAATTCAAAAAAGGGTTAGAATAATCTATTATAATTTTTGTCAAAAGTCCCAGGTTAGATTTCAAATCTATTCTAATTTTGATTAATTTTTTTTTTCAATTTAAAAATATTTGAAGTCCATTTAAATGAAATTTAGGCCCATTTCAAAGTGTTGACTATGTTGACAATTGGGTGTAGTTATGAAGAGAATATGATGGGCAAATACGAGGAAGATTAAAAGTAATTTAGGCCCATTTGAAAGTGTTGGGTGTGCTGACAAATTGGGTGTAGTTATGAAGAGAATATGGTGGGCAAAGATGAGGAAGATTGAGGTAGATGGCTGTGGAGGAGGAGAAATTATACAGTTGTCTGGTGGACCGCATTATTTGTTCATCATTTTACTAAAAGATTCTCATTTGTTTTAAATTGCTGAGTCAATAATTAATTTATGTGTAAAAAAAAAAATTAACTTAGCAATTTTAAACATGTAGGAGTTTTTTAGTGGAATGATGGACCACATCACTTTTTCATCGTGAGGACTTCATAATTTCTCATGGAGGTGGAGATCAAGTAGTAGGGGGAGAGACTAAAATAGGAAAAACCAAAAGAAAATAGAAAAAAAAAAAGTGTTCAATGAGGCATAGTTTTTAATGTCGATAAACCATACCATTTTCAGCTTTTAGTTGGCATTTATGGATACATGAAATGATTCAATCAAAACGGTACATAACATTAAGGGTCACAACTACGGTTGTTCAACCTCCAACTGGTGCTAACCTTGTCATGCCAAAGCTAACTAGTAAGGGTGCCTTTTTGGGGAACATCGACAGTGGTTATTGGAAGCCCTTTTTCCAAAGCCGATGACTTCTATGCAACTGTTGGAAGCCATTAGTTCAAAACCACATCAACTGACAATTCTTTATAAAATTTCCCTCTCCCAAAATTTGCTTTATATGTTTCATTACCTCTAATTTGCATCCCCTTCCTCGGTGGCTTTAATCCCCTTCAATGGTCACCACCTCCACAACCTTTTAATCCTAGTTGTCACCTATGCAACCTATTTCCCCATGGTCAACAAAAGTTTGCATGCTTTTAATTGGGAACCTCTCACCTATTCAACTCAACAAATTTTTGCCTTCAGAGTTATCTTACAAGATGGTCTAATAAGACATCTCTCACAATATATAGGGATTCTACACGTATAAGTCCCCAGCGTTGAGAGAGATCTCATAAGACACCTTATCATCACCCACTCATGGTAGAAAATCTGAAAATGTGATCTCGATTAATCCAAAAAAAGAAACAAAATCAAATACTAATCAATAATTGCTCATGGAGCACAGTGACATGATGTTTCCCAATCTTCATATTTATGATAAATTTTATTAATTAAATTCATGATATAGTCTATTATAAATGTGAGAGTAATATGTCGCGGGAGCGCCAAATAAATTTCCGAACTAATTTGCCCGCCACACGTGCTCAAGTGCCCCTAATGTCACGCCACGCCTGATCCCCCCCACTCTCTCATTCCAGACCTTCATCATCAAACCGTTACGGCTCTGTAGCCGTCAAAGACCCAAATTGCCAGGTGGAGGCATCAAACCTCAAAACAAAATCAAATCAGACGGTCCAAATCAAAGTAGGGTTTACATCCAAACCCACCGACTCTCAATAGTAAGTCACTATATAACCCTCACAGTTACCCACATCCAAATGCGGTGCAGTTTAGTTCTGCCCTCCCACCAAAAAAACACAAAATAAAAAAAAAAAAACCCAAAAAAAAAAAAAAAAAAAAAAACTCAGTCCTTTTCCTCCGTCGTCTGCCGTTCGGTTCTCCGAACAATTTATCCCCATATTACCCCTCCCCTCCTCTTCTATCCTCCTTCAAAAAACCAAAAAAAAATTCCAGGTCTTTAGGGTTTATTGGAAATTTTAGTTTTGTTCTTTTTTCTCTCTAGGTTTAAGCACAAAGAGGAGAGGGAAAAAAAAAAGGAAAAAAAAAGAGAGAAGGATCTAGATTGGTGAGATGGCGCAGATTCAGGTTCCTGTGTCGGGTCAGAACGGTGTCGTCTCTGGTGCTGGAGCCGGAGCGAACCAGTTCGTTACGACGTCGCTTTACGTCGGAGATCTTGACGTGAACGTCTCGGACTCGCAGCTCTACGATCTGTTCAGCCAGGTCGGTCAGGTCGTTTCGGTTCGGGTCTGTAGGGACTTGAGCACTCGGCGATCTCTTGGCTATGGTTACGTTAACTATAGCAACCCTCAGGACGGTCAGTCTCTTGCTTAGGGTTAGGGTTTTTTCATGGATTCATTGGGCTAAATTGGACTAAATTTTGTTATGCTATTAGAGAAATTGAGTGCCTTTAGGTTTTTTAATGTTTCATTAGTATTTCTATTTTTGGATCAGTGTTAATCTGTGAATTGAGTACTGAAGCTATGTGATTTTGATATATATAGTATTAAATTGATGTTGCATTTTGTTGTTGTTTAGTCTGTCTGATAGAGAAAGTAATTGGGGTTTTAGTGGTTTCAGTATGTAAGAGGCAGGAAGAAAAGAACACACGAAGGCTAACGTGGCTTGAGTCAAGAGCTATGTAGCTCAATTGGTTGGCACCGGCCTAGTGTTGTTTCTAACCGAGACATTGTTCAAATTCCCCCTTTGCTCAAAACACTAGTTGTTTTCATTAATCAATCCCAGGGGTGGCAAAAATTGTACACGACATGCAAACCCAACATGACATAAAATTGGCAGGTTATGGGCTGAGGGTTGAGATTAAATGGATTCGTGTCATATTTGGTGGTTTGACACGACCAACTTGTTTAATAAATGGGTTGGGTTAGCTGTATAAAACTTATTAGCTATTGTAGTTTATTTTTTTTGACATATTATGATTGATTATTTGTGATGTTGAAATATGCTTTAATTTTGAATGATTATTTGTGATGCAGTTATTTGTTATTTCTGAATTTTATATTAAATATATTTATTTGTTTGTTTTTTTATAATTTTTTTTTCCATTTTGATAAAATCTGATAAACAGGTCGACATGACTAACTTGTTTAATAAATAAGTCGTGTTAGGGTTGAAGAATTTTGACCCGTTTAATAAACATGTCGGGTGAATGTTGATCCATATACTCGGATACTCATGAGTTGACACGACATGAACCCGACATGCAAACACAAATTGCCACCCTTAATCAATCCCATCTATTATTTGAGTACATTTAGCACAAATGTATGTAAGGAGGACCCATTCTTGTGCTAATAGTATTAGGAATTCTAGTTTGATTGCTATTGTTTGAGTACATTTAGTAGAAATACCCTTTTTTGATTAAGTAATGTAATAATTATTTAAATGGTTTAGCTATTTGTTTGGTTATGTTTTTATTACAGGGAATGGTAATTCCTTATGAATAGCTTTCTAAAAGGAGTAATTCTTAGGTACTTCCGGAGCACGGAGAATGTTGCACCCTTTTCTCACATTCATGGTGGGATCCATTTATTAAATTTATGGTGAGATTCACCATAAATGTGAGAGGAGGGAGCACAATTTCTTCGAATTCCTCTCTCCCGGAGTACTAAGAATTTTCCATCTAAAATGGTTGTAATAGCTATTTTTTAATAGGTGTAATAATTTCTAAAATTAATATATTTCTAAATAAACAAACTTTCCATATGTAAATAACAATTATGAAAGTAAAAAAAAAAAAAAAAAAAACTAATCTCTCTCCCAAAGAAATACAATTGACTAAAATATTTCCTAAAATATATCTTAAGTTTGATCCTAATGTTATCACTCACAACTAAACTTATGAATAGCTTTAGTTATTCTATTATAACATATTTTATTCCTAGTAATAAAGATGACCTTCCTGTTGTAATCCTTGTTTAGTGTACCAAATGTGCTCTAAGTGGGAAGAGAGAATTTAAACCCTAGTTCTCCTTATAAAAGAGACCAAGCTATGCCGATGAGCTACTAGTCTCTTGGCGTGTTTAGCACAAATAGCCTTAATTAGCAACGATTGGAAAAATTACAATACTGCCCATGAATTCAAATTGACCATAAAACAACTATAACAAAGTCTTAGTTTCAAATTTTTTTTTGGGTTGGCTATGGATCCTTAACAAGATTAGTCAGGGTTGGTCACATGTATTATTTTCATCCATTCTATTATGTTCGAGGTCATGGCCTTTGTTCCTTCCTTTAATTGAACGTTGACAATAACTTGTTAGATAAAAACCCAAATTGGAAATTGTTTTACCCAAATTGGCGTGTTTAGCACAAATAGGCTTAATTAGCAAGGATTGGATAAATTACAATACTGCCCATGAATTCAAATTGACCATACAACAACAATAACAAAGTCGTAGTTTCAAATTTTTTTTGGGGTTGGCTAGGGATCCTTAACAAGATTAGTTAGGGTTGGTCACATTTATTATTTTCATCCATTCTATTATGTTCGAGGTCATGGCCTTTGTTACTTTCTTTAATTGAACGTTGACAATAACTTGTTAGATAAAAACCCAAATTGGAAATTGTTTTACCCAAATTGACGTGTTTAGCACAAATAGCCTTAATTAGCAAGGATTGAATAAATTACAATACTGCCCATGAATTCAAATTGACCAAACAACAACAATAACAAAGTCTTAGTTTCAAATTTTTTTTGGGTTTGGCTATGGATCCTTAACAAGATTAGTTAGGGTTGGTTACATGTATTATTTTCATCCATTCTATTATATTCGAGGTCATTGCCTTTGTTACTTCCTTCAATTGAATGTTGACAATAGCTTGTTAGATAAAAACCTAAATTGGAAATTGTTTTACCCCTAGGACACATATAACTATTAAGTAGACCTTTAAAATGGAAAGATCTTTCCTTCAATTGGACTTAACACATGGACCTCTTAAAATAAGTTTGAATAGATGAACTTGCAAAGTCGTAACAAATTAATCATGGCTATGTCACTATCATGGTAATTGCATACAGTTTCTACTTGCACAGCTTAAATATTCTCAATAATGGTTTAGTGCAACGATTTCATTTTCTATATATATATACACACGCACACATATATATACTCCATGGTTACTTTGGCCTTTTTCTACTTTGTTTCTCAAGTTTGACGTATTTTTATTTTAAATGT
Source organism: Quercus agrifolia (assembly GCA_029955455.1). NCBI lineage: Eukaryota > Viridiplantae > Streptophyta > Magnoliopsida > Fagales > Fagaceae > Quercus > Quercus agrifolia. Next base: position 89,754,761 of record JARQAD010000001.1, on the reverse strand, counting down.
TTTTCTGTGGTGAAAGTAACATGCAGCGAATACCTCTGGTATATTTAAATTCAACATTTTATTTTTCATAACAATGTCTTCTTGCCTACAGCGGCGAGGTCATTGAACTTACTGAATTTCACTCCACTGAACAACAAGCCCATCAGAATCATGTATTCTCATCGGGACCCTAGCATACGCAAGAGTGGTACCGCAAATATATTTATCAAGGTATTTATTTTTTTCTGATCTATACATCGGCTGCTCTCTCATACCATTTCTGTAAAGGCATACATTTACAGCTAATTGTGGTTGTTTGGCTGGTTGGGACATTTCTTTTTTCCCATCTGAAGTTAGATATTTTGTGTATCAGTCTGGAAAATAATATCTAGGTTGCACTAGTTTTTAGGTGTCTATCATTCTAATTTGTTTGGCATAATGCATTTCTGGTTTGGATTGTTATAACCTCTCTCTCTCTCTTGTATATATGGTAATGTCATAGCTTTATACAGTGGAGCTGTAGGAATTGATCCTTCGATCTTTGTTACTTCTGCTGCATTCCACTCAAGGAGTCCAAGAACGTATTCTAGTATTATGCATAAACTGAACCCACCCCATCCTATCTGGAGAGAATATCATAGCATGCACTGATTTGTCTGTATTTATATTTTTTGGTAATAAAGCTTTGACTGAGTTGTTGTGTTTCTGGTTAATATTTGTTCTTTCATGTAACATGGTATGTGCAGAATCTGGACAAGGCAATTGACCACAAAGCATTACACGATACTTTTTCTTCTTTTGGAAGTATTCTCTCTTGCAAGGTAGCTACTGATGCTAATGGCCAGTCCAAAGGCTACGGTTTTGTTCAATTTGAAAGTGAAGAGTCTGCACAGAATGCCATAGACAAGTTAAATGGCATGCTTATCAATGACAAACAAGTTTATGTTGGACACTTTCTTCGTAAGCAGGAAAGAGATGGTGCTTTTAATACAACCAAATTTAATAATGTTTTTGTGAAAAATCTATCGGAAGTGACAACTGATGAAGATTTGAAGAATATTTTTGGTGAATTTGGAGCAATTACCAGTGCTGTAGTGATGAGGGATGCTGATGGAAGATCAAAGTGCTTTGGTTTTGTCAACTTTGAAAGTGCAGATGATGCTGCTAAGGCGGTTGAGGCACTAAATGGTAGGAAACATGATGACAAGGAATGGTATGTTGGAAAGGCACAAAAAAAATCTGAGAGAGAGCTTGAATTGAAAGGAAGGTTTGAGCAGAGTATGAAGGAAACGGTTGACAAATATCAAGGGTTGAATCTGTATGTTAAGAATTTGGATGATAGTATCAATGATGAAAAACTACAGGATTTGTTCGCAGAGTTTGGTACAATCACTTCGTGCAAGGTTTGTAAATATGTTTGTTGCTGAAAACCTGAAATCATGATTTCCCACTCACTATGTATTGCAACAAATTTGTTCTGACTTTGCAGGTCATGCGTGATCCCAATGGAATTAGTAGAGGTTCTGGATTTGTTGCTTTCTCAACTTCTGAAGAAGCTTCTCGAGCTGTAAGTCTATATCTATATGTGGGTCTTTGAAGTCTTGAATATGCAGCCAAACACTGATTAGTTATTCTTTATCTTCAGCTTGATGCCATGAATGGTAAAATGGTTGTCAGCAAACCTCTCTATGTTGCACTTGCACAGCGGAAAGAAGAGAGAAGGGCGAGGTTGCAGGTATGATTAATGAGGAGCAGATGCATGTCTCAGTGTACATTTTTGTTACTTCACCTTTTGTTTTTTCAAAAGGATTTTAGCAATTAAGGAACAAATGCATATGAGGAGCATGCAAAGACTATGAATGTACAAAGTTAAACTCAATTACATGTGAACTCCATTTTGAAACACCAAGGAGAAGCAGCTTGATCTTGAGAATGGGAATCTTTACACCTCAAAAGCGCTAATATCATGCTTAGAGCAATACTCCACTATTAGGATAGTGTTATAGTGGTATTGCCCCCAAGGCTACCCTTCTTACTCTTTCTGCCCACCCTCTACAACCATATAGCACAAGCACATATATTGGCTTTAACCTATAATATCATGCTTATTCCTGATACTCCACCTTAGGCATTTCTTTTAGATAATGTTTTATGTTGCTTGAATTTGTGTTCTTTCTTGTATACATCCTGTGTACAAGGATGTTACATGATGGTGGTGTTGCCCACAAGATTAGGCCCTTACTCCTGCCCGCCTTTATCAACCATGCCCACCTTTATCAACCAGAGAGCTCAAGCATGATCTTTGCCTTTAACCATGATGTACCTAACAAAAGAAAGGCCCTATCTTATTTACCAATAAATATTTCATTGAGTACTTTTTACCCAAGCCTTCTACATAGATTATAGATGAATTTTTCTTCCTTTTGTGAATTTATTCGTTTTGTTTTACTCATGCAGGCACAATTTTCACAAATGAGGCCAATTGCTATGGCACCTTCTATGGCTCCACGTGTGCCAATTTACCCTCCTGGTGCTCCGGGTCTTGGTCAACAATTTTTGTATGGGCAAGCACCTCCGGCTCTAATTCCTCCACAAGTAATTACACCTAATTATTTCTTACATATTTAATAGTTCATCCTTAAAAAAAAAAATAATAATAATAATCATCTTGTCTACCTATCAAAAAAAAATTTTAATTATCATATCGAACAATCTCCACTCCTTTAGGATTCCATGATTATTTGTAGATTTGTTAAAACCATTTATCTAGTATCAAGGATTTTGCTTTCTTGTAGTTGGATATCTACCCTCCTCCCTCATTTGTTAAATGTTTGTATAGCTTGTTTAGACTAAAATTTTAAATGTCTTTGCAAGTTACGGTATCTTAGGCTATATTTGTTTTGAAGGAAATATTTTTCATGAGCGTGAAAGGGCTTCAAGATTTAGTATTCTTACCCAACAACCACAATATTGGGGAAGTGGAAGAGCTAGAATATCTTCAAGAAAGGTTTAGTAAGATTTGTGGATCCAAGGTTTAGAACTATCTAAAGGGTTTTTGTAGGGAAGAGAATATTTGATCAAGGGCTTAGGGTTGTAGAAGAAAGGTTGGGGCTTAAAATTAGCTGGAATTTGATGGAAATTTGATAGACAAAGTACATGAGGTGTTAGGTTTTGATGGGTAAGTGGAAGGATTTGAGCTTGGTTTGTAAGGAAGGGCAAGAGATGAACCATCTAAAGGGGTTTTGTAGGGAAGAGAATATTTGATCAAGGGCTTCGAGTTGTAGAAAGGGTTGGGGCTCAAAATTGGCTGGAGTTTGATGGAAATTTGATAGACAAAATACATGAGGTGTTAGGTTTTGATAGGTAAGTGCAAGGATTTGAGCTTGGTTTGTAAGGAAGGGCAAGAGATGAATTTATAATGTTCGGGGGTTATATGAACAATACCCGTTAACAGTAGCTCAAGAAAGAGAATAATGAAAAAGAGAGGAGAAAGGAGAAAAGAACACACAAAGGCCAACATGCCTCTATGCCCAAAACACTCAATATAACTCCATCTATTCTTTGCGTACATTGAGGCGTTGTGTGTTCTTTCTCCCTTTCTCTTCTCCTTTTCATTATTCCCTTTCTTGTAGTACTTTTCATTGATAATGTTCTTACAGCCCCCAAACACGATAATTAATAAAAGATCAACTTGGACTCAAAGAATAAAACTTAAGATACTTAGGATCTCCTAGAAAATTCTAAGTTCAGTGCTATTTGGTTAAGTCATTTTCTGCCACTTTGGGTCCTTGGTTTTTTTTTTACCATTAAGAATTTCAATTACGCCACATATAGGAAAACGCAGAACAATAGGAGCCTTAAGTTGACCCTGCTTATTCAATACAATTGAATTCCCACTGATTTGAGGACTTCTTGGTTTGGATAATTATAAGGGTTCGTTTGGCTGGGAAGATGGAAAAGTGGGAGGATAGAAAATCGGGAGAGGGTGGAAAAGTTGGGGGTAGAAGAGATTTTAGTTTGGTTGAGGGGGTTGAAAAGTGGAGGGATGGAAAACTCTTTTGTTTAGTTGAGTAGAAAAGTGAGAAGATAGAAAATGTAGTTTGTATAAATTTACTTTTATGTCCTTAGTACATAATATAATAACTAATTTCTTTGTAATCATTAAAAAACTATTGGGAAAAATGCCCTGACACCCCTTGAACTTTGGAGTAGTTGTACTTACACCCCTGAACTTTTATTTTAACCAATTTAGTACATAAACTTTGGTATGGTAGCAAATAAACTCCTTTAACTTTTTCTTTTGCCAATTTAGTAGATAAACTTTGATACAAGAGCAATAAGACCCCCTTAATTCTTCTTTTCTTGCCAATTTAACCACTTTTTGCTCCAAATAAAATTTTAAATACAAAATGAAGGGGTCTTACTGCAACAATATCAAAGTTTAGGGATTTATTTGTTAAAATACCGAAGTTCAAATACTAAATTGGCTAAAAAAAAATTAAGGGGGTCTTATTGCTATTGTATGAAAGTTTATCTACTAAATTGGCAAAAGAAAAGTTTAAGGAGTGTAAGAGCAACTACTTTAAAGTTGAGGGGGTGTTAGGGCATTTTACCCCAAAAATATTACTTATTATCAATTAAAATTAATAGAATATCATCTTATAAAAATCAACATATCATTCATAAAATTAAACATCTAGTTACAGGGGAGAACTCTCCTTTATGAGCTTCCCGCAGCAGTTGTCAAGAAATTTTTGAGGGCATGGAAGTCATTCATTATTGATTTACTCTCTATATTTTGTTTCATAAGCAAGCCAAGCTTTTAATCCTAATTTGAAACTGATTAATTCTTTAAAGCTAGGCATCACTTTAGGCTCATAGGAGTTTTAAATGTGGGAAGCATGGGTGCGTCAATTTGGCTGGTGCACCCGAGTTGGATTCGCATGGACATTTCGTGAGGCCATGGATGGTTTTTTTTTTTTTTTCTTCTTCTTCCAGATTCAGCCCTATTCGGTCCAACACAAGACCCGAATCGGTCCGATATGGGCCGAAATTCTTGTTAAAAAAAAATTGTATAATATTAGATCAAAACACACCGTTTTGTTGGCTGACTTTAAAGGAAAATCCCTAAAATCATCTCAATTCTCTCTCGATCTTTCCGTCTCCTCTCTCTCTCTAACCCAAGGCTCTAGCTCTCCCTGAGACTCCCTCCATCTCTCCTTTGCCTCATTGACCCACGGCTTACTCCCTCCATCTCTTCTTTGATTGTCTTGAACACTTATCTTTTATTTAGTTTTAGTTTCAAACTTTCGATCTTGTATTCTAATTTCTGAACATCATGTAATTGTTATGTATTCAATATTCACTTTATTATCAACTATTACTCTTAAATTGGTATATGTTTACCATTATATGAAAAAAAAGTGCTTAGCAATATATAGAAAATATAAATAATAATATATTTAATAATTAATTAATAAACGTATCCCGCTGCACCCATGTCCTACTTTTTCAAAAAATACCGTGTTGCCGCACCACACCCGTGCTTCCTTGTTTTTAATGCTCTAAGATTTAGTATCAATTTGAACCCCCCAGGTTGATTTGATTTTAACTCATTTTGAGTATCAATGAATCATTCTCAGTTTGATTTTTTTGGTTTCTTCATTTTCAAACTTAACTTGAGCAGCAAATTCTTTTTATATCAAATGTAATTGAAATTTTGATAAGTTCTAAGTGTAATTAAAATTCATTAAGAAAAGTAATTGCGGACAAAATGGATGAATTACTGTAATGCCTTTTGGAGATGAGATTTGCATATGAAAGTTGGACCCCCCCCCCCCCCCCCCCCCCTTCTTTTTCCAAACCAAAGCACACAAAAATAAGAATCTTTGTTTGTGATGCATGTATATTAGTCAAAAGCAGTTTAAAAATTCTGTCTCACGGTGTTTGTGGTAAGCGTTCATTTGAAATCATTTGAGCATGTATCAGGAACAGAATTTCTTATTCCGAAGGCTTGAAGAAGTAATAATTTATTTATGAATGTTTTATTGGTTAGTGATTTCTATATTGGTATTCCATCTGCTAATTCTGAGTGTTGATAATGGTTTTCTAACAATTTTTTTTCATAGGCTGGGTTTGGTTACCAGCAACAACTTGTTCCTGGAATGAGGCCTGGAGGAGCTCCAATGCCAAATTTCTTTGTTCCTATGCCTCAGCAGGGTCAGCAGGGCCAGCGCCCAGGTGGACGACGCGGAGCTGGTCCTGTGCAACAAACCCAACAGCCTATGCAACTGATGCAACAGCAGGTTAGTTGAAAGGATATTTTTTCGCTATCTCTTCTTTTTTTTTTGTGTGGATATTTTATTTATTATTATTATTATTATTATTTACTTGTGTTTGATTTCTTGCACATTAGTGACAAAAATAACAACCAAGCCTTATTGCCAAAAATTTGGAGATGGCCATATGTATTATTGCACACTATTTACTTTTTTTGGGGGGGTGCAAATGCCTGATTAAAAATGAATCTGCTTCTTTGCCCAGATGATTCCTAGGGGACGTGTCTATCGTTATCCACCAGGGCGCAACATGCCAGATGTTCCAATGCAAGGTATGGCTGGAGGCATGCTATCAGTTCCTTACGACATTAGTGGTGTGCCAATGCGAGATGCTGCACTGGGACAGCCCATGCCCATTCAGGCTTTGGCTACAGCTCTTACAAATGCTAAACCTGAGCAGCAGAGAACGGTGGGTCCTGACCTTATTTATTTATTTGTTTTAGTTTGCACTGTCTGATGCCATGGTTGTAAGTTTCTGTGTTCAGGATTTAGCATTCTGATGTTAACTCTCTTTTTCATGGATGGGCAGATGCTGGGTGAAGCTTTATACCCTCTAGTGGATCAGCTAGAGCATGAATCAGCAGCTAAGGTTACTGGTATGCTTCTGGAGATGGACCAGACTGAGGTGCTGCATTTGCTTGAGTCACCAGATGCTTTGAAGGCGAAAGTTGCAGAGGCTATGGAGGTCCTGAGGAATGTTGCACAGCAACAGGCAAAAGGCCCTGCTGATCAGCTAGCTGCACTGTCTTTGAATGACAATCTTATCACCTGAGTGTGTTGCTTGAAAGGGGGTTTATTTGATGTGGTTTCAACACTTTGAAATAGTCTTTCATTATTTGGGTTCTAAATTGGGTTGTATACTGGCATTGTGACCACTGAGGTCTTGAAGTTTGATACTTAGCTATGATCCACTTTTTATGTGTAGGATTTCTAATTTGTGTTTGGTTTTGGTGAAACTCAATATTTAAGGATTTGGACTTTGGGTATTGTTGCCCTTTTATTGCCACCCTTCAATTTTTAAGGTTTAAAATAGTTCATTTTCACATGAAAACTCCCTATGCTTGGATGGAGGGAGAAAGGGGAGGAGAATGAAGGATAACTAGAATGTGATAAATTTTAGTATTCCAACAACCTTCTCCCTAACTCTCTTCTATCTCCCTCCAATCCAAACATACGCATCCAAGTTTCGCAGAGTTGGGTAACACAGCTTATTTCACCTTTTTAAAATTTTATTTTTTATAACTCCGGTAGTAAAATTGTGAGTGGTGACAAATTAAAGTAGCTTATTAGTGGATTGATTTGATAGCAATTGTCTACAACTCGCCTCAACAAGCTATGAAAACTGGTGGAATGAGTTCTGTCAGCGTCAAAATGTATAGTACCATTACATTACAGGCTCTTAAGATGAATAAGGATCACCTGTTATGTTATAGATACGTACAATGAGTTCTTTCACAACATAGGAGTCACAGGTGACAAGTGTATGGGATTCACCTATTGTTAGCGGCCTATTGTATGTATTGGTGATAGCCTGATAGGAGACACTCTTGAGACACGAATTGGAAAATCTCGAAAGATATGAAAATAATTAAGTCTATATATAAAAATAGAAAAACTTTTGCAATCTCGTATCTTCGTATTAGTAAAACCAAAAATTATATATATTTTTATTAACATTAGTTGATGAATCTTTTTTTATTTATTTATTTTTTAATTTATAAACAAAAATCATTTAACATAGGCATTATACTTATATTTGAAAAGGAAAAAAAAAAATACTATAATTCTAAACTTCTATAATAATTTAAACTTAATGTTACATGTGCATAGAATGATGGTGTATATATTTTTTTTAAAATTAATATTCTTGGATATGTTTCTCCAACAAAAAAAAAAATAAAAAATCTTGGATATATTCAAATTAGTCAATTAATTATGATATATTTAAGAAAAAAAATCATTTTAATAACATCTTCTCCATTTATATAAAATAATATTATAATTATGTAATTTAAATATTTTTATTAAATTACGGTTATATATATATATATATATATATATATATATATATATATATATATATATATATATATATATCACTATGTATCGTTGTTAAATGCAAAATATATATGTTCCATTACATAAAACTTATAAAAATAAAAAATACTTTAAAATAACACATGCATTATTTAACCTACAAATTTTATATTATATTCCTATAAAATAATTATATTACATTTTCCCACATATTGTGACTAATTAAAATCAAGGTTTAGTATTACTCCCTGCGTCCCACTTTGTTTGTCCTCTATTCTATTTTGAGATGTCCCAAAATATTGTCCTGTTTCTAAAAATAAAACTTATTAGTTTACTAATATTCTTATTATACCCTTAAGCCTCATTAAGAGTAACTCTTTTTAAAAAAACTAATAAATTTATTTAAGGGTAATTTTGTAAACTTATACATTTTTATAAGGCAGACAAGACAATAAATGATGTTCCCTTAAAATATTTGACTTTTCATACAGGACAAACAAAGTGGGATGAAAGGAATAATTATTAACATATATTTGTGAATGGGTATGATAGTCATGATTTTACTATATAGGGAAAAGCAAGTTAATCAAATATTTTTTGAACAAACTTGAGTAGTTATTATAATTTTTTTGGGGGGGGGGGGGGGGGGGGTGGTGGGGGAGGAAAGAATAAACTTGAGTTTGTTGACAAGAAAATGAACTCATCAACTTGAATATGTAATCTAGTTTGGTGATGAGTAAGAGTTGATTTTATGTTCTAACTTTGAAATAAAAACAATTGAATAATCCTGGACATATGATAGTATTGGTTGTCGCATGTTTTGTTGCAGCCAGACAAGGGTCTTGAAAAGTCTAGAGAAAGATATGCTTATGTTAATGACTATTGTCAACTTGATCCAAAATACATAGAATTTGTTAGAAAAATAGCATGGAGTGAATAAGAAATTGATGTTTTCTATGTTTACTTGAAGATGTTATTAAAAGTGGTAAAAATCTTGAGTCCTGCATAACATAGGAAAGGAAGAGATAATATATGAGTTTATATGTTTATGAGTTGGACATTGGGTTGAGTTTTTGGCATATGTGGATTGGGCCTACTTGTCCAAATAATAATATTTTATTATTTTAATTTTTGAGTCAGTTAGCCTGTTCACAGTAGTTATTATTGAAACAGAGTGCCTGTTTAGTAACGTATAATTTTTTCATAGTCCCTTGTTCATAAAAACTACTTTTCAGAAAACTCTCGAAGAGATAATATTTTTTTGGCATTTCATTTTGTGTCAAAGAGATAGAAAGAGACATTGAGTAGTTCACAGAGCATGACCTTGTGTGCTTCGTTTTCATGTTGTAGATCATTTTATCTTAGGAGGTAGACGACCGTGAGTCTCAAAACACCGCAATGATTGTGTGAAAGGTGAAATTTGCTTTAAGGAGATTGTATTAAATACAAGACTTGATATGATTCATTCATCTTTTATGCATTTAGTTTGTGATTTTTTAATTATATTATAGATTTCTTTTATATGCAGTCTATGTTTATTGTTTTTGTCTATCACATTTATTTGTGTTATTGTTTATAACTTTAGATCTGTATATTGTTCCTTTTGCTTTATCACAAAAGTAAATTGTTGAAATATATCTAACAAAATTGAAATTTGTTATTAAGCACAGTGTATTTTATTTTTCTTTTTTAAATCAAACATTAATCAATACATGCTTTTGGATGGACTCATAATTTTCATTGTTTAGTTCTTAGATTAATTGCATTGCGTGCTGCAAGTATTGTTGCAGCCACAAGCAAGGCTCTTGAAAAGTCTAGAGAAAGATATTGTCATACTGAAATCATTACAGAGATAATTGTAGAGATATTCTCGTAGTTTATTGGGCTTTGTGAATAATTTATACTTGTAAGTTGTAAGTGCTCTTTTGTGACTTTGTAATTTACTTTAATCATGTTTATTGAAGTTTGAGTCAAGTTCTTAGTTGTAAGTCTCATTTGATCTGAAATATGTTTATTTCAAATCAATTGGTTGTTAGTGTAATAATAGGCTTTAATATGACCAAAATCCAATAGAATTCAATAAACTTAGAATTCAAGGGGTTGGTTTACATTAAAAAAAAAAACCCTAATTAGAATTCAATCTTGGTACTTGATAATTTAGAATTTCTTTACTTGCTTTATTTTTCATTGTTATTTGCATTTTTTCTATATGTCCTCTTAATTAAGTTGAACCCCATCCCTATTCTACGAAGTCAAATTATCCATTGAACCACCACTTTGAAACTCATTTCACTTTGAAACTTGAAATAAGGCATCAAACCACCTATAATTAAAACATTCATTGATCACTCTTAGAAAAATTGTTTCCCTTGAAACAAAGATTCATATTTGAGAAGAGAAATCCATTGAAATTTCGTATTAAGCCATTTTTAAAATTAAAATATATGTTTAGATCTGATTCATATATAAATGAAATGGTTGTTTTAGTTTACTAGTCTGCGTAAAATTTTATTGACATCTAACAGAGAGGAAAAAAAAAAGCCTCTTACTATTCAATGTTTATTATGTCAGATATATCTTCAAGAATTCTGGAAAGACGGAAAAAAATAATATTACAATTGGTAAGTAACAGAGTGCAACAGCATATGATTTGCGAGGATAATAGGCAGTGCAGTGATATAGCTGCAACGACAGTTGCTAGCAAATTCAAGGTGGATTTTAAACAAGAACTTCCAATGCTACTCCGGCTTGTAAAATGACAATTATAACTGTTTAATATACATGGGTAGGTAACGTAGGTTTACCATGATCATAGAAAACATTTTACTTATTTTCTTCGGTTTAAATGTGTTTTGGAGCTTAAATATTGTGGTGTCAAAGGATGTGATTGAGTAGCATTTAAAAAAAAAAAAAAAGAAAACATCTAAATATATAAGATTCCGGGCTTAGAAAATCTAAATATAGATTGAAAAAAAATTTACTTTGAAAAAATATTACTAACTTATCTCCTAAGAAGCACAGACACAGTATGGGGTACACGGCAATTTCTAAAAGAATATGATATGGGTAAGGCGGGACATGTCTATTAAATAATTTTTAAATATATTTTCTATATATTATTAAATATTTATTTTTCATATAATATAAAATAAAATATATATCAAATTAAGAGTAATAATGGATAATAAAGCAAATCGATAACTATTAAAGGATCTTTAAAAATTAGAATACAAACCAAGAATACAGATATTTATTAATTTTCAAATGCACTATTGCTATTCAGAGCATGAGGCTGCGTTTGTTTTGGCTGAAAAGGATTTCAGGAAATCATTTTACACCAGCCCATGTGTTTGGTAAGCACAGAAAATTGGGTCAAACGGAAATCAATTTCCACATTGACTATAAAATAACCCCAACAAGCCGGAAATGAATTTCAAGTTGCATTTTACCTTCAAATGATTTCCACCCCAGGAAAATAGAAGAGAGAGAGAAACAGCAAGAAGACCGAGCACTAGAAGCAACCCCAGATTGCACCACCGCCCCTAACCCTAGATCGCATCGGTCTTGTTGCACCCTAGCACTGGCGAGATTGCGCCGCCTGAAGCACCGCCCAGATTGCGTGGCCTGTAGCACCACTACACCCCAACACCGGCGAGATCGCACTCGTAGTTGCCGCTAGAAGCTCATCGGACAACTCCACTGATGAGGATAAGTATCAGAAAGGAACAGGATAGAGGAAGGCTATGAAATATCTAAGGGAAGCTTCTACTACCGCATTAAATGCTCTGCAGCTAACTCTTTGGCCGCATTAATGAGGAAGTGATACTTGAACAGTAGTTTTCAGCCTTATAGCTACTCTCCAAAGACTTCAGGAAGGTGCTGATATGATAAGGATCAACACTGGCAATCTAATCTACACGTGGAGGGCAGAGATGGAAGGAGAAAGAGAGTATAAAGGGGATCGGAGAATTAAGAGAGAAATACTGTAGCAACAAGAATTATACTTGTAATCAACTTCAAGAATTATATACAAGAACTGATCTCCTTGGATTGTGTCGATGACGATTTTCATTAGATACAACCAGTCTATTTTTACTTTATTGTCATTTGGATCCATTATAATTGCTACCCAACTTATTAGAACCTAATTTTTCAACCCACTTTCCACAAATTCATTGTATAGGACTCTTTGGGCCTAGATCCTTTTAACTTTTGGGCTTGGGACTTAAATCCAGTCCTTACACATATTATATTATTTTATCAATAAATTAAATGTTATATAGTAGTATATTTTAATCAAGTACATTTATAATGCCATATGATATATATATATATATATATATATAATATTGATTATTATAATATCAAATAATATATTATAAGGAAAATGAAAAGAAAAGTGTATTACCTGGTAATTGGGAAAGTGGGTAACAAAGTGGGTCAGGGGCACAGCCACACAGGGGCCTACATAGAAGCTTGGGGAACCTTGTTTGTCTTGTCTAGTCTAGTTTGGTATTATTATTCACACATTCACATGGAAGCTTTGTTAATTTTTACATTGTAAATCATGGAACTGCAGTAGTGTAGTCTAAAGGAGAGAAGAATTGGAATGGAAAGAAAAAATAAGAAGAAAGGCAAACAGAGAGAGAGAGAGAGAGAGAGAGAGAGAGTCACCTGTGTGAGCACTAATCAAAATGTTCTGCAATTGTGTGGTGGACTTGGTGGTGAAGCGGATCAACAAAGCCTCTGACCTTCCAATTTTATACTGTTGTGGTGCAAGTTAGGTAATGTGTTGAGGCAATGGGATGAAAATTAAAAAAAAAAAAAAAAATTCCCTTTATTTGTTGAGGTAATTGTTTAAAAACTTATGTGTTCACTTTAAAGATGCTAAAGTGTCTAATTATTGTAATTTTTTTGACATATATATTTATCACTAATTAAATTGAATTCTATTTAAATGAAAGTTATATTTATTTTTAGACTTTCTTAAATCTACACATGCATATTATTGAGTATAGGAGGCCGAAATGATAAGTGTTCTTTAAAAAAATTTCAAATTAATTTGGATAATTCCAAAAATATATATATATATTTCCTTATTTTTTTCCAAAAATTTTAGGGGGACCAAGGCTCCCTTCGGTCTCAATATGGCTCTGCCACTGACTAGAAGTGTTCTAGGCATAATGCATGTACGATACTCCAAATGAAGTGTCCATACTTCCTAGCTTATCTCCTGTAAAATGTGTTTATACTCAATATTATAATAACAAATATAATAAATTAATACGGTACATAAGATTTATGATTTAAGCATTGATTTTCCTAGTTTATCTCATGTAAATGTGTTTATGCATGATAAATGATTGAGTAGAGTATTATAATGACAAATATAATAAATTAATACGCTACATAAAATTTATGATTTAAGCATTAAATTTTCCTAGCTTATCTCATGTAAAATTTGTTTATGCATGATAAATGATTGAGTAGAATATTATAATAACAAATATAATAAATTACTACGCTACGTAAACTTTAAGATTTAAGCATCATTGATTAGTTGCAATTAAGGGAGAATCTTGATCTTGCTCATATCAGCACTTTGTGCAAACATTTTCATGCACTGCACAATTTAGCAACTAATTATAATTATAATTTTCATTTTTCTATCTTGGTTTTTAATTTTTAAAATTATGAAGGATGTTAAATTGTTATATATTAGTTGAAGCCATGATTCCTCAAAAAAGAAAAAAAAAAGTTGAAGCCAATTAAACACGCCATTATAGTAAATTAAAGAAATTTAAATTAAATTATATTTGGTTTTTGAAAAAAATATCTAATATATTTTTACACATTTTACTAATTATTTGATTTGATTTGATTTTTTATTAATTAATACTCCTTATTAATTTATTATATAATTTTTTGCAGAACTTTCTGGATAGATAATAAAAATAACATAAAATAAAATAATAGAATCTTAAAAAAAATAAAAAATCAAACCTTTAAAAATAAGTGCACTTTAATTTCATGAATTGTTAAATTATTTAAACTAATTGCTAACTTGTGCGATGCAAATTCAATAACTCTAGTTCAAAATAAAATTTGAAAATAAATAAAAAAAGGCTTTCAAAAAAGAAAAGAAAATAAATATAAAAAGATTAATCTTATATACAGCAATCATTTCAAATATAATATTCGAGAATGAACTTTTTATAAGACGAAACAAATTCATATTTTCCTCCAAGCTAGCATAATTGGACTGAAAAAATTAGACGACAAAATACTCAATACCCGTTTCTCAAAAAAAAAAAAAAAAGAAAAAAACTCAATACCCAAAATAAAGGTTTCTCTCAAGCCAATCGTTGCGGTTTAGGTTGTTAGGACTTTTAGGAGTCCCTGATGCATAAGAAACTCTTGTTTTGTAAAAAGTGGCCGTTGTATGCGTTGTAGTTACTTTAAGTGTTTGAATTCTCTTTCTCAACAAAAAAAAACAAAAAGGTGTTTGAATTCTAATTTCTACAATATTATGTCTGTAGAACCATGTCAAAAAAAAAAAAAAAAAAAAACAACAACAACAACAAAAACAACTTTCAGCAATATCTTGCACCACAATTGCCGTGGTCTACACACAAAGGAAATTCAAGTATAACTTGGGTATGTTAAGTTGGCAACGATCTTGAGTCCTAATAGGACTTAGTCAACATTATCGAAAATTATGACCAAATTAATAGCAATTTTTATAAATAAATTTAAAAAAAAAAACAGAAAAAGATAGGTTATGTGAAAATTTGTGTGTCAAAATATTAGAAGTTAGTTAATATTCAAACGTTTTCAGCTATTATTTATTATATTGAACATTATAGATATAGATTATATAGATAAGATACACCAATTTTAAATAAATTATGTGATTAAAATTATACGGAATAATCATTTTGATTACTACATAATACTGACAATAGTTGAAAAGAATTTTTCCCCAAATCAATTAAAATAAAAATTGCCAAAAGCTTTATAACTGAATTGACACCTCCCCATGTATAAAGTGTTTGGAAGTTTAGAGGGGGAAACGGTTCGAGTGGCAGAGTTAGCATCATGTTGTAATTATTTCTCAAAAAATAAAAATAAAAAATAAAAATTGTGTATATATAAAAGTAAAACAGGTCTTCGCATAGGAGCACAAACCAAGTTCTTGAGTCCTTTGTCCAGAACAAAAGTTAGCAATGATTCTCAACAAACAAAAAAGGAATAGGAAAAGTCAGATACTGCCTCAACCTGCCATATTTGACCGAAGAATTTTAAGTAATTAAGATTTAGAACCAGCTTCACCTTCAAGATTTGTAAATGTACACCTTCTAAGAAATTCACCTCAGTCCCTCACTACAAATATTTTAAAATCTAACAAAATAGTTTGAAAAACGAAAAAGAATAAACATGGATATAATCCAAAACTTTCTCCAAACCAAGTCGCACCAAGACTTACCATTAAGCATTGATGAGTTTCTTTTTGGTTTAGGTGGATTCAGATCTAAATTTTTTGTTTAATAATAAGAGAATTTCAGTTAAATTAATTGAAACCAACCACAATATTTCACTTTATTTAAGGATAAAGATGTCCGCTATCATTAGCATGATAATAAGGATACTATACATTTTATTATATAAATTTTTATTTCAATTCTAAGTACAAATGATATGGCTTCCAAAAAAAAAAAAAAGTACAAATGATATAAAATTTTATTTATTATATTATATTATAATAAAAATTTATCATATGGTTAATAAAACACCATTCACATAAATTGTCACATTAATTTATAAAATTCTTTAGTAAAACTAATAATACTGCATTTAGCATTTTCCTTCCTATATACCATATGCTATTATGGCTTTATTCTTTTGTTATGTTAATTTTTTTGCTCATAATGTTGCCTCTTGTTCAATTTTTTTTGTTTTTGTTTTTGTTTTTTCTTGTTCTCATTTTTAGTCAGCCTTCTTGGATATTTTGTAATGCAGACAGATTTGGAGGGGACATTTAAATCCCTCTCCTCTATTAACGATCAAATCATTAAAAAGAAGAATACAAAAAACACTAATGACTAAGCTTCGCGGAAAGATGGCAAAGTGACAAACATATATAAGTCCCGTGTGGTTGAAGTTAAGAGACGTTGTCATATAATTAAACCAATATGGCTCAAATTAAATATAAATATCCTCCGAAAGACCAAGTAATCTTTTACCTAACAGACTACCACCAACTAGTTCAGACCATATTACAGTAACCAGTTCAGAACATATTAGAATGAGTCTGTTCCTAACATTACTCGTGTTATTTTTATAATATTGAGATTCTCCAATATGCTAATAGATTTGGCTACTGGATTCAGTTGCTTGCCTTTTCTCTATGTTCAGTCAAACGGGTTTTCTGCAAAATTAAAATTTATACGAACTGTTTCACCTACCGTCCTATGCCACTTATATAGTCCTAGGCACGAGGCAAAGACTAAATAGCTACCGTATTAGTATTTATTTGTCAAAATTCTTATCCCAAGATTTTTTCCTCATTTAGCTAGAGTATTTTTTTTTTTACCTTCAATAATCAAAAAGTATGATCAATTATAAGCAACACGATATTGCACGAAAAAAAGGCATAATTGGTTGCAAAGGAAATTAGACTTCCTAATCTTATGCATGGTTGAGTTTGAAAGGGACATGTAAGACAACACACCAACTCTATATGGTGTGCTCGACTTATTAGTAACCTATTAGTTGCGAGAGATGAAAAGTTAGAGGATAAGAAATATTTAAATAAAAATATTTGTGTTTTTTTTTATTATGTAGGTTGATTATAAATACAATAAATTTTACCACTATTACGATAACTTCTAAGGTGACAAATTGTGATTTGTTCAATATCACTTTCACATAGAACTATTATTGACATTATTTTTATTATACAACAATCACAACTTGCTACCTCAATAGTTTGAAAAATAAAATATAAAATATATTGTGTATCTAATCTTATTGCACTTGGACACATTAGAAGGGTGGATGGAGCACCTTCCACCTAAATTCCTAACAATGCGACTGTTCAATATTAGGTGGGTGAGCATTAGCATTGGAAAATTCCAATGCTACTCAATTTTATAATTCTAAAAAGCCACTTTATCATTATACCATACCATTTTACAATACCTCCATATCCCAAACTTCTACTTCTCTCTTTTACCCATTAAAATAATATATCTACATAATAAAATAATATATCTCAAAATTATATCTTTTCTCTCTCATCTCTCTCCTCTCTCTACATAATAAAATATTATTATTTTTTTACAATATTTGCTACAGTGCAATTCTATGTTTAGAATTGCACTGTAGCAGTATTGCAAAAAAATTTGCAATACTGCTATTTAGCATTTCCCAATGTAGATGGTTTTGGAGCTTAAAATTCCAAATTTTCCTTAGATTTGGCATTAGCATTCTCCAATGCTAATGCTCTAAGCTGGTCTTTTATTCAAGCTTGATTCATAGGTTTGGGTCAGTTGCAAGTTGACCGCACATGGCAGAAAGTCAAGCTTTAATGGAATAAAACACCAGCAATTTGCAACTGACCCAAACCCAAGAGATCTTTTTGCATTTTGGCCTTTAATGGAATAAAACACAAGCTATTTTTTTCTCTGAAAAAATAATAAGCCACTTTTTTTTTTCATTAATTGGCTAGAAAACTTGTTTAAGAGGAATTACTTCTTTTTTTTGGGTTTAATTAGACTTTTAATCCTTAACTTTTTATCTCATGTATAATGGTCCATAGCTTTTCAAATGTTTCAATTTAGTCCTTATTCGTTTATGTTTGTACAAAAAACAAAAAAGTATATGTTGTTAATTATTTAATGGAAAACGGTAATGTATTATACAGAAGAAGATTTGCTCTAGCGAAATATATTTATTAGTATTTTTTCCCCTTTTGTTTATTCTGAATTGTGATTGTTCAGCAAAATCCAAAGAATTTTGATGGCAGCAGAAGAGGGAAGAGGTTGGTTATTTAAATAATTTGTTTGTTTGGAGATAGAGATAATTAAGCAAGAGAATTTTATAGTGTTAAAAAAAAAAGAAAAAAAGAAAAAGAAAAAAAAAAGAGATACAACTACTTGAAAAAGTTTAAGAGCCACAAGTGAATCTACAAATGGGAAGTCAGTCACACACTCGCACCCATAAGAAGCTTTGCTTATGCAAGCTTCACTAACATTTTCTCAAGGTTTGAATCCCCCAAACTCCTAATCTCTATTCTGTTCATATTACTTATTTGTAGTGAACTTGTGAAGGATTTTATTCATTTGCCTCTTTAAAAAAATTAAGAATTTTTCCTTTGATATGGCATATGATTTAAGTTGTGTTAGATTTTATGGTACACAGCTTTAATCTCTTCACATTTTTGTTGCTATCAAATCCCTAGGATTTTATTGAATCAACTTAAAACAAACAGAAAAAAGGCTTATATATTTCTGTCGCTTGAGCAAACTTTCTTTGTGCTCGAGCGAATCTCCTTCCATTATCATGTCACCTTTTTCCATCCAATAATTAACAACATAAATTTTTTGATACAAACTTAAAAAATAGAATGACCCATCTAATAATTAATGACATGAACTTTTCGATACAAACTTAAAAAGTAAAATAACTAAATTGAAATACTTGAAATGTTAAAAACTATTTTGAAACATAGACAAAGAATAAAAAATGTATGCTTCTCTTTTTCCAAAGAATTTGAGGGGGTGTTTGATACATGTACTTAAACAACAGTTTTTAGTTTTTAAACAATATTACATGTATTTCTACACACTTTTTCACCCACACATATTTTCAAAAAATACAAATAATATTACTAAAATAATATTATCAAATGGGCTCTAAGAGGCTCGGACTCTTTTTAGTTTTGTGGTGGAAAAACAAACATAAAGGGGGAGGGAACTAGGTCAAAAAAAATATTCAATATTCATACCTACCCCCGATAAAGATATTCAATATTCATACCTACCCCCAATTAATTTGAGAGGCTTGACTTGGCCCTTGATAAAGCAAAAAGATATTAGTACCTATCCCAAATTGTCCGTCAGTGAGGCACATAGATGGCATGTAGCCGATGAAAGAGATGATTCATTGGATTTCCTTGTTTTTCACTTGCCCTTTATCTCTTTCTTCTATTAAAATTTAACCTTACAAAATAGAATCCTTCCTAACGAATTTTCGGTTTTTTTGGATAAATGAATCCTAACCGACAATTCAACTGGCAGCTGTGGTGAGAGGAAATTAAAGAATATGAATTATATGATGGCAGGTTGTGAAGGAACAAAATAGAAAGCACATGCGAGAACTAATAGTCCACTTTTACCTGCTGCAATTAATTTATGATTACCTTCTCTTCTTCCTAAGTAGACTCTTTAGAGGCTATACCCTCATCTACATGATCCCACGTCAAAAACTAAGACTACGGAGCAATCCCCAATCGGAAAACGAACATGACTTTTGTTAACGAAGTGCCCTTAAATATTCCTTAAGAAAGCATCTATGGTACCAATTGCGTTAGGAAGTAGTAGAACTGCAAAAGAAAGATACATTAATTAAAAATTGGATTTTGTTTACTTAAAAAATGGCTAGAGCTAGACTGCCCATAAAAAGTATACTATATAAATTGGCTTTTTAAATCTTATTGTATTTGGTGTGTCTATAAATATAAAGAATAACAGAATATATAAAATAGTGCTTAATTGGAAGACAAATGGGAGAGCCCAGTCAAACATCTGCAAATCCTCGACTATATAAACCAGAATAGCTAATCAAAACTCAGGAGATCGAAGAGTACCACTTAGCCCTTTAGCCTCCTTTAAAGAATTTTGTAACCAATTTCTGATGTCTACTCCTAAAATCCGATACATCTCAGAGTGCTTTATCAAACCACAGTATGCTTTAGAAGAATCAAAGAGGCCCTTCTACGTGTCACCATGGGATCTTACCATGCTCTCTGTACACTATATCCAGAAGGGTCTTCTTTACAACAAACCTCCATCAGCAGATGCCCAAGAAGACTTCATCAAGTCTCTATTGGACAAGCTTAAGCAGTCCCTCTCTGTGGCCCTTGTCCATTTCTACCCACTTTCAGGCCGCCTTGCGACACAAATAAATGAAAACCCACCTTCAAGGTTGGTTTTTGTTGACTGCAGTAACAGCCCTGGAGCCAAATTCATCTATTCAGCTCTAGACATGACTATATCTGATATCCTTTCTCCGATTGATGTACCATCAATCGTTCAATCTTTTTTTGATCATGACAGGGCGGTCAACCATGATGGTCATACGAGGCCTTTGCTTACAGTTCAAGTAACAGAACTTAAAGATGGCATCTTTATAGGATGTTCCATGAACCATTCTATTGTTGATGGAACCTCTTATTGGCATTTCTTTAATGCTTGGTCTGAGATTTTTCAGGCACAGGGAAATAACATTTCTCTAACACGCCCGCCTATCCATAAGCGATGGTTTCCTGATGGTGGTCCAATCCTCAACCTCCCTTTCAAACACCAAGATGAGTTCATTTCCAGATTTGAAGCACCAAAACTCAGAGAGAGAATGTTCCACTTCTCTTCGGAATCCATAGCAAAACTCAAAGCAAAAGCCAATGCAGAATCCAATACGAACAAAATCTCTTCCTTTCAGTCCTTGTCTGCACTTGTCTGGAGGTGCATAACGCGTGCACGCCATCTACCACATGATCAGATAACTCATTGCAGGTTGGCCATAAATAACAGGGCAAGGATGGAGCCACACTTGCCTAATGATTACTTTGGGAACTCAATTTCCGCTGGGGCAGCAGTAACCACAGCTGGTGAATTGCTTGAACATAGTCTTGGATGGGCGGCGTGGAAGTTGCATGAACTTGTGGCTAACCACACTGACAAGGTTGTGCGTGGCTGGCTTGATAACTGGCTGAAGTCTCCCTTTGTTTACCAACTTGATCGGATGTTTGATCCATGCAGTGTAATGATGGGAAGTTCACCCAGATTCAACAAGTACGGGAATGAATTTGGAATGGGGAAAGCAGTGGCACTTCGCAGTGGGTATGCAAACAAGTTTGATGGGAAAGTTTCATCATACCCAGGTAAAGAAGGAGGAAGCATTGATTTGGAGATGTGCCTTCCACCAGATTCAATGAGCGCTCTTGAGTCTGATGAGGAGTTCATGGATGCTGTCTCTTTGTCCCACCAGCTGCACTAGTTTCCAAAGCTCTACCCTGCAGAAAACCAAGCCAAATCTGTCATTTGTGAGGAAAGAAAGCAATACATATTTGTAAGTGTCTAAGCGTTGCAGTTAACCTGTGCTGTGATTCAAATGACATCAAATAGTGCTGGAAATGGATGGGTGTAATGATCTTTTATTGGCAATATCAAAGAGTAATTTGCAAAGAATATGATGTTATTATAAAGACACCTAAATAAAAAGATTTTGTGACATTCGTCTGCAGAATATATCAAACATGTTATATGACATTCTACATACCAATGCAACAGGTTCTGTTTTGAGTGTAAAATTGCAACTACCTACTAATATACCATGTGAAAGATTAAAGCTCCACCTTGTAATTTTAGGCCCTCAACTTATATCAGCTGTAGCTCAGCATAAAAGGCTGAAAACAGCATTATTCTTTGAGAATCTCAAAGTAAAACTTAACTTCATACATTCTGGATTTAAATACTTGGGGTCTATTTGGATACCGCTTATTACTGAAAACCGAAAACACTATTGCAAAATAATTTTTAAATATATGAATAATTGTGGGACTCAGTTTTAAAGTTGATTTTGTCAAATTTCGTACTTGCGGGTCAAATGAATAGTACATGAGACCCACTATTTAAAACGCAAATGCAAGTGAGTTTGGATTTCAGCTGTATCCAGACTCACATTTGGTGTCACTGCTCACACATTAATTTTACTATAAGCAGACCCACGCAATGCGTGGGAAACAAGAAATATTATTTATGATCATTTTATGGTTAAACTTATTTTTGTAAAGTAAAAAATTTATAATAATAATAATTCATTACAGATCATTTTGTGAATCACTTAAAGAAAATTCTTACCAAATAAGTTAATAAACTACCATTATTAAAAAAAAAAAAAAAAAACCAAAGACATATAACATAACTTATTAAATTATTCAAACAAAATTTTGTTAAGAAATCATTTAAATCAAACATACTCTAGAAACTTCATAATTAAATAGTGTAGAGTAAACTTGGTCTTACAAAAACAATGAACTTAAATTGGCATACTAAGAATAATAATATAAAAAAAAGTAGAAAAATGAAAAGAATACAAATCTTCGTGTAAATTTTTGCCCAGTTGAATATTACTCACTTACTTGTAATATAATAGAGGAGAAGACAATTCATTGTAATTTAAAGTAATTAAAACAATAGAGAACATACTAATATAGTCATACGTTTGTATTACCTAATATATATATAGTCATATATATATATAGTCACATATATATATATATATATATATATATATATATATATATATATATATATATATAGGTAAAGTTAAGAGGAAATCTAATTAGGTTTTAAATTGGATTCCAATTGTTGTCTAATTTTGCGCCACGTGTCATATTTAAGTTTTTTTAATTTTTGTTCTAAGTGCGTTGATGAGGTGCAAAAGACGAAGGGTTTAATATAAATAAATCAACAAAAACTCAATAAAAAGAAAAGAAAAAAAGAAAGAGTAAACTTATGTGTATATCCCAAAGAAATTAAAATTTAAAATTAAAATAAAAGAGACAAAGAGAGTATAAATTGAATGCATATATATATGTAATTGTAATTTTTTTTAATTGTACCATACATATGCACGGTTTATACACTAGTTATTATAGTGTTTGATAACTTCCATTTTTGGTGAACCATTTTAGATTGGACTTTGATTATTTTTATTATTATGCTTTAGAGTCACAAAATTTTTAGATAGTTTATTCCTTTTTTGGCAAAGATGATGTGGATAATCAAATAAAGAATATTTGTAATATAAATATAATATATGTCTTGTCATTTTTTGGTTTTTTATTTCATCTTCTGAAATCCAAGTGGTAAAGGAAAAAGAAAAAGAAAATCTACAACCACTAAAACATGTTAATGGAGAAGAGGATAATGAATCAAAATTATTGTTGCCTAATATTCTTTTTACTAACTTCATTGCTACAATAAATCCAATGAAGCACCATAGGAATTTTTTGTAATGTTGAAAACCCATTTATGAATGAAGTTTGCTAACATAATGATAATAGTATTCTTCAACATTTGTTCTTCCTATTTGTTCTTCTACATGAACATGACCTTCTTTGTTTTTTTTTTTGTTTTTTTTTTTAAATTTTTTTTTAATCCTTATTATAGTCATTTTATCAAACACGTGGAAACATAGAATTGCAAATATTGGGATTACATTTAGCATCGAAATAGATAGCAAACCATTTTACATGGAAAAAATTCATTGTAAAAAACACACACACACACACACACACACACACAATACTCCAATATACAAAACACGCTTGACATACCATATGGTTTTAAAGAACATAGCGATATCCCTACTCAAGAATATAGGATTGCTGCTTTGAAATGAGCTCTTTTTTTGCGGGAGCTAAATCCAAAACCATTCATCTTCTGGTTAAGAGGGTTCTAATAAGGCCCTCATAAACAAATAATTATACAAAATGGTACCAGAAATTGTTAAATAACAATTGAGATATATATATATATATGAATTTTGCATTTTCCCCACCTCTAAAAAGACCCTCAAGATATTGAGCAATAGTTGAATTGAAACTCTAAATTGTTTAAAAATATATAAAATTGTTATGAGTTTGTTGAATAAAATCGATTATGTCACCAAAAAAAAAAAAAAAAAAAGGATTAAGTCATAAGATTTGGAGGGAAGAATCTCCTCCTTGCATGGTCAAGCATTGTTTCTAAAACTTTGTTATTTCCACATATTCCCAATAATCTCAACTCAAAATAAATAGAAAGAAAAGACTCATAAATATATCTTGCTTGAGCAATCGCTCTTGGTCGTTTCAGCTGATCTCCTTTTGTCTGACTGTTTGTTGCATTACTTTTTTTTTTGGCCAAAATGGCCCAATACCACAATTTTTGGAAATTTTTAGCAAGAAAACACTGTTTCGGAAATAAATTCGAATATACAGTAAACATGATGTGTAGAGAGCAAATTTTATTAACATAGAAACCGATTTTATTAATGCAGAAAAACAAATTCGATTATTGTGAAATTTAAACATGAAAAAACATTCAGATTTGACGTTTAAATTTAGAAAACATGATTTCACTAGGTGTTTTATGAGAAAATAGTGAACAATTTTTTAAATAGTGAACAGAAAATAATTTATGCAAAAAAGAGAGCGAACAATGATGGATTTGCCTGCTGGATTCTAAAAAGCTTATGATATGGTATGATATTTCTCTAACTATGTGCTTTTGGCAAAGAATTATCTTGCCATATACCAACTCAAATTTTACCTCCAGGGTCTGGTTAGCTCTATTCAAATGGTAAAATTCCTAGAACTCAATGCCTAACCAACTACGACTAGATAGAGTTATATAATCCCGGGTTAGCGACTAGCTACTATATATAATAGCAGAAACCTTGCCCTGCAATTAAGGAGGAGGTTGTGACATGTAGGAAAAAATCCCACTTAAAAATCTGCCACACTACCAGTCAAAAGCATGGAATAAAAAGCGAAACGTTGTGCCTTTCATGTCTTCAGGATTTAAAAAATCAAGTATTGCACTCTTTCGCCATTGAAAGAAAAATGCTTTAGGAACCGTTACATTTAAAAAATGCTTAAGCGGACTATTGTCTGCCAACTTTTATCAACAAACACCGCACATAACTCTTTCAGCCAATTAATAGAAATCCGAAACAACGTGATCTTAGGTAGTTGCGAAATTAACTACAACGGCCATCTTCCATTCAAAACCTCTAAACAGATTTATATTTACCTTTTGAACCATTTTTTCCCTACAAAAAGTGATAGAAGTTTCGAATTAATGTTCGCTTTGTAAGAATAATTTACTATGGCAAGAAAGTTGTTGGATTTACTACAGCTAGTTGAAAGGTGAGAATATTTTCATGTGCTATTTTTCATGAGACTGAATGATTATTAAAAAAAGAAAAAACTAAAACTTAAAAATGTTAGCAGAAAAGCATGGTGAAAAGGGGAAAAAAAAAGATGTGATGGGAGTTCAAAGAGGCTCACTAACGAGGAAGAAGTAAAGAATTGAAGAAGAATATGGAGGAAAGGAAAAGTAACTTTATAGGAATAGTAGAGGTGAGATAAATCTCAATCATTGATGAGATTGGGAATAGTAAACGTAATTGAATAAGAACATTCTTCGAAGGTTCATACTTCACAAAATACCCAATATGTATCTTTATTTACACTAGGACAATTTTTTTGCTTTTATTTTTAATAAGAATCTAATCACTCTTTTTATTTTTTCTTTCACTTAAAAAATTAACAATCATTATATATTGGGTCCTAAAAATAAAACACAATATTAAATTTATTAAGTTTACTTTCTTTTTTTTGAGAATGAAGTTTACCATATACTTTGTATATGGTTAGCGGTTATTAAGTATATGGTTAGTGGTTATTACTTATGTGGGTGAGGTGTAACCCAATATGTATTAAGGATTGGATCATATAGAAGATTGAAGGCTGTTATTATCAAGGGCATTACAAACCTAGCATTGACACTTCAAGTGAGTGATGATAGGTATTCTAAAATAATTATCGTCACTTCATTTTCATTTTGTTAGCTTCATAAAATAAGTGAAAATTGTAATACCATATTAATAGAGCTTCTTTAAAATTTTAAGATATCATACCTATAAATTAGAGAGTTTTATTTATTTTACCATAAATAACAAATAAGAGTATCCTAATTCAAAATAAATAAATAAAACTAATTAACCCGCACATTGTGCGGGTCATACATTAGTTTTAATTAATGTAGAAATTAAATTCATATTTCGAAATTAAAATCTCTATATTTTACAATGCCTCTATTTAAATAAATAAAAACATAAAAAAGCTACTTAATTTTATCTTTATGTTTATTTTTTGATTATCCCCAAACAAGAAAAAAAAAATTACACAGTACTTGAGTTTACCTTTATGTTTATTTTTTGATTATCCCCAAACAAGAAAAAAAAAAAAAAATTTACACAGTACTCGAGTTTACCAAACTCGAGTACTGTGTAAATTATTTTTTTTTAAAAAAAAAAAGGTACTCGAGCCTGGTAGACTCGAGTACTGTGTAAATGGTACTCGAGTTTACCAAGCTCGAGTACCACAAAATTTTTTTTAATCGCACAAATCCAACTCAGCAGTGCCACGGTGGAAAACTAATGAGGAACTCGAGTTTCTAAAACTCGAGTTCTAGAAAAAGTGGTATTTTGCTATTTATTTCCGAAACAGTGTTTTCTTGCTAAAAATTTTCAAAAATTGTGGTATTGGGCCATTTTGGCCTTTTTTTTTTCATCCAAACAGTTAACAATAGAAACTTATTGATACATTTTTTTTTTTTTTTTTTAAGAATCGACACAAACTTATGAAAGTATAAAGAATAAAATGAAACATTCGAAAATATTAAAGACTAGGACAAATGTTAAGGGTAACAAAAGTAATTAAATATTTTTCCTCCAGAATTTGAGAGTGAGTTAACGAGGCAATTTAGTCTAATCGATAATGGCCCTTGATAAAAACAAAACGATATGGTACCTACCACCAAATTGTCAAGAATATT
Source organism: Quercus agrifolia (assembly GCA_029955455.1). Classification (NCBI taxonomy): domain Eukaryota; kingdom Viridiplantae; phylum Streptophyta; class Magnoliopsida; order Fagales; family Fagaceae; genus Quercus; species Quercus agrifolia. The sequence continues at coordinate 89,727,517 of JARQAD010000001.1, read as the reverse complement.
GCTGGTGGTGAGGCACATAGTTGACATGTTACTGATGTCAGGAATGGTTTATAGCAATTCGTAATTTGTCACTTGCCCTTTACCTCTTTCTTCTATAAAAAATTTGTAAACCATAAAAATAAAGCCTTCAAACAATTTGACAAGCAGCTGTGGTGAGAGGAGATTATAGAATATGATGGCAGGTTAATGAAGGGGAGGGGAAGACCCCAAAAAAAAAAAAAAAAATATATATATATATATATATATATATATATTAAAAAGCAGGTGGGAACAATTTGTTGGCTTTTACAAGTTGCAATTACATATTGTTTCTTAATCGATGCGTTTATAAGCACATCAATTGACTAATGTTGTAATATAATCATAATTAGATTATTATATACATTATAGTTATCAGCCCCAGTACGCATACTCAAATATATCTCTAATGTTACATTAGAGTATAAACTTTAACACAGGCACCAATTCATTTCAGGTGGGAAACTAAATGGGCGAGCTAGAGTCAAACATTTGCAAATCATCAAATTTATAAACCAAAGTAGCTATTCAAAACATCTGCAAATCACTTACCTTTAGCCTTCTTGAAACAATTCCGAGACCAATTTCAGATGTCTACTAATCCTCCAAAAATCCGATACATCTCAGAGAGCTTTATCAAACTACAATATGCTTCAGAAGAGTCAAAGAGACCCTTATACCTGACACCATGGGATCTTGCCATGCTCTCAGAAAACTACATCCAGAAGGGCCTTCTTTTTACCAAACCTCCAGCAACAAACGCCCAAGAAGACTTCATCAAGTCTCTATTGGACAAGCTTAAGCAATCCCTCACTGAGGCCCTTGTCCATTTCTACCCACTTTCAGGCCGCCTTGTGACACAAAAAAATGAAAACCCACCTTCAAGCTTGATTTTTGTTGATTGCAGTAACAGCCCTGGAGCTAAATTCATCTACGCAGATCTAGACATGATAATATCTGATATCCTTTCTCCGATTGATGTACCATCAATCGTTCAATCCTTTTTTGATCATGACAGGGCGGTCAACTATGATGGTCATACCATGCCTTTGCTTTCCATTCAAGTGACAGAACTAAAAGATGGTATCTTTATAGGCTGTTCCATGAACCATTGCATTGGTGATGGAACCTCTTATTGGCATTTCTTTAACACTTTGTCTGAAATCTTCCAGGCACAGGGAAATAATATTTCCATCACACGCCCACCAATCCACAAACGATGGTTTCCAGATGGTGTTAGTCCAATCCTCAACCTCCCTTTCACACACCAAGATGAGTTCATTTCCAGAGTTGAAGCACCAAAACTTAGAGAAAGAATGTTCCAATTCTCATCTCAATCCATAGCAAAACTCAAAGAAAAATCCAATACCAACAAAATCTCTTCCTTTCAGACCTTGTCTGCACTTGTCTGGAGGTGCATAACGCGTGCACGTTGCCTGCCACACGATCAGATAACACGTTGCAGGTTGGCCACCAATAACAGGTCAAGAATGGAGCCATCCCTGTCTAATGATTACTTTGGGAACTCAATTTATGCAGTGGGAGGAGTTACGACAGCTGGTGAATTGCTTGAACATAATCTTGGGTGGGTAGCATGGAAGTTGCATGAGGCTGTGGCTAACCACTCTGACAAAGTTGTGCGTGACTTTTTTGATATCTGGCTGCAGTCTCCTTTTATTTTGCAACCTGCTCGGATTTTTGACCCATACAGTGTAATGATGGGAAGTTCACCCAGGTTCAACATGTATGGGATTCGGGAATGAATTTTTATGGGGAAAGCAGTGGCACTTCGCAGTGGGTATGCAAACAAATTTGATGGGAAAGTTTCTTCATACCCGGGTTATGAAGGAGGTGGAAGCATTGATTTGGAGGTGTGCCTTTCGCCAGATTCAATGAGCGCTCTTGAATCTGATAAGGAGTACATGAATGCTGTCTCTCTGTCCTACCAGCTGCACTAGTTTCCAAAGCTCTACCCTGCAGATGTCCAAGCCAAATCTGTCATTTGCGAATTGCAAGGAAAGAAAGCAATACATATTTGTAAGTGTGTAAGTGTTGCTGTTAACCTGTGCTGTGATTCTAATGACATCAAATAATGCAGGAAATGGATGGGCATAATGATCTTTTAATTTTTTTGATAGGTAATGAAGACATATATTCAAGAACACTACCTTATGCAGAAAAACATAAGGCAGAGAGAAAAATAAAAAGGGAAAAGAAAGAGTATAAAGATAAAGAAAGGAAAAGATACTAAGTACATAGGAGAGAGCTAAGGAATATAGGGAGAGAATCACTAGAGGTGAGTCCTCAAGCCCTAGACCAGTCAAATAAAGTGCCATTAAAAGAGGCCAATAGCTGGTCATCCGAACTTTCCATGTCCTCATACGTCCTCCTATTTCGCTCCTTCCAAAGACACCACATCAAGCATAATGGAGCTAAATTCCAAATGCTAGACGAATGCTTTCCAGGCCAATTCCACCAACCGAATAGAGTATCTGCAACCGATCTTGGCAAGACCTAAGAAAACCCAAAAGATCTTAACACCAAACTCCACAACCAATAAGCCTTTCCACAATGTAGTAACAAGTGATCCATCGTCTCCCCATTACTACGGCACATGATACACCATTCGACAAAATCCAACCCTCTACCCCTCAAATTATCACCTTTAAGGATCCTATCCCATACAGCAGTCCATACAAAGAAGGAAACACGCCGAGGAGCCTTAACCTTCCAAACACCTTTCCAAGAAAAATAATGGGCAAGGGGCTTCTTAACTTATTGTAAAACAATCGAATATCAAAGTCTCCATTCTTTGTCAACTTCCATCGCATACGATTTCCGTTCTTAGTGGGAGGTAGGCTTGAGCCCAAGGTACGGAGAAAATCATCCACACCACCCATTTCCCAATCATTTGGTCTCCGAGTAAAATGAACATCCCAACTTCTCCGCTCCTCTATCCCCAACCGTTCAAGAGAAGAAGCCACCGATGCCTCTTTATTGAATGCAATCCCATACACACTCAGAAAAGTCGATTGAAGTGGAGAATTCTCATACCATTGATTTGTCCAAAGCTTCACTCTATCCCCCACCCTTACCTCAAAGCGAATATTCTTGCTAAAATCCTCCCATCTCATGCGGATACTTCTCCATAAGCCACACCTATGCACCCCTCTACCTAGCTTGGAAGTCCATCCCCCTCATTCTTCCCCAAACTTGAGAGCTACAACCCTTCTCCAAAGCCTTGTCTCCTTAATCCCAAACCTCCATAACCACTTTCCTATAAGGCTTTATTAAAAGTAGTTAATTTCCTTACTCCTAACCCACCATTTTTCAAAGGTGCACACACCTTGTCCCATCCCACCAAGTGTAACTTGGAGTCCCCCCACAAGAAATCTCTTTGCAACCTCTCAATTTTATTGGCCACATGTGTAGAGATAGTAAAAAGAGACAAATAATAAGTGGGGAGACTAGATAATGTGCTTTTAAGCAATGTTAGTCTTCCACCTTTTGACAAATACATCTTTTTCCAACCGGCGAACTTACGCTCAATTTTCTCCAAGATAGGATTCCAAATAGTAGGGGACTTGTGGGACGCCCCTAATGGCATACCAAGATAGGTCATAGGCAAAAACCCAATCCGACATCCCAAAATCTCTGCCAGGATATGGACATTAGGAACCTCCCTAATGAGAACCATCTCACTCTTCAGCACATTAACCTTTAAACCTGTCACTGCCTGGAAACAAAGAAGAAGCATCTGAACATGTAAAATCTGCTCCTCATTAGCATCGCAAAACAGAATCGTATAATTCGCGAACAAAAGATGCAAGACACATGCCACTCCACCCCATCTGCCATCAGCCCTAAAGCCTCAAAACAAACCAGCCCCTTTAGCTCTTTTCATCAGCTTATTGAAGACCTCCATCATAACCAGAAACAATATGGGGGATAGCGGGTCCCCTTGTCTCAATCCACTCGAGCTCCCAAAAAAATCAGTTAGAGATCCATTAAACAAGACAGAGATTGGGTTGTAGATATGCAAGTGCGGATCCACCTACACCAACTCACCCCAAATCTCATTCTCTTCAACAAATCAAGAAGAGCCTCCCAGTTCACATGACCATAGGCTTTTTCAATATTTAATTTACAAATAACCCCCAGAATCTTACTTTTCACCCTATTACCAACACATTCATTAGCGATGAGAATTGAATCAAGTATCTATCTACCACCCACAAAACTATTCTGAGACTCAGATATCAGCTGATCCAAAACCTCTTTCAGGCGGTTTGCCAACACCTTAGCCAAAATCTTGTAAACACTCCCCACCAAACTAATAGGTCTAAATTCTCGAATATTGGAAGCACCATTTTTCTTCGGGATTAAGGCTATGAAAGTTGCATTAAGAGATTTTTCAAACTTACTATGTTGATAAAACTCTTCAAACACGGCTAAGACATCTCTTTCCACAACTCCCCAACAATGGTGATGGAAAGTCAAGGAGAAACCATCAGGACTTGGTGATTTATCTCCTTCCATCTCTTTGACAACTCGAAGAACCTTTTGCTGTTCAAGCCTCCGTTCAAGCCAATCCCTCTCCAACCCCTCTATCTGATCAAACTCCAAACCTTCCACAAAAGGCCTCCACTCCTCTGTCTCCTTGTACAATTTTTTATAAAATTGTACAGCTTGGTCTGCCATCTCGGATTCGTCCTTATAGATAACCCCATTCACCTCCAACATACTAATATGATTATGCCTTCTCCGAGAATTGGCCATATTGTGGAAAAATTTGGTATTATTGTCTCCTTCCTTAATATAGAGCATCCTCGATTTCTGTCTCCATGAGACTTATTCCAATGAGAGAAGGTTTTGTATTTGAGATCTCAACATAGCCCTCTCACCTAACTCCACTTCAGAAAGGCTGTGCTCCCCTTCCTTAACATCCAAAAATTTCAAAGCCTCCAGCAATTCTTTTTTCTGACGCTCTACATTTCCAAACTCACTTCGGTTCCACTGAATAATATCTTTCTTCAATGCCTTCAGCTTCTTGGCAAGTACAAAACTGGGGGTTCCTGAGAAAGAATATTGATTCCATCAAGAATGAACCCTATCTTTGAACCCATCTGACTTTAGTCACATGTTCTCGAACCTAAAAGGACTTTTCCCCCTTAATATCCTTCCTGCCTCCACTAATATGGGGAAGTGGTCTAAAATGGGACGAGATAAAACCCATTGGGTCACATCCAGATAGTGATCCTCCCAATCAAGAGAAACCAGAACCCTATCTATCCTAGACATCGAAGGCTAATCCGAATCACTTGACCATGTATAACTCCCTCATTCCAATGGTAAATCTATCAAGCTAAGCTCCTTAATGAACTAAGAAAAATTCTCCATAGCCGGGGTAAGTCGTGCTCCTCTCAGTCGTTCACTAGGGAACCAAACAATGTTGAAATCCCCTATGTAACACCATTGAACTTCTCAAAGTTGCTAAATTCCAATCAGCTCATCCCATAACTGTCCCCTCAAGTTATTATCATTCGGGCCATAAACCCCATAACATGCCCAAATAAAACCATCCCCCAAACCCTACCACCGAACTGATACAGAAAATTGACCCACTATTACCTCCAACTTTTCTAAAACCCCACCAATTGTCTGATCCGCATCCAATGCTACCCAGTCTACATAGGGACAACTCCACAAGTTGCTAATCAATTGTCAATCCATGGCTGCAAGCTTAGTTTCTTCAAGGCAAACTATATCACAATTCCAATCTCGTAATAAATTTCTAACTACCAAACGTTTCTGCAAATCATTCAAATCTCGAACATTGCATGACACCATTCTTAACTTCATTGAAATTGTAAAGTCCCTACTACAACCTTAGTCAAGTAGTCAAAGAAAAGAAAACTATCTCCCATCATAATTAACCGAGGAAATCAAATTCCTTAACTCCCTCTTCCTTTTATCCTTGGAGACAACTTTTTGGTGGGCAACATCTTTCCTGTGCACTAGCTTGGTTGCCTCAATCTTCGCCTCAAGTCTTTGTAATAGCATAATACACCTCTTCTCATGTCGACCCAAAGAAAGCCCCATCATCTTACTGAAACTGGGGAGTCTATGTTTCACCCAATTAGACACCTTCAATGTGTTATCAAACCTTCTCACCTCAATATTACTATTCAATTCAGCCATCACAACCACCCCCAAAGGATTAATAGACATCAAGGGGGAAGAACTCACCACATCACCTAGGACCTCAATTGCATAAGCAGTTTCGACTTCGGTCAATGCCAACACCAACTGGTTAGCTTGATGGGAGGTGTCTATCCCCTGAATATCACTTGCACCCTCAACCTGATCATCTTCATCTCCACCTGGAACATCTCATTCCTTAATCCCGACTCTCGGTGGACTCAGAACGTAATTGGATAGCTCAAGACCTTTTAATGCCCTGTCACCCTCTATTTTTGCCTTCCAGTGTAAACAGAGGCTCATTGGTGCAAAGCCCACCAGAAATAAGACTCTTAGCCTCCGCCGAGGTTTTCGTAAGGCAACCCATTAGCTCAGATGGAGGAACAGACACCAAAACTGACCTCGTGGTGTGAAAAAGAGATGTATTGGCGCTATCCAGTGTTGCCAATGAAGCCTCGGCGTGAAATCCATTGGAAAAAAGACCACTTACCATCACTGATGCCTTCACCGGACAACGATTCATCTCGGTTTGGGTCACCGAGCTCGCCGCCATCATCGGGGCTTGTTGTCGCGTTGTGTTGGCCTTCTCCGGTGGTGCTGATGACTCCTCAGCCTTATCTAGTGTTGCTGGTGAAGCCCCAGCGTGAAACCCATCAGAAAAAAGACCACCTACCATCACCGATGCCTTCGCCGGACAACGGCTCATCTCGGTTTGGGTCACTGAGCTTGACGCTATCATCGGGGCTTGTTGTCGCACTGTGCCGCCTTCTTTGGTGGCGCTAGTGACTCCTCAGCAAGATCAACCTCAACACTTGTGATGTCCTGAGCATTCGAAGCTTCGTGAGGTGCTTTGGACATCACCAATGCGTGGGCTTCAAAACTTAAAGGTCTTGGGTCCCCCACAGTTGGGCTTTCACCCACTTCCGTCCTAAATGGGCCGGTGGGCTCTGGATCAAAGATCACTGGAAGGCCCACTCGAGAACCATCTTGGTCTGAGCCCACCACAGGATTTAAGTGAACCCGTGAATCACTAGGCATGTGCTCCCTCTGATCCCTTGAAACCCATAAGGAACTCCTCAGTCCACCTTTATTCCACACCACCCTCCTTTTTCCTTCCCCATTCACTTCTACAATCAAGCTTTTTCTTGCACAGTCAGAATTCCCCAGTTCACGTTTTTTTCCAAAAACATGTTCAATCCAATTTGATTTGAAATTCAACGGAGATCTCCTTTTATTTCCTACTGGATTTGTCTTTCCAACGTTACACTCCTCTGTACTGCGCCGAGAACCCACAACTCTAGCTTCTAGAGTCGACGGACTTGGTAAGCTCACCGGCGCTTCACTCAACATTTTTTGTTTAATTCTGGGTTTAGCTTCTTTGACTGGTTTCTGCCTCTGACTTGCACCTCATGCCCGCGCACTGTATCGGCAAAGGATATAAAAGGTTGAACCCCTGAGTTATCCTTATGAGGCTAAGCCACATATTTTGATTGCCCAGTCCCACCATTCACATAGTTTTCAAGTTCCAACATCTTTCTTAACTCTAACCCAAAAACCCTCTATCCATTCTTTGCTCTGCCTACTGGAATAATAATGGACCTCCTAGACCCACCAACTTTAAGTTCAATCAACAGTAGGAATAAGCCAAAAGAATTGGAGCTCTGTTGGAGGGTGTAGGCTAAATCACCTTCCCTAAACGAATAAAAATACTTCGAACTGCTCCCAACGACTATCTGTTCTATTCTCTTCATCAGCCATTGTGCCACTATCTTACCCATGAAGACTGACTTCATGAAGCACCTACTCCGCTTAAAAATCCTTAAAGAAAAATACCGTCCCCCTTCCTTTACCACTAGTTGAAAAAGTTTGGATTCAATAAAAAAAACTACAAACACCACCCATAATGTAGTAAAGAAATTCCTAATGACTACAAGAATGAATCACCAATTCTGTTGATAAAAATTCTACCAAAAAAAAAATCAAGAATATTGTTAAATCAAAATGCTTCCATAAACAAAGCAAACCTCGCACAAGGTCCTAATGATCTTTTATTGGTAATATCAGAGAGTAATTTGCAAAGATTATGATGTTATTACAAAGATACTTAAATAAAAAGATTTTGTGAAATTCATCTGCAGAAGTTATCGTACATGTTATATGACATTCTACATATTCATGCAACTGGTGCTGTTTGAATGTAAATTTGCAACTACCAACTTATATACCATGTGAAAGATTAAAGCTCCACCTTGTAATTTTAGGCTCTAAACTTATATCACCCCTAGCACAGGACAAAAAGATGAAAACAGCATGATTCTTTGAGAATCTCAAAGTGAAACTTAACTTCATACATTCTAGATTTAAATACTTGGGTCATGTCACTGCTCACACATTAATCTTTATGAGCTCTTCCACACTGCACATAAGAAATTATAAACAACTAGTTGCAGACCCGCGGGGAAAGTATTATATTTACTAAAGTTAAAAATAATATTTTTCTTAAGAACTCGAAAGGTAAAGCTAGAAAGTCTTCTTTCCTAACTAATAGTTAAAAAAATTTTGTGCATCATAAATAGGCCGTGCATCATAAATAAAAACTCAACCAACCAAAGTAAAAACAAAAATCTTTCAAAATAAGCATACATTAGACACTCTATCTCTCTCAAATAACAATAGTGTTTAGGGAGCTGATCAGACTACACAATATTTATAGCAACTTCAAAGGCTGACATTACTTACCAGAAAATCTTGTTTTACTTTTCTCTAAAAAAAAACTTGTTTTTGTAAAGACAAAAGAAATTAAAATATCTTCAAGTTACAGTCCTCTATTTCAATGTTGACTTCAACTCCAAAATGATCACTCCAATAGAAACAATCTTAGTATCTTACTAATTGACATCTCTTGTATCTTCACTTACTTTTATTGGTTCTTGTTTTAAATTTGAAAGCAAATTTAGACATTTACATCTAACGCTGTCATCTATAACTATAGTTCTATCCCTTTCAAATATGTAAAAAGGATGTGAGCTTGATTATTTCTTACTAATACAATGCTTATCTGGGTACATTCAATAATATCTACCAATAAGAAGATTCTAATAGCTTACAACCCAAAAGTAATTAACCACACCGCTATTATATTAGGCTAAAAATAAGCATGATTTAGATAATATCTCCATGATCATGTCGTGAAAAGAGCAACACCATTGTATTAAGGATTTGGGATTTCCAATGTATCACCTTCAATTTGGTTTCCATAGTGGCACAGTGGAAGCAAATCAATAGCTTGGCACAATCCCTGTAACAAAGAAAGCCAACTCAAATTATAATATTTTTTTTTTGTAGAGCAAATGGTATATAATATATATAAACTATATGGTTCTTACCCCTACATCAACAATCATAGAAATACAAAGAGAAGTACAACCCCCAACAATCATTATGATTTTAATCACCAATATTGTACACTAATGCATCAAGCGACAAGCATAAACTGTCAATATGGTTGGTTAGTAAGAGGAAAAGAAGGAAACCTAAAAACTACAAATTTCCTAGCTTTGGTTGCCAAATGCTACATTAATTTTAGGTAACAAACTTAACAGGAGAACTTTATACTTTTATAAAGGATCTTATATGAATGACTTGGGAGCAAAGAATAGTTCCCAGTTCCCAACAAATTACATATTGACTCAAAAGTAACAGAGCACTCCAATTCACAGAGCTGGCCATACCATCCAAATGCCAAAGGCAAGTGCTAAACACAACTTAAATAAATTTAAGACAATCTTGTTTTCCATGAGGATGAGATGCAAAATGCACTAATAATAGGAACATACATCTAATAGGAAAAAAAGAAAAGAAAAAAAAAGGTACAAAATATATACCAACCCAATATAACACATTTCTTTGAAAATTGGAACTTCTCTAGGCGGGGTTTATTAGGGAATTGAAAAGGTAATTTCAAAGAAATAAACAATAGATTGATACCTCAAAGTATAAGATACTTTCTAGAAACTAGGTTGTCCTTAAAATATGAATGCAGACATAAAATGAAGAAAACCAAACTCAAATAAATCATTAGTCATCATTTCTTCATAATAGAATAATACAATTTTTTTGTACAAATATATATGATTTATGACTACTAAATGGGACAATCAAACAGGGGACCAACTTCAAAATCAGAGGTGTTGACAATCTATGCTACAAAAACCAAAGTTTTTAAGTAAAAACCAACCTAACAAATCAAGGAGTAGATATAGTGGAGATTGGAGAGAGTGACTTTACCACCAAATCTTAGATGTGTGTTTGGTTCATTAAATCTACATTAAAAATGAATCTTCTTCACTGCCAAATCATTTTAGGAACCTCAAGCCTCATAAATTGTGTGGGGTCAAATACACCAAGAGAGGAAACTACAATGATGCAAACTTGCTTTGAAAAAAAGAAAAACACATGCATGTGGAGTTAATGGTTCAATTTTGAAAGGAATTAAAAAAGACAAACCTTCAAATGTGCATTGTGTTGTTTTCCCTCCCAGTGCCAAATATTCCCATCATTCATGGTCCTAAACCTAGATTTGAAATACATTTCAAGACATCTCAAAAATCATTTAGTCCACAAAAAGTGTGGCAAGGTTACTCACGAATCCAGATTGCTAACCTTAAAGTGAACCACCAATGTTGTAGATGATTTATAAAAAAAATGCAACTTTTATATGTAGATCATTACTAAAATATTGATACCATCTAAGGTATATTTACATTTACAATTATTGTATACGCTCATTATGCACCTTTCATTATCTTAAAGAAAATACAAAACCATTTTTAACATTTAATGAGGAAAACTCCAAATTGAATTTACAGTTTTTATTTTTTGCATTGAAGCATAAAACTGCTAGATATATTTCAATGAAAGCAAAATACCTTTTATTGAGCATTGTGGTGAAACAAAGATAAGAATTATGTGATATTTTGCACCAGACATGTTTGTCAATAGAAAATATCTAATCTCTAAACATATTACAATCTCATCTGACGTTACCTCAAAATCTGAATATCAGTCTAATGGTACTACAACATGGTAAAAAAAAAAAAAAAAATACCAACACCCAAATTCATACAGACCCAACAAAGAAATTTTAAATTCTACAGTTAATTCAAACTCCTAATTTGTTTTTCATCTAGTAATGGTGAAGTACTTGTTCATTAAACTATATTGTATAGTTAGCTGTACCTATGCCCTTTTGTCACCAAGCCACCTCATGGGGTTCATCTAAATATCTAGTCTACCATTGGTTTTGAAACATCAATGGAGATTAAATTGGTAAGTTTAGTTGCATAATCCAATTTGGGTGGTGGGACAGCAGTGAATATATATATATATATATATATATATACTTTGGCAAGAAGATGCTTAAGAATTAGGAAAAAAAAATCTATCAACCCATCTTAAAATAAAACATGTGAACCCCAATAGACACGCTTTGAGACCCAACAAAAATATTAGAATACTTGCCCAAGAAAACTAAAATTCAGATTTTGATAGAAAACCCTGACCCAACGTTTACAAGCGAAACGCGAACCAAAGGTATAAGTAACAGACCTTGACCCAATGATTATAATGGAATCATGAACCAAAGGTATAAAATTTGAACGCCACAAGGAAGAATCCCTGATAAGTTCACAGTTCTTGAAGAACCAAAAGAAGAGCAAAGCCTCACCTTTTCTGATTTTTATTCAATAGCCGTCTCTATTACAATGAGTGCATGCTACTTATAAGGCATGACTAAAAATTAAAAATATGAAAAACGTACTAAATAATAAAACCCTAAATAAAAGTTGATTTGGTCTGAAATTAGCATATCCAAAATAGGAAAATAGCTAAAAAACGTTCTAAATAATAAAAGCCTAAAATTAAGGTGGATTTGGTCTAAAATAATAAGTTTCAGAATAGGAAAAATGACTATTAACTAATATGGGGTTGGAAAGTCAATCAGCCATTAATCCACGCCATAAATCACGTCCAATCAAAGTAGATCTGCCCTCAATAGCTTGGATTAAATTTATTACACCTTCATCTTCCTTTGGGTCAAGCTTGGAATGTCCTGTGTTAGAATCAGCCCAAATCTCTTGAATCAGCCCATTAAGTGCTTCTTTGATCTTCTTGGATCTTGCTTTAGTAATAGGCCCAACTGGAACATGCAATGGATCCTTGAATGCTTTGTGATTCTCATCAACTTGTTCATTAAACTATATTGTATAGTCAGCTATACCTATGCCCTTTTGTCACCAAGCCACCTCATGGGGTTCATCTAAATATCTAGTCTACCATTGGTTTTGAAACATCAATGGAGATTAAATTGGTAAGTTTAGTTGCATAATCCAATTTGGGTGGTGGGACAGCAGTGAATATATATATATATATATATATATATATATATATATATATATATATATACTTTGGCAAGAAGATGCTTAAGAATTAGGAAAAAAAAATCTATCAACCCATCTTAAAATAAAACTGCAGCATATAATCATATTAAATCTGTTGAATTTTAAATATATAAATAGATAAGCAAAAGAAACGCTCAGCTATTTTATCAAACAATTTGCGTGCATCTAACAAAAGCAAAATTTCAAAGATAGAGGAAGATGTAAAGAGTGAGAAGGGGATAGATTTCAAGAGAAGGAATCAACGACAGGAGAGAAAAGAAAAGAAAATAAAGAATAAAAAGTAGAGAAAAAAAAAAAAAAAAAACAAAATACCTTGAGCTTTGTCAGGAAGGTAGGAAGTAGTGAAGGATATCTGTATATTTGGATCTGAACTCTGAAGCACAGTTGTGAGAAGGAGATTGCTATTTATGGTGGAAGGAGGGACATAAGTGAGGGAGAACAAAATCACAATTCACAATCACATGTATATGCATCCTAGAAAGAAAAATTACACACCCAACAGGGGGCCAGCCGAATGGAAGGTTTGAGGCACAAATGAATGAATAGTACCAAGTGTATCAACGGTTTTGTCCATTATAAATATTCAATTATATTTAAAAAAAAAGAGAGAAAATATATAATGAAATGAGAGAGTAAAAAACAATGTAGCTATTAATATGACTCCATTGAATGATAGCAATAATAAATGCTATCTTACAGTTTTTAGATATTATATAGAATATAGATATAGTTTATACACTAAGAAGTCGAGTATTGGCGGGATAGCAAGTGCCTCATACTAAAAGTGAATGGCCAAACAGGAAAGACTTCATTATACACGGAATCACCCAAGAACCCAATGCATAAGCTATTGTATACCAAAATTATTTAGTACTCACCGAGTATAACTTCTTATTCTCACATAAATAGTACTCTCTTTGTCTTAGTTTGTTTGTTATTGATTTAAAAATTCAACATTTTAAGGGAATATCATTTATTGTCTTGTCTACGATATAAAAATGTATAACTTTTCAGAACTACTCTCATTAATTAAACTATAGAAAAAGAATGACAATGACTTTTTAAATAAAATAAAGGGTAAGATAGAAATTTTATTTATTAATTTTAGAAAGAGGACTTCATTTTAGGACATTCCCAAATAGAATAGAGGACCAATAAATTGGGATGGAGGGATTAAATCCTACTAATAATTTAATTGGTGGGACCCACCCAGGGCTATCTCTAGACCTAGGCCTAAGCCCCCCCGCCCTAAAAAAATTGAAAAGGGTTCTAAGATCGTCCATCACATAAACACAAAATTGTACAAAATGATCCCAAGATTTGTTAAATGATAATTGATATTATATATATATATATATATATATATATATACATATGTGAGTTTTGCCTTTTTCCCCCACCTTTAAGAAGACCCTCAAAATATTGAGCAATGGCCGAGTTGAAACCTAAATTGTTTAAAAATGAATAAAATGTTATGCATATATTGAATAGAATCAATTATGTCACAATTTTTTTTTTAATTAAATGGATTAGCTATTATCAACTCTAAAAGATGTTAATAAAATCTAAGATTAAAAACTCAATTAGAATTTTTTCATCTCAAAATACAAGAAAGCTTTTTTATATAGAAAGTTAAATAACTAGCTTTTAAATCTTTAATTTTTTTTAAACCCACTTAAATTTATTAAGAAGAGCTGGTTCTAGATCCGCAATTAATATCAAATGAGTATCACGTCACTATACTCCAGTAGTACTAAATAATTATTTGTCATATACTACATCCAATTGTACTAGAGCAAGCAAAATGGATAGCCTTGGAATTAATGTGTACAAGGTTAATTTTGATAGTGGTCGACCCAAAGGGTGTGCTCAGGTGGGTGTGGTGATTAGAGATCACCATGGAGATGTCATGTAGCTGCTGCATTGTTGCTTTGAGGGCATTGTCTTTTGGTAAAGATTTGAGGAAAGGAGCTTCATTTGTCACAGGAACTTTTTCTAGTTCTCCGAAGTAAAGCTGATGCCTTTGGTAGTTGCCATTTCAATTTCTGTCCAAAATCTTGTTTTAAAGAGTTTTTTTTTTTTTTTTTTTTAATAGAAGAAGCTTGTGAGATTTGGAGTGAAAATCAAGAATCTCCTCCTTGCATAGTCAAGCTTTGTTTCTACAACTATGTTATTTTCACATCTATATTTTATATAATATCTAAAGGTCAAAGCATAATATTTAATGTTGTTAAGCTTCTATTGAGTCACATTATCAATTATATCACCATTTTTTTATTGATTTGTTCCTCTAATTTGTAAGAAATTATTCTATAATCCATTGGGTTCATCAATACTATTATTGCTAGTCATAACTAATCTACGAAACTTGCTAGTTAAACTAAATTCAAACTCAACCCTATTTCCTACCCATTTTATCAATTCCCAAACTAGGTATTCTTGGTAATGTAGTGCTTTGTCATGAATTGTAAGAAGGTAAAAAAGACACATTTTATAGTGTTTAAGAAATCATAGACCTCAACATAAAAGAAAAAAAGTACCACCATAAACATAATGTTGAATATATAAATAAATAAAAAGTACCACCCATAAATCGTTCAAATCTTTATCACATATACATAGAAAATATTATAAATTACATACCAAACTGCCAAGTACATGCCTTAGAGACATTATTATAATAACTTCATCAATAATTATAAAATTAACACCAAAGAGAAAGGGCTATATAAAGAATTAGGGGGTGTTTGGTACATGCACTTAAAAACATGTGTTTTGTTGTTTGAAAATATGTGTGGAAATACGTGTAGGTAAAAAAGTGTGTGAAAATATATGTAATATTATTTAAAAACTGAAAATTGTTGTTTGAAATGATTACCAAACACCGCCTTAGATTTACGAATATGATGGCAAACTAATGAAGGGGATGGGAAGAAACCAAAAAAAAAAAAAATGTGAGAACTATTTGTTGGCCTGTATAGGTTGCAATTACATATTGTATCTTAATCAATAAGTTTATGATCACCTCAATTGACTAATGCTGTAATATAATTATATTTAAATTATTATATACACTAGTTGATAACCCACATAATGCATGGTGCATTTTCAAAAAATTTGTAAGAAATTATTCTATAATTCATTGGGTTCATCAATACTATTATTGCTAGTCATAACTAATCTACGAAACTTGCTAGTTAAACTAAATTCAAACTAAACCCTAGTTCCTACCCATTTTATCAATTCCAAAGCTAGGTATTCTTTGTAATGTAGTGCTTTGTCATGAATTGTAAGAAGGTAAAGAAGACACATTTTATAGTGTTTAAGAAATCATAGACCTCAAAAAAAAAAGAAAAAAAAAGTACCACCATAAACATAATGTTGAATAAAAAAAATTAAAAAAAAAGTACCACCCATAAATCTTTCAAATTTTTATCATATATACATAGAACATTTTATAAATTACATAGCAAACTGCCAAGTACATGCCTCAGAGACATTATTATAATAATAGCTTAATAAAGAGCATATAAACAAAAATGTACTACTTCATCAATAATTATAAAATTAACGCCAAAGAGAAGGGACTACTTCATCATTACACTGCTCGGTTTTCAGACCCATGCAGTGTAATGATGGGAAGTTCACCCAGGTTCAACATGTATGCGAATGAATTTGAAATGGGGAAAGCAGTGGCACTTCGCAGTGGGTATGCAAACAAATTTGATGGGACTGTTACATCATACCCAGGTTATGATGGAGGAGGAAGCATTGATTTGGAAATTGGAGGTGTGCCTTTCGCCAGATTCAATGAGCGCTCTTGAGTCTGATGAGGAGTTCATGGATGCTGTCTCTCTGTCCCACCGAAGGCACTAGTTTCCAAAGCTCTACCCTGCAGATGACCAAGCCAAATCTGTCATTTGTGAATTGTGAGGAAAGAAAGCAATACATATTTGTAAGAGTGTAAGCGTTGCTGTTAACTTGTGCTGTGATTCTAAATTTCTAATGGCATCAAATAATGTAGGAAATGGATGGACATAATGATCTTTTATTGATCTTTTGTCCTGTGCTGGTTTATTTTGGGATTTTCCTTTATAATTTGTGTTTGTTTCAATCAAGAAAAGCTGAATTACCCAAAATATATATAAATATCTATAACAGAGATTAATTTGCAAAGCTTATGATGTTGTTATAAAGATATCTAAATAAAAAGATTTTGTGATATTCATCTGCAGAATATATCATATATGTTATATGACATTCTACATACTCATGCAACAGGTGCTGTTTGAGAGTAAAATTGCAACTACCTACTTATATACCATGTGAAAGATTAAAGCTCCACCTTGTAATATATATTAGTCCTCAACTTATATCACCCGTAGCACAGGATAAAAAGCTGAAAACAGCATGATTCTTTGAGAATTCATACATTCTGGATTTAAATACTTGGGTCATGTCACTGCTCACACATGAATCTTTACTAGTCACAAACTCATGCCATGCTTGGGAATAAATAATTATTTTGTAATTGTAATATAATACTAGCCTCACGCGCGTGCTCAGAGGCTCTTCTATTTTTTGGGTAAAAATTAATAATTTGTATTTATTATAATTTGAGATTTCTACTTTTTCTAATCACAAAAAAAAAAAAAAAAAAAAAAGAATACGTGAGGTGAGTTTTGTAGATTGGAAGAGTTTTAAAACTAACAAAAGAGTGATCCTATTTTGTAGAGAGTTAGAGAGTAGAAGTGGAAATTTAAATTAACATAAAAGTAAGAGTTTATTAGAAGTAGGAAGGCATTTTAACGTAGAAGTAGGAATTTATTATTTTTGTCAATTTACTATTTTAACCCCATTTTTAAATTTTAGGTAGGGGTATTTTTGACAGTAAAAAAAGTAATAACTAACTTTCTTTTGCCAATTTACTATTTTAACCCCATTTTTAAGTTGTTAGTTAATTAATTTAAGGGTATTTTTGACAGGAAAAAAAAACAATAACTAACTTTCTGAATCCTCTTAATATATACACATAAATTGTAATATATATCTATTGAGTTTTTTTTTTTTTTTTTTGGATAAACTTGATGATGTTTTAAAAAAAAATGATTTGAAGATAATTTTATTTATAAGGAAAAAAAATAAATAATAAAAAACGTATAGTTGCTTTGAAATTGAATGAGTGGGTTAGTGGAAGAGTGATCCTATTTTGTAGGAAATGTTTTAGATGAGAGTTAAAGATATATTTTTACTTTGTTATCCTCAAGTTTTTCCCCTACTTAAACGTAGGTTGTAGGGGCATTTTGGAACATACAAAAATCCAAATAGGTGCAGCCCCTTAAATAGTAGTATAAATATAATTTCTTCTCTAAAATTTATTGAAAATTAAATAATTTGTTCTTCCTTAAAATTAAACACTAATTATGTCTTAAATTGATTCTTTTTGTATGTTGCCTTTTAATTTTAGCTCAAAAAATCATTTTTTTCCCTTTATTTTTAGGTTGAAAAGTATGAAATTTTATTATATTTTGGCTAAACTCTTTAGTTTTAAGTTAAAAAATACAATATATACACACACACACACATTAGAAATTAGAATTATGAGCCCTAAAAATGAAATAAAAATGATAAATATTCAAAAGTCCTATTCGGTCCACTTTGGTTTTATTCGGTCCTTTCCTTTCCACATTGGTCCTATTCTATCCACTTCAGTTTTATTTGGGCCATTCAGTCCACTTTAGTCCTATTTGGTCTATTTGGTTCACATTGGTCTTATTCAGTCCATTCTCCCCAATTCGGTCTTATTTAGTCAACATTGGTCCTATTTGATCCACTTTAGTCCTATTCAGTCCTATTTATTCCTATTTGGTCCATTACGTCCACTTTGGCCCTAATCTGTCCATTCATTCTTATTCGGTCCACTTCAATCTTATTCGGTCCACCTTATTCCCATTTTGTCCAATTCCATCCATCTTGTTCCAATTTTGCCCAATTCCATCCATCTTGTTCCCATTTTGTCCAATTCCACCCACCTTGTTCCCATTCAGTCCACTTCTTTCCATTTATGTCCACTTACATATCTAGAAAATACTTGTTTAGGTTGAGAGCACAAATTCGGTCCACTTCTTTCCACTTGGTCCAATTCGATCCATTTGTATCAACTTCAATCCATTTTTGTGCACCTACATATTAGGAAAATACATATTTGGGTTGAGAGCACATATTTTAAAGGGGAAATTATAGTTTTCTCACTTGTGGTTTGCCCAAAACACACTTTGCCAACCCGTGGTTTAAAAATTGACACTTTACCCACTTAAGGTTAGCTTGGTTTGTCTCAAGTTACTCACTTCTGTTAAAAACATGGGTAAATTTGTATTTTTGCTAGCCTTTTATGTCTCTCTCCTCTCAAAACATAAAAAACTAAAAATTCAAGAGAAAAAAAAATCTAAAAGTTAGGTTTTAATTTATAAAACTAAATTTTTCTGAAGAAATTGGTTGACTCAATAACGCTCTTGAGCTTCTTGAGATATGTATAAACTATAAAGGTCTGTCGCATTGAGCTAAGGGAAGAGACAAACTTGGTAGTAGGCTTGGAAGAAGACACACATGAAGTGATCTTACGACTGACCAACCACGGTGAGAATTGCTCTTTGCATTGTTGGGATGAAGGGCATACGGTGAGAGCTGGGATTTGTTTACACAAGTGGTGCGCCTTCCTCAACCTGAAATCTCTCCAGACGTTGAAATACAAAAATTGGAAAAAAAAAAAAAAAATTTGCAGAAAAAGAGAGAAAAAATTGTTAGTATGAGTTTGCCCTTTAATTTGTCTCTTTTTTTCCCCTTAAGATAAAGAGAATATGAATCATTTTATAAAGGAATTAGAAGATAATAGAATGGAAGTATTCGGTCATAATCATTTCATTCATTTATACTAAACTTTCAACCAAGTGATAGATGGAATATCCATTCAAACATCTTTTGTTATTCCAAACGGAGATTTTATTTATGTGGAGAAGAATTAATATTTAATGGGGTTTCATTTCATTGAAAGGTGAATGAAAAAAAAGAATGGATATAAAGGAGAATTAATGAAAAAAGAAAAGAAAAGAATGGAAGTAGGAAGATGTGGGTCCTTGCCAAAACCTAGCTTTCAGATCTTTTTTTTCTCTTGATTTTTTAGTTTTTTTATGTTTTAAGAATATATAGACATAAAATGGTAGTAAAAATACAAATTTATCCCTATTTTTAATAGAGGTGGGTAACTGGAGACAAATAGAGCTCACCTTAGGTGAGTAAAGTGTCAATTTTTAAACCACAGATAGGCAAAGTGTTTTTCGGGCAAACCACAGGTGGGTAAAGTGTAATTTCTCATATTTTAAATCTAAAACTCATAATATCTAAAATTTTAAGTAAAACATTTATTGTTGCTACATTTTTGTTAAGCCACATTAACGTAGCATTTTAGAACACTTTGTCAAGCAAAATTTATGTGAAATTCTTTCTAAATATGAAGGCTATGAATATACAAATCTAATCTTTAGGGTAGTTTCTCATTCTTTTTAAAGTCATTACTTTTAAATGAATTGCATGAGGTTGATTACACCTTCAAGCAAAATAAATAAATATATATGTGTGTATAATTTTTATTTGAATAAATTATTCAAATTATTTGTTTTCTTAAAAGAGATTATTATGATAATCAAAACACATAACAAACTTATACTGAATATGAATAATTTATTTTCTAAATTTTATTGTACATAATTTTTTCTCCCTAAAAATTAAACAATTTTAAAAAGTAATTTCCATCACTCTATTTTTACAAATATATAATTTTGTCATTTTTAATCTTTTTTATTGATATTATTCTTTTTTGTTAATGGTCCATATTCTTCTAAATATTGTTATTATGCATTATATTTTCCTAGTTTCTTTTGGTACAATTAGAAATTTTAAGTTTCAAAGTTATTATTCAAATTCTCATTCTCTTAAGAAAATTATTATGATAACAAAAACTTATCATATAATTCAATTTTTTTTTAGAGAGTTTCAACTTATAGCGTCCGCTCTTTATTATCAGATCAAGACACCAATCAGTTTTTGATGTAGACGAGAATTGAATCTCAAATCTCTTATTCAATCATCTAAGACTTTACCAGTTGAGCTAACTAGAACCCACTATCATATAATTCAATTGATATTACTCAACCCAAACTTTTATTTTCCCATTCTTAAGTAGATACACCAAATTGGACTGAAGTAATCTAAAATAGACCAAATGGACCGAATAGACTAAATTGGACCTCATAAACCAAATGGGACCGATTTGGATTGAATTGACCAAATGAAACCGATTTGGAGCAAATTAGACTGAAATCGATTGAATTGGAAGTAATGGACCAAAGTGGACCAAATTAATCGAAGTAGACTAAAGTGAACCAAATGGAGCGAACTGGACCGAATATACCAAGTTGGACCGAAGTGGACTGAAGTTGACCAAACCAAACCAAATAGATGAAGTGGACCGAAATGGACTGAAATATCATTCAGTAATTAGCATAGCCAAGATTGTGTTTTGATATTAATTCAAATTCTTACTTCCAAAATAATCAAGTATTAACTCAAAAAAAAAAAAAAATAAAACCAAAACTACAAGAGAGAGAGAGATATATTACTTGTATTGGGGAACTAAAAAATACAACACCAAAACATATAATCCTAAATTAGAGTTTTAAAAATCACAATAATTCATCAATATAAAGTAAACTTGCAAAAAAGAATAAAAAATCAAGAGAGAGAGAGAGAGAGAGAGAATAACCACTTTTTCAAGAGAGAATGTGAGAAAGAATAATAAGAAATTTATTGAAAATAATATGAGAAAAAAAAGTAAAAATTAAAAAAAATAGTAATAAAACACCAAATTATCCAAGTCTTGTTATATTATGTAATAAAATAACATTATATTCTTATATACTATCTTTATAATACAATAAGATAACATCTATGAAATCAAAGAGAAGAAAAAACACAACTTAATCACATCAACTCAAAGTAAAGTTCCAAATAATACAAAAATTCGTTAGCGCCCACTTACCCCTATTTTCTTAGTTTTTTCATAATGGAACTCAAGTTTAGCCTTTTGGCCCTCACCTTATATCACCCGTAGCACAAAACAAAAGCTAAAAACAGTAGGCTTCTTTGAGAATTTCGAAGTGAAACTTATTAACTTCACACCCTCTTGATTTCAAAACTTGGGTCATGTCACTGCTCACACATTTATCTTTAACCATTTAAACCCCCTTTTTATGAGCTCCTCCCACTCTGAAATTGTCATATAACAAAATATGAACAATTCAGCATAAGCAACAAAATGCACTCCCTTTCTAGTTTCTATCTTACCTTCCGTTTGTTATGTTATCTTTTTTCATTCAACTGTTAATCATAGAAACTTTTTGACACAAACTTAAAAGGTATAAAGAATAAAATGAAACATTTGAAATTTTAAAAGACCATGACAAATGTTAAGGTTAATAACTAATAAATGTAATTATACTCTTTTTTTTTTTTCCCCCAAAATTTGAGAGGCTTGATGACTTTAACGTGGCAATTTAGGGTTTGTTTGAGATCTGTTCATCTATAAAATACTAAAAGCTGAAGCGTAATATTTAATGTTACTATGCTTATGTTGAGTCACGTCAGCAGCTATGTCATTTCCATAATTTTTTTATTTTTTTATTTTTCCAACAATTTAAAAATAATTTCTATCGATTTTAAAATACTAAAAAATATAAAATAAATCCCACCCCTATCTCCACCATAAAACTCACTTCTTATCTATATCTCTTTCTCAACTCATCATCTTCCTGTTCTAAAAAAAAAAAAAAATACACATCATCTTCCCACCAAAAAAATTGCTAATGTTTCTCCTATTAATGACTTCACCATTAAATCTCAATTGCCTTAAATTCAACAATCAATCCTCTCTCTTTCTCTCACTCTTTGACTTATCATCTCCTTATCTCCACCATAAAGCCCACTTCTTATCTATATCTCTCTCTCAACTCATCATCTTCCTCTTCCCCCCAAAAAAAAAAAAAAAACCACATCATCTTCCCACCAAACAAATTGCTAATGTTTCTCCTATTAATGACTTCACCATCAAACCTCAAATGCCTTAAATTCTACAATCAATCCTCTCTCTCTCTCTCTCTCTCTCTCTCTCTCTCTCTCTCTCTCTCTCTCCTTATTTTATGGTTTGTGCTAGATTTTTTTTTATGATGTTGTAATATAGTATTTTTTTTTTCCACTTTTCAATTTTTAGTCTTTTTCTTTATATTCATGTTTACAATTTTTCTATACATAATTGCATTTTAACCATTAAAATTGTTTGTGTCTAAAAAATTGGAATACATTTTATTGATTTAGTACATGTGAAACAATTAAGCTCTTCTTTTTTCTTTTTCGGTTTAGTAATGTTTTGTTTTGTATTGTCTATTACTATGTATGGATTCCATAGATAGAAAAAAAAGAGTATAGTTTTAATGGTTCAGTTTTTTTTTAAAAAAATCTATGGTAAACTAACCTTTCTCCTAGCCTCCTCCACAATTAAAATCATTTAATGCATTGATGTTAATGTTATGGTATTTGTTCATCAATATTAGCCCAATTGAAGTAGCTTTCTTAACGGACCAGCTAATAAAGAGTTTTTTTTTTTTTTTTTTTTCTTTAGAAGAGTCAAATAAAAAAGTTAATAATTGATTAAGGTAAGGGGGTCATTAATTAACACATGGCAGCCATTTTAAAACGGCCCCATTAATTAGGTAACCTTTTTCCTATTTTCGAAATACCTACAATATCAGTAGAGTTGTTCAGTTAGACATCTGGAGCACAAATCCCAATTCCATCCTCTATTAATTGCATGTCTCACTGTAAGATCACCGTGGGTACTCTAGCTAGTAACGTCAAAATATATGACCAGTTCCATGGATTAGCTATAAGCCTATAAGGGAAATCATATATTAGTTAGCTCACAGAAGATGAAGCAACAAAAATTGTTGCCTATACAAATGTGAGTGGAAGTCCCATACGGACAAGAAACAAAGAAAAAATTGATACAACATTATTGGTCCAATTGCCTAAACCTATTTCCTTTAGCTTTTGGGTTAAGTAATGTGTTGCAATAAACAAGACCTACTGAAAGTTCAAAGAAAGGGGTCTAAAATTTTGATTCAAGAAAAGTTGAAGGAGAGGCTTTCCAAAATCATCCTACCAAATGCAAATACAATCTCAGCATCATTTTCATTGTTTCTATTTCTGAAATAAAACGATTGTACAAATATATTGCCATAATATGCATATCTTCAAATAATAATAAAATCACACTTAAAAGGTATCAAGAGCAACCCAAACAAAATCATAGCTTACATGATGAGATATTAATAAACATGAGCACGTTAAATTGATGAAAATCTCAAAACAACAAAAACCCCTCTAGTAGTGCTTGAACATACACATTCCCAAAACATTGCTTACATGATAGAGAGAGTGCTACCTGTAATTGCAATTGATAAATCATTGCAAACAACATTAGAACATACACAAAACACCACGGAGAATTAACTTTACCCCATAACTTCTTCATACCCCAATTAGGTTAATCACCAATTCAACAAAATCCCATTTTAACTATACACAAATCCCTCTTCAGCAAACCTAATTTTATAAACACACACATACACATCTTGGTACCAACCCAAATATTCGAGATTAGGATTCATATTTATCTAATGTGCAATGAAGGGACATCATGAAAGGGAAACAAATCTCAAAGCAAAAAAGTGTAAAGAGTTGGGAACGCTTATTTCAATGTACCACAAAATATGAACTTTTGCAATCAATAAATCTAATAAATCTAGTATGTTAAAAGCCATCTGTTACATTTAAAACAAACTCACAGTAAAGAGTTGGGAGTCATAAAAATATATTTGTCACAACTAAACACAAGCTCCTAATCAAGCCTGTCACTTGCAAGTTGCAACACAATGTGTCACCAATATGTTGCTAAGAATAAATTTGAAAAATACAGCGTAATTAAGGACATAGACAACTTAATTTCTATACCTTTCTAATAAACCAGGGGTATCAATGTCTGGAGGGAATATTAGAGACTTGAACATCAAAGGAAATAAACCTCCTATTGCAACGCCTTTATCAAACCACAAAGCCCAAAGATACACACTGAAAAAGCCATGTAATTGTATTTACCAACCTATGTAGAGACATAAATTCAAAATTACAAAACAATAACATGTATTTATTAATTCACTTTTTAGAATTGAGTTAGATTTTGGGATGTCCTACCTGACTGGCTTGGGAGGACATGACCCACAATCCTTCTAATTCTTCATAATGGGTAAGATTCACATATACCATGAACCTGACCTCATCCAACCCTTCTTTATCCAATTTTCTTTGATTGCAAGTAGTTCTCTCTGATTGGACTCCTTACTGTCCTTGACCATGATTTTAAAGGTGTAGTTACAAGACATGGAACAAAAACAGAAATTTCTGATTCTAAAAAAAAAATTATGAAGCAAAAAACCTATAGCATACTAGCACACCATATGGATCATCACCTTGTTGACACCCTATTTTGCAACCCGCATTTAACCTCACATGGAGGGTAAAAGGGTAATTTCACATTGGAGATATGCATCTTGATTCTGGTTATTAGATCCTTAATCTCATTTCACCAAAATGATCTTAATGTTGTAACAATCAAATCGACTGGTCATGAGCCCTAATCGGACCACCAGATTGAAAGTTATCATCAAATCAAGTTTTAATGGCTGAGATACACCATCACAAATTGAGTCTGACTATATGTGATTATGAGTAATTGATTTCAATTTTTTATAAGTATAATCAATTTGAGATCGATGATGTGTCATAATTTGATTGGTTAGGACTACATTTTATGGTGAGGTTGCATACACCTAATTAATTAGATAGTTAAACGTTAATTATTTAATGAGTAATTTGTGCAATTATATTTTAATTAGAGTAAATTTAGAACCAATTAAGTCTGAAATGGGAGTGATTGGAGCTATTTAATGTTAATTGGGAGCTAATTTGGGACCTATTAATATTAATTGTGATGAAACCATTTTCTAACAAATGACCTCTGCTCACCATTTCATCAATATCTCTCAGAATATTTTGAATCTGTGAATGAGATTAGTTTTCCCAGAAACTAGACATCCGGGGCTTCAATTTGAGCACAAGAATGAAGCAATTCTAATCAAAATTGAGTCAGATATGATTTTTCAAAATTGGCCCTATATGCTGTTATAGCAGCTACAGGAAAACCGAACTTTGCTTGCTCCTCACTCTCATCAATCTTCACATTTAATGCACCAAATTTCCCCAAAGGCTAAAATGAGGTCTAGGTTCATGATTTTTTGTCAACCCTCATTAAATGGTCTTACATTCATATTTCCTCCACCACTACTATATAAACCCTCCTCTCCTTCATTCCAGAGCACACAAAACCCTCATCTCTTCTCTTCTCTTGAGTTCTAGTGAAGTGGAGTAGTCTTGTCATATCTTGGTCTTCCTGAGACTCAAGGTATTGAGTGCGACTCACTCTCCTTCTCCTAGCTCTTCTTTTTCTCCACCCTTAGGACCTCCATCAAGTGTCCTCTCCTCCACCATATACATCTTGCATGAAGGTATAATCCCTTTCCCTAACTATTTTTTTATGTTGCCATGATGAGAATCTAAAATTAAAGCATAATAATTTCATTGAATATGTTTGAATGTTCTTAATTGTTCATATGTGTTCTTCACATGTTCTTGGTTGTTTATCACATGTTCACGCATATCACTAGATTTAATCTTAAATCCACATCAAAAATATGAAAAATATGTTTATTTAATAACTTTTTCAAATCCTTGAATCTAGGTTAGCATCATCCATACACATTCACTAGAATTTATTTTTCAACCCAAATGTAATGCTTAATAAATTGAATTAGGGTTTATCACATGCACACACATTAAATTCAACATGTAAATTGATTGACATATTTGATAATATAATATGAATGTTGGTCACCATAGTCTAGAAGACCGGTTTCACCAGGCAAGGTGGGTGTCTAACACCTTCCCATCTTGTAACATAGCCTCCGAACTTAAATCAAGGGTTAATAGGCCAATGTTTATCCTTGTAATTCTCACTTTTTATATTGTAACTAGGAAATAAAGTTATGTATTTTATCTTAGATTGTATCTAGGACCAAAGTTATGTAATTTTCCTATAATCAAATGTAAATTCAATTTCAAATTAATAAAATGAGGAATTTTTTTCAATTATGGTTTTCTTATTTTTCCAATAATTAAATAAGTGGCGACTCCATTGTAAAACCCTTAATCTAAAGGGGAAAATATAACTAGTCGAACCTCCATTTTGAGAGGCAACAACACGACTCCACCTATTCACGTGGGTTTGACCCAACATTTATAAAAAAGGGGGCCAGGGGCGCGGTCTCTCACACACCTATTTCCCAAAAAACATTGAATGTTGAATTTTTCACCAGGGACAAAGTAGACTTTGAGACGCACTCCTCTATATATTATTATAACCCACTAATTTAATTTTTTTTATATAAATTTTGAATTGCTCTCTTTCCACCCCATAAGTCACCAAATTACAAATAGAATTGGAAACTCCCTTTGAGTCCAATTTTTCTTTTCTTCCCCCTCAACTTCTGTGCTATATATATATATATATATATATATATATATATATATATATATATATATATATATATTTTTTTTTTTTTTACGATGTCGTAATACATTGTTTCTTTTTTCTTTTTTCCAATTGCGAATTGTTAGTCTATTTCTTTATATTCATGTTTAGAATTTTCCTACACATAATTTTATTTTAACCATTAAAATAGTCTACAAAATTGGAATGCATTTTATTAATTTAGTACATGATCATTTCCCTCCCATTTATTTATTTTATTTTCTGAATGGCTTTGTTAGTTGTTCTATTTATGTTTACTATATAAATTCTTGCTAATTTTCTTTAGTCTCATCTAAATCTATGCTAACTTCTAACTTCTTAGGATACTTTGGAAGAAGAAACAAAATCTTCTACATATTATGATCGATAGGTATGGAGCATATGGTGTTCCTCTTTTTCTTTGTATTTGAGATTATAACTTAGCTTTGTATGGTTTTCTCATTAATTTTACGATGTAAATAACTTTATGGCAAGTCATACATACTAATGTATTTTTTTTTTTTAAAGATCTAATCTCTAATTCTTACCATTTATAATCTCAAAAAAAAAAAAAAAAAAATTCTTGCCAATTATAATTGTTAAGGAAACAACTCTGGGACGCTTACAATGTTTAGCTATTGCTTTATATATTCCATGATAATACTAATATCCATTACTCTTACTTGAAGCATATACCTCGATATGATCTCATTCTCACATAAAAAATTTTGGGAAAAAAATAATGAATATGGATAATTTTCCATAAACCAATATGGTAGTCCAAAAGCTCTCTATTCAGACTTGCTATTATGTTACCACATTTAATTTGATGAGTTTATATATATATATATATATATATATATATATATATATATATATATATATATATATATAGACACACACACACAAACACCCATATATGCAACTTAGCAGTTACAAATACAATTTTTAATTACCAAAATATACAAGGTCTCTTCTTCTTCTCTAACCTTTCCCCTCCCATGGCACTTATATATCATTTATACCTTTTCCCGTTCCCCTACATATTTGATATATATATATATATATATATTCTCTTTTTATCTCTTTTAAAACCAATAAGCTTAGTATTTGTGATGGAAAAATTTCAATTATTAATACATGTTTGTTTTTTATATCTACTACATATCAAAAGTACCTCTCTCTCTCTCTCTCTCTCTCTCTCTCACACACACACACACACACACACATTTAGATTTCTCTATAATCTTGACATTCTATTTGTTTTAATGCTTTATGATAGGCATTTTACAAGTTCTAGAAGTTCTTCGATTAATTAGAATGGAGAAAGTTAATATATGAAGATTGATAAGTATTGTCAAGATAATAACAATAGTTTTTTATGTCAGAAAAGCAATTTGAATAACATAGCTTAAATGATAAATGGTTGTTAGGTTGTCTATATGCTGGTATTACTAATCAAATTCTCTTACATTATTTCACTTTTTGTATTACTAATTTTTTTTTTACTTTCACATAGGTCACACTTTTTAGCAAGTTTTCCTAACCATATACATATATAGTCATCTACTTGGATGATTTCCTTAGCAATTCTACAATCATCAATGCATTACTCTTCTAGTATAATTATAGATTATTGCATTGTTTGTTGACACATGATAATTTATAATTCAAGATCTTTTCCTACTATTTTCTTGGCTAATTTGTTAAAATTTAGAAATTGTGTTTGGCTTCATCTTGCTAGGTTCTTTTTTTATGATCATTGGTTTATATGCTGTGAGTTAGGCTAAAGTTAAAGACCTGGGAGAGATCAAACAAGATACAATTGTACAACTACTACATGAATCTTTTAGAGAACATGAGTATTAAATGTATAAATTTCTCAGTAGCTTAACATAATGAGGTGATTCCATGGTATAAAAAAACAAATATGGACATGTATAAACAATTATATCATGAACACGTTTGCTTTTATCTACTCCTTTTATGTTTTTTATTGATTGACTAAAATCAACTACACATTTAGCTTCTTCTCAAAAGAAAAAGAAAAAAAAAATACTACACATTTAGCTTCCTTAGTTTTTCAAAATTTTTAAATTATGTGTAAAGGAAAAATATAGATCAATTAATGTTTTGGGGAGAAATTTTTTTGTAATAGTTGATTCTCATATATGAGTTTAGTGATTATCGAAATATAAATTGTTATAACTTTGTTTAATAGTCCTTATGCGAAAAAATGAAAACAAAGTTTGGATAAATTGCTCATTAACATCTCCAAAAATGCAAAATAATGTTAGCTTTCATATGAAATCATCAAGATTCATTTTCATGTTCTGGAGACAGAAACTCCAAGTACTTCCACAATCGGGCTTCTCAACGATTCCGCCGTAACAAAATTTCTGAACTTCGTAATGCTGAAGGCGTTCTTGTTTCTGGTGATGAGGGTGTCTCGGCCATGGTGGTGGAATATTACTCAAATTTGTACACATCCTCAGACCCGGCTGAAATAAAGGAAGTGGTGCAATTCATAAAACCAGTGGTGATAGAGGAAATGAACAGAGACCTGATTGGGAAATTTTCCAGGGACGAAATGGAAGTGGCTGTGAAGCAAATGGCACCCCTTAAGGCACCCGGACCTGCCGGCATGCCCCCCATTTTTTTCCAAAATTTTTGGAACATTATTGGGGATGATGTAGTCAAAGCAATTCACTCATGTCTGAATTCGGGAAGTATCTTACCAGGTTTGAATCACAACTTTATTTCTCTAATTCCCAAAGTAAAAAGCCCTGAACTTGTCACTGAATTTCGCCCTATTGCCCTATGTAATGTATTATATAAACTTGTGTCTAAAGTGCTAGCTAACAGATTGAAAAAGATTTTGCCTCATGTTATATCAGAATCACAAAGTGCTTTTCAATCGGATAAGGCGATCTCAGATAATATTCTTGTGGCCTTTGAGCTACTTCATCATATGAAGAGGAGGAAATCAGGGAGAACAGGACACATGGCTCTGAAATTGGACATGAGTAAGGCGTACGACAGATTGGAGTGGCTTTTTCTCCAACGGACCATGGAAAAAATGGGATTTTATTTGAGATGGGTTGGCTGGATTTTGGAGTGTATTAGATCGGTCACTTATACGGTGTTGATCAATGGTGAACCAAAAGGCCACATAGCCCCGACAAGAGGTATTCGCCAAGGGGATCCCCTCTCCCCTTACCTCTTCCTCTTATGCTCGGAAGGTCGGAATGGCCTCATTGAACAAGCTGTGCATGATAAGCATATCGAAGGCTTTTCCCTTTGTAGGCATGGTCCAAAAATATCCCACTTATTTTTTGCAGACGATAGTTTCCTCTTTTGTTGAGCAAGAGTGGAGGAGGTGGAGAAAATACAAGAACTATTGAAGAAGTATGAGTTGGCCTCGGGGCAAAAAAAAATTCTACAAAAACCACAATTTTCTTTAGTAAAAATGTTCCTATGACTATCAAGGAACTTATCCAGAATTCTTTGGGGGTTCCGAAGATCAAGAAATATGAGAAGTATTTAGGCTTACCTGCAGTGGTGGGGCGGAATAAAAAGGCAAGTCTAAACTATATCAAAGACCGAGTTTGGGGGAAACTCCAAGGATGGAAGGAAAAGTTATTGTCTCAAGCCAGGAATGAGGTTTTATTGAAAGCAGTAATTTAGGCTATTCCTACTTTTGCTATGAGTTGTTTTCGTTTACCGGTTGGCCTTTGCCAAGACATTGAGATGCTCATTCGTAAGTTTTGGTGGGGTCAAAGGGGAGAAAGGAGAAAAATTCATTGGAAGAAGTGGGAGGTGATGTGTAAACCAAAAATGGAAGGAGGCTTGGGGTTCAAAGATTTGTGTAAGTTCAATGAAGCAATGCTAGCAAAGCATGTGTGGAGACTCATCCATGACACAGATTCCTTATTTTTTAGGGTGTTCAAAACAAAATACTTCCCAAATTGCTCAATCTTTGAAGCAAAATCAGCCATGGGTTCATACGCTTGGAAGAGTATTCTAAGGTCCAGGCACTTGATTGGACGAGGAGCAAGATGGCGAGTGGGTGATGGGCAGACCATTAAGATCTTTCATGATGCTTAGCTACCAACTGATGTAGGCAGAATCACAACACCTCAATCTGATCTAGCCTCGGAAGCAATTGTAGCTATGCTGATAAATCCAGTTTCGGGTTGGTGGAACGTTCAATTAATTAATCGCCATTTTTATCCACCAGATGCAAAGCTTATAAAGTCTCTGCCTTTGTGCTCAACCCCACAACCTGATATTCTGATTTGGCCCAAGGAAAAATCTGGAAACTACTCTGTAAAATCCGGATATAAGCTGCTGTGTGAATGGCAAAATGAAGAGTTGAATCGGCACCAAGTTTCTGATGTTGAGAAGGGTCTCTAAAATAGCATTTGGAAGATCAAAGTTTCGGGAAAAATTAAACACTTCATTTGGAAAGCATGCTCAAACTCTTTACCAACAAAAGATAACTTGATGAAACGGAAAATTCTTCAGGAGGCAATTTGTCAACGCTGCTCAGATGGCATGGAGGACATTTTACACTCGTTATGGAGCTGTGATAAGTTAAAAATAGTGCGGGAAAAGGATTTTGGCTGGGCGTTTAGGTCTGGGAACTCACTAAACTCTTTTCCCGAGCTACTGAAGTTGATCCAAAGCAGACCCCACTCAGTGGCTCTGTTTGCAGCAACAACTTGGTCAGTTTGGTACCACAGGAGCAAGACCCGCCTAAATGAAACCACTCTACCCTTGGAGAAGGTCACTGGCTTTGCAAAAGATTATATCCGGGACTTCAACAAGTTGATTAAGATCCCTCCTTGCTCCCGTCATACTGTTCAGAGGAGGTGGTGCCCACCTACACCAGATTACTGGAAGGTAAATTTTGATGGCGCCATGTTTGGAGAGTCCGATGAGGCTGGCATAGGCGTGGTCATTCGAAACTCCAATGGCAAAGTGAGGGCTGCCTTGTCCGAGAAGATCAAGAAGCCACCTACTGTGGAAATCTTGGAGTTACTTGCTGCCAAGCGAGCAGTGCTATTCTCACTTGAAACTAGTACTATGAAATCAGTGATTGAAGAGGATGCTGAGACAGTGATCAGGGCACTTCAATATGGCGGCTGGGAGAGAGCTCAAGGGGGTCACCTAATAAAAGATATTTTGGCTATTAAAACCTCTTTTCAGAGTATATCCTTCTCTCATGTTGGTCGGCAAGGCAATGCAGTCGCTCATGCCTTAGCCCAGAGAGCAAGACATTCTTTTCCTTTTTCTGTCTGGATGGAGCATGTTTCACATGACATTGTATCTTTTCTTTCATCTGATTTTCATATTCCTTAATTAATAAAGTAGCAGCACGTTTCCTTCTCAAAAAAAAAAAAAAAGCTATCAAAAAAAAAAATAAAATAAAAATTATACATTCTCTTTTTTTTTTTTCTTTTTTTTTTTATTGTGTTGCATTTTGGTGCATATCTAACTATATTATAACATATTACAAAATATTTTGTCATATATAATAATTAAAAATAAAATTCAACATATTTCCTTGGCAAAAAAAAAAAAAATATATATATATATATATATATATACAAAAAATCAAGATATAGACTTCTTTAGTTATAGAATATATATATTATATATTATAGTGTAATCACATTATTGTGAGATGGGTTTGAGACTATTATTTATAAGTCTTAACCACTATTATCATTTTTTACTTAACATAAAAGAATAAAATGTCAAATTTTTCCGTGTATCACGCGGGTCTGCTACTAGTTTTGCTAAAATTGAAAACTTTTTGCTAAAATTATTGTAGGTAAAAGTAAAAGTTAACGGAAATAGTATAGTGAGACTCATAAATAGTACCAAAAAATGTTGTGAAACCCAAAAATAATAGCAAAAATAAACTAAATAGTAAAATAAGTTGACAAAATTAATCATGCCAAATGGATACTTACTCTAATCACGAATGGCCCTAAATAAAACAAAAAAGATATTCGTACCTACTACCAAATTGTCAAGACTCAGGAATATTGCTGGTAATGACGCACATAGTTGACATCCGTACTGATGTAAGGGATGATTATTAAAAATTTGTTAGTCTCACTAAAAGAATCCATCCAAATGATTTCTCTAGCAGCTTTGGGGAGTGGGGATTAATAAAGAATACAATGACAGGTTAACGAAGGGGAGGGGAAGAAACAAAGAAAGAAAGCATGCGAGACCTATTTGTCTGCTTTTACAAGTTGCAATTACTATTGCTTCTTAATCAATAATTCTAGGCGAAAA
Organism: Quercus agrifolia; assembly: GCA_029955455.1. Taxonomy (NCBI): domain Eukaryota; kingdom Viridiplantae; phylum Streptophyta; class Magnoliopsida; order Fagales; family Fagaceae; genus Quercus; species Quercus agrifolia. The sequence goes on along the minus strand of JARQAD010000001.1, from coordinate 89,693,737 downwards.
GCCACTTTTAGTCCCTACATTTTCAGGCGATTTCTATTTTAGTCCCTAAGTTTTATTTTTACCGCTTTTAGTCCCTATTCTGGAAAACGCCTCCATTTTAGTCCCTACCGTTACATCAGAAACGGAGGAAGCTGACGTGGCAAACGGCAGGAATAAATAATATTAAATTAATGTCCACGTGGCTTAAATTAATAATAAAAAATATTTTTTGACATTAAAAAATGCCACGTCCGCTCTAAATAAAAAAAAAATTTATTAATTTTAACTAAATAAAAAAAAATCAAAACAGAAATAAAAATCAAATTTTACATTAATTAAGATCTAAAAGTATCTTGAACAAGAATACCAAGAACACCAACCCAGACTTAAGATCTCAAAATTGAGAACCAAAAACCACAAACCCAGAAACACAAACACAAACCCAGCAACAGATCAACCAAAAGTAAGGGATGATTAACAGGTTCCTTATGTAGATGATTTTACTTTTGGTTGATCTGTTGCTGGGTTTGTGTTTGTGTTTCTGGGTTTGTGGTTTTTGGTTCTCAATTTTGAGATCTTAAGTCTGGGTTGGTGTTCTTGGTATTCTTGTTCAAGATACTTTTAGATCTTAATTAATGTAAAATTTTATTTTTATTTCTGTTTTGATTTTTTTTTATTTAGTTAAAATTAATAAATTAATTTTTTTATTTAGAGCTGACGTGGCATTTTTTAATGTCAAAAAAAAAATTTTATTATTAATTTAAGCCACGTGGACATTAATTTAATATTATTTATTCCTGCCGTTTGCCACGTTAGCTTCCTCCGTTTCTGATGTAACGGCAGGGACTAAAATAGAGGCGTTTTTCAGAATAGGGACTAAAAGCGGTAAAAATAAAACTTATGGACTAAAATAGAAATCGCCTGAAAATGTAGGGACTAAAAGTGGCTTTTCGCCATAATTCTATGACTACCTCAGTTGACCAAAGCTGCAAAATAATTATAATTTGGCTATATACATTATAGGGTAATTATTAGCACCAGTGGGGCATCCTAAAGTATACCTCTAAATATTAGATTAGAGTATAGTCTTTGCCACCATACCAATAGATTTTAATTAACTCAACTAATAAAATATTAGATTAGAGTATAGTTTTTACCATCACATTAAAAGATTTCAGTTAACTCAACTAATAAAGTTTTCTAAAATCGATTAAAGACTTGGGGTATAGAGAAATCATCTTGAAATAAATGCCAGAGGTTCAAAACTAATGGTGTTTCGAATATGTATATATATAAAATAAATAAATAAATAAATAAAAATATTAGACTATAGAAATGCTTAACTGAAAGAAAAAAAAGAAAAAAAAAAGGGGCAGAGTTAGAGTCAAGCATAGGCAAATCAATGCCCACTTTCATAAGAAATTTTTAATGCCACTTTCATAGGAAATATAAAAAAACTATCAAAAAAGTTTGTTGCTTTTTTTATTTTCCCATAAAAAAATTTCTAAAATTATTTCCTAAACTAATGCCCTTAAGGCATCCATTAACTTTTCCATATGACAAATTGTGAATAGATCAGCATAAGCACTAAGAGGTCAAGCCTTGATACAATGGCAAGTGCCTCCACCACAAGTGACATGTTATAGGTTCGAGTCCATAAATCTACCTCTCCAATAAATCAAAACCCCAAATCCACCTCCTGAGGAGGGGTTAATTGTTATGGATGAAGGGCATACAACCAATTTTAACAATAAGTATATATTTGGAAAATTATCTCATTTTCCTATGTTTAGAAGTTTTTTTTAAAGAAAATTATCTCATTTCATATGTTTGGTAGAATTTTTTTAAAAACTATCTCGTTTCATATACTTGGTTGCATTCTTAAAAATGAAATATAATTTTTTTTTCAATAGTTTTCATATTGCCTCTTAATTTCCTTTATTTTGCATAGCATGAGATAGAGTTATTTTCCAAAAAAAATTTATTCAAAACAATCTTTAAAAAAGTTATATTTTTTCATAGAATTTTCTATGACTAAAGATGATTTTCCTTCGACATTTTTTTTTATGCTACCAAACATAGAAAAACGCATAAAACTATCTTCACGAAAAAGTTTCCATTGAAACAAACTATCTTCAACAAGTTTATGACAACCTCAATTGACAAATGCTGTAATATAATTATAATTTAACTACTATATACATTCAAGGGAATTTATCAGCACCAGTTGGGCATCCTAGAGTAAATCTCTAATATTATATTAGAATACAGTCTTACTGTGTATATATATATAAAGAGTATTAAACTTTAGAAAATAAATGGGAGGATAGAGACATAGAGTCAAGCATCAATAAATCTTCAACTATATAAACCGAAGTAGCTAATACAAACTCAGGAGATTGAAGAGCGCATCACTTCCTTTTAGCCTCCTTGAAACAATTCTGAGACCAATTTCTGATGTATACTAATCCTCCCAAAATCTGATACATCTCAAAGAGCTTTATCAAACCACAGTATGCTTTAGAAGAGTCAAAGAGGCCCTTATACCTGACACCATGATATCTACTCTGCAAACTATATCCAGAAGGGCTTCTTTTTACGAAACCTCCAACGGCAAATTCCCAATAAGACTTCATCAAGCCTCTCTTGGACAGGCCTAAGAGTGACTTGATGAAGCAATACCTAGTCAGCATGATTCTATAAAATGCTGGAATTTATAATATGTGAGCGTAATTTACAAAGCATATGATGTTGTCAGAAAGATGCATAAATAAAAATAGTGTATGATCATTGTCTGCAGACCACATCATTTATGTCATGTAACAATGCTACATACTCATGCAATTGGTGCTACATTTCTTTTTCCTTTTTTGGATTCACAATAGGTGCTATTTTAGTGTAAAATAGCAGCTACTCATTTACATATGGAAGATTTAAGTACCCCTTTGTCATTGTTGTAGGAAGTAGGGCTTTAATTGTAGAGCTTAGTAGCAGAAATTTTTGCAATACAAAGCTTTAACGGAAAAGCTCTTTAATTAGCATTTTGAGTGTTTGGAAAATTACAGTGAATAGTGCTTTTTAAAGTTCAAGATTTATTAAGAATGAACAGTGAATTGTAGATGCCATCTCTTTGTCCCACAAGCTGCACTAGTTTCCAAAACTCTACCCTTCAGATGGCCGAGCCAAATCTTCCTTTCGTGAGGAAGGAAAGTAACACATATATACTTGTTATTGTCTAAATGTCAGGTAATCTATGTTATGATTCTAATGACATCAGAAGTGCAGGAAATGGATGGGTATAATGATTTTTTATTGTGCTATCAGAGAGTAATTTTGCAAAGTATATGATGTTGTTAGAAAAAAACCAAAATTAAAAGAGTATGTGATATTCATCTGCCTACTGTATCAAATATGTTGTATGACATGCTGGCATGCTGCATACTCATGCAATAGGTATTGTTTGAGTGTCAAATACCATATGGAAGATAAAAAAGTTCCACTCTTTTAAAATTAGGCCCTCAACTAATATCACCCTTAGCACAAAACAAAAGGCTAAAAACAGTAGGCTTCTTTGAGAATCTCGAAGTGAAACTTAACTTTACACATTTTTTATTTCAATATTGGGACATGTCACTGCTTACTCAATTATCTTTAACCATTTAGACCCCTTCTTATGAGCTCTTCCACTCTGAAATTAGCATATAACAAAATATGAACAATCCAGAAAAAGCAATAAATATACACTCTTTCTGGTTTCTATCTCGCCTGTATCATAGCATTGGCTTCTTTTAAGAATTGTGAAGCGAATCCTAATTTCTTACGTTCTGGATTTTAGAAATCTTGTTCATATATCAACATTCAGCAACTCAAAGTGTATCTTTAAGACTTTAACCATATAGACCCCCTTCACAAAAACTTCCCCATTTTCAAAATGGAATATAAGAACATATAATAGCAGAATAACATAACACGAGCGCCTTTTATAAAGTATAGCATCCCCGTTTTGCATATACGAGGAAAAGAAGAAGACAATAGTCAATTTAGTTTTAAATAACCAATCACTCAAAAATCTTAAGCTGATAAAAAATCATACAACAACTTAACGAGTTGATGAAGCAATCAATAGTCCAGGTGTATAGCATCACAACACACCCAATTGGTGCTATCCCTTGGAATAATAGAATGAAAAGCTATAGATTAGGCAGCTAAGCCAACCAAATTGAGTTGCTTATCAACAAATGGCTAGACAGGAAAGACTTCAGTATACATGGAATCAAGAACCCATTGCATCAGCTATCATAATGTGGTGCTTGGATAGAAAAATTAATGAGGATTGTGAGTGGAAACCAAGGAGGGAGAGAGAGAGAGAGAGAGTATGTGTGATGAAGGGGATGTAGATAAGGTAAGTTCTCTTCTTTCAAGGATCTTAGTCATAGACTTTTCAAAGTGTACCAAAAATTATTTATTTGCAATAGTTATTTGAATGAATATTCATGATGAAGTTGTTACATTTAGCACCAAAATTAAGAAGAAAAAAAATTCTTAACTTTGGCTTTATATACATATATATATATATATATATATATATATATATATATATATATATATATATATAATGTTGCGGAAGTTATAAGAAAACAAACACGTTATTTTCTGAATGAAAAATAAATTAAACACATTAGCTTATGAATGATAACCTTGAATACATGAGGAGTTTTCTAAATCCACAATGTGATAAGGTTCTGGAATTTACCAAAAATAAACAATAGACAAAGTCTGAATTTTTATTAATTTGATAACTAAATTGCCTTGAAGGCTAAAATGTGTTTAAATAGTAAAAGAAAATCTAGGAAGCTAGGAATACACCCAAAAAACCCTAATTCGTGCTAATCACATAATTAGGTGGCAAAATAGAAAATTTTACAAAAATAGCAAAATTGTGATAATTGCAAAAATTGAAACTAATATCTCTATGAGACGTTTCAAAATAGATGGCATCTTATTCTGATTTTTAAACAAAAATTTATTAATAAAAAGAAATATTACTAAAAATAAAATAAAAATCACTATTTTCGAGGCCTTAACGAGGGAATTCACCAAAATTATGGTAACCCTCAAGGTGTCTTGAGTCTTGATCAGAAGACCATTTCCCTTTAACCCTCCAAATTTCACTCAATTCCAACACCATTGCCCTAATGGGTTCCATTGACACCCTTCGTTGATCTTGCACTGTAATTTTTGGTCTCATTGCTCCCGGAAGTCATGTGTTGTCTGTTCTACATAATATATATGGGTTAGGTTCAAGTTACACCTAATATAACTCTAAGTTATGTTACATCACTCAATATTTCATACTATACATGCTTGCAAAATTTCAAGATAATCTGAGATCAATAACTATGTCATTGATCATGTATTTGAATCTTAAGTTTTTGCATTTAAAATTATGCATAAAATATGGGCTTCTAGATCAAATGGTAAATGGCATTTGATTGACATCAAACTTGATATGCGTGTTAAAAACATAGTAAATATACAATTCAACATTTGGTTTTTTTAAAGATTAACTCAATAAAAAGTTATTAAGTGGTGTAATATTACTTAAAGTTACACTAAGTTTAACTCTCTCTCTCTCTCTCTCTCTCTCTATATATATATATATATATATATATATATTAAAGTGCAGCTTTAACTACCAACACTAATGAATTCCTTCCCCCCCTTTTTTTTGTCTTTTTAAATAATTTGATAGTTAAAAGAGGTAGATTTAATCTTTATATGCCTCCATTTGAAATAATAGAAAATGAAAATTAAATTACAAGACTCGGCATATTTGAATTCCAATTAACCCAACTAATAAAATTTCTTAATATTGCAATAGGATTTGTATAAAGTGTAATCAACCAAAAATAGACACCATAATATTCAAATCTTATCTTATTTTGCGTTTATATATAAAAATATAAAGAATATCAGAATTTAGTAATGATTAACTAGAAAACAAATGAGACAGCTGGTCAAATATATGCCAATTCTTAAAGTATATAAACCAGAGTATCTATTCAAAAGTCAGGAGATTGAAGAGTATCAATTGGCCTTTTAGCCTCCTTGAAACAATTCTGTGACCAATTTCTGATGTCTACCAATCCTCCCAAAATTAGATACATCTCAGAGAGCTTTATCAAGCCACAGTATGCCACAGAAGACTCAAAGAGGCCCTTATACCTGACACCATGGGATCTTCTCATTCTATCCTCAAACTATATCCAGAGGGGCCTTCTTTTTACCAAACCTCCAGCAGCATATGCCCAAGAAGACTTCATCAAAACTCTCTTGGACAGGCTTAAGCATTCCCTCTCTGCCACTCTTGTCCATTTCTACCCACTTGCAGGCCGCCTTGTGACACAAAAAAATGAAAACCCCCCTTCAAGCCTGATTTTTGTTGATTGCGGTAACAGCCCTGGAGCTAAATTCATCCATGCATCTCTAAACATGACAGTATCTGATATCCTTTCTCCTATTGATGTACCATCAATCGTTCAATCCTTCTTTGATCATAACAGGGCAGTCAATTATGATGGTCATACCATGTCTCTGCTTACCATTCAAGTGACAGAACTAAAAGATGGTATCTTTATAGGCTGTTCCATGAACCATTGCATTGGCGATGGAACCTCTTATTGGCATTTCTTTAACACTTGGTCTGAGATCTTTCAGGCACAGGGAAAAAACATTTCTATCACACGCCCACCAATCCACAGGCGATGGTTTCCTGATGGTGTTAGTCCGATTATCAACCTACCTTTCACACACCAAGATGAGTTCATTTCCAGAGGTGAAGCACCAAAACTTAGAGAAAGAATGTTCCACTTCTCATCTGAATCCATAGCAAAACTCAAAGCAAAAGCCAATGCAGAATCCAACACCAACAAAATCTCTTCCTTTCAGTCCTTATCTGCACTTGTTTGGAGGTGCATATCGCGTGCACGCTGTCTACCACATGACCAGATAACAACTTGCAGATTAACCACCAATAACAGGTCAAGAATGCAGCCATCCTTGTCTAATGATTACTTTGGGAACTCGGTTCACGCAGTGGGAGGAGTAACGACAGCTGGTGAATTGCTTGAACATAATCTTGGGTGGGCAGCATGGAAGTTGCACGAGGCTGTGATCAACCACACTGACAAAGTTGTGCGTGACTTTCTTCATACCTGGCTGCAGTCTCCTCTTGTTTTCCAACCGACTCGGTTTTCTGACCCATACAATGTAGTGATGATGGGGAGTTCACCCAGGTTCAATATGTATGGGAATGAATTTGGAATGGGGAAAGCAGTGGCACTTCGCAGTGGGTTTGCAAACAAGGTTGATGGGAAAGTGTCATCATACCCGGGTTACGAAGGAGGAGGAAGCATTGATTTGGAGGTGTGCCTTCGGCCAGATACAATGAGCGCTCTTGAGTCTGATGAGGAGTTCATGGATGCGGTCTCTGTGTCCCACCAGCAGCACTAGTTTCCAAAGTTCAACCGTGCAGATGACCGAGACAAATCTTCAATGCATATTTGTTAGTGAGTGTCTAAATTTTGCAGTTAATCTGTGCTATGATTCTAATGACATCAAAATGCAGGAATCTACTGGTAATATGTGAGCGTAATTTACAAAGCATATGATGCTGTACGAAACATAATTAAATAAAAATAGTATGTGATTATGACATATAACATGCTACATACTCAAGCAATAGGTGCTACTTTTTTCTTCTCTCTTTTTTAATTCACAGTAGGTGCTACTTTAGCGTAAAATAGCAGCAGCTCATATACCATATGGAAGTACCCCTTTGTCATTGTTGCAGGAAGTAGACTAGGGCTTTAGTTGCGGAGCTTTAGTAGCAGTTAATCTTTGTTATCAATCTAATGACATCAGAAGTGCAGGAAATGGATGGGTATAATGATTTTTTGTTTTACTATTAGAGAGTAATTTGCAAAGTATATGGTGTTATTAGAAAGATACCTGAAGAGGGTAAAATTGTAAGATAAGGCCTGGTAGGCCCAATGGGCCCATGTCCGCAAGCCCAAAGAAGGTAGAGCCCATTCTTCGCGTGGGCCCCTGACAGGACGAAGGCCCGGACTTGCCCACCACGTTTCAAGAGGCTTGCTCAGCAAGCATGAGAGGCTTGCTCTGCAAGGATGGGAGTCTTGCTCAGCAAGCATGAGAGGCTTGCTCTGCAAGGATGGGAGTCTTGCTCAGCAAGCTTGAGGGGCTTGCTCTACAAGGAAAGGAGGCAGGGCCTCACCACTATAAAAAAGGCCCCAACACCCCCACAAAAAGGTACATGTAACTGACCCCTCTCTAGCACTCTAGAGTTGTAAAAAAGCGTTTTCTGACTTAACCTTCGGAGGGTGTTTGGCCGGCTCCACACCGGTGCCCTTTGAAGGAGTTCCTGTGTTTTTGTTTCTTTCAGGCAACGGTCATTCGAGTACAAGGACTGTGCATCTCACTGGTGAACATTTCGGCATCATCAATACCAAAATAAAAGGAGTATGTGATATTCATCTGCATACTGTATCAAATATGTTACATGACATGCTACATACTCATGCAATATATATTGTTTGAGTGTAAAATAGTAGCTTCTAATATACCATATGAAGATTAATTCGTTTGAGAACAATTTATTTAGCTGAAACTAAAAACTTTTTACTGAAAGTACTATAAAAAAAATATAAATAAAAATTAAATAAATTAAATATAAAAAAAAAAACTCAAAGCTAGCTGAACAGTATAATGTGACCCATAAATAGTACCAAAAAGTGCAATAAGACCTATAAATAGTAATAAAAAGAAGATAAAAATTCAAATAAGTTGAAGCTTGCATTACATCCCCAAATAGGCTTGTTTGAGAATCACAAAGTGAAACTAAAACTTCATACATTTTTTTTTTCAATAGTTGGGTCATGTCACTGCTCACTCATTTATCTTCAACCATTTAGACCCCCTTCTTGTGAGCTCTTCCACTCTGAAATTGGCATATAACAAAATATGAACAATTCAGCATAAGCAATAAACATACTTTCTTTTTAGTTTCTATCTCGTCTACATCATAGCATTGGCTTCTTTTAAGAATTGTGAACTGAATCCTAATTTCTTACATTCTAGATTTTAGAAAATCTTGTTCATATCAACATTAAGCAATTCAAAGTGTATCTTTAACCATGTAGCAGACTAACATAACACATGCGTCGCGCCTTGTACAGTATAGCAACCACATTTTGTCTATAGGAGGTAAAGAAGAAGACAACTCATCAATTTAGGATTAAATAACCGATCACTCAAAAATCTTATGCTGATAAAAAAAATCATGCATCAGCTTAATGAGTTGATTTAGCAATCAATAGTCCAGGTGTATAGCATCACAATTCACAACGTACCCAGTTGGTGCAATCCTTTGGCATAATAGAATGAAAAACCATAGATTACGCAACTAAGCCAACCAAATTGAGTTGCTTTTCAACTAGTGGCCAGACAGGGGATCAAGAACCTATTGCATTAGCTATCATAATCTTGGGCATTGTAGTCACATAATTGAGAAACAGATATAGTATATAATACTCAATACTATCTCCACTTGTAACCTATGAAGCACGGGTGCGTTTCGGGACTCGGGTGCGGGTGCGGGTGCGGGTGCGGGTGCGGGACTCGGCAATTTTTGAAAAAGGTGGGTGCGGGTGCGGCAGGACTCGGCGATTAAAAAATTATTAAAAATATTTTTACAATATATGTTTAATATATTGCTAAGCATATTTTTACTTTTTCACATTATATAAACAAATACCAAATTTAAGAGCAACACTAAATAATAACTAAAACATGATGTTCATAAATTAAATATAATCCACAAGATTGAAACTAATGTCTGAAGCAGTGCAGTGTGCACACAGCACTCACAGAGAGCTCAGAACACAGAGAAGAGAGATGAGGGACGGAGCACACAGAGAAGGGAGATGAGGGACGGAGTGAGAGAGGGTGTTTGGGAGTTTTGGACGAAGTGTGAGGGTCAGAGGGGGTCTGGGTATTTAGGTTAAGTCAAATGGTGCGTTTTGCACCTTTTTTTTTTTTTTTTTTTTGAATTTCGGCCTGACCGGCCGTTTCGGCCGATACCGGCCGATTCGGCCGATACGGACCGAGTCGGCCCGATTTCGGCCGCGTCGGCCCGATTCGGGAATCGCCACGTGGCACGACGCGGCACGGACGCGCGGTCTGCGGCATTCCTCCCGCGTCGCCGCGTCCCGCCGCGTCGGACGCGGGTGCGCTGGCCTGGGAGCCGCGTCCGTGCATCTCAGCTTGTAACAGATATATTATTATTATTTATTTTATATTATTTTTTAAGGCCATTGTAAGGTTTGAGCGGAGGAACCTCAACTTGCATAGATAAGCACTGATGATACTACAACTTCGGCGATGACAGCTGAATGTTATTCATGTTGTCCTTTTTTCTCTTTCTTTTTTTGATAGCTTATTAATGTAGTTCTTGGACTTCGTTTCTGGCACAAAGACTAAGAAGGAAATAATCTTTTTTTTTTTTTTTTAAGAAGATAAGAACGAAATAATCTAATGAGGCTTGTAAGTAGAAAACTGAGACAAGAGAGATAGTGATGAAGGTGGATGTAGATAAGTTTTTTCTTTCGAGAACATCTTAGTCACAGATATAATATGGAGATTGAAGTGGGTGACTAAATATTGTCAGTGTAACAATGAATAGTTGGATGAATATTTATAATTTATGATATGTTCCCATATCTAAGCATCAAAACAAGAAAAAGTTTCTCTTAAACTTTAGCTCTATATATATGATATTACTATATACCTTTCGGCACAAGTGGGCATATTAAAATATATTTATAATATTACATTAGAGTGCAACTTTAACTTCCATTGCCCATAGATTCTTTTTTTTTTTAATAAATAATTTGATAGTTAGAGAGGGACATGATCTCTGAATATCTTCATTTGAAAAAGTAATAAGTAGATACAAAACTCTTGGCACATATAGTTTCTAGTTAACTCAATTAATAATTTTTAATTTTTTAATCTTAAAACCTGGGATTTGGATAAAGAGTAATCATCCAAGATAGGCACCATAATATTCAAATCTTATTGCATTTCGTGTGGGTATATATAAATATAATATTAAAAAATATATCAGAATTGAATAATGCTTAACTGGAAAACAAATAAGAGAGCAAGTCAAACATCTGCTAATTCTCAAGTACATAAACCAGAGTAGCAATTCAAAATTCAGGAGTTTGAAGAGTATCAATTAGCCCTTTAGCCTCCTTCAAACAATTCTGTGATCAATTTCTGATGTCTACTAATCCTCCCAAAATTAGATACATCTTAGAGAGCTTTATCAAACCACAGTATGCTTTAGAACAATCAAAGAGGCCCTTGTACCTGTCACCATGGGATCTTGCCATGCTCTCTGCAAACTATATCCAGAAGGGCCTTCTTTTTACCAAACCTCCAACAGCAAATGCCGATGAAGACTTCATCAAGTCTCTCTTGGACAGGCTTAAGTATTCCCTCTCTGTAACCCTTGTCCATTTCTACCCACTTGCAGGCCGCCTTGTGACACAAAAAAATGAAAACCCACCTTCAAGCTTGATTTTTGTCGATTGCAGTAACAGCCCTGGAGCTAAATTCATCTATGCAGATCTAGACATGACAATATTTGATATCCTTTCTCCTATTGATGTACCATCAATCGTTCAATCCTTTTTTGATCATGACAGGGCGGTCAACTATGATGGTCATACCATGCCACTGCTATCCGTTCCAAGTAACAGAACTAAAAGATGGTATCTTTATAGGCTGTTCCATGAACCACTGCCTTGGCGATGGAACCTCTTATTGGCATTTCTTTAACACTTGGTCTGAGATCTTTCAGGCACAGGGAAACAACATTTCTATCACACGCCCACCAATCCACAGGCGATGGTTTCCTGATGGTGTTAGTCCGATTATCAACCTCCCTTTCTCACACCAAGATGAGTTCATTTCCAGAGGTGAAGCACCAAAACTTAGAGAAAGAATGTTCCACTTCTCTTCCGAATCCATAGCAAAACTCAAAGCAAAAGCCAATGCAGAATCCAATACCAACAAGATCTCTTCCTTTCAGTCCTTGTCTGCACTTGTCTGGAGGTGCATAACGCGTGCACGTTGTCTACCACATGACCAGATAACACATTGCAGGTTGGCCACCAATAACAGGTCAAGAATGGAGCCATCCTTGTCTGATGATTACTTTGGGAACTCGATTTACGTAGTGGGAGGAGTAACGACAGCTGGTGAATTGCTTGAACATAATCTTGGGTGGGCGGCATGGAATTTGCACGAGGCTGTGTTCAACCACACTGACAAAGTTGTGCGTGACTGGGTTGATACCTGGCTGCAGTCTCCAATTGTTTTCCAACCTGCTCGGTTTTTTGATCCATACAGTGTAATGATGGGGAGTTCACCCAGGTTCAACATGTATGGGAATGAATTTGGAATGGGGAAAGCAGTGGCACTTCGCAGTGGGTATGCAAACAAGTTTGTTGGGAAAGTGTCATCATACCCAGGTTACGAAGGAGGTGGAAGCATTGATTTGGAGGTGTGCCTTCCGCCAGATTCAATGAGCTCTCTTGAGTCTGATAAGGAGTTCATGGATGCTGTCTCTCTGTCCCACCAGCTGCCCTAGTTTCCAATGCTCTACCATCCAGATGAACAAGCCAAATCTTTCTTTTGTGAGGAAGGAAAGCAATACATATTTTTTAGTGAGTGTCTTAAATGTTGCAGTTGATTTGTGCTATGATTCTTCTTTTTTTTTCTTTTTTTCTTTTAATTAGATTTGTGCTATGATTCTAATGACTTTAAAATGCAGTAATTTAATGGTAATATGTGAGCATAATTTACAAAGCATGTGATGTTGTCAGAAACATACCTAAATAAGTTCATCAAAAAAAAAAAACATACCTAAATAAAAATAGTATGTGATATTCCTCTGCGGACCACATCATATATGTCATATAACATGCTACATACTAATGCAATAGGTTCTATTTTAGTGTAAAATAGCAGCAACTCATATACCATATGGAAGGTTTAAGTACCCCTTTGTCATTTTTTTAGGACGGAGGGCTTTAATTGTAGAGCTTAATTAGTAGCAGTTAATTTGTGTTATGATTCTAATGACATCAGAAGTGCAGGAAATGAATGGGTATAATGATTTTTTGTTGTACCCCTTTGTACTACTTTTGTTGGTTTGATACTTTTCAAACGGTGATGCATTTTGAGGAGCTTTTTGCTTTTGTACTTAAGCTTAATATGCTCCCACTTGTTGATTTTATACCATCGCATTTTACTTAATCTCCATTGATGCTCAACCAAAGTCTTGTAGTTGGGCATACGCCTATCTTAGCATTTCTCCCACTATATGTCTGCTAGTCTTTTTCATAGTGATTAAAATATGCCCCAAAATGAACAATCTCTCTCACAGCATTTCATTGTGTTTGTTTTTCAACTAGTGGCCAGACAGGGGATCAAGAACCTATCGCATTAGCTATCATAATCTTGGGCATTGTTGTCACATAATTGAGAAACAAATATAGTGTATAATACAAAATTCTATCTCCACTTGTAGCAGAGCAATCAAAATGGACACGAGGTTTATTTTAATTGCATTGGATGCAAGAAAGGGGTATGTTAAGTTGAATGTGGGTGTGGGAGGCGTGATTAGAGATTACCATGGAAAATGTAGCACATAATTTTGGTAGGTGATACTTGTTTATTGTTGCTGGAGTTTTTGTCACAAAAAACTCTTCTAGTCTCTACTCCTGAGTCTTGAGTGGATCACTTGGTCGATGAACTAAAGCTGATGCATTTGGTTGTTGCTATTTCAATTTCTGTCCAAAATTTCAGTTTTTCTGTTGTTGTTATTATTATTAGGATCTTTGTCCCTAAACCTAATTTGATCCCTAAACCGTTACTCATTTTCTCATCCTTTTCATGGTGATCATGACTGAATTGGTTAGTTTTGAATAATTTTGGATCTGATTGACATTAACTCAAACCTCATGGGTGTTAACTATATTTTATCCTTATTATTATTATGGAAAAAGTTAACGGATGCTAATAGAAAAAAGTAATTAATTTTTTTAACAACTTTTTAATTTTTTCATTAAAACAATGTCAAAATTTTTTTAAACCCTTAGTATTATTTTTTTTTTTTTTTAAGTCACTTTTAAGATTTAGGCCGAGGAATCTCTACCTGCATAGATAAGCACTGATACTACCTCTTCCACTGTATCCAAACAAAGTTACGACTTTGGTAATGACAGCTTTTTTCTTTTTTTTTTCTGGATAATTGTTTATTGCGAGGATAAAACCCTCGTGCTAATGGTTACTGGATGAACCGGGTACCACTAGGCTACAAGGCCTAGTGGTAACTTTGGTAATGACAGCTGAACGCTATTAACGTGGTTCTCTCTTATTCTTTTTTTCATAACTTATTTATGCGGTCCTTGGATTTCATTTCTGGCACAAAGACTATTAAGAGGAAAATAATCTAGTGAGACTTGTTAGTGGAAGTCTAAGACACATAGAGAAAGAGTGATGAAGGGGGATGTAGATAAGTTCTCTACTTCTCTTCTTTCAAGAACATCTTAGTCATAGATATTGTATGGAGATCAAAGTGTAACAATTTTGTTTTTGTTTTTGATAATCACTAAAATTATTTATTACAATGAATAGTTGGATGAATATTTGTAGTTTAAGATATGGCCATGTCTAGCACAAAAATAAATAAAATAAAATAAAATATCTCTTAACTTTGTCTCCATTTATAGGACTACAATATATACATCTTATGCGTTCAGCACAACCGCACAAGTGGGCATATTAAAATATATTTCTAATATTAGATTAGAGTGCAGCTTTCACTACCAGCCCCAATGGATTCATTTTTTTTATTTTTTTAAATAAATAATTTGATAATTAAGAAGGATTTGATTTCTAAATGTCTTAGCTAATAAAATTTCTTATCATTGCAATAGGATTTAGATAAAGAGTAATCATCTAAAAACAGTATTTTGTGTGTGTAGATATAAATTTTTTTTTTTTTTTACATCAGAATTTAATAATGCTAAACTGGAAAACATCTGCTAATTCTCAAGTACATAAACCAGAGTAGCTATTCAAAATTCAGGAATTTGAACAGTATCAATTAGCCCTTTAGCCTCCTTCAAACAATTTTGTGACCAATTTCTGATGTCCACTAATCCTCCCAAAATCAGATACATCTCAGAGAGCTTTATCAAACCACAGGATGCTTTAGAAGAGTCAAAGAAGCCCTTATACCTGACACCATGGGATCTTGCCATGCTCTGTGCAAACTATATCCAGAAGGGCCTTCTTTTTACCAAACCTCCAACAGAAAATTCCCAAGAAGACTTCATCAAAACTCTCTTGGACAGGCTTAAACATTCCCTCTCTGTCACCCTTGTCCATTTCTACCCACTTGCAGGCCGCCTTGTGACACAAAAAAAATGAAAACCCACCTTCAACCTTGATTTTTGTTGACTGCAGCAACAGCCCTGGAGCTAAATTCATCTATGCAGATCTAGACATGACAATATTTGATATCCTTTCTCCTATTCATGTACCATCAATCGTTCAATCCTTTTTTGATCTTGACAGGGCGGTCAACTATGATGGTCATACCATGCCTTTGCTTTCCATTCAAGTGACAGAACTAAAAGATGGTATCTTTATAGGCTGTTCCATGAACCACTGCATTGGCGATGGAACCTCTTATTTGCTTTTCTTTAACACTTGGTCTGAGATCTTTCAGGCACGGGGAAATAATATTTCTATCACACGCCCACCAATCCACAAGCGATGGTTTCCTGATGGCGTAAATCCAATCATCAATCTTTCTTTCACACACCAAGATGAGTTCATTTCCAGATTTGAAGCACCAAAACTTAGAGCTAGAATGTTCCACTTCTCATCTGATCCATAGCAAAACTCAAAGCAAAAGCCAATGCAGAATCCAATACCAACAAAATCTCCTCCTTTCAGTCCTTGTCTGCATTTGTTTGGAGGTGCGTTACACGTGTGCGTCGTCTACCATGTGACCAGATAATAAATTGCAATTTGGCCGCCAATAACAGGCCAAGAATGGAGCCATCCTTGTCTAATGATTACTTTGGGAACTCGCTTCACGCATTGATAGGAGTAACCACAGCTGGTGAATTGCTCGAACATAATCTTGGGTGGGCAGCATGGAAGTTGCGCGAGGCTGTGGCTAACCACACTGACCAGGTTGTGCGTGACTGGGTTGATACATGGCTGCAGTCTCCTATTGTTTATCAACTTACTAAGCCTTTTAATAAAAACAATGTAATGATGGGTAGTTGACCCAGGTTCAACATGTATGGGAATGAATTTGGAATGGGGAAAGCAGTGGCACTTCGCAGTGGGTATGCAAACAAGTTTAATGGGAAGGTGTCATCATACCCGGGTTATGAAGGAGGAGGAAGCATTGATTTGGCGGTGTGCCTTCTGCCGGATTCAATGAGTGCTCTTGAGTCTGGTGAGGAGTTCATGGATGCTGTCTCTTTGCCCCACCAGCTCCACTAGTTTCTAAACACCTTGCAGAAGACCAAGCCAAATCTGTCATTTGTGGGGAAAGAAAGCAATAGATATTTGTAAGTGTCTAAGCATTGCAGTTAACCTGTGCTTTGATTCTAATGGCATCAAAATGCAAGAATATATTGGTAAAATCAGCAATTAATTTGCAAAGTATATGATGTTATTAGAAAGATACGTAAATAAAAAGAGTACTATTCATCTGCAGATTTTATCATATTGCATGTTACACACTCATGCGATAGGTGCTGTTTTGAGTTTAAAATAGCAGTTACATATTGAAGATTAGTGCGAGTTTGGCATTGCTATTAGAAGGTAAAGCTTTAAGCCTGGTTTGGATACAACTTATCACATCTGCGTTTTCAAGCTGCGCGTTTTCAGTTTTTTTTTTTTTTTTTTTTTTCCCTAGCCGCAGTTGTTGATCAAGTCTTCCATGAACAGTGTATTCATGCACGGTTCATGGACCCACAAATTCACAAACTTCACTTTTCAGAAACTTTTTCATTAAAAATGGGTCTCACGATACTATTCATATATTTAAAAATTATTTTGCTACAATATTTTTAGTTTTCAATTTCAGCAAAATAAGTTTTATCCAAACAGAGTAGCAAAATTTTTGCAATGTAAATCTTTTAACTCAAAAGTTCTTTAGGGCCCGTTTGGTCATAGAGTTTGAAAATTGTTGTTTAAAAAGATGTGAAAATTGTTGTTTAAAAAATGTTGTTGAAAAACGTGTTTTTTAGTGTTTATTAAAAAAAAAATGTGTTTGGTATCATAATTTAAATAACGTGTTTCAGCATTTAAAAAACATAAAAAATGTGTTTGGTACGTGTGTTTATTTTTGTAAAAAAAGCTGATCATATGTACGAAATTTTTTTTTATAAATCTGGACAGCATAGAGAAGAGAGGAGAGATGAGATGACAGTACAGAGGAGAGGAGACAAAATTTAAAAAAAAGCTGATCAGTGGGTCCATCAATAGTCAAAAAAGTTGAGTAAACGTGTTCAAGTTTATTACGTAATTGCCATCAGAAATGTGTGTTCATTGTTTAAAATCACCTCCGGCCACATTTCAAAACATATTGTTCAAACATTGGTTTTTCAGCAACAATTTCCAAACAACAGCATTTTGAACTGATAGACCAAACATATATTTTTGCCATTTGGACACTAGTGTTCAGTGTTTAAACACTGAACACTGTGTTTTGAGCTGATAGACCAAACGCCCTCTTAGCGTTTTGTATATTTACCAAATTACAATGAAAAGTGCTTTAAAATTATTGATTTATAAAACATGAACAATGGATTGTACATGCCATCTCTTTGTCCCACTAGCTGCAGTAGTTTCCAAAGCTCCACCCTGTAGATGACCAAACTAAATCTTACTCTTGTGAGGAAGGAAATAAAGATGCATTTGTCAGTGTCTAAATGTTGCAGTTAATCTGTGTTATGATTTTATTGACATAAGAAGTTGAGTAATTTGTAAAGCATATCATGTTATCATAAAGATACCTAAACAAAAAGGATTATGTGATATTTATCTACAGACTATATCACACATCAATATATATATATATAAACAGAGACCTCATGTGGGAAAGCACAACGTTCTACCAAGTGACACATTGTATGACATCCTTCCATTTAGGCTTCCACCTCATCTAAATTTAGCATTTATGTCAACCTATTAAGTAATGACAAATGCATTTATTTCAATGTATTAAGAAAATTCAAAGAATTTGTATACATTTATAACTTTACATGCTTTGAATTGATATTGATAGATTTTAAAAGTCATGGGAAATGTTGGAATAAAATTCAA
Source organism: Quercus agrifolia (assembly GCA_029955455.1). NCBI lineage: Eukaryota > Viridiplantae > Streptophyta > Magnoliopsida > Fagales > Fagaceae > Quercus > Quercus agrifolia. Next base: position 89,675,251 of record JARQAD010000001.1, on the reverse strand, counting down.
AGATTGAAGTTAGTCTATTCAGTAATGGCAAATACATTTATTTCAATGTATTAACAAAATTTAAAGAATTTGTATACATTTATAACTTTACATGCTTTGAATTGATATGAATGGATTTAACAAGTCATGGGAAATGTAGGAATAAAATTCAAAGAATTTGTATACATTTATAACTTTACGTGCTTTGAATTGATACGGATAGATCTAAAAAGTCATGGGTAAGGTAGAAATCAAAAAAACTTTTCAATTTTCTAAAACTAACTTCAATCTTTGAATTTTATTTCTACATTTCCCATGACTTTTTAAATCCATCCATATCAATTCAAAGCACGTAAAGTTATAAATGTAAAGAAATTCTTTGAATTTTATTAATACATTGAAATAAATGCATTTGTCATTACTTAATAGTTTGACATAAATGCTCAATTTAGATGAGTTGGAAGCATAAATGGAAGGATGTCATACAATGTGCCAAGAATTGATATAGATGGATTTAAAAAGTCATGGGAAATGTAGGAATAAAATTCAAAGAATTTGTATACATTTATAATTTTACATGCTTTGAATTGATACAGATGGATTTAAAAAGTCATGGGAAATGTAGGAATCAAAAAAACTTTTCAATTTTCAGCATAAGACTAACTTCAATGCAAAATTGCAAGAGTCGAATTCAATCAATATATATATATATATATATATATATATATACAAAACTATAAAAGTAGAGACCTCATGTGGGAAAGTACGACGTTATGTCAAGTGGCACATTGTATGACATCCTTCTCATTTAGGCTTCCACCTCATCTAAATTTAGTATTTATATCAACCTATTAAGTAATGACAAATGCATTTATTTCAATGTATTAATAAAATTCAAAGAATTTGTATACTTTTATAACTTTACATGCTTTGAATTGATATGGATGGATTTAACAAGTCATGGGAAATGTAGGAATAAAATTCAAAGAATTTGTATACATTTATAACTTTACGTGCTTTGAATTGATACGGATAAATCTAAAAAGTCATGGGTAAGATAGGAATCAAAAAAACTTTTCAATTTTCAGCATAAGACTAACTTCAATCTTTGAATTTTATTCGTACATTTCCCATGACTTTTTAAATCCATCCATATCAATTCAAAGCATGTAAAGTTATAAATGTATACAAATTCTTTAAATTTTATTAATACTTTGAAATAAATGCATTTGTCATTACTTAATAGTATGACATAAATGCTAAATTTAGATGAGGTGGAAGCCTACATGAAAAGGATGTCATACAATGTGCCAAAGATTGATATGGATGGATTTAAAAAGTCATAGAAAATGTAGGAATAAAATTCAAAGAATTTGTATACATTTATAAATTTACATGCTTTGAATTGATACGGATGGATCTAAAAAGTCATGGGAAATGTAGGAATAAAAAAAAAAATTCAATTTTCAGCTTAAGACTAACTTCAATGCAGAATTGCAAGAGTCGAATTCAATGAATTGGGCAAATATTATTTGTCTCCACATTTGTCCAGTATAAATCTCCATTTCCATTGGACTTAAAAATTAAACTTCCATAATTTTCTCACAATATCTTTCTTTTACTTTCTAAGAGGTATGTTAATTTTTAAAATATTATCTTCGTCTTAAATATTTTGTTTAGATTTCATGTATACGGTTTTACTTATGTAGCATTGTAATTTATTTAGGCTTACTTTTTCTTATTATGTGCCAATTTATATTTTTGGTTTTCTGTGTGATGCGTATACCTGGTAAGGATATATTTTTTGCTACTTTTAGTTCAATTAAAATTTGGAGGTTAAATTGTGATATTATTGCATCATTATGACATATTTTTTCTATTGTTGTATCATGAAATTCTAGAAGTTTTTATAGCTAATTGATATATAAAACATAAATAATACAAGAAAGACACCTAGGAACCAACAGGTTTGTAGGTGACAATTTCACTATGATCTGGTGACATTTCTTGGTTGCATGAATTAGAGGAATTTTCCCCCCAATGTATTTAGTTTGAATTTAGTTTTAGTAGAAAACCTCATAGATTAAGTGTGACTAACAATAATAGTATTCATGAAATCATTGAGTCATAAATAATTTCTTACAAAATTTATCAAAATGCACTGCACATTGCGCAGGATATCAGCTAGTGTTATACAACAAGGCATAAGCTTATATCATGTTATTATAAAGATAATCATGCAATAGGTGCTTTTTTAGTATAAAATAGCAACTACCTAATTATATGCTACTAGTCGCCAACCCGTGCGATGCACGGGAAAGCTATTGATAATAAGATCAAATGAAATTTAAAAATAGGAAATTGAGTTAATGATGTGCAAATCATTATATATAAAAAATTAATGCATGGTCAAATTGATATATAACTCAAAAAAAAAAAGAGTATGTTTGCGAGTGTTTTATGTGCATCGGAAGTAGAGGTATTTATAGAACATTGCTTCTCATACAAATTTCACATGTTTTGATCAATGCAGCATCATTGGAACAAAGACTTGAAACAGTACTACATGTCATACAAAGAAGAATACCAACCAAATATAAGTTTTGTACTAAAGATACAAGTAAAATTGTACAAACAAATTATTGATTCCTATAAAACTATTTTATGCTCAAAGTTATACAAACATTAATCTAAAGTAAACTCATCCGGCACCGAGATTCAAAACTTTAACACTTACCTTAAAATAATATCAACCATTTCAAGCTTTTAGGAAAAATAAATCTTTGGTCACCAAATAACCATTCAACCACAAATTCTAAATACAAAGAAGGAAATATATGAATTGAGAACATGCAAATACATGAAGAATAAGGTTAGAGAGAGAGAGAGAGAGAGGTACTGTTGCCGTGGTGAAGTTAAATTTATATCCCTGCAGCAACCCCTAAACTTCATGTATTAGAGAATTTTTTTTTTTTTTTTTTTTTTTTTTTGGGTGGTGGGGGAGAGAAAAATGTATTAGAGAGATTGAAAGAGACAATCCAAATATAAGAAATATATAGAGTTGAAGTTTTTGACTGTTTTATCGAAAGAAGAGGAAAGGATGTAGAAGATTTATTAATTTTTTTGGTAACAATCATATATCAACATATGAAAGGTTGTATAACATCAAACCATAATATAAATGGAGTCTATCATGGCAACGCAATAGGAAGTATGAATAAATATTGAATGAAAACGGCAAAGAAAAATATTGGCAGCTTAACATTCTAATGGAAACAAAAAAATAAAAGGTAATATTAGTTCATATGCTGTGAGAGAGAGAGAGAGAGGTGAAGAGATATGCTTAATTGGAACAATAAGAGTCATTATACATGGTAATAGGAAAATGAAAGAAGAGGAAAGAGAGTATAGATATTATGGTAATAGGATAATGAAAAAAAAAAAAAAAAAAGAGGAAAGAGAGCATAGATCTTTAGGTTTATGGAAGGGGAAAAAACACAAATTGTTTTAAATCCAAATTTCATATATATAATTAGATTTGTGTTTTAGGAGTGATTGGGGGGGGGGGGGGGGGGGGAGAGACCAAAAAAAGGAAAAAAAAATTTTAAAAAAAGAGAGGAAAGAGTGGTTTTGTATTTTCTTAAGAAACATAGATTTTGTTAGGGGTGATTTAGTTATGGTAAAACATGACTTTTGGGTTACTTAAAAAAAAAAATCTAAGGGAAAAAAGAAAAGGAAAAAAAAAATTGATGGAGTATTTAAGTTTATAGTGGATTTTAATTATAATGGTGGAACTTATAGTGCATATTGTTGACACATGCTAAAAAGATTGACATGTTTCCATAATTGTTTGTCACATGGCATTATTTGTCATATCATACCTAATAAATGGAAGAAGTTACAACTGATAGAGAAGGTGAAGAGGTTGTAATCTATTTGTATTTGTGACTGTCAAAATTCTATATAATAGCGGCATTTGAAGAGTTTGGGTTAATGGAAATACACATGATAGAATTGGAGATAGAGTAACACCTGAATTTAAGGAGATACTCAATAAATGTCAACCAATAAATCTAAAAATAAAAAATAAAATAAGAAAATAAATGATGACATAGCGCTGATGTGGCTTAACTGGAGCGTAATAATAATAAATGTTATGTTTAAGCTTTAATATATAAAAAAAAAAAAAAAATATATATATATATATATATATATATTTGTCATATCATACCTAATAAATGGAAAAAGTTACAACAGATAAAGGAGATGAGAAGGTTGTAATCTATTGGTGACTGCAATAATAAATGATCAGACCAAAACACCAATCAATTTTTGGTGTAAGCAGGGATTAAACTCCAAATCTCTTATACAATTATCAAAGACTTCTGGGTTACTAAAAAAAAAAATCTAAGGGAAAAAAGAAAAGGAAAAAAAATTGATGGAGTATTTAAGTTTATAGTGGATTTTAATTATAATGGTGGAACTTATAGTGCATATTGTTGACACATGCTAAAAAGATTGACATGTTTCCATAATTGTTTGTCACATGGCGTTATTTGTCATATCATACCTAATAAATGGAAGAAGTTACAACTGATAGAGAAGGTGAGGAGGTTGTAATCTCTTTGTATTTGTGATTGTCAAAATTCTATATAATAGCGGCATTTGAAGAGTTTGGGTTAATGGAAATACACATGATAGAATTGGAGATAGAGTAACACCTGAATTTAAAGAGATGCTCAATAAATGTCAACCAATAAATTTAAAAATAAAAAATAAAATAAGAAAATAAATGATGACATAGCGCTATTGTGGCTTAACTGGAGCGAAATAATAATAAATGTTACGTTTCAGCTTTTATATATATATATATATATATATATATATATATATATATATATTTGTCATATCAATGATCAGACCAAAACACCAATCAATTTTTGGTGTAGACGGGGATTGAATCCCAAATCTCTTATACAATTATCAAAGACTTTAACAGTTGAGCTAACTGAAACCCACGATATGCTTTAACTTTTATATATATATATATATATATATATATATATATATATATATATATATTGATATAGATATAGATATAGATATAGATGAGGAGTATCACATCACTTTACTTATCATATACTATATCCAATTGTATTGGAGCAAGCAAAATGGATAGCCTCACCTTTTAACGTGTACAAGGTTAATTTTGATAGTGGTACGCAAAGGGCGTGCTCGGGTGGGTGGACTGGGTGTGGTGATTAGAGATCACCATGGAGATGTAGCTGCTGCATTGTTGCTGCGAGGATGGCATTGTCTTTTGGTAAAGATTTGGGTCTTCAGCACATAATCTTGGAATGTGATCCTTGTTAATTGTTGCAGGTGGAATCTCCTCCTTGCATAGTCAAGCAATTTTTCTGCAACTTTGTTATTTCCACATTCCCTAATAATCTCAAGATTCCTAACTCAAAATAAACTATAAGAAAAGACTGAAAAACATATCTCGTTTGAGTAAACATTCTTGGTCATTTGAGCCAATCTCCTTCCATTTGCGATGTCATCTTTTTTTTTCATCCAACAATTAATAGAGACTTAAGGTGCGTTTGGATACCGCATATTTTGTTAAAAACTGAAAACTTAAAAAAATTAAATAATAATAATAATAATTTTCGGGTTAGTGTTCACACAAAAAATACTATTCATTTGTCTTAATGCACTGTTCATGTCCCATGAACAATGCAAGCGGCGCTAAATAAAAAATAAAAAATAAAAATCCAAAAACGCAAACGTGATCTACGCAAATGTGATCCAAACACATACTTATTGACACTTTTTTTTTTAGAATTGACACAGTTTTTTTTTTTTTTTATAAAGAGTTTTAACACCAGTCGATTTTTTATATAGGCAAGAATTGAATTCCAGATCTCTTATTTAACCATCAGAAACTTTACCAATTGAGTTAATTGAAACCCACAACTGAGTATAAAGAATAAAATAAACATTTGAAAATATTAAAGATTAGGACAATTGTTAAGAGTAAAACAGAGGTAATTAAACTTTTTTCCCCCAAAATTTGAGATGTTTTACTTGATGAGTTAACAAGGCAATTTGGTCTAATCGAGAATGGCCCTTGATATATATATATATATATATATATATATATATATATATATATATATATATATATATATATATATATTTTAAACGATATTGGTACCTACCACCAAATTGTCAAAAATATTGCTGGTAGTGAGGCACATAGTTGACATGTTATGGATGTCAGGACTCAGGACTCGGATGATTTATGGTAATTTGAAATTTGTCACATGCCCTTTACCTCTTCTATTAAAAATTTGTAAACCTTCAAACAGTTTGACTAGCAGCTGTGGTGAGAGGAGAATAAAGAAAATTATGGCGGGCTAACGAAAGGGAGGGGAAGAAAGTCAAGAAACCAAAAAAAGAAGAAAGCCTATGACTATTTGTCGGCTTTGACGTTGCTTAGTCAATAAGTTCATGGCTGCCTCATTTGACTATTTGTTTCTTAGTCAATAAGTTCATGGCTGCCTCATTTGACTAATGCTTTAATATAATTATAATTCGATTATATACATTACAATCTTAAAATAGACAGATTTAAATCTTATTGTATTTCGTGGGTGTGTGTATATGTACAAAGAGTATTAGAATTTATTCAGATCAAAAAAAGAGTATTAGAATTTAATAATGCTTAACGGAAAATAAATGGGAGAGCTGGAGTCAAACATCTGCAAATCTTCAACTTTATAAAACCAAAGTAGCTATTCAAAACAATAGATACTGTAGATTGAAGAGAATCACTTCCCTATAGCTTCCTTGAAACAATTCCGTGACCAATTTCTAATGTCTACTAATCCTCCAAAAATCCGATACATCTCAGAGAGCTTTATCAAACCACAGTATGCTTTAGAAGAATCAAAAAGGCCCTTCTACCTGTCACCATGGGATCTTATCATGCTCTCTGCACACTATATCCAGAAGGGTCTTCTTTACAACAAACCACCAACAGCAAATGCCCAAGAAGACTTCATCAAAACTCTCTTGGACAGGCTTCAGCATTCCCTCTCTGTAACCCTTGTCCATTTCTACCCACTTGCAGGCCGCCTTGTGACACAAAAAAATGAAAACCCACCTTCAAGCTTGATTTTTATTGATTGCAGTAACAGCCCTGGAGCTAAATTCATCCATGCAGATCTAGACATGACAATATCTGATATCCTTTCTCCGATTGATGTACCATCAATCGTTCAATCCTTTTTTGATCATGACAGGGCGGTCAACTATGATGGTCATACCATGCCACTGCTATCCGTTCCAAGTAACAGAACTAAAAGATGGTATCTTTATAGGCTGTTCCATGAACCACTGCCTTGGCGATGGAACCTCTTATTGGCATTTCTTTAACACTTGGTCTGATATCTTTCAGGCACAGGGAAACAGCATTTCTATCACACGCCCACCAATCCACAGGCGATGGTTTCCTGATGGTGTTAGTCCGATTATCAACCTCCCTTACTCACACCAAGATGAGTTCATTTCCAGAGGTGAAGCACCAAAACTTAGAGAAAGAATGTTCCACTTCTCTTCCGAATCCATAACAAAACTCAAAGCAAAAGCCAATGCAGAATCCAATACCAACAAGATCTCTTCCTTTCAGTCCTTGTCTGCACTTGCCTGGAGGTGCATAACGCGTGCGCGTTGTCTACCACATGACCAGATAACACGTTGCAGTTGGCCATCAATAACAGGTCAAGAATGGAGCCATCCTTATCTGATGATTACTTTGGAAACTTGGCTTCCGTAGTGGGAGGAGTAACGACAGCTGGTGAATTGCTTGAACACAATCTTGGGTGGGTGGCATGGAAGTTACACGAGGCTGTGGTCAACCACACTGACAAAGTTGTGCGTGACTCGGTTGATACCTGGCTGCAGTCTCCAATTGTTTTCCAACCTGCTCGGTTTTTTGATCCATACAGTGTAATGATGGGGAGTTCACCCAGGTTCAACATGTATGGGAATGAATTTGGAATGGGGAAAGCAGTGGCACTTCGCAGTGGGTATGCAAACAAGTTTGACGGGAAAGTGTCATCATACCCAGGTTACGAAGGAGGTGGAAGCATTGATTTGGAGGTGTGCCTTCCGCCAGATTCAATGAGCTCTCTTGAGTCTGATAAGGAGTTCATGGATGCTGTCTCTCTGTCCCACCAGCTGCCCTAGTTTCCAATGCTCTATACCATCCAGATGAACAAGCCAAATCTTTCTTTTGTGAGGAAGGAAAGCAATGCATATTTGTTAGTGAGTGTCTAAATGTTGCAGTTAATTTGTGCTATGATTATTGTTAGAGATATATATTAGACATATATTAGCCCAATGTAATAGACCCAAGCCCAGTCCTATTTGTATTAGTAGTTTAGGGTTTAGTCACCTATATATACACATGTTAGGGTTCATTGTAACACAGGTTATTGTACTACACTCTTATACAATAAATATGTAGCTCTTAAGGAATTCCTCCGTGAATATAAGCTGACAAAGCTGAACCACGTAATCTTCGTGTTCTTGATATTCTTATTCTATGCTTCCCTTTCTGCATCTACTCTAGCATATACAACATGGTTTAATACATTGCGTTGCTAATAATACATTTAACGTGGTATCAGAGCCAAATTTCGTTCTTAGCATCAAACAAAACATCTCTAGCAAGCAAAGAAGAATATCACATGCACACCACCATCAGAAGTCACACATGCTTCTCTGCTGGATCTAAACTCCAGGGCATCTTGCAGCCACAATGGCTCAATGCTGTGTCCAATATCCACAAACTCAAACAAACCTGTGACATCAATCTCAGATTTGTGCAAAACAAGCCTTCCTTTTGAGAAACCAAATGCACAGCCATGCTCCTTGGCCTCCCATGTGAAAAACCCAGAACTCCAGTCACCTTAAGCCACTACACGCGCTACCATGCACGAACAACGACTCCAGCTTCTCCTCCACATGCCGCCACGATTTCTTGATGTATAGCTCATCCATAGGTCACATGCGCTATCCTATTGGCCATGTCGTCCACCCTTATATGAAGCACGAAAATCTGATCCTCATCCGAGCCTGCACTCGCTCTCACGCACCTCCTAGATTCTCGCCTACGCCACGTGCTTGTAACAGAAGCACACACCAGTAATCTCTGTCACGCACCAACCACGTGCCGAAAATCTCTGGTGATGTCATCATGACGTCATCCGATGATGTCATTAGCCACGCAAGCACGACCACATCAGCCCTAATCCTAGTCAACGCCACGTCATAAGATGACGTCAGCGTCTCTGCAGTCGATCCGTGACCCGACCCGAAAACTCGAAATTGACCTGGTCTAAATAGCTGTTGACTTTTCTTGACTGTTGACTTTGACCAAACCGTTGGCTTTGACTTTGCGTTGACGTTTGACCAAAAGTCAAAATTTCTAAAAGGGCCTATCTTGCTCAATTTTTCGCTTAGATTCCAATTTTGGACTTCGTTTCTTCATTTGAAACTCCAAAATTGGTCAATGGGCATATTCTTCATTGTGGTTTCTTCAAAGGCATTCTTCAAGGCATCTTCAAGTGATCTTCTCATGTTTATCCAACCTCAAGCCTTCATCGAGCTTCCGCCTTAAGTTTAAGGGAGTGTGTTAGAGATATATATTAAACATATATTAGCCCAATATAATAGGCCCAAGCCTAGTCCTACTTGTACTAGTAGTCTAGGGTTTAGTCGTCTATATATACACACGTTAAGGTTCATTGTAACACAGGTTATTGTACTACACTCTTATACAATAAAGATGTAGCTCTTAAGGGATTCCTCCGTGAATATAAACCGATAAGGCTGAACCACGTAACCCTCATGTTCTTGGTGTTCATATTCTATGTTTTCCTTTCTGCATCCATTCTAGCATATACAACATGGTTTAACACATTGTGTTGCTAATAATAATTCTAATGGCTTCAAAATGCAGTAATTTAATGGTAATATCTGAGCATAATTTACAAAGCATGTGATGTTGTCAGAAATATACCTAAATAAAAATAGTATGTGATATTCGTCTGCGGACCACATCATATATGTCATATAACATGCTACATACTAATGCAATAGGTGCTATTTTAGCGTAAAATAGCAGCAACTCATATATACCATATGGAAGATTTAAGTACCCCTTTGTCATTGTTGTAGGAAGTAGGGCTTTAATTGTAGAGCTTTAGTAGTAGTTAATTTGTGTTATGATTCTAATGACATCAGAAGTGCAGGAAATGAATGGATATAATGATTTTTTGTTGTACTATCAAAGATTAATTTGCAAAGTATATGATGTTATTAGAAAGATACCAAAATAAAAGGAGTATGTGATATTCATCTACAGACCGTATCAAATATGTTATATGACATGCTACATACTCATGCAATAGGTATTTTTTAAGTGTAAAATAGTAGCTACTAATATAGCAAATGAAAGATTAAAGCTCTACTCTTTTAAAATTAGTCCCTCAGATTACATCACCCGTAGCACAAAAAAAAAAAAAGAAAAAAAAAGAAGCTAAAAACAGTAGGCTTATTTGAGAATCTCAAGTGAAACTCAACTTCATACATATTTTATTTCCAATACCTGGGTCATGTTACTGCTAACTCATTTATCTTTAACCATTTAGACCCCCTTCTTATGAGCTCTTCCACTCTGAAAATGGCATATAACAAAATATGAACAATTCAACCTAAGCAATAAATATACTTTTTAGTTTCTATCTCGTCTGTATCATAGCATTGGCTTCTTTTAAGAATTGTGAACTGAATCTTAACTTTTTACATTCTGGATTTTAGAAAATCTAGTTCATATCAACATTGAGCAATTCAAAGTGTATCTTTAACCATGAAGCTGACTAACATAACACAAGCTTTGCGCCTTATACAGTATAGCATCCCCGTTTTGTACTATTTTTGTTGGTTTGATACTTTTCAAATGGTGATGCATTTTAAGGAGCTTTTTGCTTTTGTACTTAAGCTTAATATGCTCCCACTTGTTGGTTTTATACCATCGCATTTTACTTAATCTCCATTGATGCTCAACCAAAGTCTTGTAGTTGGGCATAGGCCTATCTTACCATCTCTCCCACTATGTCTGCTAGTCTTTTTCATGGTGATTAATATGCCCCAAAATGAACAGTCTCTCTTACTGTATTTCCTTGTGTTTGTTTTTCAACTAGTGGCCAGACAGGGGATCAAGAACCTATTGCATTAGCTATCATAATCTTGGGCATTGTTGTCACATAATTGAGAAACAAATCATATTATATATTATATTATATTATATATAATAAAAGTTGGACTATTAAACCATGTGGTTACACCACGTGGCTTTACCAAATTGCAGAAATTTTATTAAATTTTTAGATTTTTAAAAAACTAAAAAGGAATATTATACTACCAAGACTCTTATTCATGTCTAAAAAAAATGCAGATTAATATTAGATTAATCAAAACTCTTGTAGAATTTTTTTTAGATTTTAAAAGAAATATATATGTGGGGGAGCAAAACCTGGGCCCATGAGGTGGGCTCAGGTACAACTTTTCATCAACAATACGTCCGAGGAGAAGAAATTATAAGGAACCCTTGTAACTAATAGTGGAACGCGTAAGTGTCCAGGGATAGTGATCCGAGAGGGATACCCTCCTCGGGTATGGCATATGTCGGTGAGAGAGGCCTCGGCTTCCCCTTAGTCCAGCTTCCAGGAAATTCCAGAGGTGAAGATAGATTACCAATGCACGTGGAAGGGATAAGGATGCAGAAATATCTTGAGCAAAAGCTGCTGCCACCGCATTAAATGCATTACAGCAGCTTTCCTGGCCGCATTTATGTGGAGAAGACCCCTGAACAGTGTTTAAAATCATCTTTACCCCCAGGAAACCAAAAAGCTGTGGGAGAAGAAGTGGGAAACTCAAGTACCAGGCTAGATGGCAGACAAGTGGACGATAGGATCGAACAATGAAGGACTATATAATGGAGTAAGACCTCCAGAAGAAACGAGCGAGAAAAAATAGAGGAAACCTCAAGAAACAACTACTGTAGCATCTAGAAAAATACAACCCAAAGAAAAGCATTCTATCTAAGTGCATACCCCTCGGACCTAACTCGAATCCATCAATTAGTCCAAAACTTGCTCCTCGGACATGAGCTTTTAACTTGTTCATGTGTTTTAGTCTCCTCGGCCAAGCACCTAATCTTCAGTAACTGTTGTAAGGATCGCTATTAGCCCAATTCTTTGACCCACTCTCTTACAAATTTATTGTATTGGGCTTATTGGGCCCATCTCCTGTTTCCATCTAGGTGTGGGCTACAATTGTGACCCTACAATTGGCGCCGTCTGTGGGAAGAATTAGCGCTAGTAGAAAGTTACGGCAGTTATGGCAGGTTCAGGACCGCAACAGGCCAGTCCGCCCTATGCAGAGTCAGTAAACGTCAGTCAACAAGATGAACTCCATAATCTTGAACGGGAAAACCACGTAGATAACCAGCGTGAGGGTAGTTCGCGAACGATCCATGCTGGGAAAAGCGGCTATCGACGAAAGAGCCATCTGGTGCAAGGGCACGCTGATAAAAAGGACTTGCAGCGTGAAATAGAAGGTTTGAAAAAGAAGCTTCGTCGAGCACAACGAAATCACACCCCTTCAAGTTCTGATGTCTCCTCCAACGGTGAAGGGGAAGACAGTTACAGGGATTCTTCAGAAACTCCCCCCAGTGAATCCTATTCCTATGAAGAGGAACATTCTCACAAGAGAAGGAGGAAAAGTTCGTCTAGAAGGGGAGTGGGGACCAAAGACATGAAAAAGGCTCTGACCCAAATTTCTAAGTCTCCCTTTACTAGGGGAATAGAAAAGGCAAAACTTCCCAGACGTTTTCATCAGCCTACGTTCTCTATGTACAACGGACGTACCGATCCTGTAGAACACGTGAGCCAATTCAGACAAAAGATGGCAGTTTACTCTCAAGACGAGGTTTTATTGTGTAGAGTATTTCCCTCTATCCTAGGACCGATGCCGATGAGATGGTTCGATGGGTTGAAGACTGATTCCATCGGCTCCTTTAAGAAGCTCACTCAATCATTCTGCTCCCGGTTTGTCACATGCAGCAGAGTTCCTCAACCCCTTGATTCCCTGCTGTCCATGACAATGAGGGAAGGGGAGTTTGTGAGGTCATATGCCGAGAGGTATTGGGAGATGTTTAACGAGATTGACGGAGATTTTGATGAGGTTGCTGTCAGAACTTTCAAGGTCGGTCTTCCCCCCGAGCATGGTCTGAGGAAGTCCCTGACAGGGAAACCGGTCACCAGCTTGCAACAATTAATGGATAGGGTGGATAAATATAAAAGGATAGAAGATGATCAACAACAGCAGCAACAAGGAAAAGGGAAAGCTAAGCTTGTCCCTCAAGAAAGGAGAGAGTTTAGGCCGGACAGGTACAATAATAACCGGCCGAAAAGGGATTATGTCGAGCAGCAGATATCCAGTAACAGCCAAATAGTAGGAGCTGTATTCCGAGAGCCTGTGCACCAAGTCCTAGAAAAGATAAAAAACGAACCCTTCTTCAAGTGGCCCAATAAGATGATGGGAAACTCAGAAAAGAGAAACCGAAACCTCTATTGTCAATATCATAGAGACCACGGTCATACCACCGAGGATTGTAGAAGCTTATGGGATCACTTGGACCAGCTTGTCCGGGAGGGCAGATTGAAACAGCTGTTGCATCATTCCAATAATCTGGGTAGCCATGCAGATACTCGATCAGAAAGGGAGAATCCTCCGAGACCTCCAATTGGAACTATTAATGTCATCTTTGCGGCACCTGGCAAAACAGGGTCATGCCCCTCCAGAGTAATGTCGGTGGCTCGTCTGTACCCTGAGGATGACTCTCACGAGTCGAAGAGAGCTAAATCGAACCGGTCCCTGGTCATGGGATTCTCGGACGAAGACAAGATTGGAACAGTTCAACCACATGATGATGCTTTAGTAATTACCCTCCGAATTGGAGGCTACGATGTAAAGAGGGTAATGGTGGATCAAGGCAGTGCAGCCGAGATCATGTACCCTGACCTCTTCAAGGGGCTGAACCTAAGGGCTGAAGACCTGACACCTTATAACTCCCCTTTAGTAAGCTTTGAAGGGAAGATTATTATCCCGAAATGGCAAGTCAGACTGCCAGTACAAGCCGGAACGGAGATAATGGAGGTCGATTTTATAGTGGTGGATGCCTACTCCCCTTATACAGCAATTGTTGCGAGGCCTTGGCTTCATACTTTGGGAGCAGTCTCTTCCACCCTGCATCAGAAGATTAAATACCCCTCTGGAGGTAAGATAGAAGAGATACTGGGTGATCAAACCATGGCGAGGCAATGCATGATAGCAGCTATCCGACATAAGCCTGAAGCAGAATCTGAGGCTCAAAAAGAAGAGTTATAGCAATTAAAATCCTCAATGCTGCCCCAAGATGGGTTATCCGAGGAAGCGAAATGTGAAGATCTTGTAAAAGTCACAATAGGAGATGACCCTGAGAAATTCTTTCAAGTCAGATCTCAGCTACCCCAGTTGGAAAAGGAGGAATTGGTGGAGTTCCTCAAACGAAACATAGACGTCTTTGCATGGAATGCTTATGAGGCTCCGGGGGTAGACCCAGACTTCATTTGTCACCATTTGAATGTTAATCCAGTAATGACCCCCAAGAAGCAGCTCCCTCGTCGGCCATCTAAAGAGCATGCAGAAGCAGTCCGTCAGGAAGTGACGAAGCTAAAGAGGGCAGGGGCTATCAAAGAGATCTTCTACCCCGAGTGGTTGGCAAATACGGTGGTGGTCAAGAAAAAGACTGGGAAGTGGCGAGTATGTGTTGATTTCACAAATCTAAATAAAGCCTGCCCTAAAGATCCATTCCCCATGCCCAAAATTGATCAGCTAGTAGACGCCACAGTCGGCCATCCTCGGATGAGTTTCTTGGACGCTTTCCAGGGTTATCACCAGATACCTTTAGCATTGGACGATCAAGAAAAAACTGCTTTTGTCACGCCAGTAGGAAACTACCACTACAAGGTGATGCCTTTTGGTCTGAAGAATGCGGGCTCCACTTATCAGAGGATGATGACGAGGATGTTTGAATCATTATTGGGGAGAAATATGGAGATTTACATAGATGACATGGTGGTGAAAAGCAAAAGAGCATCTGAACATCTAGAGGATCTTCGAGTTGTCTTCGAAATTCTCAGAAGCCATAAACTACGCTTGAATGCCTCCAAATGTTCGTTTGGTGTTGGCTCAGGCAAATTCTTGGGTTATATGGTTACTCATAGGGGAATTGAAGTCAATCCCGACCAAATTAAGGCCATCACCAGTATGCGAACTCCTCGGAACCCAAAAGAAGTGCAAAAACTAACCGGAATGGCCGCTGCTCTGAATAGGTTCATATCTCGATCAGCGGACAGGTGCCGACCCTTTTTCCTGTTGATCAATAAATGGAAAAGCTTTGAATGGTCGACGGAATGCGACGCAGCCTTTCAACAACTTAAAGACTATCTTGCTCGGCCGCCAGTCATGTCAAGTCCCGAGCCGGATGAGGTTCTTTTTGCTTACATTGCAGTGGCCTCCTATGCAGTAAGTTTAGTGTTGATAAGGGTTGATAACGGCGTACAACGGCCAGTGTACTACGTGAGTAAATCACTGCATGAGGCAGAGGTGCGATACCTTCCGCTGGAAAAGGCTATCTTGGCGGTGGTGCTTGGCACACGCAAGCTGCCTCACTATTTCCAAGCGCACACGGTGATTGTTCTTACGCAACTCCCATTAAAGGCCGTCCTTAAAAGTGCAGATTACAATTCTGGGAGCTTTCGACATCAAATACATGCCTCGCACCTCAGTGAAGGGCCAGGTACTGGCCGACCTAGTGGCAGAGTTCACCGAACCAGAAGTGGATAGTCTATTAGCATCAGAAGAAGGGGATGTAAAACTAGCCTGTAGTATCTCCAGGCGTCTCCCTCCGACGTGGGAAGTACATGTAGACGGAGCATCAAACCAAAAAGGAGCGGGAGTTGGGTTAGTGCTGACATCTTCAGAAATGATCACCATTGAAAAGTCACTGAGGTTAAGCTTTCCTGCCACGAATAACGAAGCAGAGTACGAAGCACTACTAGAAGGTATGGCTATGGTCCTAAGGATGGGAGGAAAGTCCATTGAACTCTTCTCGGATTCAAGGCTAGTTGTTGGTCAGGTCACAGGCGAATTTGAAGCCAAAGACGAGAGAATGCGAGGTTATCTTAGCCAAGTGAAAATCATGCAGATGGAGTTCGAATCCTTTAGCTTGCTGCATGTCCCAAGAAGTGGCAACACGCATGCGGACTCTTTGGCCACCCTCGCAACTTCCTCGGCGCAAAACTTGCCTCGCCTAATCCTCGTTGAGGACCTGCATCGACCCTCGACAATAGCAAATGTAGTTCAGATCAATCAAGTCAGAATGGGGCCAAGCTGGATGGATCCTGTCATGCAATTCTTAAAGGACGATATTCTACCCGAGGAGAAAGTTGAAGCCGACAAAATAAGAAAGAAGGCTCCTAGCTATTGGCTGTCGCAGGATGACAAGCTATATAGGCGTTCCTTCTCTGGGCCTTATTTGCTATGTGTTCATCCCGATCAAACGGAATTGCTCTTGGAGGAGATGCATGAGGAAATCTGTGGAAGCCATACTGGAGGCAGGTCCTTAGCGCATAGGGCCATTACTCAGGGTTATTGGTGGCCGAATATGCAGAGAGAAGATTTGGAATATGTCAAAAAGTGTGATCAATGCCAACGGTATTCACCGAATATACACCAGCCGGGAGGAGTCCTCAATCCAATATCCAGCCCATGGCCATTCGCTCAATGGGGTTTGGACATCGTCGGACCATTTCCTAAGGCTGTAGGAAACAAGAAATATCTCATAGTCGGCACAGACTATTTTACAAAATGGGTTGAAGCAGAGCCTCTAGCCAATATCCGAGATGTGGATGCGAAAAGATTCGTTTGGAAAAACATTGTTACTCGATTCGGTGTCCCTCGCGTACTCATTACAGATAATGGACTCCAGTTTGACAGTAAGATGTTCAGAAATTACTGTGGAGAGATGGGGATCACTAATAGATATTCTACTCCGGCATACCCTCAAGGGAATGGACAAGCTGAAGCCGTGAATAAAGTCATATTAAACGGATTAAAGAAAAGACTGGATGATGCGAAAGGCAGATGGGTGGAAGAACTCCCACATGTCCTCTGGACGTACAGGACCACACCTCGTAGGTCCACTAGAGAGACCCCTTTTTCAATGACTTATGGAGCTGAAGCAGTCATACCTTTGGAATCCGGGTTCCCGACGACGAGAACGAGCTCATTCAATCCAAAAGACAACGATGAAAACTTGGCAAGAGGTTTGGACTTGATTGATGAGAAAAGGGAAAACGCAATGGTTCAATTGGCTCATTACCAACAAAAGCTGAAGCGAGGTTATGATGCCCATGCAAAGACAAGACCTTTGGTCCCAGGTGACTTGGTGCTGCGCAAAGTCGTGGGTTCGGCAAAGAACTCTGCATGGGGAAAACTAGGGCCAAATTGGGAAGGACCATATCGCATCACCTCCAACGCTGGCATTGGAGCATATTTCTTGGAAGACTTGGACGGACTTGTAGTACCCCGCCCTTGGAACATCAATAATTTGAAAAGGTATTATTATTAATAAATCTGTGTTTAATCAATATTCGTTCTTTACGTTAAATGTGTATGCCTCTTTTCGTATCTCTCGATATTATATGAAGTGTTTAAACTTAAATCCAGTCATGCATGAGTCCTCGGACCAGATGATCTGGGTTAGTTAACACCCTCACCGTTCTATGAAGTGTTTAAACTTAAATCCAGTCATGCATGAGTCCTCGGACCAGATGATCTGGGTTAGTTAACACCCTCACCGTTCTATGAAGTGTTTAAACTTAAATCTAGTCATGCATGAGTCCTCGGACCAGATGATCTGGGTTAGTTAACACCCTCACCGTTCTATGAAGTGTTTAAACTTAAATCCAGTCATGCATGAGTCCTCGGACCAGATGATCTGGGTTAGTTAACACCCTCACCGTTCTATGAAGTGTTTAAACTTAAATCCATTCATGCATGAGTCCTCGGACCAGATGATCTGGGTTAGTTAACACCCTCACCGTTCTATGAAGTGTTTAAACTTAAATCCAGTCATGCATGAGTCCTCGGACCAGATGATCTGGGTTAGTTAACACTTGTTCTATTTCCCTTTTTAAGCATTCAAATATAGATGTGAATGCATGACTCAAATTTCTTGTTTAGTTATATTTATTTTGCCAGTATGATAATCCAACTTCCAAAACTTCTTAATCAAATTGGTCATCCACACAACGCAAAAAAAAATGAAATGAAACGAAATGGCAGCAGAGGGGTTTACTATTACTTGTCATAATACGTAAAACAAAGGAAATATATCTTCATTAATGATTAAAACGCAGTACACATCTTGAAAATAATAAGCATAAAAAAAAAAAACAAAAAAAAAAACAAAAGAAAACAACACTAAGACAAACAGCCTAAGTCTTCGCCTTGGGGTCTTGGTGCTCAGCTACTTGTTCAGACTGCGGAGGGGCAGCATCTGGAGCATCACCTTGGGAGGGCTCAGCTCTTTCCCCTTGACCAGCGTCCTGATGGGAGGCTGTTGAGACTTCCACAGGAGCTGGAAGAATTTGGTCTGTCGCAGGAGCTTCGGACACTGGGGCTGGCTGCTCTGAAGGAGGAGGATCAGAATCTGGGAGCGGTTGAATATCAGGTTCATAGTACACGCTCTCAGGCCTCCTGAGGTTGGAGTCAGCAGGGACCCCAGCGGCATCAAGGGCTTTTTCCCAAGTGATGTCGCAGTAGTCCCTGGCGACAGAGGCAAACTCTTCAGTCAACCTGCTCTGAGTTTCTTCCACCCCCAGAGCATAAGAAGCTTGCTTTTCGGCCTCGGCTGCCTCTTTTTGTAGCTGTGCAGCTTCCTTAGCCTTATGAAGCTCTTCGCGCAGACTTTTCACCATCTGCCTCTCCGTTTCTAAGTTGATTTCGCAGAGGTGTAGTTCGCTGCGAAGTGTCTCAACCTGCTTCTCAGTCGTTTTTAGTCCAGCATCAGCGCTGGCCCTCTCCTAATTAGCCTTCTTCACCTCCTCGGCCATCTGCTTTTGTTGAGTTCTTAGCACACTCAGATGGTCCTCCACAGTCTCTCGGGCCTCATGGGCGGCTTTTGTCTCATCTCGAAAGCGCTTCGCCCATTCCTCAGCCACGTACACTTGTTGCGCGACCTATTATGGAAAGTTAAAAAGTGGCTTAGATTTAAGAAATAATAGGCAAATAAAAAGAAACAAAATTGTACTTACCATAGCCAAATCCCTTTTCATGGAAAGGAGTAAGTCAGGATAATTGAAACTCCTGTAAGCCGCCAAGTCCGTAGGTAGGAGAAGGGGCTGCAGCAAAGCATCAGCCAGTCGGCCTGCGTGACCACCGCGGAAGTGCCTAAGTGAGGCATCCACTGAAATGGGGCCACCATCAACCTCCAGCGATGGCGACCAAGTCCGTGTTGACTGACGAACTTGGGCTGGTGGGTGCTCCTCTCGGCTCTCCACCGAATGGGCCCTCCTACTCCGACGTTCCTGAGTAGGTCTGGCCTGTTTATTGCCCCTTGACGGGCCTAGCTCCCCCTCCTCGGTGGGCTCCACTGGCCTCTTCCTCCTCAAATCTGGGTTTGGTTTGAGCCCCAGGTCTGCAGGCACCTGGGGCGGAGGAGGGGGAGGGTGTGCAGTTAGTTTGGATTTGCCCTTGTCTTGAGAAGATGGCCCTTTGTTCCTGCCCTTCATCAACTCTTTCAAAGAAGGGCCAGTTCGAGGAGCCATGTCTTCCTCCTCGTCAGTTGTATCGGTAATGTATGTTACCACTTGAACTGGAGTTTGCACGCACGACTGCTCGTCCGCTCCTTCCTCGGCCTCTGATATGAAGACTGTTTCTTCTTCAAACTTGAACTTGTCAATCTCTAGTTCAAGGGAGGAAGAAGAAGCTGTGCCTTCTCGGAGAATAGCCTCCCCAAATGCTACTTCGCGCAGCGGTTCGGCGGCAAGGGGAATCCCCTGTGGAATGGGATGGTCAACTGGAGGAAGATCGTGGTCGGCGAGGAAGTTTGGCCGAGACACGTCTACGCGTGCCAAGCGATGGTCTCCTGCTCGGATGGAGTTGCCGACGTCTAAATACGACCTCGAAATGGGTTCGAAATCCAAAATGAGGTGAACCGCTCGTAGTTGCCCGTCGTCGTTCACAAAAATCTCTGATCTCAGCAGGTAATTCAGTGCTGGAACGTTGATCAGGCTGAGCTTTGGGTTGGTAAAAAATTTATCTGTCAAGTAAGTAAATCACATTGTTAAGCCTCGGCTACAAAAAATATAATAATAGCAACACTAACATAAAACAATTAAACAAATAAGCGTAAAGGCATCAGAATACTCCTCAATGCTGAAGTTAGAAATCCTAAGTCTAGGTTGCTCCACCTGGTGTCCCGGCCTTGGTTGGGCAAGCTAAGCCGTCGCTCCAAGGCCCCGACAGGATTAAGTAGTCGTCTTTCATCCCCTTATTAGACTTGGGGAGGCAGGATATCAGTTTGACCACATTGCTACGGGACTTAAGGTAAAAGCCTGCCCGAGTCTCTATATGGCCTTCATATAGGTGGGCGACGTCGTGCCACGTCAATCCTAGCCCCAGATGCCGGTCCAAAGCGTCGATTGACCCTAGGACTCTAAAGAAGTTGGGGGCACACTGATGGGGGCAGAGCCTATGGGCGCGAAGATAGTCCCGTGTAATCCTACCCATGGGGATGGTCATCCCTCCTTCTATGAAGGCAATCATAGGGATGACCACCTCTCTTACTTTCCGGTCAAACTCCACTCCCTCTGTGGTGCAATGACGTACCACTACCTCCGGGGGAATATGGTACTTTTCTTTGAACAACTCTATCATGGCCGGAGTGTTTACTAAGCGCTCGAATCTACCCATTGTTAGTCTCTATAAGGTGGAGTGGTTAGCCGAGGAGGTTAGCCGAGGATACAACGGAAGTCGGGGTGCGAAACTTACGTGAGAATAAACACTGCCTGTTCCTCTGGTCGCTGGAAGATCGTCAAGCTCTCTTTCTTGTGAAAAATGATGGGTGCCTGGATATGAACATTGAAGTTGCAAGCTCTGATAAGAAACAAAAAGTAACGCCAGGAGGTTTTTATAGTGGGAATAGAAAAAGGAAAAACCACAATCCCGCCCAAATATTGAAGTTAAGATCTGGACCGTTGGATTCGTATTTCACCGTAGGATGCCTGGGTTGAAACGCAATTCTAAGCGTTTAATGATGATTGTGCGAGTTCCCAAGCGTCAGGAGCCCTCGCGAAATGGCAGAAATGGCCCTTACACGCGCCTAAATTTAGGTACTATTAAGGACTGCATTGTAATTACTGGGGTACATCAAAATCCTAACTTTCCTTCTCGGATTAGAAAGAAAAATTAGAATTTTGAGGGGCTATTGTGGGGGAGCAAAACCTGGGCCCATGAGGTGGGCTCAGGTACAACTTTTCATCAACAATACGTCCGAGGAGAAGAAATTATAGGGAACCCTTGTAACTAATAGTGGAACGCGTAAGTGTCCAGGGAAGTGATCCGAGAGGGATACCCTCCTCGGGTATGGCATATGTCGGTGAGAGGGGCCTCGGCTTCCCCTTAGTCCAGCTTCCAGGAAATTCCAGAGGTGAAGATAGATTACCAATGCACGTGGAAGGGATAAGGATGCAGAAATATCTTGAGCAAAAGCTGCTGCCACCGCATTAAATGCATTACAGCAGCTTTCCTGGCCGCATTTATGTGGAGAAGACCCCTGAACAGTGTTTAAAATCATCTTTACCCCCAGGAAACCAAAAAGCTGTGGGAGAAGAAGTGGGAAACTCAAGTACCAGGCTAGATGGCAGACAAGTGGACGATAGGATCGAACAATGAAGGACTATATAATGGAGTAAGACCTCCAGAAGAAACGAGTGAGAAAAAATAGAGGAAACCTTAAGAAACAACTACTGTAGCATCTAGAAAAATACAACCCAAAGAAAAGCATTCTATCTAAGTGCATACCCCTTGGACCTAACTCGAATCCGTCAATTAGTCCAAAACTTGCTCCTCGGACATGAGCTTTTAACTTGTTCATGTGTTTTAGTCTCCTCAGCCAAGCACCTAATCTTCAGTAACTGTTGTAAGGATCGCTATTAGCCCAATTCTTTGACCCACTCTCTTACAAATTTATTGTATTGGGCTTATTGGGCCCATCTCCTGTTTCCATCTAGGTGTGGGCTACAATTTGTGACCCTACAATATATATTTGTTCTTATCTTCTTAAATTGCGGGATTTTTTTTAATATAATAATAAAAGTTGGGCTTAGACCATGTGGTTACACCACGTGGCTTTACCAAATTGCAGAAATTTTATTAAATTTTTAGATTTTTAAAAAACTAAAAAGGAATATTATACTACCAAGACTCTTATTCATGTCTAAAAAAAATGCAAATTAATATTATATTAATCAAAACTCTTGCAGAATTTTTTTTAGATTTTAAAAGAAATATATATATTTGTTCTTATCTTCTTAAATTGCGGGATTTTTTTTTTTTAGATTTAAAAAAAATAGATATATATATATGTATATATTTTTTTTTTTGTTCTTATCTTCTTCTCTTATAATTTCTAGTTTCATAAATTGCAGCTTCACACTTTCATAAATTTTTTACTACACGTAAAAAAATTGCAAAATTTTGTTTAGATTTAAAAAAATTACAATATTTTGGATAAAATTGAAGCTTAATTGTTATTATCAACTTAAACTCTAATACTTAATCAATTTTTAGGATGTACACAAAATCTTAATCTATCATTGATGTTTATCAATTTTATTTAAATCTCCATTCATTTTTACTTTAATTCATTAAAAAAAGAATAAAAACGTCTTAAAAAAAAAGTCTATCCTTATTAGTACAAATTCCTTTTTTTTTTCTTTCTTTCTTTTGTACTAATAAGGATAGATTTTTTTTTTTTTTAAAGCTTAAATAGGGAATTTTAAAATTGTAATAATTAATTGACATTACAATTAATTATGGTCAGAAGAGATTTAGTTTAAATATAAATCATCTAAACTAAATATAAATCATCCAACAAACAATGATCAGAAGAGATTTAGTTTAAATATAAATCATCTAAATTCAAACTTTATCCAATTAAGAAGTTACCTCCTTATCAAAAACAAAGATTTAAAATCTTATCTCACTCTAAAATCTAGACCTTATTTAATTATTCTTTCACTTTGCTCTACAATCTACATATATGGTTCACATGGCTTACTCTATATATATGGTTCACGTAGCTTGCTCTCTCTAAGAAAATGGCTTCTAAAAATATGGTTGCTCTGTTGTTAACCTACTAATTATAATGATTAATCATAGATCTAAATAGAATGAAGATTTTTTTTAAATATGCTCTTGGTTGGAGTAAATGCAAAGCAAAAGCAATGCACATATTAGAAGTTAGAACTGAATATGCTCTTGAAAAGAAGGTAAAGAGTTTGTATGAGAAAATTTCATCATTATTGACCCTCAAAAGTTCTTGCAAGTGCAAATACTATTGGAATGATGATATAATGCTGATATAACAAAAATTCAGTAAGTACTAAACAACTATGGTGGATTTGGTGGTGGGCTTGGTGCCTTACATATGTTGTGATAGTGATCTTTAAATATGAATTTATATAATTCCTTTAGAATGTATCTCATTATATATAATGATTTAATTATGTAAATAACTCTATTTATTTACTATTTCTCATGTTTAAATATCATTAAAAAAAAATTTAATAGAATAGTCCATAAGTTTTATTTTAAAAAATTTTATTCTAAAACCGTACAACGCACGGACCTAAAACTAGTATAGTATATAACACAAAATACTATCTCCACTTGTAGCAGAGCAATCAAAATGGACACAAGGTTTATTTTGATTGCGTTGGATGCAAGAAAGGGGTATGTTAAGTTGAATGTGGGTGTAGGAGGGGTGATTAGAGATTACCATGGAAAATGTAGCACATAATTTTGGTAGGTGATACTCGTTTATTATTGCTGGAGTTTTTGTCACAGGAACCTCTTCTAGTCTCTACTCCTGAGTCCTGAGTGGATCACTTGGTCGATGAACTAAAGCTGATGCATTTGATTTTTGCTATTTCAATTTTTGTCCAAAATTTCAGTTTTCCGTTGTTGTTATTATTATTAGGATCTTCGTCCATAAACCTAACTTGATCCCTAAACTGTTACTCATTTTCTCATCTTTTTCACAGTGATCATGGACTGAATTGGTTAGTTTTGAATAATTTTAGATCTGATTGACATTAACCCAAACCTCATGGGTATTAACTATATTTTATCCTTATTATTAATATGAAAAAAGTTAACGGATGACAATAGAAAAAAATAATTAATTTTTTTGACAACTTTTTAAATTTTTCATTAAAACAATATCAAAAATTTTCTAAACCCTTAGTATTATTTTTTATTTTATTTTATTTTTTCAAGCACTTGTAAGATTTGGACCGAGGAATCTCCACCTGCATAGATAAGCACTGATACTACCTCTTCCACCATATCCAAACAAAGTTACAACTTTGGTAATGACAGCTAAACATTATTAATGTGGTCTTGTCTTATTATTTTTCATAGCTTATTAATGCGGTCCTTGGATTTCGTTTCTGGCACAAAATCTATTAAGAAGGAAAATAATCTAGTGAGACTTGTTAGTGGAAGACTGAGACACATAGAGAGAGAGTGATGAAGGGGGATGTAGATAAGTTCTCTACTTCTCTTCTTTCAAGAACATCTTTAGTCTTTCTTTCAAGAACATCTTAGTCATAGATATTGTATGGAGATCAACGTGTAACAATTTTTTTTTGTTTTTGATAATCACTAAAATTATTTATTACAATGAATAGTTGGATGAATATTTTTAATTTACGATATGGTGCATGTTTAGCACCAAAATAAATAAAATAAAATAAAATTTCTCTTAACTTTGTCTCCATTTATAGGACTACAATATATACATCTTATGCCTTCGGCACAACCGCACAAGTGGGCATATTAAAATATATTTCTAATATTAGATTAGAGTGCAGCTTTTACTACCAACCCCAATGGATTCATTTTTTTATTATTTTTTTAATAAATAATTTCATAGTTAAGAGTGATTTGATTTCTAAATGTCTTAGCTAATAAAATTTCTTATTATTGCAATAGGATTTAGATAAAGAGTAATCATCTAAAAACAGTATTTTGTGTGTAGATATAAATATTTAAAAAAATCAGAATTTAATAATGCTTAACTGGAAAACATCTGCTAATTCTCAAGTACATAAACCAAAGTAGCTATTCAGAATTCAGGAGCTTGAAACAGTATCAATTAGCCCTTTAGCCTCCTTCAAACAATTCTGTGACCAATTTCTGATGTCTACTAATCCTCCCAAAATCAGATACATCTCAGAGAGCTTTATCAAACCACAGGATGCTTTAGAAGAATCAAAGAGGCCCTTATACCTGACACCATGGGATCTTGCCATGCTCTCTGTAAACTATATCCAGAAGGGCCTTCTTTTTACTAAACCTCCAACAGAAAATTCCCAAGACTTTATCAAAACTCTCCTGGACAGGCTTAAACATTCCCTCTCTGTCACCCTTGTCCATTTCTACCCACTTGCAGGCCGCCTTGTGACACAAAAAAATGAAAACCCACCTTCAAGCTTGATTTTTGTTGACTGCTGCAACAGCCCTGGAGCTAAATTCATCTATGCAGATCTAGACATGACAATATCTGATATCCTTTCTCCGATTGATGTACCATCAATCGTTCAATCCTTTTTTGATCATGACAGGGCGGTCAACTATGATGGCCATACCAGGCCTTTGCTTTCCATTCAAGTGACAGAACTAAAAGATGGTATCTTTATAGGCTGTTCCATGAACCACTGCCTTGGCGATGGAACCTCTTATTGGCATTTCTTTAACACTTGGTCTGAGATCTTTCAGGCACAAGGAAATAATATTTCTATCACACGCCCACCAATCCACAAGCGATGGTTTCCTGATGGCATTAATCCAATCATCAATCTCCCTTTCACACACCAAGATGAGTTCATTTCCAGATTTGAAGCACCAAAACTTAGAGAAAGAATGTTCCACTTCTCATCTGAATCCATAGCAAAACTCAAAGCAAAAGCCAATGCAGAATCCAACATCAACAAAATCTCCTCCTTTCAGTCGTTGTCTGCACTTGTTTGGAGGTGCATTACGCGTGTGCGTCGTCTACCATATGATCAGATAACAAATTGCAATTTGGCCACCAATAACAGGTCGAGAATGGAGCCATCCTTGTCTAATGATTACTTTGGGAACTCGCTTCACGCATTGAGAGGAGTAACCACAGCTGGTGAATTGCTCGAACATAACCTTGGGTGGGCAGCATTGAAGTTGCACGAGGTTGTGGTCAACCACACCGACCAGGTTGTGCATGACTGGGTTGATACCTGGCTGCAGTGTCCTATTGTTTATCAACTTACTAAGATTTTTGATAAGTACAGTGTAATGATGGGTAGTTCACCCAGGTTCAACATGTATGGGAATGAATTTGGAATGGGGAAAGCAGTGGCACTTCGCAGTGGGTATGCAAACAAGTTTGATGGAAAGGTGTCATCATACCCGGGTTATGAAGGAGGAGGAAGCATTGATTTGGAGGTGTGCCTTCAGCCGGATTCAATGAGTGCTCTTGAGTCTGATGAGGAGTTCATGGATGCTGTCTCCTTGCCCCACCAGCTCCACTAGTTTCTAAAGGTCTACCCTGCAGAAGACCAAGCCAAATCTGTCATTTGTGGGGAAAGAAAGCAATAGATATTTGTAAGTGTCTAAGCATTGCAGTTAACCTGTGCTTTGATTCTAATGGCATCAAAATGCAAGAATATATTGGTAATATCAGCAATTAATTTGCAAAGCATATGATGTTATTAGAAAAATATCTAAATAAAAAGAGTACTTGATATTCATCTGCAGAACATGTCACATACTCCTGTTTGAGTGTAAAATAGCAGTTACATATTGAAGATTTGTGCGAGTTTGACATTGCTATTAGGAGGTAGAGCTTTAGTAGCAGAATTTTTGCGATGTAAATCTTTAACTGAAAAGTTCTTTAGCGTTTTGAGAATTTACCAAATTACAGTGAATAGTGATTTAAAATTATGGATTTATAAAACATGACAATGGATTGTACATGCCATCTCTTTGTCCCACTAGTTTCCAAAGCTCCACCCTGCAGATGACCAAACCAAATCTTTCTCTAGTGAGGAAGGAAATAATAGCAGCTACCTAATTATATACCATGTGGAAGATTAAAGCCTCACCTTGTAAAATTAGGCCTTCAACTTATATCAACCATAGCACAGAACAAAAATCTGAAAACAGCAAGCTTCTTTGAGAATCTCTAAGTGAAACTTAAACTTCAAACATTCTGGATTTCAATACTTGGGTCACGTCACCGCTCACACATTTATCGTTAACCAATTAGACTCCCTTCTTATGAGCTCTTCCACTCTGAAATTGGCGTATAATAAAATATGAATATATCAGCATTATCAATAAACATACTCCATTTCTATCTTGTTCTGTATCATAGCATAGGAAAAAAGAAAAGGAACAACTGGCTTCTTTTTTAAGAATTGTGAAGTGAATCCTAATTTCTTACATTATGGATTTTAGTAATCTTGTTCACATTAACATTCAGCAATTCAAAGTGTATCTTTAACCATGTAGACCCTTCACACAAACTTTCCCACTTTGAAAATAGAGTATAACAATCCTTTCATTATCCTTTCTATCCATTTCCTTGCTTTGACCAAATTATAAAGTAGTGTTTTTGATACATGATTTGTTGGTATGGGGGGGGTTCGTAGTTTCTTCATTGAGTCCAAATTTTTTCAGTTAATTCTAGAGGAAGGGGGTCGTTATTACAGGCTGCAGATTTTTGAGAGGGGTAAATTCTTCATGAGGTCAGTTTTCATGGGCAAACTTGCAGCTCTGTGGCTGATGGCTAACTTAGAACACTTAGTTGTTGGGGTGAACCCCAAACATTTCTTTACTCTTAGAGAAGGTGACACAGCATATACTCTCCAAAGGAGTTCAAACTCTTTTGGTCAGTTCTTGCTGCTGACTGAGCTCAAGGCTGGTGGGTCTAGGAGATCAGTTTTTTTACCCGTTGGTAAAGAGAGGAATGGCTGGAGGACATTTGGCCTGGAACTTAGAAAGGTGTTGAATCCTTCTCTTTATGCAGTGGGAGGATTAGACCTTCCCAAGTTCATTCCTCAGCAAAGGGTTAACCTGGAGTTTCATCACCTTGGGACTTATGCTGAAGTTGTTCAAGGCTCTCATGAGTTTAGAAGGGAGCCAAAACAACTAAGTGTTACAGTCAAGGGGAAGAAACCTCAGCAAGGAGAGGAGAAGTTTGGGGTGAATCCGAGAAGCTCAGGTGCAGTTGGAGGAGATTATCAGGTGGAGAAACCTGGCAGTACGGTGGCTGTGGGAGGGTCTTGGAGGGAGAAAAGTCTTGCTGAGGTGGCTGTAGCTGGTGAGCTTTCCTTGGTAGATACTAGGATGAGCCTCCCAAGGCTTAGTTTGAATTCAAAAAATGCTGGAAAGGAGAAGGAGTGTGAGGCTGGGAGAGATGGCAGGTCAGGGAGAGGTCTTGTCGTGGAGATTGATGTGACTGGAAGGAGGCGGGTATTCTGGGAGAGCAGGAAAAGGGGAGTATCTAAGAGAAGTGAATCACGGGAGGTTGCATGGGGAGGTGATTCTGATACATCTAAATCCCTTAAATGGGTTCCAAAGGGAAAGGCCTCTAAGATTGGGCTGGGCTTTGGGACAAGCCCAGTGTGGACAGAACCATTTTTTAGCCCCCTGGATCCAGTTTCGTCAGGCCAGTGTTTTCCAGAAGTGGGTGAGGGCCCTTCGCATGGCATGGAAGGATCAGCCCAGACCCAGGTTGTTAAGTCTGGAGCATCGGCCCGGTGCGCAGTGTCCTTGGTGGAGGCCGATGCTCCTGACCTCGCCGGCGACAGCTCCGGCGACCCCACGTCGACTTCGGGCGAGGCCGATGGCCTTTCCGGCGCCGGCGCTTCCTCAGGCGAGCTCGCGGCGGCATCGGATGAGGCGTTAGGCTCCTCCGCCGCCGATCTCAGCTCCGGCGAGGTCGCGGGCTGCGCCGGTGGCCTTTCCGACGTCGGAATCAGCTCCGACGAGCTCTCGGCATTTCAGGTTGAGTTGGAAGAACGTTTCTCCACTGAAACTAGTTCTGATGAGTTGGAAAGGGTGTGTTCTAGGCCAAAGGGTGAGGGTGCCTTTAATGATATCAATCTGAGCACCTCTAGTACTGGGATTGTGCCTTTGGGGGCTAAGGAAGGGAATGAAGGTGGTCTCTGCTTGCCAACTGTTGACTTACCTGAGCAACCCAGGGTAGTGGAGCCCCCATTGATGGCTCTGTGTGCTGCCCCTGGGGTGAGTAATTTTTTGGAGGAAGATTTTACGCTTTCAAACCCAGGTTTGGGTGAAGAGGAGAGCTCACCTGTCCCTTTGATGTCTATCATCCCCTTTGGTTTATCTCTGTCAGCCGAGTATAGTGGCATTGAGGCAGTGGGGTGTGAGAGTGTTCTGGACACTTCTAAATGGGTGAAGAACAGACTCCCTAGCTTCAGTAAACTGGTGGGGTTGTCTTTGAACCGTCACGAGAAGCTTTGCATCGATTTGTTACAAAGGATTGAGAAGGAAATGATGGATGCTAAAGCAATGAATAAGAAAGATAATCCAACCAGAAAAGTTGTTATCTTTAAGGACAAAGGGAAGAGAGAATTGAGGAACCTGCTGTCCTCGGTTAATTATGACGGTAGGAAGTGAGATGGTTGTTGAGCTGCGTTTTCAGTTGGGATTTTTCAGCCTTTATGAATTTAAAAATTATCTCTTGGAATGTTAGAGGTTTGAATGACAGTCGGAAATGTTTAATAGTGAAAAATCTGTTGCGGGAGTGGAAGTGTGATGTTATATGCCTTCAAGAAACTAAGCTTTCAGGCTTGGATAGACAGATGGTGGGGAATTTGTGGAGCTGCCCGTTTGTGGATTGGGTGGCTTTAGACGCTGACCGGACAGCCGGTGGGATCCTTCTGATGTGGGATAGGAGGGTCCTAGAGAGGAAGGAGGTGCTGGTGGGTTCTTTCTCTGTGTCGGTTCAGTGGCAAGGGGTGGGGGACGGTTTCATTTGGGCGTGCTCGGGGGTTTATGGCCCTACAGATAACTCAGCGAGAGGGTTAATGTGGGATGAGCTGGTTGGTGTTCATCATCTTTGGAATGTCCCTTGGTGTTGTATTGGGGACTTCAACATAATCCGCTTCCCTAGTGAACGATTGGGTAACCCTCGTCTCACCCCGGCTATGGAACTTTTTTCGGAGTTCGTCGAGGACCTTAACTTGATTGATTTGCCTTTGGAGGGAGGGAGCTACACGTGGTCTAGAGGATCGGCTCGGCCTTTGATGTCTAGGATAGACAGAGTTCTGGTGTCCCATGATTGGGAGGAGCACTTTCCAGATGTGACCCAACGGATTTTACCTCGCCCTGTTTCAGACCACTTCCCAATTCAAGTGGAGGTTGGGGGAATGGCGAGGGGGAAAAGCCCGTTTAGGTTTGAGAATATGTGGCTCAAGACGGATGGGTTTATCGATAAAGTCCAGTCTTGGTGGAATCGTCACTCTTTCCATGGCACGCCTAGTTTTGTTTTTGCCAAAAAGTTGAAGGCTTTGAAGGAGGACATCGTCCAGTGGAACCGTGTGGAGTTTGGCCATGTCGGTCGCAAAAAGTCTCAATTATTAGAGACTTTGAAATGTCTTGACGCCAAGGAAGAGGAGTTTGGCCTCTCTGATGCAGAGTCCTGTGAGAGAGTAGAGGCGAGATCCGAGGTAGAGATTCTCCTTTCTTTGGAGGAAATCTCTTGGAGACAGAAATCTAGGATGTTATGGATTAAGGAAGGAGATAATAATACAAAATTTTTCCACAAGATGGCTAATTCCCGTAGAAGGTTTAACCATCTGAGTTTTCTGGAGGTGGATGGGGTGATCTATGAGGAGGAAAGTGAGATAGCTGCTTAGGTAGTAAACTTTTATAAAAATTTGTACCATGAGTCAGAAGAGTGGAGGCCCTTCGTGGAAGGCTTGGAGTTTGACCGGATTGATGAGTCGGAAAGGGACTGGCTTGAAAGGAGGTTTGAGAAGGAGGAGATTCTTCTAGCCCTTAATGAGTTGGCTGGAGATAAAGCTCCAGGTCCGGATGGCTTCTCTTTGGCTTTCTTCCACCATTGTTGGCGAGTGGTGGAAGGTGATGTTCTAGCAGTGTTTGAGGAGTTTTATCTTCATAGTAAGTTTGAGAAATCTCTGAATGCTACCTTTATAGCTCTTATTCCCAAGAAAAACGATGCTTCTAATATCCGAGATTTTAGGCCTATCAGCTTGGTGGGGAGCCTGTATAAGTTATTGTCGAAAGTTTTGACAAATCGGTTGAAACAGGTTTTAGACCAGTTGATTTCAGAATCTCAGAATAGTTTTGTGGGAGGTAGACAAATTCTTGACTCTGTCCTTGTTGCTAACGAGTGTGTTGATAGTCGCGTGAAGAGTAAGATTCCGGGGGTTATTTGTAAGCTTGACATTGAGAAAGCTTATGATCATGTGAATTGGGAGGCTCTTATAGATCTTTTGAAGAGAATGGGATTTGGGGAGAAGTGGTGTAGATGGATTCGCACCTGCATCTCAACTGTCCAGTTCTCCATTTTGGTTAATGGGACGCCTGCTGACTTCTTTGGGAGCACGAGGGGTCTAAGACAAGGGGATCCGCTTTCTCCTTTGTTATTCCTGGTTATGATGGAGGTCTTCAGTAGGATGTTGAAAAAGGTTGAAGATGCTGGCTTATTCAGGGGTTTTCAAGCAGTTGGTAGTCGGGGGGAAGGGGAATGTGTCTCGCATCTCCTGTTTGCGGATGACACTATTCTATTCAGTGATGCGGATGTAGATCAGATCCTTCATGTGCGGATGCTTCTCATTTGCTTCCAGGCTATGACAGGTTTGAAGGTTAATGTCTCGAAGAGTGAATTGGTTCCTATAGGGGAGGTTGATAATGTTCAAGCCTTGGCAGATATTTTGGGCTATCGGATTGGGTCTTTGCCTATGACCTATCTTGGAATGCCGTTGGGGGCTTCCCATAAATCGCCTTCTATTTGGAATCCTATCTTGGAGAATACTCAGAGGAGATTGGCGGGTTGGAAGAAGTTGTATTTGTCTAAGGGGGGTAGATTGACGCTGCTTAAGAGTACGCTTTCTAGCCTTCCTACTTATTTTTTATCCCTTTTTACCATTCCTTCTCATGTGGCTAACAAGATTGAGAAGATTCAGAGGGACTTCTTGTGGGGGGAATCGAAGGTTCATTTGGTGGGGTGGGATAAGGTGTGTACTCCTAAGGGTAATGGTGGTTTGGGTATTCGGAAGCTTACTACTTTTAATAAAGCATTGCTAGGGAAATGGTTGTGGCGGTTTGGGGTAGAGGAGACTCGTCTTTGGCGGAGGGTTGTGGCTCTGAAATTTGGGGAAGAATGGGGGGGTTGGTCTTCCAAACTTGGTAGGGGTGTTCATGGGTGTGGTTTATGGAGAAGCATCCGTAAAGGTTGGGGGGTTTTTAGCCAACACATCCGGTTTGAGGTAGGGGTGGGGAATAGGGTGAAGTTTTGGACGGACCAGTGGTGTGGGGAATTACCACTCCACCCTTCCTTCCCGATTGTGTATGGGATTGCCATTTGTAGAGAGGCTTCGGTAGCATCGTCCCTTGAACGGTTGGGGAATGAGAGAAGTTGGAAGGTTCATTTACTTAGAAATCCAAATGATTGGGAGGCGGGGGTCGTGGTTGATTTCCTTCAAACCTTGGGTTCTTCTTTACCTCATTCAGAGCATGGTGACCGTATGATTTGGAAATTATCAAAGAAAGGGGACTTTAACGTCCGTTCTTTCTATGATAAGCTTCGAGGTCCCCTGCCTATTATCTTTCCTTGGAAAGGTATTTGGAAGGTTAAGGCTCCTACGCACGTCTCTTTCTTTGTTTGGACTGCAACTTGGGAAAAGATTCTCACAGGGGATAATCTGCGGTATAGAGGCTTCGATTTTGTTGACTGGTGCATTATGTGTCGCTGTAATGGGGAGTCGGTGAACCATTTGCTTCTTCACTATGGAAAAGCTTTTCAGTTGTGGAGCCTGGTGTTTAGATCTTTTGGAGTCTCTTGGGTTCTGCCAAGATCAATTGCAGACACGCTCTTCGGTTGGTGGAATTGGTTTGGAAAGCACTCCTCTAGAGTTTGGAACCTTGCTCCGTTGTGCCTAATGTGGTGTATTTGGAGGGAGCGAAACTGGCGCACTTTTGAGGACAGGGACAAATCCGATGACCAATTGCTCGCTTATTTTAGTGGCTCTCTTTTTGATTGGTCTAGGGCTTGGGGACTCACCTCTAGTGATTCTATCCCTATGTTCCTTAGTTCTCTTCATTGTATTTAGTTCTTATCTGCTCTATCTGCTTTTTGTTTTCTCCTGTGTTTTCTCTTTGTTTGTGTCCCTCTCTGTACTCTTTCGTTAGCCTCTTGTTTTATTGAGGTTCTTTTAATATATTTTTCTCTTACTGATCAAAAAAAAAAAAAAAAAAAAAATAGAGTATAACAACATATAATAGCAGACTAACATAACATAAGCGCCTTATACAGACATAAAGTGTAGAATCCCCATTCTCTATATACGAGGTAATGAAGAATACAACTCGTCAATTAGTTTTTAATAACCAATCACTCCAAAATCCTAAGCTACTAAAAAATCATGCAACAATTATTGACTTGATGTAGCAATCAATACTATAGAATCACAATGAACCCAGTTTGTGCTATCCAGTGGCATAAATAGCTATGGATTAGGCAGGCAAGCCAACCTCAACCAAATTGAGTTGCTTATCAATAAAAAATCCCGTTAACGGGTACCTAGGATATTTGTTAATAGACATTTTAGGAAAATTTTAATCCTACTTTAATGGGAAATATAAAAAAAAATGTTAACTTCTTTTTCCATAACGGGTGCCCTCAGAGCATCTGTTAATTTTTCCATAAAAAATGGCCACAGGAAAGATTTCATTATACATGGGATCACCCAAAAACCCATTGCATCGACTATCACAATCCTTGTAATCACAAAATTGAGAAACAGATATACTATATAATACTAAATACTATCTACAATTTCACCGGAGTAAGCAAAATGGACAGCCCTTTAATGGGTACCGGGTTGATTTTGATTGTGCTCAGGTGGGTGTAGGTGTGGTGATAAGAGATTACCATGGAGATGTAGCTGCTTACATTGTGTGAGAAACTGAACCCAGCGATGGATAGTACTTTGAACAAACTGCTTGCTTTTGCGAGGAACGTTTGGTGTTTTGCTGAACATAGTTTTTGGAAATGATCCTCGTTTACTGTTGCTGCAGCCTGCAGGAGCACACACAGAAACCGAAACCTCTCTCTCTTGAGAGGGATGAAGTAAAGCAGATACGTTTGGTTGCTGCCTTTTCAATTTCTTTCCAAGATCTTGGTATTTTGGAATTTTACCATGATGTGAGAGAAAAGTTAAGAAAGTAAAAAGTTGAAAAAAAACAAAAAGAATTTCATGAGGTCGGTAAGATTGAGAATCACGTAAAATATTTTACAGGTAAAAATCAATCTTTTAACTAATTTAGAAAAATATATATGAGAAGCCAATTTCCTACCATACCAAAAATTAATAATGACCAAACTCACCAATCTATGGATCTTGCTCAGTTTTCCTTTTTTTTTTTTTTTGGTATTTTTGTACATGTATTATAAAATGATTGGAATGGCCATATAGGGTCAACAATTTTTTTTAAAAAAAAAATTTAAGGTTAATTATGCCGTTAAATATTGAAAAGAAGCTGTGATTGTTTGATTTTTATTGGAGCAATAAGGGCTCGTTTGGTACGTGTGTTTAAATAACAATTTTCAGTTTTTTTGAAAATATGTGTGGGTGAAAAAGTATGTAGAAATACGTATAATGTTGTTTAAAAACTGAAAACATATGTTTAAACTTGCATACCAAACGGGGCCTAATACTCTAAAAAACTGAATTGTTAAGGGTTTATTTGTTAAGAAACCTATGTTTTAATTATGCCATTATGGAAACAAAAAATGAAAAAAAATAAAAAAAAAGACTTTAGCGTGTATGACTTGGATGGAAGAATCTTCTCTTTGAATAGTCAAGCACGGTTAAGAGTCTTGCAGCTGAATTCGCATCTCCTAGTGCTTTAGGCTATGTTTGTTTCGAGAGAAAACAAAATAAGAAAAATATTTTACACCCAATAGCGTGTTTGGGTGGACCGAAAAACATAGTTGAATTGAAAATAAATGGAGTGTAAACGAATTTCCCCTTTTGTTTTCCCTTCAAATGATTTTACACTCCTCATAAATTTCAGCTAACCTTAACCTAAACACACACATGAAGAAATTTTTTTGCACGAACTGATATGGAGGCCCTAAGAATGTACTATCATACCATCACCATGTCTCAATGACTAAATTTGGCTCATATTTGCCTCCCATTGATTGTTTTTGGTTATAGTCAATGTAAAATTTTAAAATAAATTTCATTTAGTGCTTTACAAATTTCGATTTCCAATAGCTTTAACATAAATAAATAAATTAAACACCATCTTTTCCTTCTTAAATTCAATGTTTCCAATTCCATAAAAACAATTTCAAGGCACGTGCTTCCTTGAAAGTCTTTAAAAAGTATTATTATCAATCTAATTTTTTAAAAATTTCTAACTTAAATTATATTTATAAGTTGAAAAGTCATATAAGAGTATGGGTGTGCATAGCTCACGTTGATGAGATTTTCAATTCAACTCACAATGGTCGGGTTGAAAAGAACTCAATCCAACACAACCCATCATAAGGGTCCAACCCAACCCACGTGGATCGGGTTGGACCCATGTATTGGACAATTTAAAAAAAGAAAAAGAAAAAGAGAGAGATAAGCATAAGAACAACAAATTTATAAGATTATCAACATAAATAACAACAAATTTACTAATCGAACTTGAGCATAGAACCAAATTAATACAAAACTATTTGATTCGGGTACATACTCATTTCTCAAAACATCACACATTAGATAATCTATTTCACACTATATTACATTAAAATATTAATTTTCTTGATTTTTTTTTAAATTATTTCTCTTTCTTTACTCATAACAACTATTATCCACTTTATTCCTTCATCATTGAGATATGTAAAAGAATAAAAAAACTAAATGCAAAGTAAATAGTGTTAGTATAAATTTATATAATTATTGTAGCAACTTTGCTAATTTACACAAAAATTTCATAGATACTCTCGGAGTATAGTGAAATGAAGCTCCCTCCTTTCACATTTGTGATAGACTCATTATGAATTTAATGAGTAGATCTTACCATAAATGTGAAAGGAAGAAACATCATTTCACTATAATTTGGTAGTACCTAAGAATTACTTAATTTACACAGTTTTAACTTAACTGATGTGAATGATTTTGGAATTTAATTGTGTAAAATTGATATATATATTTATTTTGCGTTGTCTAATGCAAATGCTCTTATATTTTTAATTTAATATGAGATGAAGATGGAAGTCCCTATTGGTAACTCGTTTTGGTCCCTCGCCTAAAAGACCTTAAATGCCCAAATCAAAGTTCAAAAACACAAATTCTAAACTTTTGCAACCATACGGATATTGTATGCACGACAGCCAATGCCAAATTAAAGCAAGCTCAAGCTAAACTAAACTCAAGACAAAGGTAGCCAAATATACGGTAGGCTTTGCTTGATGCCCAAGTTTAGCCCCCTGAACATAGGGACAAAAACCAAAGAACACTTGCATGCATGGTTGAAGGACAAAATCAATGCTCTACACAAAGACATGTGTCATGACCCAATGCAAGTTCAATAAATGGTAGGCTATGATTTTGTCATGTGACTCATTAATCAAATTTAATCAATAATATTATAGTCCCTTTTGGAACCCCATTTTGGTCCCTCCCCTAAACAAAACTAAAATGTCTAAATCCAAAGTTTAAAAACACAAATTCTAGACCTTGGCAGCTACACATATATTTTATGCAAGACAAACAAGATCCAATTCAAGCAAGTTCAAAGCAAAACCCAAGCAAAGCCATTAAGAGAAGCAAAGCTAGTTGCCTTATATAAGAACAAAAGCCAAAGAACACATGATACAATGGCATATTTTGAGTATACACTGTATGTATGGTTAGAGGACACAATCAAATAGTACATTTTATGACCAGGATTTTATAATTCTATTTTTAAAGAACTAAAGGCATGCATGCACGCTATAATACAATTTCAAAATTTTTTTCATACATAAGAAATCATAAATATTTTTTAATCACAGAATGGTATATATTTTCAAATTATTGAAATTTGAACATGAAATAAACTCTAGTTCAAGGACAGTTGTGCAGTTTTTTCCCCTCCCACTCTGCATCCCATTGTTGGGTTTTCTTTGGTTTTGTTAACCAATAAGTTTATTAACATGGTATTTTTCATATTTTTTATATGGTTAAATTGACATATTATAATTGATGTATAGTACAGTATAAATTATGGCACTAATAACACATTAGTTTTAATTTTTATTTTTTGTGAATAGCTTTATTCCCTCTCTTGTGTGTGTTTATTTATTTTAAGAGTAATCTTTTTTTTTTTTTTGAGGAAAATTTTAAGAGTAATCTTTAAAAGATTTTTTTTCCTATTTTTTACATAGTTGAATTGACATATTATAATTATTTATGTATAAGACAAATTGTGGCACTAATAACCCTAATAGTTATTATTATTATTATTAGTTTTTGCTGAATAACCTAATAGGATTATGTAAGTAATCTTTTTTTTTTCTTTTTATAATCTAGTTAAGTAATCTTCAAAGAATTTTATATATATATATAAATCTGAAACAACTAGTGATTTTTAAAGAAATTAAAAAATTATGCCTCCTTTCTAAATAAATCGTAAAGCATTGATGTTGACTTAAATTAAATAAAAGCCAGTGTATCTTTGTCCATGTCAGCCTTTTACAGTCACAGCCAATCAAACTCAACCGCTAGGCAACAACTCATTCTCTTGGTTCCACAAAAAGTCCATGCCCCACCCATCATTGCACCACTAAAAATCCGCCACATAAGCCATCCTCTTCCCAATACAACCCCTCTAAAATTTCGCCACGTGTACTTAAACTCTGTGCACCCACAAAAACACAACAAGTGAACGGCTCACAAGCGAAGAAAACATGCACTTTTGGTACCACATGGTCACAACAAAAATAAACCTCGTATAGTAGCTTCACAGACACGCTTTCGTCGTAAACAAACACATAAACCCCTCCCCACCATATCTGATTTCTCCGCAACCTTAAAACCCTATCCCTCTCTCTCAGTTTCTCTCCAAATTCATTTTCAATGGGAGATCCTATTCCTAGTACTCAGAAGCTGAAACCCACGACGTCGTTTTCACTCCCACCAGGTTGTCGATTCCACCCATCTCAACAAGAACTCGTCTCTTACTACCTCGCGAACAAAAACCGTGACCCGGACCCGAACCCGGATGAGAATTTTTCCAACGGCTACGATTTGATCAGGGAGCTGAACCTTTTCGATTACGACCCATTTGAGTTACCGGACGATACGTGCTTTTCGTACGGTTTCGGAGGAAGGAAAAGGCACTGGTACTGTTACTGTTGCACGAGTAGTAGTAGAATTAGGAGCAGAAGGAAAACAAAGAACGGGTATTGGAAGAGAAACGGAAAGGTGAGAGACGTGGTGGGACCATGTGGGAGGGTCCAGGTGGGGTCCAGAAAGAGCTTCGTTTTCTATTTGGGGAATTCACCTGAGACTGCGTTCAGGACCAGTTGGGTTTTGTATGAGTATGCTCTTGCTGATCATCTTAAGGTAAAAAAATAACAATCTTGTTTTTCTTAATTTATAGAATTTGATATTGCTAAATTTGATATTTGATGATAATTATAGTAATCTGGTGTGAAAGTTCGGTTTTTGTTTTTGTTGTTTGTTTATTTGTTTTTGTGGATAACTGGTGGATGCTGGAATTGTTGAGTTTGGGTTTATGAAAAGTGACTTGTTGAAAAGGTTAGGAGGTTTGTTTTCATGTTGTCATTATTCCTTAAAGCGAAAGTACAAATAAGTGCTACTATTCTATTCCATAATTGATAATAAGAGAGAGCTATGCTTTGTGTAGGGTCATGATGTAATACCATTGGTTGGTTTCTTTTAATGGCTATTTGCTTACTGTTTTTTCATTAGGAAAAAAAAAGGGATCATATATAAGGTGCTCTCAAAATCATGAAACAGTTTATGGTGGATAATTTGGACAATTTATAAATCAGGGAGAACTGGTTAATCACTTATTTATGTGCCTCTGTTTTCTTTAGTGAAATAATTCATTCACTTTGTTTAGCCCCCCATAACAATAATTATCTCATGCATACAATATATGCATCTGCCTTGTCGCACTGTGTGGACCCCACAATCATGTGAGACCTACACGCTTTGAGAGGAATGATGTATATGTGGGATGCATGAGATACCTTCGTTGAGCCATGTAGACAAGTCCCTAAACCTACACACACCAACAATTTTCTGCTCTGTTTGGGTGATGCATATTTATTAGAAGAGTGAATTTTTATTCTGTTCTGTCTCTGCTTATTCTTTAAACCCTGTAACTTTATATTTATTTGCAACCTCTCTGGAACTTGTTTGTTTAACATTGACCAGGGAAGGAATAGTGTTGGTAATTTCTTGGTTGACCTATCTGGGAACATTTTGATCAATGTATGGCCTTGACCATATATGTCATGAAGCATTGATCAATGAATGGCTTTTACTTGTTCAGTCTTCCAATCAATGAGGCATTGTTTGTTTTTGTGTTTCCTATGTAGTGATTTAATTATTATTTGTTCTCATCTGTGGATAATGATGGTTTTCTTCTTTTTTAGATTGAGTTTTGCAAAATCAAGGTGGACAGAAGTGGGGGTTAGTGTTATTGGTTTTTCTTATGTTTCTTGTTAGACCTTATGTGTTTATCCATCTGCAGGCTTCTTTTGTTGTGTGTCGAGTATTCTCTAAATCTCGTGCTGGAAATAGCATCTCAGACAATGGGTTAAGTTCTTGTGCTGAAGAGAGTATTTCGGCAGTGCGTCACATTGGCATTCAGCATGATGGGTACTTCACCTCTGATACTGCCGAAGCTAAAATTCAAGGTGATAACTCTGTTGACGGAAATAATGAAATACCAAGATATCCAATGCAATTGGGTAGTGAGTTAGAGGATCAAATCATGACTGGGCCTGTTTCTGTTGCCAGTCTTCCATTTCCTTCGGTCATGCAGCCAAGGGAGCCGGTAACATATCTAAACATGACTCTTATCCATATGCTCTGTATATAATATTTGGTGCTAAAGCCTATCTTCAGTTTACTATGTAATGGTTTATTTTACTAATATTTTCTTGTCATTTTGATATTTTATGTTGGATTCTATGTTGATTGGCTGCACATATACCTTACACTTTAGGATTATGTTTTTTTTTTTTAGCCATGTTTACTGCAGAATGTCAAGAATTTCTTCCACATCACATTTTCCACAATTTTACTCTTGCCACCAATTACCAGCTATTCCTTTAGCAACTTCCTGCAAGTTTGTTCAGAGCTAAAAGTTACTTTTATTTCCAAATTTCTTAAAATTTTGCTTGAGGACCTTTATTATTTGCATCACCACATTTGGTGTCAACTGTTCAAAATGAAAACTTGTTAACATGATGACAGAAATATATTTTCTTGCCATCCCACATTCTACTGATATTTATGTGAAGATTGTGTGTGAAAAGTGAGGTGTAGTCAACTATACAAGTTTTAGATACTTCCACAGATAGAGGCAGCATATCGGGCCTGCCTGATCTTTTAAAATGGGATTTGAAGTTTGAACTATGTTTTTGGTAACCTTTGATATTTTTTCCTTAGTCCACCTTTGTTTGCACTTGTTACTCTTAAAATTTTCTAGTGAATCCTTTGTTGTCTAGAGTGGGCCAACAGACAATGACGACAACAACAATTTAGCCTTAGTCCTAAAATGTTGGGCTTGGCTATGGATCTTTAGCAAATTAATCGGGGTCAGCCACATGTATTCTTTTCCACTAGTCTATCATATCCAAAGTCATACTCTATGTTACCTCCTTAATGGACGTGCCATTTTTTTTTCTACTCATATTAATTTTATTTTAGGCTCTCCTCTACATTTTTGCCTTCCCTCAACTCGAATTAGCTCAGTTTTCCTCACTGGTTCATTAATTGCTCTTCTTTGCACATGATCAAACCATCTCAAGTGACTCTCCCTTATCTTTTGATCCATAAGGGGCCACTCATCTCAAGCAACCCTCTATCAACTTTAAGCTAATTTCCCCATTTATCTATCTTAACATTTCCATTTCAACTACACTCATTTTGTGGGCATGTTTCTTAACAGCCCAACATTTAGATGCATCGAGTATAGTTGGTCTTATAGCAATCTTATAAAATATATCGTTTAACTTAACAGTTATTCTATGATCACAAAATACTATTGATGTGCTTCTCCACTTATTCCATCTTGCTCATTTCTATGATTCACATCATTTTTAATCTTTCCATCCTTGTAATCCACAGTATCAGAAGCTCATTGTTTGGTATCTTTTGACCATCATATCTTACAACCCCTTCATCTTTGTTTCTACTTTTACTAAACCAAGACTGTTTCTTTTGGTTGAAAACATTTTCCTGAATATATTTTCCCACTTCTTTTTTGTGGGTAAACCTATGGCATTCATTCAAAGACTAAGGAACAGCAAATTTATCAGGACAAAGCCTGTTAAAGTATAGCCCAGCAAAGTCAGAAAAAACTATTAATTTCATTCCTCATCTTATTTCTTCTAGGTAGGCAGATTTAACTCCTCTTTAATCTAACAGCTTCCTGAACTTTTTCATGCCATCACCAAGTCTCCATATTCAGTCACCCACATCTTTTAATTCTCCAAATACTTCTTTATCACTTATTTAACACAACTAGCAATTTCATTCCACATCTTATTAATATTTTTGTCTTGATCCAATTTGCCTTCTTTGGTTATTTTATCTTTGAAAACATCTTGTTTTCTCTCCCTTCAAATGTCACCACCTAATTCTTAGGCTTTTCTGTCTAATATCTCTTTTTCATCTTCAAATACATATCTAGTATCACCAACTTATGTTTAGTGGTTAAGTTCCCACTTGGTATCACCTGACAAATTACAATCTTGATTACATCTACTATCAACTTTTCAAGTAACGGTGAAATATATATTTTACTAATGTTTGTTCCACTTTTGAAGGTGGAGTGCGTAGAAAACAGTGGTAATTTGAGATTTCTACTGAGCCACTTGTAAAAAAAAATCTATGTAGTTGTACCAAAAAAGAAGTTGGTATATATAAGATTTATTTAGTTATTTGTCATGTTAAGTTTACATTCTTTTATAAATACAAGTGTTTTTCTTTTCATGTTGGTTATATCCCTTTTTGTGTTGTGGTTGGTGTGCAGGTGAGCTCGACTGGGCTTCCTGGAAGTGGTTCAATGTTTGTTGAAGGTCTGACTGACCGGCAATTATTTTCCATTTTAGAGGAAGATTTCATTGAGTTGAATGATCTCCTGGACTGACAATTCATTAGAGACATTGAAGCAGTTGGTTT
The DNA here is from genome assembly GCA_029955455.1 of Quercus agrifolia. Taxonomy (NCBI): domain Eukaryota; kingdom Viridiplantae; phylum Streptophyta; class Magnoliopsida; order Fagales; family Fagaceae; genus Quercus; species Quercus agrifolia. The sequence continues at coordinate 89,632,124 of JARQAD010000001.1, read as the reverse complement.
TAAAGATATATGTGAATACTAATCCTGATGCTCAGGCTATTGCTGGAATCACCTTGTTTTCAGAACAGGTTTATGTACCCCAGAAAAAAATGAGAAGCATTTTAAATATTGAAAGCCTCTTGAGAAACATTAGATGAAGTTGACATGTGTCAGTTTTGAAGTTGAGAGAGATGTCACGGCTGGATCGCTTTGCATTGTAAGGTAGTTACTATGTTATTGACTTGTAATTTCTTTTTACCCATCCCATTTGAAGAAACATTCAGCAATTTTTTGTTTTTGTTTTTTTCTTTTGGTCTGGCATGCAGATTTGTTCTTTTGCCTGATAGAAGGCTATTTTTCTCCAGAGGACTACTGAAAAAGATTATTATGTATATATATTTGACGATGGAAATCCAACGTGGGTTACATAAGTATCGGCTGCTACACTTGGCTTGATCATGCTGTGCTTGTTCCTGTGATGCTGGAGTGGAGTTCATTTTCACTCCAATTGCTTTCGTGGCAAAATTAAAAGTTTCCACTACCTCTCCAAAGCCTTCCTGTTGCAAGGCCTCTTTTCCTTTAGCTTATCTCTTTTTCAACTATTGCCAAAGAGCTTGAGTTATTATAAATTCTGTGCTTTCTAGTGCTACCGTTCTTGTTTCTTCTTGAATAGCTTTATGAAACTGTTATATTACTAAATGATGAACTTGATTGCATAATTGACTGTAGTAAGCTTGGGATCACACAATTGTGTATGATCTGGTTCATAGTTTCTAAGTTGACTAGTGAATGGAATAATGCTTTATAATATGTGATGCTAGAGGAGCATTATCTTTAATAGAAATTGTGAAACTGGCTTATTTGATTTGCTTGATGCAATGTCTTGATATGAGATTTGTGCATTTGTACCACTCAATTGGTTTTGTCTTTTAGTGCTGTGTGAAGAACTTTCGCAAAGGTTAAATGGTAATAGTTGCAACCTGAATTCTGAACCCTATTTTTGTTAACATCTGAAATCTGCAAGAGATAATTTGGTTCTTGGTATGTTATGATGTTTTGTATGGTTGGGAAGTATGCTCATGAACATTTGGCTTCTTGTCTGGTTGAAGTGGTAGAGAAATTTAATGCAGTAACTTTATCAGGAATGTCTAGCAACAGTGTATTTGGTAGTCTTTTTGGGAACTCCCAGGAAAGTATTAGTTGTGAAATCTCAACATTTCATGACCAGCAACAATTTACTCACTACTTAGTAGTTTGTTTTTGGGAAGTATCGGGAAATTAGTTTTTTCTATGGCAACTTGTGAAATCTCAATTGGCACCTTCTAGTGTTTTCAACAGAGACATTTTATGATTCAAATCCTTCCTCCCCTAATTTTCGAATTATTAAAAGAAAAGGAATCTCTATCAGTCTAACATTTAATGTGTACAGTTTTAGGACTTGTATATTTCTTCTTTCTGTGACATTGAGAAGATTAGTGTAGAGATGTCACTTCTGCTGTTGTGGTTAATGTGATCATAAATCGAATGCACCCAAAATTTGTCTTGTATTGGGAGTCTGTAGTTTATGCTACATGCTTAAGATGAATATGATATATATATTTTTAAAATCTGATGCTAATGCCTACAATTTTTGACTTGTGATTTGTTTATGTTTGGCTCCTAGAGCCCCTCTTTTCTAGCATTAGGTGCGCCATCAAGGCTAGCATAGCTTTCCTTTAGGACTAGGAGCATGGTTGTGTCCAAATTTACCCAGAGAAAAAAAAGAAAAAAAGAAAAATGAAAGAGACTATTCTTGAATGGTGGTTGATGAAATGTTTGTCTCAACTCTCAAGGCTCTTAACTTTTTCAAATACCGATTGTGTGAACGTATTGTCAATGGAATAAGTTTTTCCCAGATGGGAAATAAGGGAGGCCTACGATTAAGTTTCCTGTCCATTTCAATCTTCCCTCTTCTGTTAATTTGGTGGCTTTTAAAGGTACCTTCAAAGTAATGATGTTCTTATTATTTGGTGAATAGATTTGTGCCTTCTTGGCTGCTATGCTTGACCTTCGTAGCACCACGTTTTGGTTCGTCGTATAGTAATGATAATCCAAAAAGACCACGGGGTTGTTTGGTAAGTTCAGTAATTGCAATGAAGAAGCAATGAATATGATTTTGCGTGGTATGTTGGATGAACTTTTAAAAGCTGACAAGTAGTACTAGTACATTGAATTATTTTTTGAAAATTTTTAGTTCCCAATTATAAAAAGCTGTGCTTGTTAAATAAACATATCTATATTTACCGCTCGTCCTGTTTGACTTTATCTGTGTACAATTTCCCTTTGCTTTTCTCTCATGCGTGAAGTAGTGTCTTATTAGTGTCCTGGTGGGCTGGTTCCTTTAAAGAAATTAGAAAGTTCATTCTTTTTGCTATTTTGGAGTAGAGACAGAATTTTGAGTGTATTTAACTATTTATGTTGTGATTCCTACCGGAAGTTGTGTTTCACTATACTTGGTGAAAAGTAAAGTAACCAAGGTTTGACACATATACAAGTTATGGCAAATGTGGGGGCAAAGTTTATGTTCATAGACTTTTTGAGAATCTTGACTCTTTGAAGTTTTTATCATTCTTATGTGATTATAATTTTTTTAACATTGAATCTTCCTTGTAACCCTTTCATGTGTATGCTTTAAATAAGTACATATTAGTTGTCATGTGCATGATCATTACCATGGGTGCAACCTCCACCTCTCTCATATGCTCACTCCTCCTAATACAAATGGGTCACATTTCAATCCCCGCAATTTTGTAGGCCCAATGTTGTGATTTCCTTTTGCTATTTGGAGTAAGGACAGAATTTTGAGTATATTAATGTTGTGATTTTTATCCTTTCTATATTAAAAATCAATTGTCTTTTTGACTTGATAATATAAAATAATCATTATAAAGCGGAGGTCGTTAAAATTACATTTTATATATATATATATATATATATATATCAAAAAATAATAAATAAAATGTTGTGATTCCTAGAGGTGGTTGTGGTTTCTATGAGGCAATCTTGACCCCTCCCAAAGTTTTTATCATTCTGTATGTAATTATAATTCTTTTACCATTAAACCTTCCTTGTCACCCTTTCATGTGAATGGCTTTAAATAAGTACTTACTAGTTGTCATGTGCATGATCATTATCATAGATGCAACCACCACCACCTCTCCAATATGCTCTCACCTCCTATAATACAAGTGGGACATTTCAATCCCTGCAATTTTGCAGGCCAGGTGAGAAGTCATGAGTTTTGCTCCCTTGGAATAAATTCATTTAATCACTACACTACCCAACTTTTATAAATTAAAAAAAGAAAAGAGAAAAGATATAAGAATAAAAGGCCACCTCACCCCCTTGTATGAGTGGCTCACTCTTTTTTGTCAAGACAGCCCACTACCTTGCTATGTTTACCAATGGTTATAGGTATTTTTCTCTAATACAAGAGTCAAATATGCAAAATTGTTTTCAACTTGGTAAATGATTGATCTTAAATGTATGACAGAGCACCTAAAGGAGTAAACATTTTTTTATATGCTGAGCTGTGGCCTTTTCCTTGGGCTAAAACTTAGGTTTGTCTAATTTTCTTCATTGTCAAAAGCAATGAAAAATTTCTAATATTCTCTTTGGTGGAGCGTGGAGGAATCATCACCCTTATCTTAGCGGTACTATAATAGTTAAAAATAAGTTGTACGCTATGGTTATATAAGCTATCCATATGGGGGAATGGGAGTTCATTTCTGTGGCCTAAAATTAACACATAAAATACGAAGATATATATAAATTGCACAAAGCAACCACCTTGGAAAGGTGAATGAGAGAGAAGGGAAAAATAAAAAAGAAAAGAGAGAGGAATATGATCAGAATATAAAGAATATAAAAGGCCCACGATTGAGATATGAACGGAAATGGACGGAAAAGAAAGTTAGGGGGGGCACAATCTGAGAGGAGAGAGATACCAAGAAAGACTTTAGGTTTATCTATTCACACCTCTTTTAAGTAAAGTTATAGTAATGTCAGCCTATTTGTACTACCAACACACATATACAGAGGAAAACTCCAATCATATAATAAAAACCATGACCACCAAGTCACCAACCATACCCAATTTTTGATAAACCACTCCCTCAATTGTAACCGACAGAAATATTTAAGTAACCTATTGGTATTTCAATTTTGGGTACATTGACTCTTATATAAACCCATTACCCACAAGACTTAGTCTTTCCACCCCATGTGATGGCAACTAAAGTCCCAACCACAAATTTTTTGCACAAGCACCCAGATTTTTGGGTGTTGAAGAAGATCTAAAGGTCATTAAGTAATGGGACCTAAAATAATAACTAAATCCATGCCACATATACCTTTTTATACAGGTACTAATTTGTTTATTTATTTAGAAATTACATAAAAAGAACCAGAATTTATACCATATTCCAAATTAAGTCAAATGTTCTAAATTTTTTCAATTAAATCCCAAATTTATGAAATCGTTTCAATTTAATTCCATCTTTGTTATTTCTTTATGTTATTCTAGATTGTAACCTAACCATCTTTGCTAGTTTTTAGCTTTTATGTATAGTTTTTTAAAACATTAATTTTTTGACTTTTTATTTTAGTACAATTTAAGTAAAAAGTTACACAAAGTTAATGCCAAACGCAAACTTAGCAGGAAAAAAAAACTAGAAATCATTAATGAAGTTTAAAATTTCACCTTGAATTTGTTCATAAATCAATTTAGCAATTATTAAACCGAAAGGATAGAGAGAGAGAAAAAAAAAGATTGCTAGGAAATTAAAACCTGTTACTTGGATAAAATATAACGTTTTATCAATTATTTTTTCCTTTTTTTTTAAAACTCAATTATAGTACACAACAACAAAGATAAATAACAGAGATAAATAAAGACTTAAAATAGAATTTATTTCATAAATATTTAAAGGCACAATACATTAGGCATGTTATTGGTTATGTAATTTGAATAGAGGAAACTCCTTATATGGTTGTATCTGCTGTAACTCATGATATAATATTGTTATCTTCATTTTAATAAAGATTACCATCTTCTTTAAAAAAAAATCATAAGCTTTTAGGAAGTGACCAAAAAGAAATTGTGATCTAATATAAAAAAAGGGGATAAAGAATTTGGACTTTTTTTTTTTTTTGGGTTTGAATTTGGACTTTTTTATAATATCTATTTTTGTTTTGGATCACAACTAAAACAGAGCTAAAATTAACAAGTCACAAGAAGGAGTCTTCAAAAAAGGAGGGAGACAGGGCAGGGGCAAAGGCAAAGGAGAGAAAGAGCAGTAAAGGAGGCAGGCAAGCAGGGCAGGGCAGTAGGACAGGTGCTTGGCGTGAAGGAGAGATGTATACCATAACAACAAAGTTAACAACACAACACAACAATATCATCATCATTCATCAAAACTAACAACGACAACAAAAAGATAGAGAGAGAAAGACAGAGACTAATTTAGAGAGAGAGAGAGAGAGAGAGAGAGAGTGGGGCTTTAACTTTGCATTGGGAGCCGAGTCAAAAAAATTGGTTATTATGCTATTTTTAATTTTTGTTTATTATTATGGTTTTCAAAGAGAAAGAAAGAAAAAAAAAAATCACGAGGAAAGACAGGGGACCTTAAGCACATTTGGTAAGCAGCCAAATAGTAGTGCATCTTTGCCCCTACCCAGTTGTTTTTGGCCTTTTATTTTATTCAAATATTTATTATTATGACTAGTATTACTCTCTCTCTCTCTCAAACTCTATCTCTTTCTTTTGGGTTATTTTGTAAATTAAATTTAAAAAAGATTATTGTCCTCTTTAATCTCTCACCTTATTTTTTTTTCTTCTTCTCTTTTTTACACTTCGTTTTCTCTATCTCATTACTCAAATCCTCCACCTAAAGGCTCTCTCTCTATCTCTCTCTTCTTCTCTCATTTGCTTCTTGGGGTTTGGTTGTCTCACCTCTCTCTTTGGAAAAGTCCAAGCCAGCCGAACAAGAGCACAGCTTTTTCTCTCATCTATCTTTTATCTGGGCTAGTTTCTTTGTTTTCTGGCCCAGATTTTTACATATAGATCAGCCTCTTCTATTTTCATCTCCTGGGTAAGCTTCTTTTTTTTTTTTTTTTTTTTTCTTTTTTCTTTTTTTTTCCTGCAACTATTTTTTTGATTGATCAGATGGTGACAAGATCGGATTTTGATTGTCATGTTTTATTTATATGTTATTTTTGTTTTCTGGGTTTCTTTTGTAAAGCAAAATTTAGCTGAAAAAAAAAATATGGGTTTTTATTTTTAAAGCTTTTAGTGCTATTTTAACTAGGAGGGGTTCTGTGTTTTAAAGTCTGTTAATTGAGTTTGGGTTTTCATCTGCTATTTGATTTGTAAAATCATTTTTGATGAAGCTGGTTTTGAATAACATTTAGCTCATATTTGACCCTGTCAGTGCTGAACCGATCTAAAAAGTTTTCTTTTTTTTTAAAAAAAATATAATATTTCTATAGGGGATTGATTCAGTGTGTATGTGTGTGCCTTATAGAAAGGAAAAAAAAAAAAAAAAAAAGATAGTAAATTTAAGTTTTCTGGGAATGCTTTTTTGTGTTTCTGTTTTGCCTTTGAAATCATGTAACTTTGACTTGGTGGTTCTGTAGCATTAGTTTTTGCTTGCCTTGTTGGTGTTTGATTATATGTGATTGTGATTGCTTTGAAATGCTCTGGTGGGGGTTCTGTGTAGTATGGATGCTTCCTTTTTATTTACTTTGTAGGCTGAGGTTTGGGTGGTGGAGATTGTGAGTTTTACAGGAATGCTTGTATCCCTTGCGTGTCTTAAGGTTATGATGCGTGGTAGGCATAATTTTTTGTCTCACATTGAGCTTAATTTTCATCCATATATACAAAATGGTAAAGAATGAGTCAATTTGTTATTCATTTACTGTTAGCAGGTCTAGATAGCATATGGGTTAATTTGCTATGCCCATTTGCTTTTGTAACTTTTGCTTTGATTGTCATTGCTATTCATCTACTACCATTGGTGTTCTAGTGGTATTTGTCACCCTTCTATGTTTCATGTAGACATGATATTATGAGCTTACAGTCGTTATCGGTATATTGACATATAGAATAGCAACTGATGTTTGGATGATTTTACACCCATTGTGAGTTGAATAGTATGAAACAGCAATCATTAATGTTACTTCTGAGTTTGTAGATGGTTTGCTTCCCCCTTTTTTGTCCTTAATCTTGCTTCGTTGCTGAAGATTCTTGACATCTGACCATCTGAGAAACTTGATAAGGCCATCATTTCTGTGTTCATAATGTAGTGTAAGGATGGTTCCTGTATTTTTGTTCCTTTTGACACTAAATAGAGATAAATAGCTTCTGGTTTCTCAAGTGTCAAGAAACTTCATCAATGCAGCCAAAATTTTCACCTAGTCAAAACACAAAAGAGAGAACCAATAATTCATACTTGACTCTGATGCATGTTATATGTTCCAAACTTCCATTGATCTATCTGATAGGTCTATATATGGCTTAAAACAACTACAGTTTTAGAATATCATACTTTTATAAAACACATGAGAGTTGAAACGGCAAGCAGTGTATCAAGTAACTAAATGCAGAAGAAGTTGTAGAAAAAATATTTATGGTTTCATTGAATGGAAATGTTAGCAAATTAACTATGCCATACATAAGACTACAGTGGTAATCACTCTAGTAATCACTCTATCAACATCCCACACTAACCTGTCAAAATATAACTAAATGAAAATGAGATAATTACTTGTTCATAACAACATCATTGATCTAAACTTAATTTCCACCTTGGGTTCAGGTCAAGTTGGCATTTTTACACATTCTAATGCAAATACATAAGTATGATAATTTTAACCATCACCACACCACTACTATCAACAGCAGCAGTGAAGGGAGTTAAAGACGAATCTTTCTTTTTTTTGGGAAGGGGGAAAGAATAAGAAAAACAATGCATCACTAACAGGCATCAGAATTACCTTGTCATCAGCACTTCATTTAGGCACCCTAACTTTGAACACCAACATAATGCATACACAATAGACTGTTATATTGGTAGATTAGTTTGGAGCTCTCTTAACTTCCTAATTTAATGTCTTTGTTGCTTTGTTGTATCAGGTGTACTGAAAGTGTACTTGACTTACAGTTTCTATTGGAATTTTTTTTCCAGACTTTTACCTGTATCTTTATAACGAAGCTGTTGAGGATCCATAGCCGACATAAAATTTTGGGACTAAGGCTCGACTGTTGTTGTTGTTGTTTCTAAGGAAGCTATTATTAGCCCCAATGCAAGGGCAGAGGGGTAGAATTGGTTCCTTGACCGAGACTTTGGAATTTGACCATGGATCTACATCGAGTAATGCTGCTATAGAGCAGCAGATTTGCTGGAATAATATGCGAAATCCTGCAGGAAATCTAATGCCAGATTGTATTCTATCACCCAGTGATATGAACATCACATATATGAATTCTATGAACCATGAACGGCCGATGTCTAGCGGATGGAGCTTAGGTGAACCTAGTTCTGGCAATGCCCAGAGTGAGGTCAGTCATGAAGAGCGGAAAGCAGAACTTGGATGGCCATCTTCTGGAAGTGGTTGTGCTGGGGCTGGTTCAAGGTTAGAAGAACAGAGCTGTGAACCAACTCATATATTTTCAGTTGAAAATGTTAATATGAACCCACTGTTTTTGCAAAGTTCCAATTCTGATGTGCATACCCAGAATCTCAACTTAAACACAGGTTTTGTGGGTAATGGTGATGATAATAGTCAAGTCTTGGAATGTCCTAATATGCACAAGTCTAGTGGATCAGAAAATCAGTGGATCCAACCTCCTAGTGGTTCTGATAATCATGTACTTCATTCCAGAAGTGGTGGATTTTTGGTGGAACAGAATGATGGCAGACCAGGTTGTTCAATGGAGGGTCGCCGTGTATCCTGTAAAAGAAAAGCTCTTGATGGAACTGTTGGACAGTCTTCTGTATCTGGAAGTCCTAGCTACTTTCAGAGGGCAGAAAATAGTGCATGGTCTGCTGTTCCTGCTCGTTTTAACGGGAGTAGCAGTTTAGGTGTATCTGCTCCATCAGAACCGGTGAACCCAAGACTCAGGCTAGGTGCAAGAGACATTGCTTCTGACAGCATTCCTGATTTAAGAGTGGCAGGAAGCTCCCAAAGAAATTCCCGTGTGAGGATAACTCCTCCCAATCAACAAGATTCTATTGCCCCTACTTTATTCCCAACAGAGAGTGCTGTTAGGCATTCTAGTATTTCATCTTCCCAGCTGCCACCGAGGCTTCTTCCGGTTGATTATTCTTTGGACTTGAGGTCAGCACCCGCTGCAGATAATATGATTCCTCACAGTCAGCCAGTTTTTATCCATGTTCCTGCATTGCCACGAAATGTGCAAGCGTTTAGGTGGAATGGAGGATCTAGCTCAGGAATTGGCAGTTCATCAAGCTCTGTTGTTTCTGGAGACCGAGATGCTGGACCTCGTGAAGAAATGGGCTCAAGAAGCATGTCAAGAAACCTTTTGGAAAATCCTATGTTTGTGCCTGCTACTGAAGTCAGAAATTTTGTTAGAAATCCAGCAAATAGAAGTTCAACTGGTGTAAATTTAAGTATTCCAGGAAATATTGCTTCTACTTCTCGGACTGGTGGCCCCAGTTCAGGTGTCCATCCATTGTCTGCTCCTACCTTAGTTCCTCAACAGAATCCTCCACAATTTCCTCGAAGATTATCTGATTATGTCCGCCGATCATTGTCTTCTTCTGCTGGGTCTGAGTCTGGAGGCAACAGCAGTAATTATTCTCTGTTGCGTTCAGGCCCTCCGGTTTCCTCACAAGAAATGGTTTTTTCATCTGGACCTGGCAGTCAGGGTCATCATCAGTCACACCCAAGGTCAGCATTGTGGATGGAGAGACATGGCGATGCTGGACTTGGAATCCCCTATTTATTACGAGGTTCAGCTGCTGCTGGTGAAGGAAGTGGCAGGCTTGTATCTGAGGTCTGTTCTAGAGCTCTGGTTTTCTATGATGTCAAATATGTTGACTCTTTTTTTTGTTGGGGGGGGGGGGGGGGGGGGTGTACATAGACTCAACCATGTGCATACCTTGATGTCCAGCAAAAATTTCTGTATTCTAAAACCATATTTCATTGGTTTCCCAACATACGATGTCTGTGTTACTTTAATACTCATTTGCAATATCCAAGTCGTCTTGACAAAAAAAGTGACCTTCTAAAGCCTACTTTGTTGTTTTGTTTGTAGCAGATTCGCAATGTCTTGGGTCTCATGCGTAGGGGTGAGAACTTGCGATTTGAGGTTAGATTTTGCATTATTTTCTTATCTTGTTTATGATTTAAGAATAGTGGCATATGACTACTTTTCTGACACAGCTTCTACCTTTTTGTCAGGATGTCATGATACTTGACCAGTCAGTGTTTTTTGGGGTGGCGGATATTCATGATCGACATAGGGATATGAGGCTGGATGTTGATAACATGTCTTATGAGGTAAATTTTACAAAAAATTGATCTAGACACTTCGGTTATTATTATTTTTTTTTGTTTTTTGTTTTTTTTTAAATCCTTATTCTTTTAATATGGTGTGTATTGGAATTATAGGAGTTATTGGCGCTGGAAGAGCGCATTGGAAATGTCAGCACGGGATTGAGTGAAGAAACAATATTAAATCATTTGAGACAGCGAAAGTATTCTATTGCAATAGGGTCTCCACTTGAGGGAGAACCCTGCTGTGTCTGTCAGGTAAATGTGACCAACTTGACTCATGTTGGGGGTGGGGTTAGGTATTGGTTTTCTTCTCTTTGCCTGAATTATTGTGTATTATGATGTGCAGGAGGAATACAAAGATGGCGATAATCTTGGGACACTGGAATGTGGGCATGATTTTCATACCGACTGTATAAAACAATGGCTGACGCACAAGAATTTGTGCCCCATATGTAAAACAACAGCGCTGGCAAAGAGAGATGACCATTAATTTTCTGGCCATTAGTTCCTCATATTGGAAAGAGGCCTAGCCATGAAATTACTTTGGTCTGTTCTGGGTTAGTGATCCAACACTCCAGTTCTTATCACTTGCTACACCTTTCTTTCTTGTTCTTCAATGTGAAGCTGGCCATGGCACCATCTCATCCAAGAGCCAGAGCAAAATTTTCAATTTTTAATTCTATTCAAGCCATCGTCTCCTTGTGGAGGCGGTGGATTTGGGACTTGGGAAAGCATAACAAAGTTTTAAACTTTCCATTTATCAACAAATGATTAATTTTCAATGTTTATTAAACATTCAGCTTATTGCCTTTTGGCATTACAGATGTAGATGATTATATCAGATTTTGATTTCTCTTTTAATTAAGAACGATGACCAATCTTGCGGATGTCTGATTTGGATGTCACCATTCTGCAGAGCTTGATTGATGAACAAGCTAACTATTCATTCAAAACTCTCTCCCATCAATACATATTATTTGCTTACACACCCACCATAATTGCCTGGAGAATTTGCTATTAGCCAATTCTCACCGAAAATGGTAGCCTATAATCTATGTGCCACATTTCGCTATTAGTTGGTATTTCTTTGATGGGAGCCATTGGGCTTTGGGAGAGATCTTTCATTATAGAGATAATAGAGAAAAAGAAAGAATTGGTATTTCTGTATGTGGTCTTCGTACCTCACAAGAAGTAGAGTCTATAGGCGTGTCAGCGTGTGGTCTATCGCTTGCATGCAATCAATGTTTATAATAATTCTTCCGTGTCTAGGGTGCTGTCGATGATGCTTTAAGTTTTGAACTCCAAATGTATAAAAAAAATGAATTATATTTGTGAGATGGTTTTTCACCAAGATCTATATAAAGACTCGGGTCTATTTAGTGCTTCTAAAATCTAAATGCAATATTTGCAACTTCCACAATTATGTATGGCATGGTTTTAAAAACTGATATAAGAGAGAGATTCGGGTTTAAATTGAATCTAATTAGATGATGACACATGTTCAAAAATAGACACGTGTCACAATCCTAACGAGTCCAGTGTCCAATGAAGCTGGACCTAATTTGAAACCTTGATATAAACAAAGAACTGCAAAAGAAAACTAATATAAACAAAGAATTGGAAAATAGACTAGTTATCAATTTCTGGTTCGACTGAGGTCAGATTGATGATGTCATAATTAATATAAATTAAATATATTTATGTGAATTTTTATTTTTCATAACTTATAATTTGCTAAGTTAGTAATTTTATTTTTACAAATAATAGTTTAATAGTTTAACTTTAACAATTTATTTATTACAAAAAACTAAAACCCAAATGTCATAATGACAAGACAATTTATAGACTTACTATCTTTCCATTTTCCAGTCACATAGTTTCACAATTTATATCGGTTTACTCTTTTTTTCTTTTTTTCTACCTCCAAAATCTAGTATCACACGTTACCACTTACTTCCATTATATCAATCAATACTCTGTAATCTTATCATATTTAAAGTTTCAACCTTTCAAAGTTCAAGCTCTTTTCATTTTTTAGTTTTCTTTCCTCCGCATGGCACAAGCACCGGTGAGATATTCTCTCAGACTCACTCTCTCCCTCAAGTCTCCAATCTTTCTCAAGACAAGTTCTTCTTCAACATCTAATTTCAGTCAAAGGTTCAAAGCATGCATAGATTTTTCATACATTTCATCCAACACATAAGTATCTCTTTCATTTTTATTGTCACCAACACATCTAAGATTTTCCTCAATCTCATTTTAGTGTAGATTTAAGAAGTTTGGCAAGTTTGGTTCTAGTTTTTTTTTCCCCTTGCAGTTACAAGAACCAGTTTAATCGCACCGGTTCTCGATTTTTCCGGTTGAACCTGCGGTTTCTAATTATTCTTGCTTTTTCTTCAATTTTCGATTTTTGATGATAACCAAACCAAATTAAGGTCCAATTCCCAGTTGAACCATCTAGTCTAGTCTGGTTTTTAAAACCGTAGTCTCTAGCATTTATCTCTATAAAGCAACATAACCTTCTTCTCATACTTTTGATGATGACAATCATCTCTTTTATGATCAAAAGTTGAATTCATTACTCTAATGAGCCCAATGAATTGTAACAGTATCGAAAAATAAAATTAGTTAGTTTGGAGGCCCACATTGGAAGCCCACTTTCCGGAATGTATAAAACATTTTGTACCCCTAGTTCTAATGATAAATTTTCAGTTAAAGTCGCATATTACCTAGATTGAGGCAATTGTTTCTCCAACCATATGGAGCTAGTCATGAGGAACTGATTGAAAATCTATGAGAGATTGAAAATCTTTTTGTAGAAATTTGCTTAGGAGATTCTTCCTGTTAATGCAAATTTGCATATTCAGATTGCCTTGGTGGACTTGTGTACTGAGTTTTGCTGAAGCTAATGTCCATGTTTTCTTTGAATGCACCTTCTCTTAGCAAGGCTAAGCATGTTCCATTTGGCCCCTCCATTTGAGTTCAATGCCTATTATTTTCCTACTCAATGGGTCAGGTTGATCCTTAACCCGACACAACCGCCCAATTCGGATGCAGAGCAAGCCAAGGACTTCACTCTTTTTGCTGCTATCATCTGTGATCATATTGTGAAAGTGGAAATATATTTAAATTCCAGACTAGCAAGGTAAGTCCTCTAGATTTGACAATGAAGGCCAAGAATGTAATCTCAAACCATAAATAAATTAAAAAAAAAAAAACCTTAGATGACCAAAAGAACATGCAATAATATCAACAACAAATGGTCCCCCTTCAATAGGATAAATTTATCTCATCGAGTAATGTTAGAGACACACCCAAATCCATGCTTTGCTTATATGTAAACTCATGATTAAATTTTAACACTTTCACGTGAGTCTACCATTTATACTTAAAAAAACTAAAATTTAATCAAGATGTGACATAAAAGCGGGGTGTGGGTTGGGGCGTATCCTAGCATTATTATAATGCATTTATTATTGAGTCTTGTGTTGTCCTACTTACAGTTACATGCAGATGCAGTGATAAAGAAGGAAAATTTACATATATTTGGACTGATATCATTGATCTAAATGAGGGCTTATGGGGTAAGTAAAGGCTTCTCTATTTGCTATCAGTTGGTCTAAATATTTCTAATTCTATCTTGGAAGGTGCCAGGTGGTTTGAGAACGTGTTGAAGCCTCTTCGTATTTCACCATGGATGATCACAACAATCATAAAGTTGCTACTAAAAATCTCGTTTTTGTGTTGGTATGTTTATGTTATTAGTGGCCCATAAACTTGTTTGTTGTTGGGCTTTTGATTGTACTAGTAATAGGGTATGTCTTGTCTTATTCCCATCTCACGTTATAGTCTCGGTCCATTTGGCTAACAATTGAGTTGGTTAAGGGCCCTGTCTCTTTTGTATTCTTTTATTCGGGTCGTTTAAAACATGTACAATAATTTCCTTAATAAAAATAAAATAAAAAATAAATCAAAAGAAGCCTTTTTTATTATTTATTGTTTTTTAATAAATTTTATTCTAATGTATATGTGTGAAACTTTTTTAAGGAGGAAAAAATATTTTATATCAAAAAATGATACCACGGCATCCGATTCTTATTAGATTTTTATACTACTGATATGGTATCATTTGATACCAAATAATTTCTCCTCTGAAAACTTGAATTCTAATTCTTGATCTCACGTCCTATAAGCACCTAAAAAAATTCTTATGTCACATAAAATGACACAACATTGGTCACAACTCACTAGAGTTGTAGTGAGTTGTAGTTGATGAAAGGATGATAGTGGGTCCATATAAAAATACTACTTTACCAACCATAACTCGTCATATGAACGAGTTGTGACCAATATTGTACAACTTTGTGTGATATAGAAATTACTCTAAGCACATGTGAACAGTGCCCACCGCACAAATAGTACCGGTGGTGAAATCAACAGGGGCTAACCGAAGCATATGCCAACAAGTCACTAAAAGCAGACCTCGGGATTTGCAGTTTAATAAATGAAATCTACGTCGCAATAGCAGGCTAAGATGGTGTTTGGTTGGATAAGGCGGTGAATGACATGATACCTTTGACTTTTGTCACTTTCCTTAAAATTGCAAAAAGACAATTTAGTAATCATCAAAATTATTACTAGTAATAGTAAAAAAAAAAAAACATTTAAAAAATAAAAAACATTTTTCTAGAAGGATGATTAGGCGGGAGAGTAATCAAACATTGGTTAGCAAAAAGCTAATGCTTTTAGCTTTGAGACACTGTGACTGTGAGTGACGTTGTTTCCGTTATCAAAAATTCAAAAAAAAAAAAAAACATCCTTAATCTTAAACTTCTTAAACTTAAACTCACTTTTTATTGCTCCAAAGTTTCAAAACAACACGTAAAACAGAGAAAAGAGAAAGTGATTCTTCTTCTTCCTCTTCCATGGCGGATCTATACGGAACAACAGTTACATCTTCTTCGGTTCAATCGGTTGCTCCGGAATCCGAAGAAATATCTACTTTTCTTAACCAATTCTTGCACCACAATTCTTCTTCTGCTTCTTCATCTTCTTCTTCTTGCATGGCCTATAAATCAAAATACATGTATTCACAGCCATCGCATACACAATCAATGTTTTTGAATTCTGCAGGATCGGAGATTAATCGGTCCGAGTCGGAGTGCCGAGCAGTTAGAGATGGAAACTCGGGTGTCGCTATTGAATCTTCGTACGGTGTCGTTTTCTCAGATCCTGGAGCTGACATGAAAGAGAGTTACGAGAACACGTCGGAGAATAATCTCGGTGACTTCAGTTGCGACAGCGAGGTACTTTTGAAATTTTCTTTTCTTTTTTTTTACGGATTTCTGTTTGGTTGCTGAGAAAATTGGCGGAGAAAGAAACAGAAATTGATTTTTTTTAAGCGTAAAGTAGTAATTAGCTTCCTCTGGCTCCAACAAGTAGTAAATATTTCAATATGTAGCTTTTCTGTGCTAATTATTAATTAAGATAATTAGTTTGTCCTTGTACATACACATGGTTGAGATTGTAAACATTAAAATGGTTAAAATTACAACTTTTTTTTTTTCTTTCAATAATTCAATAGTTACAATAATGGAAGATGGGAGATTTGAACCGTGTACGTCTTGTTGGAAATACCAAGAGGGCCAATTGAGCTACAAACTCTTAGCATAAATGCTTAACATTATAACAGTTGGAATGATTGGTTAGGATCATTGAATTTCAAATCCAAAAAAAAGAAGAAGTCATTAAGGTACCATAGAATTATTCCAAATGTCAATGTGGGGGGTCTCCTATTTTAAAGCAAAACTACCAAATTGACATAAACTTTCTAAATTTTTTTTTTTCCTTGTTAAATGTGGAAAATTTTGAGTTAGCGGATTTTTGTTGTTTGACTTAGAAGGGTCCCGAGGGGTCTGAGGTGCCAGAAAAATCAGTCCCTCCTCGTTCTTCATCAAAGAGGAGCAGAGCTGCAGAGGTTCATAATATGTCAGAGAAGGTAGCCTCTCAATGCTTCATTCTTTTGTGTGTATGGGTGTGCTTGTGTTTATTTTACAAATAGTGAATTATGATTTCTGAGTTGTGTTGATTTGGTTGATTGGTGTGGGCAGAGGAGGAGGAGTAGGATTAATGAGAAAATGAAAGCTTTACAGAATCTAATTCCAAATTCTAACAAGGTACACTTTATTCTTTTTCTTTCATTCTTTACCCCTGAATTTGAACTTGATCTTTCAAATGATTGCTTTGATGATTACTTTTCTTCTTTTTTGTTGATTTTTACTTTTTCTGGATAGACTGATAAGGCTTCTATGCTAGATGAAGCGATTGAATATTTGAAGCAGCTTCAGCTTCAAGTACAGGTGAGTTTTCTCTTTGAGTCAATGATGTTTTGGGTCTATGTTCATGTACTTGAAGCCAACCAGACATGTAGTTCATCCTAATATGTAAAGATTAATGCTAATGATACTATAAATTTACTACATAAGCTTTACAACCAAATTTACCACATAAATTTTATAGACTTATGTGTCACTTGTAAAAAAAATAAATAAATAAATTCAAACATTTGTTTTTAATGTTGTTGAAGTGGGCATCAATCACATTTATTGTTATGTCAATTTGTAAGCATTTTGTAGTCAAATTAGTAAAAACATTGCGGCTTAATGGCTAAATACATGCATCTTGTAGTCACATGACCATTTAATAGTCATATGATATGATTCACTTGATAGCCCTACCTGTGAAGGCTCTTTCTGTCTCTCAAAACAGGAGAAGATGGTCTATTAGGGCCAAAACTTATTTTAAAAACAGAAGGAAAGAAAAAGAAGACAGAAAAAAATGAATTTTTTTTGGAATGATAAGATGATGCGTGTTAGAGTTTAAATTTATGATTTCTAAACAACTTAACTCTTTGGAACAACTAGTAATTTATCAATACGAAATAAGAAGGAAATTTTGATGCCTCAATTAAGATCTTTTTTAAAACAAAATAAGTAGCAGATAGATGTGGATTAAATTTTGGCAACAATAGACATTGATCATTAATAAGGAAAATGAACAATTGAAAGTAAAAACCAAGCTAAAAATAAAAAATAAAACCAAGTTGACCGTTGACAATTACCAAAATAAAATTATAGTGCAGATAACCAGAACTGAATCATCACTCATGTCTACACAAAACTTTCCATGTTGATTACCTGAAAAGAAAAGAGAAAAAATTAAGGCACTTTACAACTAGCCATTTTGTATTAGAAAACATCAATTGAAACCTTTCTCAAGAACAGGAGATGCTTGCCCTGTCTTAACAGCTTAGATATTAGCAAGGAGATGTTCATTAAGAAAACGTATCATATATGATATGCTAAAATATCTGTATTAATGTCATATAGGGTTATTGAGAAATAGCCTCTTTACTATGACATGAATTTATTTGTGTTTCAACCTTTAGAGATGCAAGTAAAAGTAGTGAAAAAAAGAAAAGAGAAAAGCTTGAATATTTCGGAGCATGGCATGATAAAAGGGTATGTGCAACTCCAATTAGAAGGTAAAAAAAAAAAAAAGAGAGAGAGAGAGGTAAGTTGGAGTGAAGTTTAGTTAAAACTACATAACTTGAACTTGGTATCACTAGTATTCTATAGCAAGAGGAAAGAACTTTATCAACATTATGAGTTGTAACCATGTTAAGACCACAAATTGCATTCCCATTGAAGATTTTACCTTATTTTCTTTTTGGATTACTATTACTTTGTTATTCAAATACTACAAAGGAATGGTACAAATGATTGAGAAAAGAGTTTGGGGAACAACAAAATTTACTGTTTAAATCATTGTGTAATGTGATTAAGCTTTTATTTTTGAAGTGACTGAAAATTTGACACTCAGTTTCTTTACATGTATTACTTGGCCGGTTAACTTTATGATCACTCTGATCAAAGGTATATATAAGCCAAATTTTCTGAAAACAGTTGAAGCATGGTTTTAAAATCACCACGTTATATCTCTTCCTAAGTGGTATCTCATTGACGGCTCGGTGCCTCTTTATATGATTGGGACTGGGTCATTTTCAATTGGAATCTCCATTCACAGATCATGCTATTATTAGGCTTCTTTTTTTCTTTTTAGCTTATATCTACTATATTGTGCTTATCCACAGTAATTTCTTTGAACTTTGTAGAAGTTTTCCCTCTGTGTTCCTGCGAGTATATCCAAGGGGGTTGACATTGTTATCTAGCTAAATTCCTAGATTTTACTGCTAGTTACTACTGACAAGCTGCAGTTGACTGCTCTAAATTTTGCTCACTATTCAGCTCGATTTATTATTTTGTGTAACATGTTACACATAATACCACCTCATTCAGCTTTTATTGGAACTATACAATGTCTTTTCTCTCTTTGACCTTCCTTTATCCTTGTTATACCAAATAGAAAATGCAGAAGAATTGGAAACTGTAATAATTTTCGTAGCGATCCTCAATACACTTCTTCATTGTGATTGGTCTTACAGATGTTATCAATGAGAAATGGATTGAGTTTGCACCCAATGTGCTTACCAGGAGTACTGCAGCCATTTCAGTTGCCTCAGCCAGGAATGAGCTTTGACGAGAGAAATGGATGTCTGAATTCAAGCAGAGGCATGGGGACATTTTTTGGGAATGAGGAAAGCTTGAGGCAATCTGCTTCTAATCTTCCCAACCAATGCACTCTATCCAGTCAGCCATTTGTCATACCTTCAGCAACAAACATCACCATTTCAGAAACCTCAATTGGTTCAATCAACCCGTTGGTACTTCAATCCAATCAATCGATTGATGAATCAGCTCAGGCACACTATAATACCTTAAATCTTCCATCTTCCCAGGTAACTCTAGTATGAACATGTAACTAAGTTATCTGAATTTTGGTATTAATTCTGTTTTTCTTTTTATATTATTTCCTTCCTTTTTGGCAATTTGAAGGAAATCAGAAGTGATGGCACACTTTCGCTACAATCAGATACCAGCCACACTGGAAAGATCTCTTTGTTGGATGTGCCTTAGCCAAGACTCTTAAGAGATGCCCTCCACCTTAAAACATTTTCTTTTGGCAAATACCAAAGAAACTGCATACGATACTGAAAATGGCTGACGCCCATGGGTTACTTTACAAGTTGTAACAACACAATTTGTGGGATCCAAACTGTTGATACCCTTGTATAAGATTTTTTTCATCTTTTTGTTTTTTGGTGCTTATTGTAACATAAAGGCTTCACATTTTTCTTTTTTAAGTTTTATTATGAATGGACTGACATTGCTAGACCGTGTTTAAAAAAAATTATGTGTTTGATAGAATATTCAGTAAATGAAATGGAGGCACGGTAAACTGTTAAGTGTTAACACAGTATCAGCTTGGTTTTGATCGTTTTGGATTTTCTATTTCCATTTTATTTTTTTTTTAACATCAGGGTATTGCTTGTCCTGGAGTTTCGATTCTTTTGAATGACTGAATGGCAAAATATTTTTTGGATTGTGACTTTCTTAGGGCAAAGTGGGGTCATAAACCTTCATACTTGTGGAGGAGTATCATGGCAGGTTGGCAGCTCAACCGTTTTTCTTCTTCTTTTTTGTATATACTGTATTACATATATGTATGAATATGTTCATGCTATTATTTCAGAAAAGCTATACATGTTACTTTTTTTTGAGAATCATATATGTGGCTGCTTAAAAGTGTACTTCAGCCATAATTATCATTAAAAAAAATATATCAGGATTGTATCTTGCAATCAACCTCCAGAGTTTTTATACTTAGAGTAAGACCTCATTGTTTTGATCATATGAATTTAAATATTTAAAATTTCCAAAGGATCAATGACTATCAATATCTTCTGCACCATTATGACAATGTCCTTAACACTCTAATTACTCTTGAAACTTGCTAGATTGCCTAGGAGAGTTTTTTCTCAAAACACATATGTGATGTACATATATAGTTATTGCAAAAGCCACACCATTCATTGTGTAACTGTAACCATTCTCCTAAAGGACAGCAATATGTTCTCAAGATGGCTTTTCTACCCCTTAAAAAAAAAAAATCATTTTACGGACAAATGGTAGGTGGAAATGTCATTCCCCATTTCCCCTGATGTTCTCTGCTTGCCCCACTATCTCTTACTCCACAAATTGGTTGGCGTTGTCCAATATTTGACTTTTTGTTAAGTGAAGTCACAAATTCGAACTTTGAAATCATTGTGTTTTCCTTTATTTTTAGTGAGTATGTACGTGTGTGATAGTGTATATGAAATAAACAATCTTTTACTCAAACCAATCACTTTCCCAGTTAAATTTTTGTGAAGATTTCAAATTCAAGGTCTATTTTCCAATTTATCATTCAACTTGATCTTATACAATAAACTTGAAAAAGATACAAGGTTAATATTAATTAGGAGTTTTACAAACCCAACTTCACCTCAAAGAAATCTTCGAAACAAATTATTGAAAGAAAACCCATACAACTTTGAGACACTTGTTTCAATCGGTTTCAATAACCATGGTAGAAGGAAGAAGTAGAAGAAATCAGTAATCACACCCAAAACCTTCTCTCTCTCTCTCTCTCGTTTTCCTAGTCTTTATGTATACATGTGCGCAGTAGGCTTGAGAATATGGGCCATAAGTAAGTAAAAGAAGTCTTACAGGCCATACCAACAAGGCCCAACAAAGGCACCCCAAAATTTAACTATGCAATTCTTTTCTTATTAGCGAACAACATTTATACGACCAATTAGGGCATTGATCATGGTATATCTATAAAGCCTATGATTGGTTGGGTGAAACAGAGGGGATGGAAAATTGGGAAAAAAAAAAGGAGAGGAAAATATAATTTTCTATTGTTTTGTTAGAGTGAAAATTGAGAAGAAAAAAAATGGGATGATGGAGTGGATGGAGTTTCCCCGGAGCCTACCATTTTTTTCTTCCAAATTTGGTAAAAAATAAGAGATAACCACAATTTTTTTCTTCCAAATTTGGTAGAAAATATGAGGTAAAAAATGTAATGAGGAGGAAAGCACAAAGTTGTCCCTACTTTTCCATCATTTTAATAATAAGGACGTAATAATAATTTACTTTTTATCTTTCTACTTTTCCATTCTTTTTATTAAACACGCAGGGTGTGTTTGTTTGGAAGTGAAATAGAGTAGATAAAAAACTTTGGAGAGAAAATAGGAAAAAAAACTTTTTTGGAGTGTATTTGGTTAGGTGGAGAGGAAAAAAAATAAATGGTGGGACCTAGGTATTTCCTCCCCAGACCCACAAAAAAGTTTTCTCTCCAAAATTGAGAGAAAATTGAGAGGGGAAAGCTCATGAAATGAGCTTCCAAAAATACCCCTTACCTTGGAATTCACCTCCTAGTCCCAACGTGTTGGCTTCCCCCCCCCCCCCCCTTTTTTTTTCTTGCTCTGTTGAAGCACTCACAGTAGCACATTTATATTGCTATATTGCTAAATTATAGCTCCTTAAACATCAAAATCTTGCTCCAGCAGTGGAGTTAAATCTATTTTTTTTTAACTTCATTGCTACAGTGCACATCTATAGATAGATGTGCACTGTTCATTAGAGCTAAAAAACATATTATTTTATTCTGCCTCGAAAATTAAATATATTATTTCATTCTTTCTCTCACTCCGTGCCTCTCTCTCTCTCTCTCTCTCTCTCTCTCTCTCTCTCAAGCTCTCATCCTCTCTCAGTCACTCTCCTCTCTCACCGTCACTCTCTCAAACTCCCTCATTCACCGTTGCCGGCCCGACCTAGCCGTCCTAAGCCGTCGATCGCCTCACTGTCACTCTCCTCTCTCACCGTCACTCTCTCAATCTCCCTCATTCACCGCTTGGCCTGACCTAGCCGTCCCAAGCCGCCAATCGCCTCAGAACCATGTCGCCGACCCACCCCTTCTGCCGACCTAGCTTGCCAATGTTGTGCTTGTTTGTGATTGGTGATTTTTTTTTATTTTGTTTGTGATTGGTGATTTCATTTGGTTTAGGTTGAGGAAAAAAATTGGAGATTTGGGTTTTTTTTTTTTTTTTTTTTTTTTTCCTGCTGTGGATTGGTGGTGGTGGTGGTGGTTCTGGGTGTGGGTGTGGGTGTGGGTGTAGCTGATGGTAGAGGTGGTTGTGGTTGGTGCTGTGGATGTTTTTTGGGTAGTGGGATATATTATTTTATTGTAGTGATTATATTATTTTATTTTGTTGAAAGTTAAAATAGATTCATTGCTGCAGCATGTGTGTAGGTAAAATAGATAAAATAACTTTTGGTGAAACTAATGTGGGGCCGAAAGATTTGGCAAGCCCGGCCCGTTTCGTATCAAACCCAAGGCCACGCCGAGAAAAAGGAAACGTCTGAGGATGAATAATGAAGGCCCAAGGCTGCTGTGAGGTTTCGCCGAGGACCATCCCGTCCTCGGCAAACCAGGGTCACTAAAGGAAGAAGCAGCACACCCTCAAAGGCAACCCTCCCTGTCGTCCCAAAGAAAATGACTAACACAGGAGACAGCTATGAGAGCATGGTGGAGGAGCAATTCTAGGAGAGGTTGTCACCTTCGCATTTAATACCCGCAGCTGACAGTCTGGTCGCATTAATGAAGAAATGACCCCTGAATAGTGTCACCTTATTTGCTGCAACTCACAGCAAGTTGAGGAAGGCGTCGGATGGGACAGACACTCAAGTAGCGACATGCATGATCAACAAATGAACAGCCAAGATCAATAAGAGAAGGATATATAACGGAAAATGCCCTCCAGGGGAAAAGGGGAGGCAGAAAAAGAAGGAGAAAAAGAAGGAAGACGGTCGCAATTCTTAGGACTCCTGAAAGTTCTCGCCATGAAGCATCAAAGAACCGAGAAGAAGAAGAATTTATCCTCGGACAAAGCCCGAGGATAAACTTTTACCCTTTCTCCACGCATTCGGCCATTCCACTTCCTTACGGTCTTGTCCGGCTGCTGAAGTTCTCACTAAGGCCCAGTTCTTGAGCTCATTTCTCTACCAAATTCATTGTATTGGGCTTGTTGGGTTTGGGTTCATTCACATCTACAGTGAAGGACCTCCAAAAAGTAGATCCTACAATTAAATTGCTAAATTTTTAGCTCCACTGCTGTGGATGTTCTTACTAACTAACGTGTTGGCTTCCTTCCTCCTCTTCTTTTTTTTTTTTTTTTTTTTTTTTTTTTCTTCTTCTTCTTCTTCTTCTTCTTCTTCTTCTGGACAAGTGGGCTTCTTTTCTTTGATTTTTTCTCGACGTGTAGCTTTCTTCTTCTTCTTATTTTCTCATAAGTTTATTTTTTCTAGACAATCATATGTTTATTTTTTTTCATTAATTTTGGTTGGTTTTTGTTTTTTATTTTTTTATAAATATTATTTTTTTTAGAAAACAGTTTTGGGTTTTTTTTTTTACTTTAATGAATTGTCTATCTATACACAATTTTTTTAAGTATAATGTGTTACTTTTTGTTTTATTTAATAGTGACATGATGATAAATTTATACAAACTTTATTTTCAACCAAATAAAAAAGTTTTCCATCCCTCCACTTTTCCATCATCCCAACCAAACACAAATGAGAGAAACTAAAATATTTTCTATTCTCCCAAATTTCCTTCCTCTCTTTATTTTCCATCCTCCCACTTTTCCATCCTTCCAACCAAACGGACCCATAGGGTAAAAAGCACAAATATGCTAAGAGTGTTGGCATTTTTTGGTGTTTTTAATAAAGAAGTCCAAGCTTCAAATTTCTCTACCCCAACTATGATTTATTATTTTAAAAAAAAACACACATTTTTTATCCTCCTATATTCAGATCCTCCCAACCAAACAAAGCCTTAGAGACTTATTTGCTTCAAATTTTAAAAGCTAGTCTATTTTTTTGAGTACAAGTTTTTGCGGAAAGGAAGTTGGAGTCTCTAAGGAGTTAGGACCAAAACTACCAAATGCCAAAATATTGTAACCCCTCTCAAGAAGAAAATTATCTTATAAGACGGTTTCATGAGACATTTCTCTTACATTATGAGTAAGTCCCACGCATATAGATCTCATATGTTGTGAGAGAAACATCTCATGAGATATCTTCTTTCTCAAAAGGATCATAGAATAATTGAATCATATCTCTCTCTCATGGAGTTTAGAAGGCACCTAATTAAGTCCAGGAGACTCTTGAATCATTTTGATAAGGGCACACATTGGCCAATGATTCTTTTAGCAGCAAGTGTTTGTTACAAAATAATGATGATATGTTCATGCAACACATAAGGACAAGAGGTCAAGCTTTATTTATTCAGACGTCATTCTTTGTAGAATCTTCAGAAAGTTTGAATAGCAAAACAACTTAGGACTGGAAAAGCTTCAGAAACTAAAACTACTTTTTCTGTTTTAGAGTGATCAGAAAGAGTAGATGGTCAAGCTAGTAAGTACCTTGGGGACTAAGTAACTTTCTCTTTTGAATGAACTGGAAACATTATGGTTTGATATGGTCGCGCATTTCAGTGGGACTCAGATTACTTTTGATCTGTGATATATAACAGCCATGTCATGGCTTGTGCTATTCTATAGTTGACACATTTACGTTTCTTGGTTGAAACTTGAAGATGATCTTCTCTATTGTTAGGGTATAACTTAGACTAGTTTAGCCCATTGGGCTTAGCCCAGTATACTATACTTGTGGTTTACTCCTTTTACTTGTACTGCACACATACCTAGCCTATATAAGGCTCTCTATTGTACATTGTTATATACACATTAAAATACAGACTATTCAGTCTCTCTCTCACTTTATATTCTTAACATGGTATCAGAGCCATTCCCCTGACTTTCTGGTTCCTGTGGACATCTCCGGCGTTCTTCCGTTGCCCTCGCTTTCATCCAGTAGTCACTGACAGAAGTGAGTCACCGCCGTCACACCCGCAGTCCCTATAAGTCTCGGATATCATCGTTTTGCTCATCCAATTGCCAAATCAAAGGCATAGAGCGACAGAACAGCCAATCCCGAGCAAAACCCAACCAAGAACGGCCAAAAACCACATCACACGCGCTCCCACGTGCCGCCTGAAGTTTCTGCCTCACGAGCACGCGCTCCACACGCCGCCACGCCCTGTCAGTATCTCTCACGCGCTGTCCCACGCGCCTCACGCGCCAGTCCACGCTCTCCCACATGCCCCACGCGCCTACTCTGCTTCACGTACTGCCACGTCAGCCGTTGACCGTTGACTTTGACCAAACCGTTGACTTTGACCATAGTAAAAAATTTTCAACAGGACCTGTCTTGCTTAGTTTTTCGCGTAGATTCCGATTTTGAGCTCCATTTCTGCATTTGAGATCTCTAAATCCCACTTTTTGGTCATTTTCTTCATTATGGCTCAACAAAATGAACGAGATATCATACGTCCTATCACTATTATGTTGGATGATCCTACTAGTTATCATGCGTGGTCTCAGAATATGACTGTCTTTCTCAAGGGTCATAAACTGTGGAGATATGTGACTGGTTCAATTCCTAAGCCAGTACCAAACCCTAAGTCCAAAGCTACAACTGCTGAAGAGTCTTCCAAGACTGCTGTTACAACAGATGATTATGAAGAACGTCTAGAGGAATGGGAGAGTATTCAGAGTAAGATCTTGTCTTGGTTTATCAATACCTCTATTCCCTCCATTCATAATCTTCTTCCTTGTCTTGAAACTGTTGAGGCTGCTTGAAAATTTTTGGCCGATCACTATAATTGCACTAATGATTCAACCTTGGAGTTCCACATTGAATCAAAGCTTTATCAATTGCGCCAAGAGACAAGTCAATCTATTTCTGATTTTTATTCTCAAACTTCTACTATGTGGGAACAACTCTCTGCTGCAGATCCTTCACTGGTGTGTTCTAAGGACATTGAGCTCTTTGTCATATATTGGGATCGCCGTAAATTTATGCACTTCATGATGGGTTTACGTGAGGACTTTGAGCCTACTAGGGCTTCTCTGCTTAGCTGATCTCCTACTCCTTCTCTTGATGCTGCAGTCAAGGAGCTCATTTCTGAGGAGAACTGTCGGCCTACTTATCACATGTCATCATCTGATCATGTATTGGCTACACCCTCTCCACAGCATCCCATTGCTGCATTCACTGTTCCTCCATGAATAAACTCTGGGCGTCCCAACTCTCAGTCTTCCAAAGGTACTCGCTGCGAGTTTTGCCATACCAAAGGCCATGACATCACTGTTTATCGCAAACTGCAGAAATTTGTGCAAGAGTATAATAAAGCTTCTCTTCCTCGGGCAGCTGCTGTATGTTCTTCAGATCCATCGGTTCCTACAGGTCCATCTTTGACTTCATCACTTACTACGGCTGATATTGAGGCAGTTGTTCAACAGGTTTTATCCCGCACTTCCACTGCCCTTTTTATCACCTCAGGTAAACAACCTTGGTTCTTTGATACTGCATGTTGTAACCATATGACTCCTGATGAATCCCAATTTTCTGATAAGGAACTCTTAGAACATCCAATCACCATTTACACTGCTGATGGAACTCCTATGCCTGTTAGTCATAAAGGAACAATCTCTTTTCCTAGTCTATCCCTTAATGACACTTTTCATATTCCAAAGTTATCCATCAATTTGCTTTCTGTTGGTCAACTTTGTGAATTAGGTGTAGATCTTCTATTTACTAATCATGGTGTGGATGTACAGGATCCCCGGACGGGTCAAGTGCTTGGGACAGGCCATAAGGTTGGTCGCATGTTTGAGGTTCATGACTTGAAGATTCCTTCACAAGTTGTTTCTACAGCTACTACGACTGCCACCTCCTCACCTGATCTATGGCATGCTCGTCTTGGTCATCCATCCTTATCTCGTCTTCAGTTGTTAGCTTCTCAGGTCATTTAGGTTCAGTTCAGTTTCAAAAATTTGATTGTACTTCCTGTCATTTAGGCAAACAAACAAAATTGCCATTTAATAAAAGTGACTCATTTTCTTCTACCCCTTTTGATCTTATACGTTTTGATATTTGGGGTCCTGCACCTGTTCCCACTGAGGGGGGATCTAAATATTTTGTCATATTTGTGGATGATTTTTCTCGATATACTTGGATTTATCTGCTTCACCATAGGTCTGAACTTGTGTCTATTTACCAAACATTTCATAAAATGATTGAAACATAGTTCAATCGCACCGTCAAAGTCTTTCGATCAGATAATGCTCAAGAATATAATGATAAATCTTTTTTATCCTTTTTAGACAGTCATGGTACTCTTCCTTAGCGATCTTGTCCTTACACCTTTCAACAAAATGGTCGTGCAGAACAAAAACATCGTCACATTCTTGATGTTGTCCGCACCCTTCTCATTTCTGCCTCTCTTCCTGAGCGCTTTTGGGGTGAGGCCGCACTCACTGCTGTGTACACCATTAACCGTATTCCTTCACCAACTACACATAACAAATCACCATTTGAGCTTCTTTATGGTTAAACTCTTGACTACTCCTCTCTTCGGGTTTTTGGTTGTACTTGCTTTGTCTCTTTTCCTCCTTATGAACGAACAAAGCTCCAGCCTCATACTCGTCTCTGTTGTTTCCTTGGTTATGGTGTGTCTCAAAAGGGGTTTCGCTGCTATGATCCCATTTCTCATCGCCTTCGTGTCTCCCGTCATGTTGAGTTTTGGGAACATCGTCCTTTCACGAGTCTTCAACAGTTTCCTGCATCTTCTTCCTCAGAGTCTCCCATTTTTATTGATCTTTTCCTTCCTCTCTATCCTGAACTTGTGGAGGATTCTTCAACATCGGCTGCCTCTCCAAACGACTCATCTCCGGTTCTGTCTCCGGCATATGACCCGCCTGTCTTGGATCTTGTGGCACCACCCTCTCCTGAGTCTTCTATTGGTCCTGAACTTCGTCGTTCCACTTGGGTAAGCATTCCCCCCCCCCCCCCAATTATCTCATTGATTATCACTGCTCTTTTGCTCTTGCCACCCTATATGAACCTCACACCTATCGTGAGGCCCATACTGACCCTCTTTGGCAGCAAGCTATGAACGAAGAACTAGATGCCCTTCATAAGAATAACACTTGGGATATGGTCGATTTGCCTCCTAGTCAGTCTGCAGTAGGTTGTAGGTGGGTTTACAAGATCAAGACCAAGGCTGATGGATCTGTTGAACGATACAAGGCTCGCCTAGTTGCCAAGGGCTTTATTCAGGAGTATGGTATTGACTATGAGGAAACATTTGCTCCTGTTGCTCGCCTTACATCTGTCAGATGTCTCATTGTTGTGGCTGCTGTTCGCCGTTGGCCTCTTTATCAAATGGATGTGAAGAATGCTTTCCTTAATTGAGACCTCCATGAAGAAGTGTACATGCGACTACCCCCTGGCTATCCACACTCAAGCAATCAAGATTGTTGCCTTCGCCGTGCTCTTTATGGCCTCAAGCAAGCTCCTCGAGCTTGGTTTGAAAAGTTTAGCTCAGTTGTTGCTCAGCAGGGTTTCACTTCGAGTCCTCATGACACTGCTCTGTTTGTTCGAAGATCCTCTACTGGTATCACTCTTATTCTTCTTTATGTTGATGATATGATTATTACTAGAGATGATTCTGCAGGTATCCGCTCTCTTTAGCACTTCCTTAGTCAGCATTTTGAGATTAAAGATCTGGGCACTCTCAGCTATTTTCTTGGGCTTGAGGTTACCTCATCCTCTGATGGATGCTATCTTTCCCAGGCTAAATATGCTTCTGATCTTCTATCCAAAGTCGGTATCACCGACTACAAGACTGTTTCCACTCCTTTAAAATACAATGCAAAGCTCACACCCTTGGATGGTGAACCTATATCCGATGCTACTCGCTATCGTCAGTTGGTTGGCAGTTTGATCTATCTCACTGTTACTCGTCCGGATATTTCACATGCCGTGGGTATGGTTAGTAAGTTCATGGATGCAGCTCGTTCTGTCCACTATGCTGCTGTTCTTCGGATTCTACGATATGTCAAAGGCACACTTTATCATGGTTTGCATTACTCCTCTCGATCTTCTCTCGAGCTTCATGCTTATTCAGATGCTGACTGGGCAGGTGATCCGACTGATCGATGCTCTATCACAGGATTCTGTTTCTTGTTAGGTACTTCTCTTGTCTTGTGGCGCAGCAAGAAGCAGGATGTGGTTTCTTGTTCTAGTATTGAGGCTGAGTATCGTGCCCTTACCGACACCACTTGTGAGCTTGTTTGGCTTCGCTGGCTCTTGGCAGACATGAATGCTCCACAGCCTACTACCACTCCTCTTTATTGTGACAATCGTAGTGCTATCTACATTGCTCATAATGATGTCTTCCACGAACGCACAAAGCATATTAAGATCAACTGCCACATCACTCGCTAGCATCTCAAGAAAGGAAATCTCAAGTTATTCTCCATCTCTTTTGCTGACCAACCTACTGATATCTTTACCAAGACTCACCTGCTTGGTCGTCTTCGAGATCTTATATCCAAACTTCAGTTGGCTTCTTCCTTGCCACCTCGAGTTTGAGAGGGGATGTTAGTGTATAGCTTAGACTAGTTTAGCCCATTGGGCTTAGTCCAGTATACTATACTTGTGGTTTACTCCTTTTACTTGTACTGCACACATACCTAGCCTATATAAGACTTTCTATTGTACATTGTTATATACACATTAATATACAGACTATTCATTTTTTCTCTCTCACTTTATATTCTTAACATTTATCACCCACAACCTTACCTAAATGATGTAAAATAGACAGCACATGCCTTCCTAGAGGAGGGGTGCAGAAAGTTACAACGCAAGATCAAAGGGGTGTGCCAGTAGAAACCACCGGGACAGTGTTGGAATTGCATGAAATTTGGCAGGTTAAAGAGAAACGGTATTCTAATCCAGACTCATGACCATGAACGTTGCCAAAATTTAGGCGAACTCCTTCATTAAGGCCTCAAAAACAATGTTTTTGCTATTTATAGTAATATTTGTTTTTCTTTAATAACTTTTAGTTTAAAAGTCAGAATAAGATCTTGTTTGTTTTGGGACGACTCTTAAAGTCAGTAGTTTATGATTCTGCATTTAACTCAATTTTGCCATTTTTGGTAAATTTCGATATTTTGTCATCTAATCACGTAATTAGTGTGAATTATGGTTTTTAGACGTTTTTCTTAGTATTTATATATTTTGTAGTCGTCAGAGACAAATCAGATTATTATTAATAAACACATACTTTTGTTAAATTATTTTTCTGGTGGATTCCCTTTTTTTTTCCTTGTGAATTCAAGAAACTCCTTGTGGATTCTAGATTTACTATCAAGAACTAATAATTTAGTTTTTGTTCCATCAAGAGAGCATCATGTGTGCTTTCTTTAAGCTTCCGTACATCACTAAATTTACACAATCACCACTTTGAATTGAAGAAAACTAATTAATATAATTCAATTTGACATATTGAGATCGAGTGTAATAGCAAATATCAAGGGATATTGCACCATTCAATAGGTTTTTTTAATGGCTAAGATTGAAAGTAAAGAATGTTGCTTTTTTTCTAATCTACCTTTTACTTTGTAAGAATCCTAGTTATTGCATTGGATCTAAATTTATTTTGAAGCTTGATCCCTAAGAATATGGTCATTATCATAATAAAAGAGTAAAACCAAGGTTTTTATTTTTATTGTTTCCTTATGAGAATCAAGTAAAAGGGAATATTGCACTGACCTCACTAAGGGATTTTGTTATTACACTCAGTTCTCTTTTAGTTTAGAACAAAACACTCACCTTTTCCCTAAAATGCTAATTATTTAAACTAATCCCCCTTAAATGATTAAATAAAAGGTTTCAACAATCCCAAAAAAAAAAAAAAAAAAATTTAAGAAAAAAAAAAACTCAATTTCCTATTAAAAGGGAGTGTAGATGATAGTTTGAATCATGGGTGAAAAAGTTATTCAAGATTATTAATAATTTTCTTTCCTATTCATTTAGGAGAGGTTAGGAATACAAATTGCCTATTTCATTTTTGGTGTTCCATTTTATACTCCTACTAATCTCAATTTGACAAGTATTCATTTTACATTCTTAAAAAAAAAAAATAACAAAATTAAAAAAAGAAAGATCATACATATAATATGCTATAATTGACAGAGTATAAAATAAAACGTAAAAAGTAAGATAAAAGGTTCTTATTCTTTACATTTTAAGAAAGGCGAGTGTTTTATTTTAAACTAGACAGAACGGAGTGTAATAACATAAAATTCGAGGGGAGGTCAGCGCAATTTTCTGTAAGAACTAAGAAGCTGATGTGCAAATAGCCAAGGACCCCGGCTTGATAAATCTTTTCCGATACGCGGTTACTGTCCGTTTTTGTTTGGAAGCCAAATATCGACAGTGTCTCATGATTGTACTTCACTCTTTTGTTCTCCTTTTTTAGTGTTAACCGAATCGTGCATATCTCTTTCTCAGTTCTCACCTGCCCCTACCCACCACTTCTTAGTTCTCACACCTTTTTTCCATCTCTATATAACACATTAACACTCTTCATTGCTCTCCTAAATCTTACTCTTAAGACACAGACACCCATGTAGAGAAAAGCCAATATAACAGTTTAGAGAGGACCAAATTGTGGGCTTTTTCCAATTCATGTAGTTTTATGAGTTGTGGTAGTGGTCAAAAAATGTTACACAAAAACCGGCCTAGCTAATTAAAGCTCTAATGCTAGTGTGATGGAAGAAGAGAAGGAAGTATTGGTGGGTCGGAAGCGAAATAGAAGAAGTGGAAAGGCTGAAGGTGGTGGTGGTGAATCGGAGCATGAGACACACATAAGGACGGAGAGGCAAAGAAGGAAAAAGATGAGTAACATGTTCTCTAGTCTTCATGCTTTGCTTCCTCAACTTCCTGCCAAGGTAAACATATCTGTTTGAAGATTTCTGTATTGAAATTTTTAGCGAAAATTAGAAAGACAAACTATTTAATCATAAATTTACATGGTTCGGTAATTCGCTTACTCAGAAAGAGAAATTGATCATTCCATTAAATGAAATATTAGGATTTACAACATGTTTATACGGTATGTCTGCCCCTATATGTATCTAAACACTAATCGAAAGTGAATTTCTGAATATATATTTACCTCGGCTCGGCTTTGCTTTGCTATGTCCTTGAAACACCTTAACTAGAGACTGGTGTTACTTTCTCTACAAATTATAAACCACCATCTCTAACACTATTTTTTTTTTTTTTTGGGTATCTGTATGATGGCCGTTAATTCTTTCTTTTGTCTTACTGAGAATTCAAATGATTTTGTATTATATAAGAAAGAATCTATTGGCTACTTTAAAAAAATTGTAGCATCCCCATATGTATTTATTTGGGTCCTTTTATGATTTCATGAATATGAACATGTTTTTAATGATGTGGAGCTTTTTTTTTTCTTTTTTCTTTTTTTTTTTTCAATGACTCTCATTCATCTCGAACAAATTATGCATAACCAAAAAAAAAAAAAAATGCAACGCGTTTATATCTCATGAAATTCAATATATTTAAATTTCACTCTCCGAGTTTTACCATTTGATGTCTTTATAAGTTGCAGTCATATGTGCAGGTAGACAAGTCCACCATTGTTAATGAGGCAGTGAATTATATCAAGACCCTTGAACACACTCTTGAGACATTGCAAAAGCAAAGGATTGAAAAGCTCCAAAATGGAATGATAGTTGAGTATGAGGTACCATTATTGATTACATCACAAGCAGAAGAACTCAAATTAAAGGAAGAGTTTTTAGCTAACAAGGAATCATCAAAGAACTTCTTAATGTCAACAAAAACTTGTCAATCATGTCTGATTCCTCCTTGCTTTCAGACGTGGTCTTCTCCCAATGTTGTGTTGAATTTGTGTGGAGATGATGCTCAAATCAGTGTTTGTTCCCCGAGGAAGCCAGGGCTATTGGCCACCATCTTTAAAATACTAGAGAAGCATAAACTGAATGTGGTTTCTGCTCACATTTCCTCGGATTATTGTCGTAGTCTGTACATGATCCATGCCCATGTAAGTGAAAGAAACCTGAACTCTTAACCTTATTGATTCAAAGAAAGTAAGACTTTTAATAGAACCATTCAAATGTAATTTTAGTCACATAACTTATTTAATGAGTTGTATGGCTTACTTAAATAGTACATGTAGATTGTTTTATGAGTCGTCATATAATGGGTTGGAAGAGATTCCTTTAAGTTGGTTTGGAAGAAAATTTGGTTCATTTTAAAAAGTTGCACGTTTACTTTTAAAGTAAAAATAAACTCATTGAACCAAAGTGATGAATATAGTCATAGCTAAGAGTTTTTATTTTTAGTAATTCAATAGTTATAATAGAGGATGAGAGATTTAAATCTTGGATGTTTGGGTTGGAAATATCAAATAATACCAATCATTAGAGCTAAGGCTATTGACATTTTTTCCCCTTCTTAGGGGGAGTGAATTTTGTAATTAATTTGGTTAGGGTTTGTTAAAAATGTATTGCACTGCATAATGTGGCAGATTAATTTATTACTAAGCTTTTGCATCAATTAAGTTGAATTAGTCAAATTCACAATAACGTAACCTTGTTCATAGCATCTTTTTCTTTAAGCTTCCCAAGAAATCTTAACTCCAAGGCTGACCTTCCAATTCTCGTGCACCCTAATTCGTGGAAGAAAGAAGAAACCTTGACCAAAATTCTCAAAAGATATATATTATACTTCGATATATTTGAAATTTGCTTCTATTATCCTGTCCCTCATTTTTCATTTCTTTTATTAGGATGAAAATGCTTGTAATTAAATTTATTATATATAAAACATATATAAAGATTCAATTCTTACTTACTGGGGCTTTTGTGATCAGGCTGGTGGAGCTTCTGATGAATATTCAGAGGCATTCTCGGTGGAGGAAATGTTCAAACTTGCAGTAGGTGAAATGAACCTGTGGCTCTTGTCACGTTGATGCAAGAACATAATCAATGCTACATAGTCTAGAGTTTACATCTTTTTTGGGCACTTAAATATTTGACTTTTTATAACTCTTTATTTTTAGATTAAGACATTAATCTGTTTTTTGTGTAAGCAGAAATTGAACTACAAATTTCTTATTTAACCATAAGAGACTTTACTATTTGAGTTAACTGGAACTCACGTGATATTCGAGAGATTCTGACATTACTTTGTTCGTTTAAAAGGTTGCCGCACTAATTTGAGTGTTTTTTCAATCTTCTAATTAAAAAAAGTACCAAACGGGTGAACCATTGATGGGTTTGGATCAACCATAAGGACCATTATTAGTTTACCACCCAGAATTATCCTCAGCTAATCATATTTATTCTTCTAAAAAAAACAACAACAACAAAAAAAGCTAATCATATTTATTGCTGAGGAGAGTATCCTAAGAAAACTGAGAGTATCCTAAGAAAACGGTGTTTAAAGTCCAAAGATACAAATTTCCGCTTATTTTCTTTGAAGAAAAGCTTTTTCATTAAATGGAAAAGGACTGAACAAATAACAAAAGTCCAACAAATGTCCAGAATTCTAAAAGGTACACCAACAACAACTGAAAAAAAGAAAAAGCAGGTTCCTTTTACATAACCAACAAAACCAATAAAAGAATTTCAGGTTTTTTCCCCCCCCAAACTTCTGGACATATTAATGCCATAATAAAAGGTCCAGCATTTTAAGTAGGGCCTAGGGCTTTAATTTCTTGTTGTTAGTTTTGGGTCTGTGTTGCTGGTAAGTGGCCAACACTGTACAAAATAATTTTTGTCACTTCCTTTGTTGCAATATAATGAGAAAATGCCGAAATGATGCCTTGGAGGCGTGTGCTCAAACCACAAAGGAAGAGCAATGACTGAAGGATGTAATATATTCTGTTTTTTTTTTTTTTTTTTTTTGAGGGAGAATATTCTGTTTGATTGATGCATAATACAAGTTGGGTTAATTGATTGATTCATGTGAAAATGATGTTTTAATTACAATAAATAAATGTATAGTACCGTTAACGAATGCTAAATATTAATAAGTCATTTTAGAAAAATTCTGATATCACTTTTATTGGAAATAAAAATGCTATCAAAAAATCAGTTGCTTTTTTTTTCCATAAAATATTTCTTAAAATGATTTACTAA
Organism: Quercus agrifolia; assembly: GCA_029955455.1. Classification (NCBI taxonomy): domain Eukaryota; kingdom Viridiplantae; phylum Streptophyta; class Magnoliopsida; order Fagales; family Fagaceae; genus Quercus; species Quercus agrifolia. The sequence goes on along the minus strand of JARQAD010000001.1, from coordinate 89,596,468 downwards.
CAAATGTCTTAACGCATCTATTAACTTTTAATCATATTATGCTTATTCTTTATTGTTATAAAATTAAGTAAATATTTTAATATTAGTATATTCCAAATATAATAGTATGAAGAAGTTCTGAAAAAAATGATAACAAACGCTAATAATAATGTTAATAATTATGAAAAAAATGATAAAATATATTAGTATATTCCTAACATTATTCAAAGAAGAATCAACTTTATTTTGTATTAATCACACGGTGCTTCTCATTTCCTGCCAAACCAAACCATCAATTGGGCGTGAAAAATGATGACAAACGCTTACAATGACTTTGGATTAGGACAACAAACTACCGTGTTCCACTATGACAATTTGTGTCCATATGAGTATGACCGGGTTGTCATTGTATGATATAATGAATCATCACCCCCATGACAAAATTACAAAATTCGACATTTGATGGGGAAGTAAACTATCAACCCCAAAATATTATAATAATATTAATATATTTTAAAAAAAAAAGAAAAAAAGAGCTTCGTGTGCAAAAATTGCATTGAAAGTCAATTTTGTTTTGCTTTTGCATTATAATAGAGATTATCTTTAAACAAGTTTAGAGAATCATCTCCAATTCACTACATGATAATTTACAAAACAATTTTTATTTGTATTGTTTAAATAATTCACATGATTTATTAAAAAATTCATGCAAAAAAAAATACGAAACCAAAAACAAAAGACAACATGAAAATTACTAAGAAATAAACTATCAACCCTAAAATATAATAATAATAATAATATATTTTAACAAAAGAAAAGAAAAAAAGAAAAAGAAAAAGAAAAAAAAAAGCTTTCCTATGCAAAATTGCATTGAAAGTCAATTTTGTTTGCTTTTGCGTTATAATAAAAAATAACTTCAAACTAATTTAGAAAAATTTTCTCTAATTTATTATGTAATAATTTATAAGACTATTTATTTGTATTATTTAAATAATTTACATAACTTATCAAAAAAAAAAATCATGCAAATAAAACTATACAAAAGAAAATTACAAAAATAAAAACAAAAGGCAACACGAAACAACATGGAAATTAGTCAATTACTAAGAAATTTTTTTTTTTTTTTTTTTTTTGGCCCTTTTTAACTAGAAGTCAAAAGTTTCTTAAAATGAAATCAAACAGTGTCTAACTTCATGTGTTTTCTGGAAGCCTTCATTGAAATTGAAGTTCGCTGCATTGCCATTTTCATGTTTTAAAGTCTGCAGCTGAAGTGAACATCATGAAAAGTGCCAATACTCAATACCCATGCCTAAATTTCATGATTTTAATTTATCCAATTTAATGATGATGAACTGAAAAATGGGTCCACTTTTGCCGCCTTTTAAGTTTCTTTCAGGGCCGTATCCCATGGCCCATAAAAGCCTATCTTGATGTTAAACCTTATTGGAAAAATAATAAGGTTTATATATATGAAATCATATCCATAGTAAAGAACCCAACAAGAAGATTTTATCTCTAACCCCTTTTTATAGTGTTTAATCAATTCCTCTTTTACCAAATAAAGAAACTGTAAGGACTGAGGTTGAGATGGACCCAACCTAAGATTGGATTTTAGCCCAATGAGCCTAAACAATGAATTAATAGAGAGTGGGTGAAAGAACTATTTCTATTCCAGAAGAAAGTCCATAAAGATTGCAATATTAAGAGCATTAAACATAAATAAGATAAGAAAATAACGGTCTTCGGCACGATCGGAGAAGCTAGGTTATGATATCTTATTGATGAACACAATTACCAGTATTCAGTAGATTATTCTCCAAAGTTTTTCTCTTTAGTAATCTTTTTTTATGCCCCCCCTTCTTTAGCCACCTTTCCATGTTATATATTATAATCTTGGTATCATCCCTGCCATACACGTGTAGGTTGGATTCTGGGAACTCCTTTCTGTCCCATCTAACACCTCCCAGAACCATCATCTAGTAGCTGTAAGGCAGCTTGACCACTATTCAGGCATCACCTCCACATTAATACGGCCAGAGAGTTAGTTGGGAGCATTTAATGTGGAGGTAACAGCTTTTTGCAGATATTTGTTGCCCTTGTCCTTTCTTACCCCTTGTCCAGCATCCAACTCTTAGTTGTGATGTAACTTCGAAGAAAGTCTATGATGATACGACACTCTTACTGACCTCGGACCCTTGTTGCCGAGATGGCTTTTCTCCTCAGACTTCCCTTATAATTTTATATGGGCATCATCAGATTAGCTAATGTCCTCGGATTGGGCTACAGGCCCAGTTAGTATTGCCTTAACAGTATCTCCTGATTAACTGGCCCCCACAGAAACAAAACATTAAAAAATAAAAGGAGGAGTTAACAGATGCAGGGGATTTGATAGTGAACTATTTTTAAAAATTTTTTATGGGGGAAAAAAAAAAAAACTAATGTTTTAACTTTTGACATTTTTTTTTTTAACAAACGAGGTTGTCCAGATTTTTTCAAGTGTTTGATTATTTTCTATTGTCTTCCGTCCTACACACACCGGGTTATTACAAGGAGGTATCTTATGGAGGTAGTCCCTAAGATGCACGCCAAAGGTTTCAAACATTAAGCCAACTTCTTGAGGTTAACAACTTTTTCTATTTCCCATAAATATAATATAAAAAAATTTCTAAACTTTCTCTTAATTCTTTTTTTTAAAAATAATTCATTAACAAATCCTTAAAATCTAAGAAAAATAAAAGGCATTTTATATCATATTACAAATCTGAATTGAAATAAAGATTTAATTTATCTCCAATACTTTTTTAACTGGAATCTCATTTTATTTTAATGAGAAACTGTCACATCACCTACTAACTAAATAAAACGTGGAGATTAAAACTCACTACTACTTATTATTGTGTATTTAAAATAAAATGAGACATTCAATTAACAAAATACTGAGATAAGCCACATTCTTAAAATAATACCAAAAAGACTGATACTGAGCACTTCATTAAAAGCAAGCATAAAAAACAACGATCCAAACTTAAGGTCCACCACCATAGTCAAACAACACCATCTCAAACGCACGAGAAAAAAGGATTATTAATGGTGAATGAGCTAATTATTACGGAGTATAACACTATTCTCGCATAATGCAGCCATCACCGAGACACCACCATGATTTTTAATTATTCCCTCCATTCATTATTAAAAAATTTAAATCTTAACTATGTCACAACTCACATGAATTGCGAGAGAACAAACAAAACCGACTAAAAACAATGACAAAATCGCATCCCAAAATCCAGCCACATACGATAATAACACAATAACCCACAGTATGAACATATCATAATGACAAATTAATACAACCTTACACTACACGTAGATCCCATCGTTACATTTGACTATATTCTCATTTAATAATAATGTCTCATGGTCCCCAAAAAAAAAAAAAAACAAACAAAAACCTTGGTTCTAACAAACTTGGTTTTATTAAATAGTGCGCTTTTTAAGTTTTTAACTTTCTTTTCTTAAGATTATTTCCATTACTTGCTTATGTATAACTTTTACTTAAATTCTTGATGCCCTCGTTCTAAGTCGAATTGTGGCCATTGTCCAAAAATGTGTTAGCAACGTCTACATTTAGACTCCAAAATCACTTACCCAAATTGCAATTGAGACTTATTTTAATCACTTATATACATGGGTAGATCTAGGATTTCAAGTTAGAGGGCCAAAGTATAAGAAGAAGAAGAAAAAAAAAAAAAACCAAATATGTATCAATATAGTATTAACAAACTATCAACTAAGATAAATAAAAAAAATTATTGTTTCTTAATACATTAAGATGTAATCATTTACCAACAATGACAGAATAACACAAAATAATATTGTTTATTAAAAGGGAGGTGCAATTCTAGAAATAAAAAAAATATAACCAATAATTTTTTTCTTTCTTTCTTTGGATTAGGGGGGCTCAATTTTTTTTTCTTTGAGCCAAGGGGGGCCTGAGCCCCCTTGGGCCCCCCCTTGGGCTCATTCGTGCTTATATACCTAAGATTCATCTAATAAATACTCGATATGAGACTTAATATACATTGGTACAACACATGCTCATACAATTTAATATGTTTAAATTCTTTTCAATTTGTGGTATCACAATATATAAATAGTATCATAGCCAACCTATTAATGCCATGTGGTTCAAGGCACTATAACACAATGTGAGACTTAACGAGAACATTAGGAATTTAAGTAAAGGAATAGTAATATCTCGTATTATGTTGATTGAATTGGATAAATGCATATTTTATGTGGACATATCCCTTACATTAGGTGTTTAATAGGTTGAACTAGAATGTGTAAGAGCATTCACATTTGTAGCGCTTAAAATTATAGCTTTTACCAACTCAGAAAGTTATTTTATTTATTTTAACATGTCACTTTATAATACACCATACATCTTATACTCTATTTTTTTTTACCATTTTATTTAAAATATGCTTTCATTATTATTATTTTTTATTTATGAAAAATGAGTGAATGTTTTATTAAATGATGAGAGAGTGAGAGTTGCGTACAAAATTGATGCTTATTTTTGAAGTAGTTGCTATTTATAGTAGTTTATTATAGCAGGTTGCTAAAAAACCTTCAAATATAGAAACTCAAATAAAAAATTGATTTTTTTGGTCATTTGAGAGCTAAACTAATTTTTTTGCTAAAATAGAATCTCCAATGTGAATGCTCTTAATAATGATTTTTATTTTGACAAGTTTTTTTAAGGATTTTTTTTCCTCAGGTCATTAAGATGCATTTAATGGATTTTTTTTTTTTTGATAGACTTTTCAGATAGATAAAGTCGAATAGTACATAAGCATCAAAAATTAAATAATACAAAGATATTAACTTTGTATATAAACTAATGGAAAAAGTTTACTAAATAAAATAAATATTATTATATATTTTAAAAATATGACCGTTGAACTGTATATTCTTTATGCTCTTAATACATATGTCAAATTTTATGTCAATCAGATGTTATTTACTATATAATTTATAGGATTATATTTTATACATAATTATAAATTACAAAAACTTGCAATTTAAATAATTTATTGATGACATAATTATTTATATTTAATTTTTTAAAAATTTTGCAAGTATAGAGAATATAAAAATAAGATGTAATTTAATGGTGAATTTATTAAAATTTACTTCCAATGAAAAGATATTGAGTAAAGTTGTAGTTTAAACTAATTTTATAATTTAAAACTATAATCAATTTTGTAACTAAATTTTGTCCAATAATAAATTTTTAACAAGTATATATATATATATTATAAGATTTTTTTATTAAAAAAAAGAGTATAAATACTCCAATGATGCCAAGATCAACCTTAGGTTTAGGTTCCCAAAAAAATTGCACCAAAATATCCTAAAATTAAGGAATGATATTACTGTTTTCAAAAGAAAAAATATATATAGATGAATTTTGTATTGCCCCTTCACAAAAAGAATAATTGTTTAAACAAAACCATATATAGAAAGTTGTTGAAAAAAAATATTATTTAATTAATAATATTTAAAAAACTTAAAAAAGAAATCTACTAAAATTTATGGAAAGTCACAACACGTATTGAACACACCCTAATTAATTATATTAAATAAATGCCTTTTAACTTGGACCCTTAAATCACTATTTCACAAAAAGTCAAAAAAGTAAAAAAAAAGTAGGGTAATGTTACATTCTAGAAGTCCCATCATGCCAGCTCCTCTCTATGTGTCTCAAAACCTCCCTGTCATTCTGTGCAGTCCATTTTCCAAATTACCTCACTGCTACACACATTCACACTCTGTCTCTCTTCTTCTTCTTCTTCTTCAATTTCATGGCTGCCTTTAATATTTTGTCTCTCATATAAATAACAAGAAGGAGAAGGAGAAAAAGTTCAAGTACAATGTCTGAGTACAACTTTTTAAACGACCAGCTCTCAAAGCGAACCTCAATTTTCGGTTTACGCTTATGGGTAGTACTTGGAATGTGTGTTGGAGCAGCAATAGTTCTTGTACTTTTCCTTATATCTCTTTGGTTCATCTCTAGGCGTAACAGTTCAGCTGCTTCTTCTTCTTCAGCTTCTTCTACTTCAAAGCACAACAACAAGTCGTCTCAGAGCCTTACTATAATTCCAAACGTGTCCAAAGAAATCCAAGAAATCAGAATCGACCCGGACCCGAAGCCGAAACCCACATCCAACCCCGACCCATTACCGGAGTCGGAGCCAGTAGCAGCCAGACCCCAACTCCTGCTTCTTCAGCAACCAGAGGAAGAGAGTCCAGCTACTGGGAAGAACAGAATTCATATTGAAATTGGTAAAGACCACCGGATTTCGTACCCGGAGCGGGTTACCGGGTCGAGTCATGGAAGTGGGGAGACCCGGTCGGGTGACCAGGCTACGATTGTCGGGCCAGAGGTCTCGCACTTGGGGTGGGGCCATTGGTATACTCTCAGAGAGCTTGAGGTTTCCACTAATGGTTTTGCTGATGAGAATGTGATTGGTGAAGGTGGGTATGGGATTGTTTACCGTGGTCTTATGGAGGATAATACCAACGTTGCTGTCAAGAATTTGCTCAATAATAGGTAATATTTGTTGCATGTTATGAGTTTGAGAGTTAAGGTGTGGATCATGTGTTGAAAAAGTGTTGCATCTTGCATGTTTTGTAAAACATTCTCAAAAAGTTTTTAATCTTTTTTTTACTTGGGGTTTAAGGTATTTAACTGCTTTGCTTTGTGTTGGTATGAACCCAGTTGGGAATTTGATGTGTTAGTTCAGTTGGATGATTGTTACTTTCTTTGTTATAAATTTTTAATCTTTTAATTACTAGGGATGTGAGTTTTAATTACTTTGCTTTGTGTTGTTATGAACCCAGTTGGGAAATTGATGTGTTAGTTCAGTTGGATGTTTGTTACTATGTTTAGTTGTTGCTTTTTTATGAAACTGAGTATATTTATGAATTTTTAATCTTTTTGTTACTTGGGGTGTTAGTTTTAAATTCTTTGCTTTTTGTTGGTATGAACCCTGTTGGGGATTTAATGTGTTAGTTCAGATGGATGTTTGTTACTATGTTTGTTTGTTGATTTGTTATAACTTTGAGAGTTTAAGGTGTGGATTATGTGTTGAACAAGTGTTTCCTGTGCTCTGTGTCATGGGGGTTATGGCAGAGAAAGCTTAATTGGGTTAGTTGTTTTTGCTTTAGAGGACAAGCTGAGAAGGAGTTTAAGGTTGAAGTTGAAGCAATTGGACGTGTTCGTCATAAGAATTTAGTGAGGTTGCTCGGTTATTGTGCTGAAGGAGCTCATAGGTATTTTGATCTTTAGTTACATCCTGTCCCTCTTATCTTTAATGTTTATGGATAACCTTGCAGGTTAGAGGTCTTCTCCTCTTGCTTAAAATATTACAATCAACTGTGTTTTCATATTTTTAATTTATCTTTAATAACATTATTTTATCTATCATGAGAAAAGGATGAAAAATTGTTGTCTTACATGGGTGCATTCATGTAATTGAATTGTTATAGGATGCTTGTTTATGAGTATGTTGACAACGGAAACTTAGAACAGTGGCTTCATGGAGATGTTGGACCTTGCAGCCCTCTTACCTGGGAGGTTCGTATGAATATAATACTTGGAACTGCGAAAGGGTATGTTTTGAGTCAAATAAGTTTATTTAATGAAGTTTCTTTTCTTTGGATTGTTTTGGTTCTGCCATAACTGAAGCTTGATTACGAATACAGATTGACATACCTACATGAGGGTCTTGAGCCCAAGGTTGTTCACCGTGATATTAAGTCAAGCAATATTTTGCTTGATAAGCAGTGGAATCCAAAGGTGTCTGACTTTGGCCTAGCAAAGCTCTTGGGCTCAGAGAAGAGTTATGTGACAACTCGTGTGATGGGAACATTTGGGTCAGTTGATCCTCTCTTAATTAAAAACTATCATGATGACTTCTTATTCTGACACTTACGAAAACCGAGCAAAATGGAATGACATTTTTCTGATTCTGTTCTGTAGATATGTGGCTCCAGAATATGCCAGTACTGGCATGTTGAATGAAAGAAGTGATGTGTATAGTTTTGGAATTCTCCTTATGGAGATCATTTCTGGGAGAAACCCTGTAGACTATAGCCGCCCTGCTGGAGAGGTATGTATAATCAACCAAAGTTACTTAATGGCATTGTCTTATGACCAGTTGAAGATTAGTTTTACAATCTGATATAAACGGGTAAGTCAATCTTTCAGGTGAACCTAGTTGAGTGGCTTAAAACCATGGTTACAAATCGGAATGCGGAGGGAGTTTTGGATCCTAGGTTGCCAGAGAAGCCTTCTTCAAGGGCACTGAAGCGTGCTCTGTTAGTAGCTTTACGCTGTGTGGACCCAAATGCTCAGAAAAGGCCGAAGATGGGGCATGTTATACATATGCTTGAAGCTGATGAGTTTCCCTTCCGTGATGTGAGTTTGCATTTACTTTGACCCCTAATTGACCTCAACGGTTGTTTCTTTATGTCTATTCTCACAATGGTTAGACCTTGTTTGAGAATTATATTTATCATCTTTTCTTGTTTTCTACATGAACTTGTAAATTGCCAACAGCCGTGCACTTCAATAATTTGAAATTAAAAGTAGAAAGACAAGCATTTCCTACTCAAATCAGACACAGGATTACTAGTTATTGTCACTTTGGGGTTTTAATGTCTTATAGGGATGGAAACTCATGTAGCACACATTTTCCAAGAATAGGAATGTCTAGGTTTCCATAAAACCTGTTTATCAGTTTGCATATATGTTTCAAAGAAAGTGACAGCAAAATTTCGATCATTGAATTCATCTTTTTGTCACATGAAAGCACATCAAGATAAGATATGTTTTACAGTATGTATTATGCAGTGCTTCCTGGTATGGACTTCTTATCATTTTTTTTTTTTTTTTTGTTGGCATTTGGTTTTAGGACCGAAGAGCTGGACGCTTACAGCGTGATGGTACAAGGGATATGTTGATGGAGAAGCATGTTACTGAATCTGGTGAGAGTAGTGGTTATGAAAGTGGTGCTCAAGTCAATAGGTCTTTGTGGAGAAAGCAAGAACCTGAAGAGCAGTTGCCTTTCCAAACTAATGTATAAGGTGAATTGACACGACTTTTTTTGTTTCTTTATTTCCATCCAGAGCTGGATTGTGCAGCTTCATTTTACTTCACCTGTATATGTGAATTTTTAATGTTAGTAGATTTTGTAGTATTTTGTGCCATACCCATTGACACATGTAATGTAGTGTCTGAAACACTATGTATTCCCGATGGGTTGTCTACATCTTGTAGAGGAATTGCTCTGATTTCAATTTACTTCATATTTTTCTCATCTTTGTCACCCAAATCATCAAAATTACAGCAAAGTTGAAATTTTGTTGACATCTTAAAACAACTTTGTTCGAAGTTTAATGCTATGTAAAAGCAAAACCAACTCATTTCAGATGCTTTGAATAAATTGTGTAAGTTCCATTAAATGAAAATCGCAAACTCACCCATAATAATTGAGGCATTGCTGAAGCTACACCACTATCACTTGTATCATCATTAGAAGAAGGTTTTCACATTCTCATCATTTTTTTTTCCTGCTTTATTCATATTTCCCTATTACTGTCCCTTAGGGCAATTCAAAGAACTATATTGCTCCCTCCTCTCACAAGAGGGGTGGTCTCCACATGTGGGTCCCACATGTAGAGCCGACCCCTCATGTGAGGAGGGAGCATTGCTCCCAGACTAACGAATAATTTTTCGATAGTCAAAACTCAAAAGCGATCAAGGACAGGACAGATAAATTTCAACCTGTTACATTATGTTCCATGAAATCAGCTTGATTGAATGTACTAAACGTATCAATATAAGTTCCCTTTGATTAAGGTTGGCTACCACAAAATACTTTTTCCCATACAAAGTTTGGTGGGGATGATTAGAAAATCATGGGTCCTACAAGTCACAGGCATCACTAACCCCATTGCATTTTCCCATAGTTTTCAAAGGTGTGGGGGCTTGGTTGTGATGGGAAAACCTGGACGGCTAGGAATGTACAAAGGCTTGAGATCTTTAATTGGGACGCATCTTTTTTGTTTTGCTGGTTTTGGTCTTAATTGGAAATTGAAAGTCAGCAAGTAAGAACTCTCTTTCTGCTTTTTGCTTTTGGCTTTTTGCCCTCTAATTATGATTCACACCAAGCCTTCTCTATTTCTTTTTTTGCCTTTTTTGGTGGTTTTGAACATTGAGTATGTTTATTTTTGACTAGTCTTCATTCTTGATATCAATTATATGTCTCTATTTTTTCCGACCCTTTAAACACATTTAACTATATAAGGGCCTACCCTAGCGCACAAGGACAATCCTTTAGCTCATTAAGTTCAACTGCCGGTATAGTTTTTACCTGCTTATGATTGATCTATTTGATTTGCACAGTATGCATCTGATGTATTGACCAGTTAAACCATTCCTAATAATTGTTCTAGAAGTAATTCTAACTACCATGATGACATTGTTATAGTTCATTGTTGCCATTGACATGAGATTCCAAATTTTGTACATTCATTTCCACAATGCATTAGCTATGACCATAGAAATAATATAAGCTTCATTTTCCAGAAATCTAATATTTTACTATTTCTCTTCATAAATGAAAATTTTGCTGAATAATAAAAGTGGCATGGTCCTAGTCTCCTAGTACATAATGTATGTTTTTAGAAAGGGGAAAAAAGAAAACGGGCAAAGGAAAAGTGGTGTCTAATGCACAAAATTCAGTCTTGCGAGGTCTGGGAAAAGTGATGGGAATTCTTTTTTCTTTTTCTTTTTCTTTCTTTTTTTTTTTTTTTTTTTTTTTTTTTTGGTAAAGGGAAAAAAAATCAAAGAGGGCAAATATCAGCTTGTTAAGGAAAATGCATATAGAAAATGGAAGATAAAGAAAGAATGGTAAAAAGTAAAAACGACCTTTGATATAATAATTACACAAACAATGATCTATTTCCTATCAAAGCAAAATTTGATTTTCCTCAAGAAACTAACATTCAACTATTTGACATGTTTATTTACAAGCCTATCCCTATTTTTCTTCTCTTACTTGCTTTCTCTCTCTGCCTCTGCTTGCACCCTCATCAAATGGACCGTGTGGACAACGATCATTTTCTCATCCCGTGACCCTTGTCTTCTTAACATTGAAAATCATGGTGCTTTCACGTCATGCTCTACACATTCTTGGTTAAATTAACCTAAAAAAACTCTATTTTTTCTAGTTTAAGGAATCTATTTTTTTACATCACCATCAATACTACATCATTATTCCTATTAAAGATTATTTCTTTTCTATTTCTTTATTCATGCACTTTTGTAATTCCAAAATCGACAACCAAATCCACAATACGAAGAAAAAGAATTTACTTAAAATTTTGTTGATAAACAGTAACTCAATAAAGGTATTGAGTTACTGTTCATTTGTTAATTTCGCATGCTAGTTTGTTGAGCATGATGTACCATTATAATGGGTTTTAGTTATTATTATTATTATTTTTTTTTTGAAATGTTAGTTTACCTAGTTTGAAGGTAACGCTCACTTAGCAAACCTTTAGGCCTCATTGATGTGGCACAACAATGCATGTACTTCTTTTCTTTTCTTTTTTTGAGAAGATAATGCATGTACTTCTTTGTTGTTCAAATTAACACTTATATTTACTTATATATTATCAGAAAATCATTGTGTAATGTTAAAGATACGTAATTAACAAATGAACAATAACTAAAACTAAGTATTTTTTATTTGATTTTTATCATTTCTGATGAGTAAATATAAGTGTTAATTTTTTGTGCTTGTACTACAGTAATTCCAAAATGGTACACTAAAATTTACCATTATCGAAATATTTTGTTTCAATAAACAAACCAAAATAGAATTAACAACATTGGTTTGTATTTGTCTCACCCTAGCTTCTTCACTTTCTAGCATTATTTTTGAAATCTTTTGTCTCGCTGCCTCAATCATAATTGCCATAGCTAGGCCTCAAGTCTTAAGATCAAATGCTGTACGAACTAAGCTCTGATTTGTAAATTTCTTTGTATTTCTTGCTTATATTTTTGGTAAAGGAAATATAAGCCCTAAACTCGGCCTTAAAATTAATTGGACTCTATTTCTTGGCCTTGGCCCGCCATTTGGGCCTAATTAGCATTTGTAGCTTCTTTTTCTTTTTTTTTTGAGAAATTAGTATTTGTAGCTCAGTTGTATAGATTATTTACAAAGTTAGAGAACATTCAAAGAATCACCCAGCCAATGCAAAATCTTTGTCGTTTCACTTGTAGCTTCATCCACAAACTTTTTTACAATATTTTTATAAATTATTGAGATGGTAAATTCTTATTATTTCTCACATAAATCCATCACTTACATGTTACATAACTTTTTTACTTACTAATAACCACTCATTACATCATAAATTTGTAACTCTAGCAGTTTTTTTGATATTTTCGATATTTGATATCTTTGCAGTAACAATACATAAATTGTGAGCATATTTTTTTAGTCCGGCGCAGAAAAAGATTGGAGAACTGGCATGGATTTCTATTCCCTATGTTTGGGCCACAGCCCACAGGGAACAGTTTTGTCATCATTCCTGCCCAGTGGCCACAGATGGGTCTCGCCCTATGGCAGGAGTCCATGGGCACAGTTTCCAGTTTTAGACTCAATTGTCAATACTGAGACAGATCTTGGACTTTACCTATTCAAAGTTCAGCAAAATCTAATCCTATGCCATGCCCATGCTTAAGTACAGACTTAGCCCATGTGTGTTGCACACATTTCAAACCCAAAAAAAATGCAATTTTTTTTTTCTTTCAAAAATTACAATAATAAAAAAAAAGGTTTAGACTTTAGAGTATATACCCGATTTAATTTTTTTTTCTTCAAAAATTACAATAAAAAAAAGGTTTAGACTTTAGAGTATATACCCGGTTTCATATTGGTCATAGGATTTTAATTTTATTAGTTATGTTCTCAAATTTATGAAAATTTTTTAATTTAAAACCTTTGTCCATTTCTGTTATTTTTTATTCTTTTATTTTATGTATTAATAAAGTAGAGAAAAATATGAGACCATTGATTAAACTTTCTATCTCACTTAAGGCTTGGTTATAAATCAATTTGTGTTAGAACACCTTTCCCTCTCTCCTATGTGTGTGTTTGTTTCTCAAAAAAAGAAAAAAAAGAATGGGTAATTGTCCCACATTGATTAAGAGAGTGTGTTGTGTGTAGTATAACTTATCCCACTCTCCCTTAAAAGTTATCATGGCTTTTGAGTGAAGTTGTGGTGTGTCTTTGTGTTAGAACCCATTTCTCTCTCCCTTGTATGTGTGTGTGTTTTTCTCAAAAAAAAAATTGACAATCATTGAAAGAGAGAAAATTTTGATTAGAGAGAAAGTTTTGCTTAGAATGAAAAAGAGAATGTCAAAAAAATAGAAGCTAAATACATAAGTGAACTTCTTTTTTTCTTCATTAATGCATAGAATAATGGCAATGAAATGCCCTAGTTATACTCTGTAACATACATAAATAATGCTACTCAAACCTATAACATTGTCCCTAGGAACATAAAAAGAACCTTTAAAAAAAATGATTTGACAGATAACATTGTCCCTAAGAACATAAAAAGAAGAACTAAAAAAAAAATGATTTGACAGATAGAGGGGAGAGATTTTAACCATAAATATCTCTGATTAAAATACCAAATATGTCAGTTGAATTACAAGATTTTTGAAATTAGGAGAAGAAAAGAAAAAAAAAAATTCAAAGACCTACTTTTGCTATTTAATAATTTTGATGGAAGTATTTTATTGATGATTTGGATTTTAATTTTTAGTTTAAATGACTTAAATAGAGTTTGCAAGATATTGTTTTGATATATTATTGAAATTCATTGATAAAATATTTGAACCTGATTGTTTAGAATGATTAAGTAAAAGATATTTCAAATTTATAACACAGTTTTTTTTTTTCCAGAAAAATATTTAAACCTCATTCACCAAAATTAATATCAAGAATTTATACTGATAATTGTTTTTCAAAACCTTTAATTTTAAATTCTTAATTCTAAAATTTAACATAAGTTTAATTTGTTTCTTTAAAAAAAATCCCCCTTTCATAATATAAACAGAGAGCTCATGAATGAACTTGTAAATTGGGACCCAATAAAAAGGAGATGCTTTGTTGTATGCATAATAATTATTCAACTAAAGTGAGATATATATAGATACATGCCAATCCTTTATCATATACGCAACATGTTCAAATGCATCCTAATATTTGGTAATTACTATATTGGATTTTTGTTAATGAACTTTCCTATCCAATTTCATTAATGTTGACATGATCGATCAAAGACATCCAAGGACCCATTTGATATGTAATGTTTCCAACACAAAAATATCAAGAATACCACATCAATATCAGGCTTCTCTCCCTTAATAATTTTTCAGAAGAACATTTTCTAAAAATTAATAATGGTATAGGTTCTGGCAATTGGTAAAGTCACTTGTATTCAAATAAGGGACTTGGGTTCCAATTAGCACATAACATCTATACAATAGGAGTTAGTGAAATTCTTGGGCTAAGCCTTTTTTTCATTGCTTTCTTTAAAAGAAGCACTGCTTTATTCAAAAGAAGCATTTGTGAAATTATAAGTTTTGAATCTTATTGTATTTATTAAAATAGAAAAAAAATAATTTAATAATGGCAAATTGCACGGTAACTAAAAAACCTTTTTCTCATTGCTTTCTTCAAAAGATAAAATAAATATGGTAGTCATAACGAGGATCAAAGCCTCAAATCCCCAATTATAACATTGATGTTTCAAAGAAGCTAGCCACATACATGTTAAAACAAGTACGCAACAACAATGTTAATGAAATTATTGGGCTCTTTATGACATTGTTAAAATATTTAGTAAACAACAATGTTAATGAAATTATTGGGCTCTCCATGTTTGACAAATAAGGAGAAATAATGCCTTCATCATGTCTAGTTTGGAATTTGGATCAGAATGAGGAGCCTTCAGAATATTATTTCTCCATATTTAATATGTCATTTTTTGATAAATATGTTTGTCATGCTGTCATTCTCGGAAGTTAAATTATGATTTGAGAGCTTTAATATATAATGATAGCAACTATCTTGAATTTTCACTTGTTGCACAAGAACTACCCATTTTACATGTTATAGTTTTAGAAAGAAAATGAGAGAAACGTCAAGAATTAAAAGTGACCCATAACCAAATTACTAACTTTTTAAAGCATTTAAGATTATTCGGTGCATAATATTGTTTCTGAAAATAATTTGAATACTCTCCATTTCAAATTTTTTTAAAAATGATATTAACATTATGATTTGAGAGCTTTAATAACGATATGAACTATCTTTAATTTTCACTTGTTGCTCGGAAACTACCAATTTTACATCTTATAGCTTTAAAAAGAAAAATGAGAAAAACTCCAAAAATTAAAAGTGATCCATAACCATAACCATATCAATCCATAATATTCTTTCTTAAAATAATTTGAATACTTTCCATTTCAAATAAAAATTGACATTATGATTTGAGAGCTTAATAATGATAGGAACAATCTTGAATTTTCACTTGTTGCGTGGAAACTACCCATTTTACTTCTTATAGCTTTAAAAGAAAAATGAGAAAAACTTCAAAAATTTAAAGTGATCCATAACCATATCAATACACAATATTCTTTCTTAAAATAGTTTTAATACTCTCCGATTCAAATAAAAATGGAATAAAGATTTTGAATTATAGATTTTTTTTTTGGGGGGGAGATAATTCTATGATTATAACAAGAACGAAGAATTTGAATTCTAGATATCATAGATATACTAGGAAGTTCCAACCGGTTAAGTTACAATAATCTTGACCCCAGTTGTAAAAATTTTTGTTTGGATTCAAACTCCAATAGTGGTCCACGTTATGTGTATAATTGCCACATTTCCAAGAAAGCTAAAGGCTCCTCCCCTATATCAATATAATCTAGTAACCTACATTTTTGTGCAACATCACGGTTAGAGGGATGATATTCCATGTCTTATAGACTTTATAGTTTATACTAGGATATCAGCTAGGCACCTCTTGATTGTAAAAGCTTTAAAGTTTAAACCACACCAACTTTAAACGGGATTCTTATCGTTTTGGAAGATAAAAAGTGTCAAAGCATTTAAGAAAAAAAAGTTGTACAAGTGAACAATTATTCAATTTCTTACCTCATAAAGGATCATATGAAAAAGTTTGTGACGTGCCTTTTCAGTTATAACAATATCAATATGCACGAAACTTTGTTTTTGATAAAATATTTCTTTCTTTTCTCTTAGTTTTTAATGAATGGTTATATGTGAAATTACTTACCCAAAAAAATTGATTTTCACGGCAATTTTGTTCGAGTCACCCTGGCCCCTGCATAGGACACTTCATTTGCATTCTCATTAGTCGAAATGATTTTGTTTTGGTCATAAATCATGATTTACTATATATGTGTGTGTGGAGTAGAATTTAAACTTATGAAGTTCACTCAATGATGATTACTCTTATCATCAGACTCATATATCAATTGATCTTTGGTGTAGGCAAAGTTTGAACTTCAAATATCTTATTTAACGGTAAAAAGTTGAGCAAACTAGAATCTACAATTTACTTCTTCTTTTTTTAGAAGAATGTTGACAATTCCATTAAAGAAAAGCCATATTGACATATGGATTACATCAGAGAGGTGTGGAGGATCTTCTTCCATCCACACTAAACATTTGAAGTTTATTATGTTTAGCAAAGTTGTAAGCAACAGTGTTACCTTGGTAATGAACATGTGAGATACTTATATACCGAAAGAAATCTACGAAAAACTTAGCATCAACAATCAAATGACCAAACGAGATTAGGAACATCTCCTCAATTAGTGATTTTTGAATCTCCTTCAAGCATCGCCTTAGTAACCCCTATTTTTAGAGAGAGAATTCCAAAGCTTTCACAGCTGTCATGGCTTCAATTTCTACAACTGGGTGAAGGAGAGTAAACGTTGTGACTTGTGAGACATGGAAGCAATGACCAAACCTCTTGCCAAATGATCATTAGTCATTCTTTTACCTTTCACTTTCAAAAAAAAAGAAAAAAAAAACAAAAAGATCATTAGTCAAAACTGAAGTGAGTAGATACAATAAAAATGTAAATTAAGTGCACATGGGGGGCTCTAGCCTCTAAGGCCGCAAATCACTGCAATTTTATTTTTTTTGTCTTGGTCATTGTTGGCCAAGCGAATTCACGCTACGCGGAGCTGAGTCAAGTGACCGTGATAGGTACGTTGCACTCTTACAGCTTAATGGTGAGTGAAAGATCAAAGACGCGTTTCTTATTGCTAGTGTAGTGCCGATCATTTGATATTTCTACATATTCAACTAAAGTATGAAATGGGTTGAAGTCCTTAGTATGGGATATTTCTCACCATAAAGTATCTTTTGTAATAGGTATGTTAATTTACCAAATGTAACAATTTGATGGATGAGAGTAGCATATGAGAAAGCTGGTATAATATTAATAAATTTGAGTGTTTCAATTTATAGCGTCTGTTCTTAATGATAACTTTTTATTATCAACCAAAAACACCAATCAGTTCTTGGTATAGGCGGAATATAACCCTAGATATCTTATAATATTATATGATATTCACTTGTCAAGTCTATCAAATAAATACATAACAAGTTGTGATGCATTGAACATAAAAAATAGTACAGAAAATTTGTATTCGTGGCATATCTCAGTTTAGGAAGAGTTAATTGGTGAAATAAGAAATTTTTAAAAGACAAATTCCAATCAAGTGTCTTGTAGTTCAATTGTCATTTTTTTTTAGTGTTGCAAAGAGAGACGTTTATGGTTGAAATTCCACTCATCAAACTATTGAATCATTAGAGAGAAAAAAATTCCACAACAACATTGGGGTTAAAATCTTAGTGGAGGCCAAGGTCCCCTACTAATATTATGGACAGACAAGTAGTTAGAGAGTGAGTATCACGGGGTTCCCATACTCGACTCTATATAAGTACTCCAACTTTGCTATTGTGCTCTAAAACCAAACCCCATCGATCATGGTTTCTCATATTCCCTACTATGTGTGCCTTATCTTTTTCTCAATCACTCACCTTGTCTCCACCTTAGCAGAATCTGATAACTACATCATTCACATGGATGTATCAGAGAAGCCCAAAGACTTTGGTAGCCACCAAGAGTGGTACTTGTCCACTCTAACCTCTGCATTAGAAACTTCTAAACTTAGCACCACCAATACATTTTCTACCTCCACTTCTAAACTTATCTATAGCTACACCCACGTTATAGATGGTTTTGCTGCAAGTCTATCCCTTTCTGAGCTTGAGGCCTTAAAAAGCTCTCCAGGTTTTGTTTCTTCAATCAAGGACTTGCCTGTGAAGGCTGACACAACTCACTCACCTGACTTTCTTGGCCTTAGTAGCAACTTGGGCTTATGGCCGGTGACAAACTATGGCCAAGATGTCATAATTGGAGTGGTAGATACAGGAATTTGGCCAGAAAGTGAAAGTTACAATGACAAGGGCATGTCCGAAGTTCCTTCAAGGTGGAAGGGTCAATGTGAATTTGGCACCAAATTCAACACATCTTTTTGCAACAAGAAGCTAATTGGTGCAAGGTTCTTTAACAAAGGTCTAATTGCCAAAGACCCCAACGTGACCAATACCATTAATAATTCCACACGAGACACAGATGGTCATGGGACCCACACTTCAAGCACGGCTGCTGGGAATTATGTGCAAGGTGCATCATATTTTGGCTATGCCACAGGAACTGCTAGAGGCATAGCTCCAAAAGCCAGAGTAGCCATGTACAAGGCCTTGTGGGATGAGGGTGCTTATTCATCTGATATTATGGCTGCCATTGATCAAGCAATTTTGGATGGTGTAGATGTCATATCCATATCATTGGGCATTGATGGTGTACCATTGCATTCTGACCCAATTGCCATAGCCACATTTGGAGCCTTGAAAAAGGGTGTGTTTGTGTCCACTTCAGCAGGAAATCAAGGGCCTCTTCTTGAGACCTTACACAATGGCATACCATGGGTTTTAACCGTTGCTGCTGGTACCATGGACCGTGACTATAATGGAGTTGTTACTCTTGGCAATGGAGTTCAACTCTTGGGCTCATCTTTGTATATTGGGAAATGGAATTCATCTTCCAATAAAATCCCAATCGTTTTCTTTGATGCTTGTGACAATCTCAAGGCATTGCAGAAAGTTGGGTACAAGATTGTTGTGTGCCAAGATAAGAAAGGCAAATTGTCTGACCAAGTTCAAAATGTTGACGATGCAAAAGTGGTAGCTGCGGTCTTTATAAGCGACGTCACTGACTTGGAGTTCTACATCCAAACCTCATATCCAGCAATTTTCTTGAACATGAAGAATGGAGAAACTGTCAAAGACTACATCAAAACCAGCAAGTCCAACCCAAAAGCAAGCCTTGTGTTCAAAAAGACTACTCTTGGTACCAAACCATCACCAAGAGTTAGTAGCTACAGTTCTAAAGGGCCATCTATAAGCTGCCCATTTGTGCTGAAGCCTGACATAATGGCTCCTGGTTCATTAGTCTTAGCCTCATGGCCACCAAAAATCCCAGTTGCCAATGAAGGCGGTTCCTTTCTATACAGTAAGTTCAATTTATTGTCTGGTACATCCATGTCTTGCCCACACGCAGCAGGAGTGGCAGCGCTATTGAAATCAGCACACCCTGATTGGAGTCCTGCAGCCATTAGATCTGCCATGATGACCACATCGGATGCAATTGACAACACACTCAATCCAATCACAGACCTTGGTGATGATAACCATCCAGCTAGTCCTTTTGCCTTTGGAGCTGGACACATCAATCCCAACAAGGCATTAGACCCTGGTCTAATATACGATGTGAATGCACAAGATTATGTGAATGTTCTATGTGGTCTAAAGTATACCAATCAACAGATTCAAATCATCACCAAATCAGCTTCAAATAATTGTTCCAACAAGTCCTTGGACCTTAACTACCCATCTTTCGTTGCATTTTTCAATGCCAAGGGCTCCAATTCTAGTTTTAAAAGTGTACGAGAATTTCATAGAACTGTGACAAATGTTGGAGAGGGACAATCAACCTATGTTGCAAGTGTGACACCCATTAAAGAAATTAAAGTCAGAGTCACGCCAGAGAAATTGGTGTTCAAAAACAAGAATGAGAAGCAAAGTTTCAAGCTGAGTATTGAAGGTCCACAAAAGCTGAAAGAGGAGTCAGTTTTCGGTTATCTTCGTTGGGTGGAAAGTGCAAGTAAACGAATGGTCTCAAGCCCCATAGTGGCCACACATTACAGCTCGGAATTTGTGTCATAGACCAGACTTTAATGGTCTTTCTTATTGCTTGTGATATTTTAGCTAAATAAAGCTTGATTAATTAGTTTCAAGTTAATCTATTTCTAACTGGTTGGTAATGTGAAGCCAAGGAAAAAAACAAAACCCAGTTGGTGATAAAAACATTTTAGTTTATTTTTATTGGATAGGGCTTTGTGTGGTTGTTAAGTTGTAGCTTGTTACATCATAAAACTATCAATCAAAAGAAGTTTCATACATTTAGCATCTAGGTAATACTATAATTATTCGTAATATCTTGTGGGGGACAACTGAATTAGCACCTAACATCCATGTGGAATAAGAAGGGATGGGCAAAGTCAATGACACATGGAAGATGGAATATTGCATAATGAAAATTTTTATGCAATAATCATCTTTTTTTTTTTTTTTTCTTGGCTTCATCATGTGATTAATTATGTATGATAAGGTTTATGAAGTCAAATTCGCACTATCACTAACATCATCACATTATTTGTTTTGTGGTAAGTGGTGTTATTAATGGGGTATCAATTGGCATAATTATTTTTAAGTAGGGTTTACTTAGTTGGTTTAATATATGACTATTGGAGTTATGTGTTGTAAGCTAATACTAAGCCATCTATGTATATGTAAAAACTGAAGTGTAACATTTATTGTTACTACCCTCCAGTTAAGCCACATTATCACAATGTCACAAATTTTTTTTTTTTTTCCTTTTGGGGGGGGGGGGGGGGGTGGGGTTTCCACTTCACACATTCTCTTAATCAATCACATTTTCTCTCTCTCAACTCATCATCTTCCCAGCAAACAAACAACTGATGTTTATACTATTAATGAATTTCCACTGAATCCAAATTTCCTTAAATTCAACAATCAATCCTTCTCTCTCTCTCTCTCTCTCTTTCTAACTTTTCATCTCCTTATCAAACAAACGGCTTATCTCCCCATTAAAACATTCAATTGCTTCCCTTTGGATTTAAACCTCACTAATTTAATTTTTTAAATATAGATTTTGAATTGCTTTCTTTCCACACCAGAAGTCACCAAACTACAACTAGAATTGGAAAGTCAATTTGAGATCAGTTTTTCTTTTTCTTCCCTGAATTTCTTTGCCTTTCTATTGCAATTGTTATGGTTTGTACTGGATTTTCTTTTCCGAGGTTGTAAATACCATGTTTCTTTTTTCTTTTTTCAATTTTCAATTGATAGTCTATTTCTTTGTATTCATGTTTACAGTTTTCTTTACATAATTGTGTTTTACCCATTAATATTGTTTATGCCCAAAGAATTGGAATGTGTTTTATTGATTTAGTACACAATCATTTGCCTCTCATTTGTTTATTTTATTTTCTGAATGGATTTGTAATTTTTAAATTAAATACTACATAAATTCTTGCTAATTTTCTTTTAATCTCATCTAAATCTATGCTAATTTTTAACTTCTTAGAAAACTTGGAAGAGGAAACAATATATTATGATTGATAGGTATGGATTGTATGGTGTTCATCTTTTTCTCTGTATTTGGGATTTTAAGTTAGCTTTATATGATTATTTTCATTAATTATTCAACAAATTATGATGTAATTACATTTGGGCAAGTCAGACATACTAAAATCTTTTTATAAATTTAAAAAAAAAAAAAATCTAATCTCTAATTCTTACCATATATCTTCTCCCAAAAAAAAATTTCTTACAATTTATAATTTTTAAGGAAATAACTTTGAGATGCTTACAATGTCGAACTATTGCATCCATTTTATGACTGTGGACATGCATGCAATATTGCTTTATGTTTTCCATGGTAATATTAATGTCCATTACTTTGGAATAAAAAATTTTCTCAATTGAAGCATATACCTCGATGTGATCTCATTCTTAGGAAATTCTGCAACTTAATTTAAATCATGCTAACCAATAAATATTTTATATATACATATCCAACATGAATAGAATGATTTTGTACAGTCCAACATGAATTAAATCATATTACCTTAGTTAGGTTAAATAAAGTTATCTAATTCTCAAGAGAAAAAAATTAAAAATCTTAAACTTATATCTTATATCTTATTCTGAGTTCAATTTGACTATGATATGTTGCGGTTCAATCCATCATACTCCTTAAATATACAAAAATGTAATAGAAATAACATGAGAAATATAATTGATAAATACAAAAGGAAATCAACTAGGCATTTCTTTTGTACTTAAAAAAAATTCTTAATTGCATACTATAAATTCCACTATTATAATAATTCTTAAATAATATGTACTTTTTTTTTTAAGAAAAAAAAAAATACTTAAATATTCACTGTTTGCTCTTTTAGATATGCAATCAATTTTTTTTACCCTAAAGTGGGTATAATTTTCCTCTTAAATTATTCCTAAGACACACACACACACACACACACACACATATATATTAGTAACTAAAAGGTCAAAAAAAATTTGGGGGGGGGGGGGGGGGGGGGGGAGAGGGGAAGGGGGGGTGAGCAAGAGTAACCTAAAAGGCAAGAGTTAAAATAATTAATTTCTACATACAATTTCCCTTTTGGTATAATTGGGGGTGAGAAGTCATTCCCTAGTCCCTACCTATATATTTCTTCTATCTAATTGGAAAAAAAAAAAAAAACCATAAAATTCTCATCCATGAAGGAAATTATTTTCTCCGATAAAAATTTTTGGGAAAAAAAATATATATATGGAAAGTCTCAAAAACCTATATGGTACCCCAAAAGTCCTCTATTTGGACTTTCTACTTATCTTACCACATTGGATTTGATGAGTTTTTTTTTATTTTTTTTATTTTTTAAGAATATATATATATATATATATATATATATATATATATATATATATATATATATTAACTATGAAACTTACCAATTATAAACACATATTTACCAAAACATACAAGGTCTCTTCCTCTTTTCCAACCTTTCCTCTCCCTCGTATATACCTTTTTCTCTTCCCCTGCATATTTTATTTATTTATATTTATATATGTTTTGTTTTAATCTCTTTCTTTTTTTTTAATACAAGATAGAATTTATACTTTATCTTAATCTAAGTGTATATATGTGTGAAACTCCCTCTTGGAGACTTAAACCCCAACTCTTACCCCCCACACCCCACAAGCATTTATACTTGTGTAGTGACCACCACACTAAGGGTGCATGGTGGTTTTTAATCTCTCTTAAAACCAATAAGCATAATTATCACTACATGTTTGTTTTTTATATCTACTATCAAAGGTACCTCTCTCTCTCTCTCTAATATTGATCTTCTATTTGTTAAAATTTAGAAAAATTAGAAATTGTGTTTGGCCTCATCTTGCTAGGTTCTTTTTTTCATGATCATTGGTTTATATGTTGTGAGTTGGGCTAAAACTGAAGACCTAAGAGAGATCAAACAAGATATAGTTGCTACATGAATATTTTAGAAAACAAGAGTATTAACATATACAAAAATAAATATGGACATATATAAACAATTATACCATGAATATGTTTGCTTTCCCCTACCTCCCTTTTATGTTATTTATTGATTGACTAAGATCAACTACACATTCAACTTCCTTAGTTTTTCAGATTTTTTTAAATTGTATGAAAAGGAAAAATAGAAATCAGTATATATTTTAGAGAGAAATTTTTGTAATAGTTGATTCTCATATATGAGTTTAGTGATTATCAAAATATAAATTGTTATAACTTTGTTTAATAGTTCTTATGTGATAAAATGGAAACAAAGTTTGGATAAATTGCTCACTAACTTCTCCAAAAATGCAAAATAATATTAACTTTCATATGAAACTATCAAGATTCATTTTCATGTTCTAATAAAAATTATACATTTTCCATTTTCTAATTCTGTTGTGTTTTGATGCATATCTCACTCTATTATAATGTATGTCATATATAATAATTGAAAGTAAAGTGCAATAAGTTATAAAAAAAAAAAAAAGTGCATTATGTTTCCTTGCCAAAAAGAATATGTATTCAAAAAAATCAAGATATAGACTTCTTTACTTGGATAAAATATATTATATGGACAAAATTTAAACACAGTATCTTCGGTATTGTTTTTTAGGTTTCCCTCTTAAAATTTGGTCATGTGGCTACTTAATTAAAAAATACATTTCCTTTTCATGAGAAAGCAGAATCTTAAAATAAGATCCTAAGGAACAGCACTTAAGTGTCGTACCTAAATCTTACTCATATAACAGCACCTAAGTGCCGTACCTAAGTCTTACTCATATTATATATATTACAATGTAATCACATTATTGTAAGATGAGTTTGGGACCATTACTTATAAGTTTTAACCACTATTTTTATTCTTTACTTAACAAAAAAGAATATGATGTCAAATTTTCCTACGCATTATGCAGGTCTGCAACTAGTTATCTTTTAATATTCATGCACGGTCAAGACACCATTAGATATCCATCCATCAAAATTTATCTCATTCGGGAAATTATTATGGTGCTGATAATTGTTGCTCTTTATATCAGATTAAGATACAAAGAGATTTTTGATTTGACGAAAATCAAATAAATTAATTTACAAACAAGAGAGTGTGAAACATTGAACGAGACAGTAACAACAAGAGGCAAACTGGCAAACATAATAATATGTATAGCGTTGAATCGTAGTCGACAACAAAGATAAAGATTTTGAGAGTTGTCCATAATGCTTGGTAAAAATCAAGAGAACGGTGACTGAGAATAATAAGACATGATGAGAATATGTATAGAGTTGAGTAGTAGTTGACAATAATAAAGCCCAAATTTTTGAGAGCCATTCATAATGCTTGGAAAAAAATGAAAAGAATGGTGACTTAGCAGAACAAAGATTCTAGAATTTTGTGGTACAGTCGCGCTCCTTTTGCAACATTTCTCTTGGATGTTGTTTCCATGTAGAGCACTAGACCAACAAATTTGTATAATTTCTTTGAGATATTAAGTTGCTATTAATTTTTATTTGTGACCACTTTAACATTATTTTATTGTCTATCATTTATAACTCGCGCTATTTAGTGACTATGAAATTTTTTTTTAATATATATATATATATATATAAACAGAGAGAGAGAGAGAGAGAGAGAGGGTAATTCTAACTTATTGTTCCACTTCCACATAATTTCCTACTATTCTGAAAGTTCTTTCTATTTCTTTTTTTTAGCTCTTTTGTCTCCACATGTATATATGTAACGATCCCTCCTGATTCTATGTGATGCAACATACTCTGCTTTTGATTTAATTGCTACTGCACAGTGCACACTACTGAAGCTTAATCTTTCTTTTTCCACTGAGTTAAATATATATATATATATATATATATATATATTGGTATTTGTTAGCATATTCCATGCCAAATTTATTGTTTTTTTTTTCTTAAATTTTTTTGTGGTAATACGTACATTTGTTTGTTCATTATACTTAGTGAGAGGTCAAAGAGCTGGAGTGGAAATTGCTGAAGTAAGAGTCTTGGTCGAGCAAAATCAGCATATCAAGGGAAGTACAATTTTTGAAAAACAGTTATCTATTGATCTCAGGGACGGAACCAAGATTCGAACCTGAGGGGGGCCAAAGCTTAAAACAAATTTTTTTTTATGAAAATAAAAACTAACATCTATTTCATATTCAACAAAATACTACATATAAAATAAATGTTTCTTAAACATTTGATATTATAAAAATGTCAACAAAGTATAACATATAAAATAAGTGTTTTTTAAACATTTCAACACATTTATCAAAATGAAACTCGACATACACTATTTCAAAGGAGATCCAAAAAAATATATATATATATATTTAAGGGCAAATTTTAATTTTTCAAATTACATATGTATACCTGTTATTTATTTATTTATTTGGGGGGCTATTAGCACCAAAATTTAAAATTTCAACACACACACACACACACACATATATATATACTAGGTCTTTTTTCTTTTTTTTTTGGGGCTCTGTCCTACTGTGGATCCGTCCCTGATTGATCTTGCCCGACACTCATTTCCCTCTCGGTTGAGCGAGATTGTGAAATTGAGAGAAGTTTGCTACATTCCCTTGCTTATGTACCCATGCATTAAGCTCTCTTATATACCCCTAACCTATGAGATTCAACATATAATTCACACTCGTTTCTTTGTTGTTGTTTGATGCTAGGAGTCGTTGGAGCAATCCCAAAATCTTCAAGAGCCCTTGGGACAACCAAGGTTTGTCTTGCGATTGGCAGCTCAAAATTCATAGAACTAGTGACTAGTGAGGAGAAAAGATTTGTATAATTAATTGCGAACAGGAGTAGAGAGCTAGAATATGTTGTTATTTACGAAACTTGTAGGGTTTGTAAGAGCACTAGCATTGGGGGTGTAAACACCTCCCAGTTGCTATTTTACAACCTAACCACCCAAAACCCACTCCATCTCGGTTTTGTAAACTTAAAAAAATTGCAACCTATGAATAGTAAAGTTGCATATATGCAACCTTAAAGTACTAGCATCCAGCGATGTAAAAGAAAAACCTATTTTGCATCCTTAAACACTACTTTATCTATTTTACCAACTCATTTTACAACTCACCCTACATCCTACATTTTTATTTTTACATACAACCTAATAAAATAATATACACTACCTAATAATATAATAAAAAGTATCATGGACGGAGCCATGGTTGGACTTGGGGGGGCAATGGCCCCCCCTAATTTTTTTTTAAAATATTATTAAATATATGGGTACTAATTTTAGCAATTTTGTTTTAGAAATTACACTTTTGTTCCCTTAAAAATATCATTGATTCTTTTAAGAGCATTGTTATAGTCACAAATTTTTCTATAACATTTTTACAAACGGTTAAGATAGCAAATTCTTATTGGTTCGCATTTAGGCTCACCACTTACATTATCAGCAATTTGTAAAAAGGTTTATAGTTCAAACATTTTCCACATTTTAAAGACCATTAAAAAATATTTATAAGTCTAAAATCTAAAAAAAAAATATACAAGCCCAAAAAAATTAGTAAAACTTAAAAAAAAAAAAAAAAATTAAGCCTAGTCAACCAATTTTACTTAAAACAAACAATCTAACACTTTAAAAAAATTTAAACAACTAGCAGCTATGCAACTAAGTAGCAACGAAGTCGAAAACCGAAATCACTGCACACAACTAACAGTAAAGCTGCCCCCCTAACTTTAAGTTCTGGCTCCGTCCCTGAAAAGTATTATTCTCTCTCTCTCTTTCCTCTCACTATCTTTTTCTCTTCACACACAACCACTAAATTAATTTTTTTTTTTTTACAACCTATGAATAGTAAGGTTATATGTATATGCAACCTTGCTATTCATAGGTTGCAAATTTTTTAAAGTATACAAATCTAGATGGAGTGGGCTTTTATTATCTTAAGTTGTAAAATAGCAACTGGGGTTATTTACACCTCTCAATGCTAGTGCCCTTACTATTCATAAGTTGTAAAAAATATATATTATTTTAATATGTGGTGTGTGAAGAGAAAAAGTGAGTGGGAAAAAGAGAGAGAATAATATTTTTTACTATTTTATTAGATGGTTTATATTATATTATTTTATTGAGTTGTATATAAAAATAAAAACTAAAATGTAGAGTGAGTTGTAAAATGGATTATTAAAATAGATAAAATAATGTTTGATGATGCAAAATAGATTTTTTTTTTTTTTTTTATCCCGAATGTTAATGTTCTAAGTGAGGTGTATTGCAACTATTCTTGTTAGTAACATTAGTTTGGTGCTGTAAGCCTAGGAGCCCCCGGAGATTGAGCATTTTTCAATCTTGTGAGTGAAAATTCTTAAGTGTGAACTCTCAGCATTTTTCAACTTTTCGTATGGATTGAGCATTTGACTCACGTTTGAATTATTTATCCAAACTTGGTTAATTAATAATTATCTCTTCAAAACTTCGGTGACGGAGTCGCATCAAATTTTTATTTATTTTTAATTGACTACAGAAATTTGAAAATTCTCCGCGTGAAATTCATGTTGATCCTATGATGTGTCAAAAGAGTATTAATTGGCCGACCCAGTGGTTTACAAGAAAACAGCTACCCTATGTACCCTTTCTTCTTTAAAAGGGAAAGAAAAAGTGAAAAACAAGTCTTTTTTTAACAAAAAACAATTTACTCTTTTTCAACCCCAAAAAAAAAAAAAAATTTATGGATATTTAACATATTAAACTCAAATATTGTTTACCATAGTTTCCCACATGCCAAGAGGAAATTGACGATATCCCTTCATATTGAACACTCAAATTTATAATAGTTTTTATTTAGATTTAAGATATATGTCATTTAAAAATCAAATAAATATCATGTGTCGCACATTTGATTAAAAATGAGAGTAAATTAAAGAATTCAATTGAAGAGATCATCTAAATCTAGAGAGTAACGAACCCTTGTAGGATAAGTTTCGAATTAAACGGTAAAGAGCAAGTATGCTTCAAATATCTTACGCTTTCTTTTCAAACTAAATTTCACTTTAGAGTTAAATAAAGAAAAAAAACAATGATTCTTTTTATTTAATTCAAAATATGAGCCTTCATGTTCTCATAAGATAACAAATTTTTTTTCTTTTTTTTGGAGAAAATCTCATAAGATAACAACTATGGCCACTATAATCTAGTTAAGCATTTGATAAACTCCTGAGTGAAAATTTTCATTTGAGGCATGAAATACATGATGAGACATCACTAAATTAAGAGTTAAAATAGAGAATTTGGATCCAATCCAATCCAATCATTTTTATATCAAAATCAAAATCAAAATCCTAATTTCTATATTTTTCAAATCCAAATCAATAATTTCTATATCTATATCCAGGATATCCTAGTCATAACTTCGTTTTATTAGCAACCTTTTTATGAATTTCTTTCTTTTTATGATGAAAAGCAAGGAAAATTTTCAAAGCGAATCTAATCCTAGCTGCAATGTAGGGACACTCCCAACTTCTGGTGTGCCATTACAGTCTAATCCATCCTAGGCCATCGATTAAAATTCAAATCATTGGTTAGTTAATCTTTCAATTTCATGCCCCACCTGCTTGGTCTTGCATAGCTTCATGTTTACAAAAGCTTTTGGTTTTGGGTGTCACTTATCACCATGCCTTGCTTATGCTTTTGAACAAAAACAAAGCAACTTTATATTGTCACTGACTAGGCTTTTAGTCCATGGATGTTGCAACAACTCTTGTGATCCTAGTATGAAAATTACATCCATGATCGCATTGTCTTTTACTTCACGATACCAAAAGCCACAATATAAAATCTTGGGACTTGGATTCTTTTTATTTTGAAAAATAAAGTAGAAAAATAAAAGAAACATCAATTATCATCTATCTTCATAAAGATTCCTTCTGATCTAGAATTTGAGAGACGTGGGTTGTTGGTACTTCCATGTACGTAACATTCCTCAATTATTGATTGAATCGTTTGGATTCTAGCCCGATGAATATAAAACCAAAAATGTACGGATATGGTATCAATTACATTTTTTTTTTTTCCTTTTCAATAATGTGATGGTTACATCAATAGGAGAAGGGGGCAAAAAGTCTTCTAGTTCATTGAATCTGATCTATCTTATGAAGGAAACCAAGATCAAAAGGAGAGCAAGCATCAATCACAATTTTTGTTGTCAATTTTAAAAATTAATTAAAATATAATTTATATTGCTTTTAGTATTCTTCATTCAAGAAATATATATACTCCTTATTCAAGACGGTGGATCTTATATCATTAAGGAAATCAAGTTGTCTGTAGGTTGGTAAAATTTTCAAAGAAAAGACAGAACCTTAGAAGTATTTTGACGGGGACCAAACAATGATAAATCCTTGCAATGTAATGGGTACCTTACTAAGGAAAAGAAACCTCAGTTTGGTATGACTAACCCCAAGAGTAGGCCAAGTAGGCTCCGATGGTTAAGTTTGTAAATTAGTGGAAGAAAATGGGAGTAAAATGGCAAAGAATCAATACTAAGGGGAAAATTCTTAGGTACTTCCAAAGCATAGATAAATGATGCTCCCTCCTTTCATATTTATGGTAGATCTCACTATAAATTTAATGAGTGGATCTTATTATGAATGTGAGAAGAAGGAGCATTATTCTTCGTATTCTGCGAGTATCTAAGAATTACTGATTACTCATACCAAGGTTTCCATACCTAGTTCAACAAATGAGAGGAGTATTTAGAGGCGCATGAGGGATCCATTTTAGCAGGAAAACCATTTCCCCCCCAAGACTATCTAGCTAATCACGCGTGAAAATGGTAGTTCTCAATCTATAAGCAGATGAGATTGCTCAATAACAATAAATGCTATGATCTGCTCTGGGTTACAATAAATATTAAAGTGAAGGAAGCTAGCGGGCATTGCTTTGAAGGATGAATACAATGACTGGCCGATAGGGGAAAGGAATCTGTAGGTCGGTAGCCAAGTCGACCGAGATTATTGTCTAAGGTTCAATTGTCTTTGTCAATAGTTAATTCTCTCAGCTTTGTTTTGCTAGTGGACAGCAGCAACTAAGAAAAAAAAACCGCACTTTACCATAGGTCCATAGCCACCATCTTTGGCCGAGGACTTTAAAAAGAATTCTGCGGAGGAGATTGAGTAAATTAGCATTCACATTGGTGGAGTCATAAATTTAGCAATATGGCTCCACAAAAAACTACTTTATCTATTTTACATTTTCACTTTACAATGTACCTAACATCAATGAATCTATATTTTTAGCTATTTGATTAAAATAATATAAAAATTCATTAAAAAGCCATGTGAACACAACCAAAAGAGATTTTTTTATTATTAAAAAGTAGTGTAAACACAACAATTTAATAATTTTTTTTTTTTACATATTACAGTGCACAACCAAAAGTAACTATGCACTGTAGCTGTGGAGCCAAAAACTATGGTTTTAGCTCCACCGATGTAGCCATATTTTGGGATTTTGTGGTGCTAAAAATAGCAATATAGCTTTTTAGCACTACCAGTATCGCACTTAGCGCAAACTGCTAAAAATGATTAGAGAGTACGGAAATTTTCAGTTTCCAAAATCATCAATTCCCTTTAAAGAATTTAGGGTGTGTTTGGATACTACTTATTTGCTGAAAATTGAAAACTTATTGCTAAAAACACTGTAACAAAATAATTTTTAAATGTGTGAATAGTATTGTAGGACTCAAATTTATATTGAAATATGTGTTTGAATGACTTTTTTGGATCCATAAACAGTACCCATGGACCCACATACAAAACGCAAAACGCAAGGATTTGGCAAAATGCACAATCCAAACATACACTTAAAGTGTGTTTAGATACCGCTTATTTTACTAAAAACTAAAAACATTGTAGCAAAATAATTTTTAAATGTGTAAATAGTGTCGTGTGACCCATTTTTAATGAAAGTTTTGTTGAAAAAATAGGTTTGTGGGTCCCGTGAACAATGCATCAAACCCACTGGAAAAGCTGAAACGCGATTCTCAAAAAAAAAAAAAACGCATACGCAAATTCAAATAAGCTGTATCCAAACCGGTATTTAATGTCTTACACAATTTATTTCATTGGTTTTTTTTCAAAAAAAAAAAAAAAAATGCAAACGCAAATAAGCTGTATCCAAACCGGTATTTAATGTCTTACACAATTTATTTCATTGGTTTTTTCAGAGTTCTGCTAAAGATTTTGAATTTTTCCCAATGAGGTGTGACTGAAGTTACCTATATAAGAGGATTTATATTAGCTTATGCAAAAATTATGTCTATTTAAATATAAAAATTAAGTACTTATTATTATTATTATTCTACATACTCATTTTTTAAAACTCTCCACATCAGATTATCTATTTTATACTATATTATATTAAAATAACAATTTTTTTATTTTTATTTTTTCGCATACAACAAT
Source organism: Quercus agrifolia (assembly GCA_029955455.1). Lineage (NCBI taxonomy): Eukaryota > Viridiplantae > Streptophyta > Magnoliopsida > Fagales > Fagaceae > Quercus > Quercus agrifolia. Next base: position 89,564,086 of record JARQAD010000001.1, on the reverse strand, counting down.
TATCATTTATTTTCTTCCTTCATACTTAGGATATGTAAAGAAAAAATAAAAAACTAAATACAAAGTGAATAATGTCAGCATAAATTTACGAATTTTTAACTTGACTAATGTTGGTGATTTTGGAACCTAAATTTATAAAATTGATACATATTTCTATTTTGCATTGTTTGATGCTCTAAAGGATTTTTTTTTTCTTTCTATATTTTGTTTTCCCTCTTTTCTCGGTAGAGTTACATAATAGAGTTCCAAGAAAGAATATATGATGAATTAAAACCATTCACTTCTAATAAATCAAAAATTAGATCCAATATCTAATATCTTAAGCCTGTCAGATGAGTGATGAATTAATCATGGACCTTATTTGGCTTATATGATTTTTTTTTTTTTTTTTTTTTTTTTTGAGTAACGGCTTATATGATATGACTTGTCTCATTTGAACAGATTATCATAATCATATGATTATCTTCTTCTTCTTCTTCTTCTTCTTTTTTAGTATTTTTTTATGAGAATATGTTTTCATTGCATCATAGAATAATTCATTACATCTTTGATTATCTTTGTGCACTTACCTTGGTGCTTTGCTAATTGCCATCATATTAATCAATCTTGACTCTTGACTTCTAAAGGTAGACAAATACAAATTTATAATAACCTAACATAGAGGAGGACTTTTACTTACCAAAAATGATTAACTTGAGGATTAGTATTTTTTTTTAATAATTATTTCATCTTTATCCTTTCCTTTCTGAAGTCAACGTTTTCTAAAATTGAACTTCACTTTGCTTCTGTCCCAACTCAGACCTCCTTCCCATATATGCTCCATAAAATGAAGAAATTCCACCACGTCTCGGACATTCTGGTCCACCATATATTACATGCGGTATTCCTTTTCAAAAAATAATGTTAATAATAATTACTAGGCAATGATCTCATCTTCACAAAGTCACAAGTAAACATGCATATAACATAGTGGTTTCAATTAACTTAATTGATAAAGTCTTTGATGGTTGAATAAGAAATTTGGAGTTCAATTTCCGTTTATACCATAAATCAATTGATGTCTTAGTTTGATAATAATTAATAAAGAACTATTATCAAGAACAGACGCTATGGGTTGAAACTCTCTTAAAAAAAATACACAAACAATAAATTTTTTACAATTTTTTTCACATTTGTTAAATTGATAAATTTTTATTGATTTTTATCTAGATTTACTATTATTATTATTATTATTTTGGCTATCACTATCAATTCGTCACAATAGTAAGTGTATGTTTAGATAGCACTTAAACGTGCTGCGTCTGCGTTTTCTCTTTCTTTTTTCTTTTTTTTTTTCTTCAGCCGCAACTGTTGACCGGTCTTTTGTGAACAGTGCATAAATGCACTGTTCATGGGTCCCACAAACTCCACTTTTTATCAACTTTTTCATTAAAAATGGGTCTCACGATACTATTTACACATTTAAAAATTATTTTGCTACAGTGTTTTCAGTTTTTAGTTTTCAGTTTCAGCAAAATAAGTTCTATCCAAACAGACCCTAAGTGTTAGAATTTTTTGTCAAATTTTTGGTGCGTCTAGACTCTAGAGTGTTAGACTTTCTCTCTTCACAATTATTAATTTATAATAGGCGAAAAGCCACTTTTAGTCCCTACATTTTCAAGCGATTTCTATTTTAGTCCATAAATTTTATTTTTACCGCTTTTAGTCCCTATCCTGAAAAATGCCTCTCGTTTTGGTCCCTACCGTTACATCAGAAACGGAAATTGCACAGCTGGCAAACGGCATAAGTTAAGATCATTAAAATAATAATAAAATTTTTTATTTTAACATTAAAAAATGCCACGTCAGCATTTAAATAAAAAAATTAATTTATTAATTTTAACTAAATAAAAAAATTAAAAACAAAAATAAAAACAAAAAATTACATTAATTGAGATCTGAGGGTGCTTGGACAAGAACAATAAGATCATAAACCCAGATCTAAGAATACAAAATTAAAATTCAAAAATCACAAGCCCAGAAACACAAACACAAAAACAAAAACAACATATCTTCCTTGTCAACCAAACACAAAACACCAACATATCTTCCTTGTCAACCAAACACAAAACACAACTTGAATTTGTTCAAGAATTAGATAGAAGATTTTCCTTCAAGTGTACGATTCTATCTTTGGAGGCAACTGCATTTTGTTCAAGAACTCAACGAAAGGACTCTCCAAATCCTGCTCTAAAATCCTTGAATTTCCGCTCTCATTCTCGCCCCCTTCATTATCCAAGTGCTGCTGAACCAGCTTGAAGAACCTCATCAACTAGTTCTTCTCTGTCAGCCCCAAGCTCTTATCCTTGAATATCGCGGCCCAAGAGTCCGGCACGCTCGTCAATTTCCCATCCTCGTTGTACACGAAGCTCGCGTCAACGCCTTTGAACTCTATGTACTGGTTGGCTCCAGATTTTAGTACCAGATCCACGGATTTATCGGTGCAGAACAAAACCCTAGGTCCGCACAAGTTGACGTTGAATTTTCTGGAATGTTCTCCGTCGAGGATGTTGGGGGCCAACGGGCGGCAGCCGGCAGGCCGCGGAAAAGGAAGTCGCGATGGGCCGACGATGAGCCCAAGCCCCTGCCGACTTCACTACCGATTCAGCTCCCTGATTTCATGAAAGAACTCACTGATGTGAGGGATTACTTAGTGCCTCAGAGCTTGGCCCCTATCCTAGAAAGCTTGTTTGACGAATATGGGGATGTGGGTGCTGAGACCAATTTATCTTCTAGGCTAAAGATGAATCGGCGGGATTGCTGGGTTTGTGTTTGTATTCTTAGTGATTTTTGGGTTTGTGTTTGTTGTTTTTGTGTTTGGTTGACAAGGAAAATTAGTTGCTGGGATTGTGTTTTGTGTTTGGTTGACAAGGAAGATCTTTTGTTTTTGTTTTTGTGTTTGTGTTTGTGTTTTTGGGTTTGTGATTTTTGGATTTTAATTTTGTTTTCTTAGATTTGGGATTATGATCTTATTATTCTTGTCCAAGCACCCTCAGATCTCAATTAATGTAATTTTTTGTTTTTATTTTTGTTTTTAATTTTTTTTATTTAGTTAAAATTAATAAATAAATTTTTTTATTTAAATGCTGATGTGGCATTTTTTAATGTTAAAATAAAAAATTTTATTATTATTTTAATGATCTTAACTTATGCCATTTGTCAGCTGTGTAATTTCCGTTTTTGATGTAATGGTAGGGACCAAAACGAAAGGCGTTTTTCAGGATAAGGACTAAAAGCGGTAAAAATAAAATTTAGGGACTAAAATAGAAATTGCTTGAAAATATAGGGACTAAAAGTGACTTTTCGCCTTTATAATAAGGAAGAAAAAATAGAAAAAATAAGAAAGAGAACAAAATGCATAGTTTTTTTCCTTTTGAAAGTGGACAGCAGTGAAAATTGCACTGTAATAAATTAATAATAGAATCTACGAGAGCCATCCCCTTTGACCGATGTCTGATGAGATTTGGCCATTTCTTCCTTTATCTTCATATCGACTTTAGTAAACTTGAATGATTCAACAATATCCCCTTGTCATGCAGCAACTGGGCAAAAATAACTAAATACCATTATTTTTCGAAATATTAATATTTTATTATTGTTTAAAAAATATTTAACAATATATCACTTTCTAAAATTCAAGGACGTAAAACTGGAGTTCACAAAAATCGAGTATCTTAAAAAAGTGCCCTTGAAACTCAAGTTTTTTGCCTCTATTTCAAACACTTTTACTACCTTTTTCACTACATTTTCACAATTGTTATCTTCCATCCCACGTGACCCTGACAAAAGAAAGAAAAAAGGGAAACCCACACCTAGAAGAATAAGACAAAACTGGAAGCCAATGAGAAAAAAAAAAAAAAAAAGATAGAAGTTGAAAAAATAAAAAATTAAAAGAGATAGAAAGACGTGCTGTGAGAGTCAATAATTGTAGCTGTGTGAGTGCTATTGTTGACCGTGTGAGTGCTACGGGAGTCAAGAATTGTGGCTATGTGAGTGCTATTGTTGACTGTATGAGTGCTGTGGGAAGTGGGAAGTGGTTCTTGTATGGAACTCGAGTGTTTTAAACTTGAGTAACACATTGCACTGTACTCGCCTTCCATGTAATCAAGTTCCGTGTGGCATTTTTATGCTACTCGATTTTCTTAAACTCGAGTTTTAAAAAAGTGGTATAATGCTAAATATTTCTCAAACAATGATAAAACACTAATAATTTTAAAAAAATAATGGTATTTGGCTATTTTTGTCCAGCAAGATGGAAAAAGGGAATACATAGAAAAGTTTAAAATTTAATTTTCTTTTTTTTGAGAAAGAATTTATTTCAAATTAGATTCTAAGTTTTTAATATTTATATATATTTGATCAATCAAAACGTATAATACAATAAGAATTATGAAAAAATAAATAAATAAATAAAAGAGCATTTGAGTAAACTGGGAGAAATTATAATATCCTCACGGATCACGTTATATGTCTACTTTTTCACTTAAAGATTCTCACCTATTTAAAATTGCTAAATTAGCAAAAAAAAATTAAACAAAACTTAACTACTGACTCAACAATTTTAAATAAATGAGGTATTTTATAAATGAATTTAGTGGAATAGTGGATAAATAATGCGGTTCACCATTATTTATCCACTATTCCACTAAATTCATTTATAAAAGACCCTATTTATTTAGTGGAATTATGGACCGTATTATTTATCCATTATAAATGAATTTAGTTGAATAGTTGATAATTTAGTGCTCTACAATCTGAGTACGTTAGAGTGGACAAATTTCTCGTAAAGTGGGGATGGGAATTAATCTCTACACCACATACGTACTCAAATTGTAGAGCACTAAATTACATGATGACTATATCGATCCGTAATAAATGAGAAGTGTTACAAATCTATAATATTTTTAATCTGAACCCACCACAGCAAATTACTTTCTTGCCCACCAAAAGAAAAATTACCAGATTTAAAAAAAAAAATTAAAATAAAGTAATCATGAACTGTACAATATAAGGCTCTGTTTGGTATAGTAGTTTAACAACATATTTTCAGTTTTTAAATAATATTGCATGCATTTCCACACACTTTTTTATCTACACATATTTCTAAAAAATACAAATAATGTTACTAAAATAACGTTATCAAACGGCACCTAAGTAGTTATGCATCCTATTCACAAATCATCAAATTATATGACTCACATGTATCGAGAATATTTATCTTCACAATCTAACATTATTGAGACAAAATAAAACATGCACATCATATGCTCCCCATACTATAGAGATAATGAGATATGCATGTGCTACAAACGTGGATTTGGTACAAAAATTTACTTATCTTGTCTTATTGCTTTCAGGGAAACATCGTAGAAACAAAAAAACTTTTATTTTCATGGGCCAGGGTTGAACCAAGTTGACCCAGTCAGGGCCACCATAGATTGCCTTCAATTTCGGAAGTCGAGCCAGCTTATTCATGGCCCCCTTAGCAAGCTACAAATCTAACCCTATGATTGCGGAGCCTAATCCCCTAGACCCCGTAGACTAATCGACTTTAATTGGGATTTGATTTATGGGCTACTTTCCCAAAATAGTTGGGCTCTAACTAAAAGGAATAGGTAGTTCTGCCCAATGTTTTGGGCCTTTATTACTATTTGACAATTTGAGAGTAGTAGAGAATTACAGATGTCAATTGGATAGGCCTTCAATCCTTACTTTCATCAGTGAATTGCTAGCTACAATCCTAGTTCAGTCTTGGCGAGTTATGACATTAGCCTGATATTATTGGCCCTGGTATGATAAGCCCACTGTACTGAGTCCATTTATAGATTTCTGGGTTATTGTGTCCGGGATCTTGCAATTTCGTGCCATTAGCCTACACATGATTTGTCATTAGGCTTAACGTTATTTTCTCGAAAATGTTCAGAACTCTTGTGACGCCTGATTTGGTGTATATGTAATCTCTTGTCCTATCCACATTAAATAATTATAAGAAAGAATCCCTTTGAAGTGACTCCAAGATGCTAGTTAGAAGTTTTGAACTCATGATACTTTACGAACAACTAAGCCAATCCCTTTAGATTTGTTAGGCTCCAATGTTTGCATAGATTGACATATTTTATATTTCTATGAACTTTAATCCTAATCTATGACCGAATATATATATATATATATATATAAATATTCTGTCATGAGATTATACTTATACCAAATAAACATATAACATGATTGATTGGTATCTTGGTCTGATAATAAAGAGCTATCATTAAGAGCAAACATCATAAGTTAAAACTCTCAAGAAAATAAAAATAAATAAACATATAACTGAGTGAATACTATGTAATTTATGTTGGGCCACAATTCATTTTTTTGTGAATTAAATCCCCTAAATAAGATATTCCAATTAAATTACCATGTCAATATCACAAATCAATAAGAAATAGATCAATCACACAAAAGGATATTTCTCTCTAGGAATAAATTTACTATAAGAAAAATAGTGTGTGTGTGTGTGATGGTCTGTTCCCAATAACCTTAGGCTGATTAGGCCTAGACTCCTAATTTATTTGTATCCTGGGAGGTCCAAGGAACAATAAATGGTATCAATAGTGATCTTACGATAAGGCTCCAGCTCCAAGTGGCCTTAGATTTAGCAAGGCTATGGAAGTTATTAAGTAGTCGAGCTCCCTCTTTGCAGTTTGAACAGGACTTTCTTCTCCCCCAGGTAGAGTTTTCTCACTTTTCCGTCATATGTCTCTTCCCAGATTTTTAATACACCCCTAACATCTCCTACTCCTTCCCTATTCATATGCTTCTCTGAGTGGGAGCATCATGATGAGTGAAGATTCTGTGTATTAGTGGGGCCCACCGCCTAGGTGGCATGAGTGGCTTCTTCAGTCCAAGCCATTGTTCCTAAGCGTCAAATCTCGCGTCAAAGGGATGACTCACCTTTTGCAATTGAAGTGACCTTCTAGTAACTTGTACCTGATGCCAAAATTTTGCTCAGCAGACAAATTCTCCCAAGCCATTATCTAAGCTTCTCGGCTCCTTCCCTTTCAATTCCCGACTATATGGGCTGTAATGGGGTCGTAATAGGGTCAGGACTACCATGAACATGGGCCTAAACAACTTCAGGAAGTGGCCCACAGTTCTCAACACACTACAATATATATATATATATATATATATATATATACACACACACAAGAAATAATAAATATTTGTCTTGATGAAATGCTATTACAGTATGCATTATTATTTGTCTTGTATCGATGGAATGATACATTATTATTGTCTTGTTATATCAACAAACAAGGTTATTGTTAATAATATTTTGAGATTCTCAATTTTTACATGGGTCTGGTGAGTTGTCTTGTTGTGTCAATAGACAAGGTTATTGTTAATGGTATTTTGAGATTCTTAATTTTTGCATGGGACTAGTGAGTTGTCTTGTTTGTCAACATACAAGGTTATTATTAATGATATTTTGCGATTCTCAATTTTCACATAAGACCAAGGAGTATATATATATATATATGTGTGTGTATATGTTAGGTTCAAGTTACACTTGTATAACTCTAAGTAATGTTACACCACCCAATAACTTGTTATAAAATTCATATTTTGAAAATCTCACCGTTGAATTACATGTTCTATATGTTCTTAATAATCGTGCCAAATTTCAAGTCAATTGGATCTTATTTACCATTTGATCTATAAACTCATCATTTATGCATTATTTTAAACTACAAAAACTTGAATTTAAAAAATTAATTGATGACATGGCTATTAATCTTTGATTACCTTGAAATTTTGCAAGCATGGAGATTATACAATGATAATGTAATCTCACGATAGATTTGTCAAAATTTGCATCCAATTAAAAAATATTGAGTGGTGTAACATTGCTTAGAGTTACACTAGGTGTAACTCGAACCCAACCATATATATATATATATATATATATATATATATATATATATATATATTAGATGGGTTCAATGGGAAATTATTGTGTACTCCCGGAGTACCATAAATGCGTGCTCCCTCCTCTCACATGAATGGTGGGTCCCACAAACTAAATTCATTGTGGGACCCACCATTCATGTGAGAGGAGGGAGCATGCATTTATGGTACTCCGGGAGTACCTAATAATTTTCCGGGTTCAAGTTACACCTGGTGTAACTCCACAAGAGTTACACATTTTTTAAACCGTAGATTTATGAGAGGTCCAACGGATAAAAACAAAACACCATTATCTATTACAACATTAAATACCTTTTTTTTTTGGTTAACTACAACATTAAATACTTACCTAATTAATAGTCTCCTCATTATCTCTCTCCTCATTAAATATTTCTTATGTCTCTTTTTCTCTCTGCTTATTAAGTCTTTATTTCCATTTTCTTTGCAATTTCTCCTCTACGTTTTTATTCAGGGATGAAGCAACTGAAATGAAGCAAGACATATAACCTATGTTTTGTTTTTAGAAAAATTGTGATGCCGATGCAATTCCCTTCTTCTGTCACAGGTCATTGTTTAAATCCCTATATTTTTGCAGAAGATTCAGTATAAATATTATATGCAATTATTGAATTTGAATGGACTTTTGCCAAATTCGTTTGATAGCTAATGTTCATTCACTTCAATTACCGGTACATTTTAACCTATGTATCATGAAGACTGTGTTTGTGACACCAAATCACCATATTGCTTCAATAATATCTTTGCGTTTAGTGAAATATATGGAACCTATATTTTATTGAAACATATACATTTAATTATTACTAATTCTTTTCCTTTTTTCCTTTTCCTTTTTTTATTTATATAATTGGTCAAAAATAAAGGATTATGGGGGAGATGGCACTACGTATTGAGTATCTCTAGTAGCTATGACACAAGTATCTACCATACCTCTCCTTGAATGGCTTAATGAAATAAAACATAGGTTAAAATTTTCTCCCTTAATTTTAAAAGTTTCAAAATTTATATGTCTTGCTTCATTTCAATCGCTAATGTGAATGGTTTTTTTTTTCTTTATTTTGGAACGTAGAAACATAGGAGAAATTGCAAAGAAAATGGAAAGAAAGACTTAATAAAGAGAGAAAAAAAGAGACATAAGAAATATTTAATAAGAAGAGAGATAGTGAGGAGACTATTAATTAGGTAAGTATTTAATGTTATAAAAAATAATGGTGTTTTGTTTTTATCCGTTGGATCTCTTATAGATCTATGGCTTAAAAAAGTTGTAACTCTTGTAGAGTTACACCAGATATAAGTATAACTTGAACCCATCTCTCTCTCTCTCTCTCTCTCTCTCTCTCTATCTATATATATATATATATATATATATATATATATGTTTCTTAGATTCTGCTCTTAAAATTCTGCCATGTAGATTTTTTCTCATGATATAAAATTGTATTTTTTTAATTAAATAGCCACATAACTGAATCTTAAGAGAAATCTAAGAAACAGTAATTAAAGTAGTATTAATTGTTTTTTTTTTTCTTTTTCTATAAAAACTTGCTTTAACTGGATTCTTAACCAATGCCCTAAGGGCACTCGTTAGTATTTCCCATTAAAGTATTGTACCTAAATTTTGTGTCATGTATATAACATTCGGTTCACATCAAAATGATATTCCTCTTTAGGAATTAATTCAAACTAATATGAGATATTTACCTAGAATATTACGAGCTACAACACTCCATGGTCTCAGCACCCCAAAAATCTCCAACTGAGAAAATCCTAAATATTTCCTTCAATGTGTTTGTCTCGCCGTTAAAGAAACTCTCATTGTTTTGTTTGCTCTCTCACGCATGTGCAAGTCTTTTTCTCTTCTAACTTCTTGTACACTTCAATCCAAATGTCACACATTCCCTTCAATTTTCTATCCTCTACAAAGATTCAAAAGTCAAAACTTGGCCTTCTATCCTTTTGCCATTTTACCCTCTAGGCCTCTACCACCTAATAAATATATAGAAATAAAGGCTTTGTATATTGGTTGAAATAGTAACTTCACATGCACCAGAGGTGACAAAAATCTTTTTCTTTTTTTATTCCAGGAGACAACATCTTTATTATATGTTGCTCTGTGCAGGTTATGATTCGTGAAAATTTTATTGCGCCATGCTCAATAATGTGCCTAATTGCATATAAAAATGAAATACAATAATCTAATTGGACCTAAGCTTTTTCTTTATTCTCTAACTTGTAAAAGTTACTAAAACTTTCGCTTAATCATCTAACCAATAATTGTTTCCTATGATAGGAGTAATAAACTTAACTTTTCAATAATAATAATTGTGGGGGAGTAAAACCTGGGCCCATGAGCTGGGCTCAGGTACAACTTTTCATCAACAATACATCAGAGGAGAAGAAATTATAGGGAACCCTTGTAACTAACAGTAGAACGCGTAAGTGTCCAGGGATATTGATCCGAGAGGGATACCCTCCTCGGGTCTGGCATATGTCGGTGAGAGGGGCCTCGGCTTCTCCTTAGTCCAGTTTCCAGGAAATTCCAGAGGTGAAGATAGATTATCAATGCACGTGGAAGGGATAAGGATGCAGAAATATCTTGAGCAAAAGCTGCTGCCACCGCATTAAATGCATTACTGCAGCTTTCCTGGCCGCATTTATGTGGAGAAGACCCCTGAATAGTGTTCTAAATCATCTTTACCCCCAGGAAATCAAAAAGCTGTGGGAGAGGAAGTGGGAAACTCAAGTACCAGGCTAGATGGCAGACAAGTGGACGATAGGATCGAACAATGAAGGACTATATAATGGAGTAAGATCTCCAGAAGAAGGCATCACGAGAAAAATAGAAGAAACCTCAAGAAATAACTACTGTAGCATCTGGAAAAACACAACCCAAAGAAAAGCATTTTATCTAAGAGCATATCCCTCGGACCTAACTCGAATCCATTATTTAGTCCAAAACTTACTCCTCGGACATGAGATCTTAACTTGTTTATGTGTTTCAGTCTCCTCGGCCAAGTACCTAATCTTCAGTAACTGTTGTAAGGATCGCTATTAGCCCAATTCTTTGACCCACTCTCTTACAAATTTATTGTATTGGGCTTATTGGGCCCATCTCCTGTTTCCATCTAGGTGTGGGCTACAATTTGTGACCCTACAATTGGCGCCGTCTGTGGGGAGAATTAGCGCTAGTAGAGAGTTACGGCAGTTATGGCAGGTTCAGGACCGCAACAGGCCAGTCCGCCCTATGCAGAGTCAGTAAACGTCAGTCAACAAGATGAACTCCATAATCTTGAACGGGAAAACCACGTAGATAACCAGCGTGAGGGTAGTTCGCGAACGATCCATGCTGGGAAAAGCGGCTATCGACGAAAGAGCCATCTGGTGCAAGGGCACGCTGATGAAAAGGACTTGCAGCGTGAAATAGAAGGTTTGAAAAAGAAGCTTCGTCGAGCACAACGAAATCACACCCCTTCAAGTTCTGATGTCTCCTCCAACGGTGAAGGGGAGGACAGTTACAGGGATTCTTCAGAAACTCCCCCCAGTGAATCCTATTCCTATGAAGAGGAGCATTCTCACAAGAGAAGGAGAAGAAGTTCGTCTAGAAGGGGAGTGGGGACCAAAGACATGAAGAAGGCTCTGACCCAAATTTCTAAGTCTCCCTTTACTAGGGGAATAGAAAAGGCAAAGCTTCCTAGACGTTTTCATCAGCCTACGTTCTCTATGTACAACGGACGTACCGATCCTGTAGAACACGTGAGCCAATTCAGACAAAAGATGGCAGTTTACTCTCAAGACGAGGCTTTATTGTGTAGAGTATTTCCCTCTAGCCTAGGACCGATGCCGATGAGATGGTTCGATGGGCTGAAGACTGACTCTATCGGCTCCTTTAAGAAGCTCACTCAATCATTCTGCTCCCGGTTTGTCACATGCAGTAGAGTTCCTCAACCCCTTGATTCCCTGCTGTCCATGACCATGAGGGAAGGGGAGTCTGTGAGGTCATATGCCGAGAGGTATTGGGAGATGTTTAACGAGATTGACGGAGATTTTGATGAGGTTGCTGTCAGAACCTTCAAGGTCGGTCTTCCCTCCGAGCATGGTCTGAGGAAGTCCCTGACAGGGAAACCGGTCACCAGCTTGCAACAATTAATGGATAGGGTGGATAAATATAAAAGGATAGAAGATGATCAACAACAGCAGCAACAAGGAAAAGGGAAAGCTAAGCTTGTCCCTCAAGAAAGGAGAGAGTTTAGGCCGGACAGGTACAATAATAACCGGCCGAAAAGGGATTATGCCGAGCAGCAGATATCCAGTAACAGCCAAATAGTAGGAGCTGTATTCCGAGAGCCTGTGCACCAAGTCCTAGAAAAGATAAAAAACGAACCCTTCTTCAAGTGGCCCAATAAGATGATGGAAAACCCAGAAAAGAGAAACCGGAACCTCTATTGTCAATATCATAGAGACCACGGTCATACCACCGAGGATTGTAGAAGCTTATGGGATCACCTGGACCAGCTTGTCCGGGAGGGCAGGTTGAAACAGCTGTTGCATCATTTCAATAATCTGGGTAGCCATGCGGATACTCGATCAGAAAGGGAGAATCCTCCGAGACCTCCAATTGGAACTATTAATGTCATCTTTGCGGCACCTGGCAGAACAGGGTCATGCCCCTCCAGAGTAATGTCGGTGGCTCGTCTGTACCCTGAGGATGACTCTCACGAGTCGAAGAGAGCTAAATCGAGCCGGTCCCTGGTCATGGGATTCTCGGACGAAGACAAGATTGGAACTGTTCAACCACATGACGATGCTTTAGTAATTACCCCCCGAATTGGAGGCTACGATGTAAAGAGGGTAATGGTGGATCAAGGCAGTGCAGCCGAGATCATGTACCCTGACCTCTTCAAGGGGCTGAACCTAAGGGCTGAAGACCTGACGCCTTATAACTCCCCTTTAGTAAGCTTTGAAGGGAAGATTATTATCCCGAAAGGGCAGGTCAGACTGCCAGTACAAGCCGGAACGGAGATAGTGGAGGTCGATTTTATAGTGGTGGATGCCTATTCCCCTTATACAGCAATTGTTGCGAGGCCTTGGCTTCATACTTTGGGAGCAGTCTCTTCCACCTTGCATCAGAAGATTAAATACCCCTCTGGAGGTAAGATAGAAGAGATACTGGGTGATTAAACCATGGCGAGGCAATGCATGATAGCAGCTATCCGACATAAGCCTGAAGCAGAATCTGAGGCTCAAAAAGAAGAGTTATAGCAATCAAAACCCTCAATGCTGTCCCAAGATGGGTTATCCGAGGAAGCGAAATGTGAAGATCTTGTAAAAGTCACAATAGGAGATGACCCTGAGAAATTCTTTCAAGTCGGATCTCAACTACCCCAGTTGGAAAAGGAGGAATTGGTGGAGTTCCTCAAACGAAACATAGACGTCTTTGCATGGAGTGCTTATGAGGCTCCGGGGGTAGACCCAGACTTCATTTGTCACCATTTGAATGTTAATCCAGCAGTGACCCCCAAGAAGCAGCTCCCTCGTCGGCCATCCAAAGAGCATGCAGAAGCAGTCCGTTAGGAAGTGACGAAGTTAAAGAAGGCAGGGGCTATCAAAGAGATCTTCTACCCCGAGTGGTTGGCGAACACGGTGGTGGTCAAGAAAAAGACTGGGAAGTGGCGAGTATGTGCTGATTTCACAAATCTAAATAAAGCCTGCCCTAAAGATCCATTCCCCATGCCCAAAATTGATCAGCTGGTAGACGCCACAGTCGGCCATCCTCGGATGAGTTTCTTGGACGCTTTCCAGGGTTATCACCAGATACCTTTAGCATTGGACGATCAAGAAAAAACTGCTTTTGTCACGCCAGTAGGAAACTACCACTACAAGGTGATGCCTTTTGGTTTGAAGAACGCGGGCTCCACTTATCAGAGGATGATGATGAGGATGTTTGAATCATTATTGGGGAGAAATATGGAGATTTACATAGATGACATGGTGGTGAAAAGCAAAAGAGCATCTGAACACCTAGAGGATCTTCGAGTTGTCTTCGAAATTCTCAGAAGCCATAAACTACGCTTGAATGCCTCCAAATGTTCGTTTGGTGTTGGCTCAGGCAAATTCTTAGGTTATATGGTTACTCATAGGGGAATTGAAGTCAATCCCGACCAAATTAAGGCCATCACCAGTATGCGAACTCCTCGAAACCCAAAAGAGGTGCAAAAACTAACCGGAATGGCCGCAGCTCTGAATAGATTCATATCTCGATCAGCGGACAGGTGCCGACCCTTTTTCCTGTTGATCAATAAATGGAAAAGCTTTGAATGGTCGACGGAATGTGACGCAGCCTTTCAACAACTTAAAGACTATCTTGCTCGGCCGCCGGTCATGTCAAGTCCCGAGCCGGATGAGGTTCTTTTTGCTTACATTGCAGTGGCCTCCTATGCAGTAAGTTTAGTGTTGATAAGGGTTGATAACGGCGTACAACGGCCAGTGTACTACGTGAGTAAATCACTGCATGAGGCAGAAGTGCGATACCTTCCATTGGAAAAGGCTATCTTGGCGGTGGTGCTTGGCACACGCAAGCTGCCTCACTATTTCCAAGCGCACACGGTGATTGTTCTTACGCAACTCCCATTAAAGGCCGTCCTTAAAAGTGCAGATTACACGGGAAGGATAGCCAAGTGGGGCACAATTCTGGGAGCTTTCGACATCAAGTACATGCCTTGCACCTCAGTGAAGGGCCAGGTGCTGGCTGACCTGGTGGCAGAGTTCACCGAACCAGAAGTGGATAATCTATTAGCATCAAAAGAAGGGGATGTAAAACTAGCCTGTAGTATCTCCAGGCGTCTCCCTCCGACATGGGAAGTACATGTAGACGGAGCATCAAACCAAAAAGGAGCAGGAGTTGGGTTAGTGCTGACATCTTCAGAAATGATCACCATTGAAAAGTCACTGAGATTAAGCTTTCCTGCCACGAATAACGAAGCAGAGTACGAAGCACTACTAGAAGGTATGGCTATGGTCCTAAGGATGGGAGGAAAGTCCATTAAACTCTTCTCGGATTCAAGGCTAGTTGTTGGTCAGGTCAAAGGCGAATTTGAAGCCAAAGACGAGAGAATGCGAGGTTATCTTAGCCGAGTGAAAATCATGCAGATGGAGTTCGAATCCTTTAGCTTGCTGCATGTCCCGAGAAGTGGCAACACGCATGCGGACTCTTTGGCCACCCTCGCAACTTCCTCGGCGCAAAACTTGCCTCGCATAATCCTCGTTGAAGACCTGCGTCAACCCTCGACAATAGCAAACGTAGTTCAGATCAATCAAGTCAGAATGGGGCCAAGCTGGATGGATCCTTTCATGCAATTCTTAAAGGACGATATTCTGCCCGAGGAGAAAGTTGAAGCCGACAAAATAAGAAAGAAGGCTCCTAACTATTGGCTGTCGCAGGATGACAAGCTATATAGGCGTTCCTTCTCTGGGCCTTATCTGCTATGTGTTCATCCCGATCAAACGGAATTGCTCTTGGAGGAGATGCATGAGGGAATCTGTGGAAGCCATACTGGAGGCAGGTCCTTAGCGCATAGGGCCATTACTCAGGGTTATTGGTGGCCGAATATGCAGAGAGAAGCTTTGGAATATGTCAAAAAGTGTGATCAATGCCAACGGTATTCCCCGAATATACATCAGCCGGGAGGAGTCCTCAATCCAATATCCAGCCCATGGCCATTCGCTCAATGGGGCTTGGACATCGTCGGACCATTTCCTAAGGCTGTAGGAAACAAAAAATATCTCATAGTCGGCACGGACTATTTTACAAAGTGGGTTGAAGCAGAGCCCCTAGCCAATATCCAAGATGTGGATGCGAAAAGATTCGTTTGGAAAAACATTGTTACTCGATTTGGTGTCCCTCGTGTACTCATTACGGATAATGGACTCCAGTTTGACAGTAAGATGTTCAGAAATTACTGTGGAGAATTGGGGATTACTAACAGATATTCTACTCCGGCATACCCTCAAGGGAATGGACAAGCTGAAGCTGTGAATAAAGTCATATTAAACGGATTGAAGAAAAGACTGGATGATGCGAAAGGCAGATGGGTAGAAGAACTCCCACATGTACTCTGGACGTACAGGACCACACCTCGTAGGTCCACTGGAGAGACCCCTTTTTCAATGACTTATGGAGCTGAAGCAGTCATACCTTTGGAATCCGGGTTCCCAACGATGAGAACGAGCTCATTCAATCCAAAAGACAACGATGAAAACTTGGCAAGAGGTCTGGACTTGATTGATGAAAAAAGGGAAAACGCAATGGTTCAATTGGCTCATTACCAACAAAAGCTGAAGCGAGGTTATGATGCCCATGCAAAGACAAGACCTTTGGTCCCAGGTGACCTGGTGCTGCGCAAAGTCGTGGGCTCGGCAAAGAACTCTGCATGGGGAAAACTAGGGCCAAATTGGGAAGGACCATATCGCATCACCTCCAACGCTGGCATTGGAGCATATTTCTTGGAAGACTTGGACGGACTTGTAGTACCCCGCCCTTGGAACGTCAATAATTTGAAAAGGTATTATTACTAATAAATCTGTGTTTAATCAATATTCGTTCTTTATGATTAAATATGTATGCCTCTTTTCGTATCTCTCGATGTTCTGTGAAGTGTTTAAACTTAAATCCAGTCATGCATGAGTCCTCGGACCAGATGATCTGGGTTAGTTAACACCCTCACCGTTCTATGAAGTGTTTAAACTTAAATCCAGTCATGCATGAGTCCTCGGACCAGATGATCTGGGTTAGTTAACACCCTCACCGTTCTATGAAGTGTTTAAACTTAAATCCAGTCATGCATGAGTCCTCGGACCAGATGATCTGGGTTAGTTAACACCCTCGCCGTTCTATGAAGTGTTTAAACTTAAATCCAATCATGCATGAGTCCTCGGACCAGATGATCTGGGTTAGTTAACACCCTCGCCGTTCTATGAAGTGTTTAAACTTAAATCCAGTCATGCATGAGTCCTCGGACCAGATGATCTGGGTTAGTTAACACCCTCGCCGTTCTATGAAGTGTTTAAACTTAAATCCAGTCATGCATGAGTCCTCGGACCAGATGATCTGGGTTAGTTAACACCCTCGCCGTTCTATGAAGTGTTTAAACTTAAATCCAGTCATGCATGAGTCCTCGGACCAGATGATCTGGGTTAGTTAACACCCTCACCGTTCTATGAAGTGTTTAAACTTAAATCCAGTCAGGCATGAGTCCTCGGACCAGATGATCTGGGTTAGTTAACACCCTCACCGTTCTATGAAGTGTTTAAACTTAAATCCAGGCAGGCATGAGTCCTCGGACCAGATGATCTGGGTTAGTTAACACTTGTTCTATTTCCCTTTTAAGCATTCAAATATAGATGTGAATGCATGACTCAAATTTCTTGTTTAGTTATATTTATTTAGCCAGTATGATAACCCAACTTCCAAAACTTCTTAATCAAATTGGTCATCCACACAACGCAAAAAAAAAAAATGAAATGAAATGAAATGACAGCAGATGGGTTTACTATTACTTGTCATAATACGTAAAACAAAGGGAATATATCTTCATTAATGATTAAAACGCAGTACAAATCTTGAAAATAATAAGCATAAAAAAAAAAAAAAAAAAACAAAAAGAAAACAACACTAAGACAAACAGCCTAAGTCTTCGTCTTGGGGTCTTGGTGCTCAGCTACTTGTTCAGACTGCGGAGGGGCAGCATCTGGAACATCACCTTGGGAGGGCTCAGCTCTTTCCCCTTGACCAGCGTCTTGATAGGAGGTTGTTGAGACTTCCACAGGAGCTGGAAGAGCTTGGTCTGTCGCAGGAGCTTCGGACACTGGGGCTGGCTGCTCTGAAGGAGGAGGATCAGAATCTGGGAGCGGTTGAATATCAGGTTCATAGTACACGCTCTCAGGCCTCCTGAGGCTGGAGTCAGCAGGGACCCCAGCGGCATCAAGGGCTTTTTCCCAAGTGATGTCGCAGTAGTCCCTGGCGACAGAAGCAAACTCTTCAGTCAACCTGCTCTGAGTCTCTTCCACCCCCAGAGCATAAGAAGCTTGCTTTTCGGCCTCGGCTGCCTCCTTTTGTAGCTGTGCAGCTTCCTTAGCCTTATGAAGCTCTTCGCGCAGATTTTTCACTATCTGCCTCTCCGTTTCTAAGTTGATTTCGCAGAGGTGTAGTTCGCTGCGAAGAGTCTCAGCCTGCTTCTCAGTCGTTTTAAGTCCAGCCTCAGCGCTAGCCTTCTCCTGATTAGCCTTCTTCACCTCCTCGGCCATTTGCTTTTGTTGAGTTCTTAGCACACTTAGATGGTCCTCCACAGTCTCTCGGGCCTCATGGGCGGCTTTTGTCTCATCTCGAAAGCGCTTCGCCCATTCCTCAGCCACGTACACTTGTTGCGCGACCTGTTATGGAAAGTTAAAAAGTGGCTTAGATTTAAGAAATAATAGGCAAATAAAAAGAAACAAAATTGTACT
The DNA here is from genome assembly GCA_029955455.1 of Quercus agrifolia. Taxonomy (NCBI): domain Eukaryota; kingdom Viridiplantae; phylum Streptophyta; class Magnoliopsida; order Fagales; family Fagaceae; genus Quercus; species Quercus agrifolia. The sequence goes on along the minus strand of JARQAD010000001.1, from coordinate 89,545,570 downwards.
TACCATAGCCAAATCCCTTTTCATGGAAAGGAATAAGTCAGGATAATTGAAACTCCTGTAAGCCGCCAAGTCCGTAGGTAGGAGAAGGGGCTGCAGCAAAGCATCAGCCAGTCGGCCTGCATGACCACCGCGGAAGTGCCTAAGTGAGGCATCTACTGAGATGGGGCCACCATCAACCTCCAGCGCTGGCGACCAAGTCCGTGTTGACTGACGAACTTGGGCTGGTGGGTGCTCCTCTCGGCTCTCCACAGAATGGGCCCTCCTACTCCGACGTTCTTGAGTAGGTCTGGCCTGCTTATTGCCCCTTGACGGGCCTAGCTCCCCCTCCTCGGTGGGCTCCACTGGCCTCTTCCTCCTCAAATCTGGGTTTGGTTTGAGCCCCAGGTCTGCAGGCACCTGGGGCGGAGGAGGGGGAGGGTGTGCAGTTAGTTTGGATTTGCCCTTATCTTGAGAAGATGGCCCTTTGTTCCTGCCCTTCATCAACTCTTTCAAAGAAGGGCCAGTTCGAGGAGCCATGTCTTCCTCCTCGTCAGTTGTATCGGCAATGTATGTTACCACTTGAACTGGAGTTTGCACGCACGATTGCTCGTCAGCTCCTTCCTCGGCCTCTGATATGAAGACTGTTTCTTCTTCAAACTTGAACTTGTCAATCTCTAGTTCAAGGGAGGAAGAAGAAGCTGTGCCTTCTCGGAGAATAGCCTCCCCAAGTGGTACTTCGCGCAGAGGTTCGGCGGCAAGGGGAATTCCCTGTGGAATGGGATGGTCAACTGGAGGAAGATCGTAGTCGGCGAGGAAGTTTGGCCGAGACACGTCTATACGTGCCAAACGGTGGTCTCCCGCTCGGATGGAGTTGCCGACGTCTAAATACGACCTCGAAATAGGCTCGAAATCCAAAATGAGGTGAACCGCTCGTAGTTGCCCGTCGTCGTTCACAAAAATCTCTAATCTCAGCAGGTAATTCAGTGCCGGAACGTTGATCAGGCTAAGTTTTGGGTTGGTAAAAAATTTATCTGTCAAGCAAGTAAATCACATTGTTAAGTCTCGGCTATAAAAAATATAATAACAGTAACACTAACATAAAACAACTAAGAAAATAAGCATAAAGGCATCAGAATACTCCTCAATGTTAAAGTTAGAAATCCTAAGTCTAGGTTGCTCCACCTGGTGTCCCGGCCTTGGTTGGGCAGGCTAAGCCGTCGCTCCAAGGCCCCGACAGGATTAAGTAGTCGTCTTTCATCCCCTTATTAGATTTGGGGAGGCAGGATATTAGTTTGACCACATTGCTACGGGACTTAAGGTAAAAGCCTGCCCGAGTCTCTATATGGCCTTCATATAGGTGGGCGACGTCGTGCCACGTCAATCCTAGCCCCAGATGCCGGTCCAAAGCGTCGATTGACCCTAGGACTCTAAAGAAGTTGGGGGCACACTGATGGGGGAAGAGCCTATGGGCGCGAAGATAGTCCCGTGTAATCCTACCCATGGGGATAGTCATCCCCCCTTCTATGAAGGCAATCATAGGAATGACCACCTCTCCTACTTTCCGGTCAAACTCCACTCCCTCTGTGGTGCAATGACGTAACACTACCTCCGGGGGAATGTGGTACTTTTCTTTGAACAACTCTATCATGGCCGGAGTGTTTACTAAGCGCTCGAATCTACCCATTGTTAGTCTCTATAAGGTGGAGTGGTTAGCCGAGGAGGTTAGCCGAGGATACAACGGAAGTCGGAGTGCGAAACTTACGTGAGAATGAACACGGTTTGTTCCTCTGGTCGCTGAAAGATCGTCAAGCTCTCTTTCTTGTGAAAAATGATGGATGCCTGGATATGAACACTGAAGTTGCAAACTCTGATAAGAAACAAAAAGTAACGCCAGGAGGTTTTTATAGTAGGGATGGAAAAAGGAAACACCACAATCCCGCCCAAATATTGCAGTTGAGATCTGGACCGTTGGATTCGTATTTCACCGTAGGATGCCTGAGTTGAAACGCAATTCTAAGCGTTTAATGATGATTGTGCGAGTTCCCAAGCGTCAGGAGCCCTCGCGAAATGGCAGAAATGGCCCTTACACGCGCCTAAATTTAGATACTGTTAAGGACTGCATTGTAATTACTGGTGTACATCAAAATCCTAACTTTCCTTCTCGGATAAGAAAGAAAAATTAGAATTTTTAGGGGCTATTGTGGGGGAGTAAAACCTGGGCCCATGAGTTGGGCTCAGGTACAACTTTTCATCAACAATACATCCGAGGAGAAGAAATTATAGGGAACCCTTGTAACTAACAGTAGAACGCGTAAGTGTCCAGGGATATTGATCCGAGAGGGATACCCTCCTCGGGTCTGGCATATGTCGGTGAGAGGGGCCTCGGCTTCCCCTTAGTCCAGCTTCCAGGAAATTCCAGAGGTGAAGATAGATTATCAATGCACGTGGAAGGGATAAGGATGCAAAAATATCTTGAGCAAAAGCTGCTGCCACCGCATTAAATGCATTACAGCAGCTTTCCTGACCGCATTTATGTGGAGAAGACCCTTGAACAGTGTTCTAAATCATCTTTACCCCCAGGAAATCAAAAAGCTGTGGGAGAGGAAGTGGGAAACTCAAGTACCAGGCTAGATGGCAGACAAGTGGACGATAGGATCGAACAATGAAGGACTATATAATGGAGTAAGACCTCCAGAAGAAGGCATCACGAGAAAAATAGAAGAAACCTCAAGAAATAACTACTGTAGCATTTGGAAAAACACAACCCAAAGAAAAGCATTTTATCTAAGAGCATATCCCTCGGACCTAACTCGAATCCATTATTTAGTCCAAAACTTACTCCTCGGACATGAGATCTTAACTTGTTTATGTGTTTCAGTCTCCTCGGCCAAGTACCTAATCTTCAGTAACTGTTGTAAGGATCGCTATTAGCCCAATTCTTTGACCCACTCTCTTACAAATTTATTGTATTGGGCTTATTGGGCCCATTTCCTGTTTCCATCTAGGTGTGGGCTACAATTTGTGACCCTACAATAATAATAATGGAGGATGAACTATAAATCCAAAAAAAATTACTCCATAAAATAGTTTTACGTGAATAGATAGGTTACAATGATTAGACCACAAATATTAATAAAATTTTAAATCATACAAATATTAATAAAATTTTAAATCATTTTTAGATTACGATTTCTTGAATTTTTTTTTAGAGATAAAAGTTCAACTTATAAAGTCCGCTCCTAACAATTAGATCAAGACACCAGTTTGTTTTTTACTGTAGACAGAGATCGAATCTCAAATCATTTTATTTGATAATATAAAATTTTTCAATTGAACTAACTATAATCTACACAAGTTTTTGAACTCAATAGTTTACTACCTACCAGGCATGTCCCTTTCTTGAATTAAATGATAAAATAAAATAAAATAAGAGAAGATCAAAATTATCTTGGAAAATCAATTTTTTAGTTCTTGAGGAGACAAAGAAACTTAATTAAAGATTAAGATAAAATAGACCTTAACAGCGATTCAATAGACAACTCCATTGACTAAACAATTTATAGAAATTTAAAAAAAAAAAAAAAAAAAAAAAAAAAAAAAAAAAAACTATTATAAAGGAAAGGATTCAACAGAAAAGGTGTAGAGTCATTTTCAAAAACTCATAAAATCTGTTCAAATTGATATTAATCCACATGGGCCCAGGACCGCTGGTTACACACGCTGCTCTTTTACTTTAGGCTTTAGCTATTTAGCATTAAATTAATATACACACTGAATTAACAATAAGTCCCACCCCACTACCTTTCAAAAAAAAAAAGTCCCACCCCACTAAAAAAATTGCGGTGCCAACTATGTTGTGGCTGTAGGTAATTTTTTTTATTTATTTATTTTTTATGAGAAAGACGTGAATTTTATTAATAATGAGAAAATAACAAACCATCCTGAATCACAGCAAATTCAATAAAAGATGGAGTCTCTTCTATCCAAGTTACAAAGTTATCAAGGCCTTTGGCGTGGTGTGCCAAGTGGTGAGCTGGTGTGTGTCCTTGTCGCTTGACGTGCAACATTTGGTGTTGCTTGAAGTGCTGTAGCTTGTTATGGATACCTGTGACGATATTTTCAATACTAATGGGTACTTTTGATGTGTCCGAGAGAGCTCCAATAAGAACTGAACAATCTGACTCGAAAGTGACCTCATGTAAGACAATGACCTTCGTGAAAGAGATGGCCACGTCCATTGCTTTGGCTTCAGCTTCAAGTGGAACCAATGGCAACGGAAGTTGCACGCTCAAAGCAGCAAGCACATCACCCATGTGGTCCCGTACAATGACCCCAATACCAACTGACTTGGTGCTCTTGAAGACCGTAGCATCCATGTTGACCTTATAGCATTGGGACACAGGGGGGGGTCCACCTGACTTCTTCTGCAGCACTGGGTTGGTAGTACTGAAAGTGTGCAAGGTGGAAATCATATAGCATGGATCGGGCTTTCATTATGATGTGATGAATGGACTGCCGAGGATAGCCAAGGCGAGTTTTGTTTTTATTATACCATATGCACCATGAAATCGTGATAATCAACTCAAGCATGTCCTTACTTGCGTGTTGAATGAAGATAAGGTGCCAGAGAAGGTCCACGTATTCCCTGAATTGTACGCCTTTAATGTCCAGTGGTAGACTCATGGCTGTCCATGTGTCACGAGCCTTGGTGCACTCCCAAAACATGTGTCCACTAGTTTCCTCCCCAAGTTGGCAAGCTTCGCACGTGGCCTCCTCTATAACTCCACGGTGACAGAGATTGACTTTGGTAGGGAGTATATTGCAACAGGCTCTCCATGCAAATATTTTGAGTTTTGGTGGGATGTTGAGACTCCAAAGTGTGTGCCAAAACAAGTGCTGAGACTGGTCATTGGAAGCTCTTGCCGCATGGGTATGATTGGATAATGACTTGGCTATCTTGTAGGCATTATGAACTGTGAAGGTGCCCCTCGGAGTGTAAGCCCATACCAGTCGATCAACGGCTTGACCATGGCTGTGTGGCATGCTGAGGATCACATTTGAGTCATCTTGCATGAAAATCTGCTTGACCAAGTCACTCCTCCATTTGCCTATATTTTCATCCAACAGTGAACTTACCCGTGCATCTCCAGGCAAGGTATTTGGTGGTGTTGTGGGGAAAGGAGGATGGTCGTAGGAGCCACCTGTCATGACAAATCCGGGCAGAGTCACCGTTACCTATCTGCCATCTGCAACCTTCTCTAACCACACATTGTGCAGCGATGAGACTTTGCCATGCAAAGGATGGCTTGGGGCCTAACTCAGCTTGGAGAAAATCAATGTGTGGAAAGTATCGGGCTTTTATAACATGGGACACCAGAGATTGGGTGTTGGTTTGTAGTTGCCATCCTTGTTTGGCGAGGAGTGCCAAGTTAAAGGATTTGAGATTACGAAAGCCCAATCCACCCATTTCCTTAGGATTACAGACTTTGTCCTAAGATAACCAAGCCATTTTATTTTTTCCGTTGGATTGTCCCCACCAAAAAGCACGAATCATGCTAGTCATTTCATCATAAAGTATATCAAGCTTAAAGGCATTCATGGTATAGGCTGAGATTGCTTGGGCCATCGCTTTAATGAGCACTTCTTTCCCTGCTTATGAGAGCATTTTCTCTTTCCAGCCAGACAGCTTGTTATCAAGTCTCTCTTTTAATGCACGAAAGGTGTTCTTCTTTGATCTACCCACCAAAGAAGGTAGTCCCAAGTATGTCTCATGTTGTTTTATGACCTCAGCTCCCAAGCGTTGCTTTATGTCCTCCTGAATGTCCGGTGTGGCATTGTGACTGAAGAACAAGCAGTTTTGTCCCAATTTATTTTTTAGCTAGACGCATGCTCATATGTGTCCAAGAATTGCTCAGGATGGGTGCATTCCTCCTTGTGTCGCTTGGCAAAAAATAATGTTGTCATCTGCAAAAAAGAGGTGTGAAATTCGTGGACCTTGTGGGCAAGCTGCTACTCCATGAAGTGAGCCGATTGAAGTGGCTTGTTGGAGAAGAGATGAAAGTCCTTCTACACAAAATAAGAAAAGGAAAGGGGAGATGAGATCTCCTTGTCTCAAGCCCCTAGATGGGACAATGTGTCCACGAGGTCTGCCATTCAATCTGATTGAGTAAGCAACAGAAGTAACACATTGCATCATAAGGTTTACCCATCTACCATCAAAACCCATTTTTATCATTACATCTCTAACGAATCCCCATTCTACTCTGTCAAAAGCTTTACTCATATCAAGCTTCAAGGCTATCTCCCCATTTTTACCAGTTCTCTTTTGATTTAGATAATGCATGGTCTTAAAAGCAGCTAGAATATTATCAGTTATAAGGCGTTCAGACATAAAGACACTTTGGTGTTCACTGATAATTTTTGGGAGGAAACGTTTTAATCTATTAGCAATGACCTTAGAGGCTAGTTTAGAGATGACATTGCTCAAGCATATTGGCTTGTACTGTGTTATCTTGGTGAGATTTTTTATTTTTGGAATCAAGATAATATGAGTTTCATTAAACTTTGGGGGAATGATGCCCAAATTTAGAAAGTCAAGTACAGCTTTTGTAACACACTTACCAGATAGAGACCAAAAGTGCTGATAGAAAAGTGGCGGCATATCGTCGGATTTTGGCAATTTTTTTAGGTGCATCTGTTTAAGTGCTCTATGGACCTCATTTTCTTGGAAAGGTTGACATAAAAATCTATTCATGGAGTTAGTGACCACTGGCTAAATGGCATTAATAACTACAGATGTGTCAGTGGGCCTGTTTGTTTTGAATATATTAGAAAAATAATCTAATATTATGTCCTCCACAATTTGGTCTTCTTCTTGCCACATGCCAATATCATTTGTGAGGCCATGGATGGTATTTCTATGCTTGCGGTTTGAGGCTTTCTAGTGGAAAAAAGATGTGTTACGATCTCCATCAGTGATCCACATGTGTTTTGCTCGTTGGTGCCACATAGTATTCTCAGCATCAAGCCAAACGTTAAGTGATTTACAGACACTTTGTATCTGTTCAAAGTTGCTTTGCAAGTTGTGTTCAAGGACTTGTAGCTCCTTTTCCAACCGAGTGATCTACCTTCCCACGTGGCCAAATTTCGTTTTGTTCCAATGAGCTAAACGTGCTTTGCAATTGTCAAGGCAATTGGTGATAGGTACACCTACAGTTTTGTATAAACCCTCGCTCCAAGCTTCCTGGACGACTTCGGCACATTGAGGATCCCTTAGCCACATTGCTTTGAAGTGGAATGGACATTGGGATTGATTTTATGGATGGTGTCTATGGGGTTGCAAGTGTACTGCCAGCATGGAATGGTCACTGGTGGACATGGAGATGTGGTGTACGGTGGCATCCTAGAAGAGAGCTTTCCATGAAGTTGTGGCAAGTGCTCGGTCTAGGCAGATGTGGATTCGGCCTTCAACAAGGTGGTTCCGAGACTAGGTGTATGGAGAGCCTATAAAGCCCAAGTCGGTGAAGCCGCATGTATGAATGACAGAGTGAAAACGATCCATCTGCCTGGTAGGGCATAAGGAGCCTCCACTCTTTTTCGTGCGACTGACAATTTCATTATAATCACCAAGGCAAAGCCAAGGGAGGTTGGTGGAATGCCTCAGAGATTCAAGCAAAGTCCACGTTTCCTCACGTTTGCATGTTTTGGGGTGGTTGTAAAAACCGGTAAGCCTCCATTTTGTACCTGTACTGTCACAAACTATATGGGCATCAATAAACCAACGAGAGAAATTTTGGACGTGTACTTAAGTTATGGGTTTCCACAAAAGAACTAGACCGCCACTGAGGCCAGCACTTGTAATTACGAGGCCCTGATTGTAAACCCAATCTTGTTTCATGTTATTTAGTTGTTCTGTGGTGAGCTTTGTCTCCATCAGGAAGACATAAATGGGATCTTTTTGCTGCATTGCTCTCTTAAGAGCTTTAACTGTTCGGGGGTTCCCAAGCCCCCGACATTTCCAACTTAAAGCACTCATTGTTCCCAGCGGTACTGCCTAGCAATCACCGCCGGTCGCAAGTTGTCAGCCATGAGTTTCCCCAAAGCTTTTGCTTCTTCCTCCAATGTCCTATGTTTTTTCTAAATGAAAATGGTGTTCTGAGTATCAAGAACTTGACTTTTACATTTTGGGCCCAGTATGGGTTCATTTAAGGCTTCCATTGCATCGGGGGTGGGAGGCCCAAGTCTACGCCAAGTTGCATTTTTTAGGCCCACAGTTTTTGTGGTGCTGAGGTGAGTGGAGGTGCTAGCATCATGTTGTGAGTCAGGGGATTTCGGCACAATTATTGTGTGTTGGTTGTGCCGGTGGAATGTTTCCTCAAAGTTGGAGCTTTCCTTGTGTGGTATAGTTGACTTGGGAGCATTTGAGAGGGCAAGAGTCTTGGGATTAGGGTCTAGTGCCAGCTATGGTGTTGGTGTTGTAGAGTTTGGATTTGGAAAGGAATTCAATGCATGGTCAATGTCTGTGATATGCAAAAGGAAAAGATCAGGGTTAGATAGTATTTCCTTATTCGTAGGCATCGGTTTTTGGAGTGTTGCATGATTCACAGGTGGTATTGATGATGGTGTCTGCGGTGATGGGGTGGCTGTTATGGTTGATGGGGGTGACGGTTTTGTATGTGGTGAGGGTGTGGAGCGGTGGAGTGTGGGAGGTTTTACTATTCACCACCTAAGGTTGTTGAATGTTGGTGATGTTGGCCCACAAGCAAGGACCATATTGCTAGTCATCCTTATTTAGTGTGCCACCATGATCGAGCCATGCTTTGCAGTCATTTTCGTTGTGGTTTAATAAGCCACACTAGTAGCAGAAAATTGGCATCTTTTCATATTGGAGTGAAATCCACAAAAGTTCAGAGTTTCCCATGTCCATGAATCGGCCTCGAGAGAGGGGCTGGCATATGTCAAGATTAACACGAACTCTGATATATCTTCCATGGCATTCGCCACTCGGAGAGGCATCAACCTATTTTACTGTACCCAAGGTTCATCCAATGGCTTCTACATTAGTTTTGTTCATGTGCGTGCTGGGGAGGTTGTGTAGTTGGATCCAGAAGGTGGCATAGTCAAAGTTGGCGGTGTCCACTGATTCATCCTTCGTAGGCTTATAGAGACCAATAAGATACTTGTCAAAAGACCATGGTTGCTGCACCAAGATCTTGAGAGTGTTGGCCTCATCAGAGTAGAGGAGTAGAACTGTGTTGGACCCAAGGTCTAGGATTTTGAACTCTTGGATAGAACACCACATGCTTCTGAGGGTTCTTGATAGCACCTCGATGTAACTTGACGCTTGGTGAAGAGCTTTGCAACAAGAACTCTGGCATTGTCTTCAATTGTTGGTGCTAGTGGGACCATTTGACTCTCTTATGTGTTAAGTGACAAGCGTGCCCACTTACCAGTCAAGTCGTCCATGGTGTGAGTGCAGAGTGTGTGAGGAAAGAGGGTGGGAAGGAATACAGGTGGTATAAGGATGGGGTGGGTTACAGAATTTCCACCAGTGAGGGGAAAGAGGGCCTATACAACGATAGGTACTAGGGTTTCATCTTTGTGAGCGCCATCCAGAGACAGCACTAGCGAGAGAAAAATTACATTACAAACACAATATGTGGCTGTAGGTAATTAAGTTCTAATTAGCATCATTCTCAAAAAAAAAAAAAAGTTCTAATTAGCTTCTTAATCTTTCTTAACCTGCACAAAATACACCCAACAGACAAGAGCACTTTTGTCTTTCTGATGGGCATAATTGTTCTTTGGATTTGGTAAGGTACAGTTATAAGATCAAACCAGAACTAGCTAGGAACCCCCCATGTGATGAGTTTATCTGAAACCATCAACTATGATTTCTGGTCAAATTTATTATGAAACTAAAGCATGTAACATAGATGTAAAATTTGATATTCTTGCACGGCTCAAGAGGATGAGATTCTAAGCTTATTACTTATTACTTCGTACTTGTAAATTGGGTGATTTATACTAATTTTTTTATAAAAAAAAAATCATATCTTTGTGTTACTTGAACCCTTTTTTCACAAATAAAATAGAGCCACTATTTAGCATATTTTGAAAAAAAAAATTACTAATTAAATTTTGAAGAAATAATTTGGCTAGTAATAGACTATAGTCCAGTGGACCAATGGTATACTACCTTTTTCACTCTCTCTTGTTGTAGGTTCAGTTTGAAATTTGAAAAGGAAGTTATCAAGAGTCTTATAACTCAATTGGTTAGCTATTGAACTATCAAAAAAAAAAAAACCCTAATGTAACAACTATAAGATATGCATATTTATTATTAGGATTGTAATACTCATAGATTTGACTCTCTAAATAAATAAAACCTCACTTAAGCATCAAAAAATTTGTGGTCGGCATTACATTGGTATCTTTCTAAACATTCTCTTTTGCAGTTGTTCATTATCTGCATCAATCGTGCAATCAAATGATTTATTAGTCTTACTTACTTTTGTATAAAAATTTTAACCAATCTAAACATAAAAATAATTTGGGGGATTAAAAAAAGCCATATTTCTTATATATTAAGTTTGTTTTGTCCCCTTCATTTTAATCTAATTTGTACATAATTTCTTATATCTTATGATTTTTCCAAAACCTAATTAACCATCCACCCGAAAAGTGAGATACAAACGTTTTCATTTGATCTATTGAACAATAATGAATGAGAGAATTTCTAACCCAAAGAAAACAAGTCAAGTGAAAATTTGACACTTAACTCAAACCCGATTAACCCATGACCCCCTGATTATGCAAAATTATTATGTGTACTCTATTTACTAAATTTTCCTCTCACTTAAAAGCCTTGCAAATCAACACTTATGTTAAAGGGAAATGTAATACACTGAGTGTACCAATAATTTATCTTGATCTTTTTTTTTTTGAGAAAGTCAAGGGTCTTAGGCGCCGTTTGGAAGTTCATAAGGGAATGAAATAGAATGGAATTGAATAATAATAAGGGAATGGAAATGAATGGAACAGAATGAAATGTATTTAATTAAGGAAAAAGAATGGAAAAGAATGGAATTAAGTAACCTTGATTGGATGTTTTAAAATAAAGGAATGAAAATGAATGAAATGTAAGTAATCTTGTTTGGAAGCAACATAGAGGGAATGAAATGAAATCATTTTATGACAATATTACTATTAAAACCCTATTTTAAAATAAAGAGTTGAATATATAGGGGTATTTTGGGAGTTTTAGTAAAAAAATCATTAAATATAATTCAATTCCCTCCCATTCCTCCAAATTTTGGGGGAATGAAAATTTGAGATTTTAAGAGAATAGAGAATAATGAGTGTTCCTTCCTACCCATTCTATTCCCTTCCACTTAAACTCTCAAATAAGGAAATGAGTTTTCCATGACCTCCATTAAAACTCCCAAATAAAGAAAGGGAAGAATATTTTAAAACTATAAGGCCTCCTCCCAAACGAGACTTTATAGTTCAACTGACACCTCATAACATTTCAAACACAAACAATCACGCCTTAAAACCCCTTTCCCTATTATTCTAACTAATTATTTAAAAGTATTGTTTCTGTATCTCTTTAATTATTATGAAATACTAAAAAAAATTTAATTTCAAAGGAAGTTCTCATATCATGTTCTACGAAGGCACCTCATAGGCCTTTTTTTTTTTTTTTTTTGGATGAACTGCTCATAGGCTCCTACTCTCAGAGCATCTGTAGCAGCCGTTGTAAATATTATGTCATTTTACCACATCAAAAGCCTACTTTATTATTTTACCACATTATTTTACAATATCTCATTTATCAGATGTTCTATATTTTTACCACTTCATTTAAATATTATATTTTAATTCTTATTTTATCATTTCTTTCCAACGGTAACATTTCTTTAAACAATTCCAAATCTCAACGGTAACATTTCAATCAAACCTCTAGTATTCTTTTTTTTTTTTTTTTGGTAGAAACCGGCCAGCTTTTCTACCTGGGCTTCAAACAATAATGTTATCTTTTTTTTTTTTTTTAGAAACCGGCTTTTCTACCTGGGCTTCAAACTATCTCTTCAATTTTTTTTTTTTTTTTTTTTAAGAAACTGGCCAGCCTGCCTGGGCTTCAAACTATCTCTTCAAATTTTTTTTTTTTTTTTTTTTTAAGAAACCGGCCAGCCTGCGTGGGCTTCAAACAATACTCTTAATTTTTTTTTTTTTTTTTTTTAAAAAAAATTTTAGAAACCAGCCAGCCTGGGCTTTATTGAGAGAACCTCAATGGGCATCAAATGAAACTAGAGGCGCAATGTCTGCTGGGATGTAATCCAGCCACACTTGCTGCCCTGTTACAAAGTTTGGCCAATTGTGAGCATCAGCCACAATATTAATTGAATAACAAAATTCTGAAAACTGAAAATACTCTTAATTCAACTATCATATTTTTAACTCAAATAACTCAGAACCTGTCATATCCAATAACTCAAATAACTCATATCCAATAACATTTTAACTCAAATACATAGAACCTGTCATATCCAATAACTCAAATAACTCATATCTAATATCATTAACTCACACAAATAACTCATATCCAATAACATTAACTCACACAAAACCCATTGAATTAAACATAGTTGAGCTTGCCACTTCCTTGATGACAAATAGTACTTAAATTTAACACAACAAAACAATTGGCTAATACTAAACTTAACATAACAAAACAACATAGCCAATGAGTTTTAATGGTAGCTTCATAAAAACAAAATGAAACAAATAAACCAAATCAAAAGTTTTAATGGCAACTCCATAAAGAAAATGAGACAAATAAACAAAACCAAAAGTTTTCATGACTCTCCTTGTAATTGCCATAAATGCTCAACGAGATTCATTTGGAGTTGAGAATGAACTTCTCGATCCCTAATGCATTGATGAACTTGAATGAATTCCGTAAATTCATTTGTTGGCTCACGTGACATTGGTGTACATGAAATCTCATCAATTTGTTCATAATCTAAGTCCACTACTTCAGCTTCATCTCGCTCATCTTCAATAATCATGTTATGAAGAATTATGCACGCTTTCATAATGTCTTGTAGTTTTTCGTGATAGAAAAATCATGCAGGTCCACGTACAATAGCAAATCGTGCTTGAAGCACTCCAAATGCACGCTCTACATCCTTCCTATATGCCTCTTGAGCTTTTGCAAATAATTTTCTTTTTGCTCCTAGTGGCCTTGGGATTGTCTTCACAAATGTTGACCATTGTGGATATATGCCATTGGCAAGATAGTATCCCATTGTGTAATCATCACCATTAATTGAGTAATTAACTGCAAGAGTACGTCCTTGTGCAAGTTCAGAAAAAACATGAGACCGCTCCAACACGTTAATATCATTGTTTGACCCAGGTAACCCAAAAAATGAGTGCCATATCCAAAGATCATATGAAGCCACTGCTTCCAAAATAATACTTGGCTCACGAATATGACCACAATACATCCCTTTCCATGCAGTTGGACAATTTTTCCATTTCCAATGCATGCAATCAATACTTCCTAATATGCCTGGAAATCCACGGTTTTCACCATGGGCTAACAATCTAGCGATGTCTTCATTGTTTGGTGACCTCAAGTATTCCTCTGAAAAAATAGCAACCACTGCTGCAACAAATTTTTTCAAACTAGTTATTGCAGTGGTTTCTACTATTCTCATATATTCATCCATAAAATCAGCCGCTACTCCATAAGCAAGCATCCTAAGTGCAGCGGTCATCTTTTGAAGGGGAGATAGACCAAGCTTTTTGGCAGCATTTCTTTTTTGGGTAAAGTAAGGTTCATGAGCTTCTACCCTAGATAAGATTCGGAGAAAAAGAGAACGTCTCATTCGAAATCTCCTTCGAAATAAGTTGGGAGGATATACAGGTTCTTCGGCAAAATAGTCATCATAAAGCCTCCTATGGCCTGCCAAATGATTACGTTCGATATACCGACGATGCTTACGTTGTGGTGTCAAACCCGTGAGAAGTTTTATAATTATCTCATCTTCATCTGAGTCATCATCAAGCAATTTACGAAAAAAAGAACGACCCATGGAGACAAACTATAAGAAAACAGTAGAAAGCAATTATCAATATAGATGCCATTATCATAATATGAAAGAAAAATCAAAATGTATAAGAAAGAAAATTGAGATTCAAGAGAACAAGGAAAGAAACACGAAGTAAAGACCCAAAAAAGAAAAAACAGAAACATTAAAAAGCTACCCTTTTGATTAAAAACTGAAACAAAACTAATCCAAACTAATATTCATGCTTTTGTATACAATAAAAAGACCACCAGTGAAATCAAGCATTTATACACACAAAGAACAGTGAAACTAGACAACAGCTAAGGAAATAAAAGCTTTGTCATTGAAGGACTAAAAATTTCAGAACTTGTACATCAGTAGGAAATGAATTACTATAAGGCAGTGCAAGCAGTAAATGAATAGTACGGTTTATAGAATTGTGGAGGTGTAGACAGAACAAAAGGTGTATGGAATGAACAAAGAAAAATGGACCCCTTTTTTTAGAGAGCTTCTTTGAAAAAAAGGGTGTATTGCCAAGATATTTTTGGAATGGAGGCTGCAATTTCTATGGCGGATCTCCCTCTGTCTGTAATACATGTGACTCTCTCTCTATGCAACTTTTCCAATCCTTGACTTTTCATTTTATACCAAATTTTTTTTTTGGGTTAAATTTTATACCACATTACCAACTTTCCATGCTACTATAACAATAAAAGTCTTGTTCTGTAGAGTGTCAAAGGCATTTTAAAATTAACTTTTTTATTTTATTTTATAAGTTATTCAGTGCTCTACGAATCAACAACCAAATATTAAAATGCACAATATGCAGAGAACTTCTTCAATGAAGTACTAATTTAGTGCAATGGAAGAACGATTACATATCATAAGTTGTGCTATAAATTTCTTGCCAAGTGCAGCAGTAGAGATAGTCCTTACAACCAAAATGAAGTCCTCTTTGTTTATCTCAAATCAGAAGATTGTGAAGCAAACACTAATCAGTAAATACCTAGATTGAATCATATAATTCTATAATTAGCAAACATAAAGAAGTATTAAACATAATACAACTATGTCCCAAGATATAGAAAAATTCCTAGAGTTATCTACAGAAAGAAATTTATTATATAATATTATTGCCTCTCCTTCCTCTCTAATGCATCATTTAAGTTGTTTTGCATCTTCTTCCCTATGCCATGAACCGTAAATGGAATTGGTACACTTGTAACAACAACGCACATGGTACGATCCAATTTAAACACTGAATTTATGATCAACAGTTGGTGGTGAGCAAATCAATCAATTTATAATTGATATTGCTTTAAAAGCAGGCATCATTTTCACCACCTGGTCAGCTGCATATCTTCAACCATTTTGTTGATTTTAACAATCCTCCAATCACATAATTTGTCCAATACTCTAATCAGAATGCTGTCCTACTCATGGGATAATTGTATTGATTTTGAAAAGTGGCAGGGTACAGTGTTCTCAAGAAAGAATAGGAGGCCAATGTTTCATGCCCTATTAGGATGACTTAAAAGATCCTATAAAATTAGAGAAGAAAAGAGGTATCGTAGTCTTTAACTTAAGGGCATTCATACATTCATAGGAGATCCGGGTATTAAGGTTTTTTTTAGTCTGTGAGAGCACTAGAAACCAATTCTATTGGATTTTGGATTTGTGAGAGATAAGAGGTAGAAAGGCTTGTCATTCCCCTAGAATACCATTTGTTTTTAGAGCATATGATATTAAGCAACAAACTCACATAAAAAGTTGGAATAAAATGCATAAATACACTTCAACAAACATATCTCCCAGCAAAAAAGTTCACATGAAAGAAGGTACAATATTTTGAAAACCATCTACTTAAATCTAATGCCTCAAATTACAGATTTTGATGCTTCATACATGCTATTAAGAATTGTAAACACCAAGCAAATAAACCTATAAATTCAATCTACCAATAAATCTGCAGTAAAAGAGCCCAACAACAAACAAACCAAAATACAAGATAATGCAACAAAACAACCACATATCCACTTGGCAAATATAAATTCAAACATAGAAAATACATAGAAAATACATGACATTTTATATAAGCTAAAATGTTAGGATTACTTACATGACAGTGGCCTACTAGAATTTACAACAAAATCACATAATAAAAGAGTCAAGACCTTTTGGTAAGATCACAAAATACATATCAAGGCCTAAAGTCAACTACACCCAAAAAATGCCACAAAATACATATCACGGCCTAGAATTAGTTACTACCAAAATAAGGTTGGAACAAGACATCACCAACACCATCAACCCAACGAATGACTTGATCTTTGTTTTGCAAGGATTTCCTTTTTGAGTCCATCATAAAAATCTTTTTGGTCTTCGTTCATGCCACTTGTGTCTAGCATCATAATTCGTCCATTCTCTTTCAACTCTCTCTTTTTCAGCTACACAACCTTCTTCAAGAACTTTCATTTTCTTTTTCAAATATTCCGTTGCAATATCTTTCCCATCATCTTTTCTCTTTCGATTAGCCTTTTCAGCTTTTCTACCTATTGGCCTCTCGAAATCCATAATGCCATCAACCCCCACTCCTTGATCTATTAAATCTGGAGTTTGAGGCATTTCTTTTCTTGAATCTCCCCTAGGCATAGTAGATGCCCACTTTGGATAATCCTTCAAGATTAGCCAACAATGTTCAAATTGAAAAACGGAACCGTGAATTTCTTTAAACAATTCCTTTGCTTTCTCAATCTAAAAAAAATTAAATAAATATAACATAATTAGTTTCTTCAAGCAATTCATTTGTGTTGCAAACCTAAAAAAATTAAAGACCATTGCAAAATTTATGCCTTGTCGTGAGCCGTGGTTCCACTTTCATTCTTTGCTTCAATTTTAGCTAAGGACCCAACAAATTTAACTGTTTCCCTATTAATTGTTCCCCATCGGGTTGTTAGGGATGCAACACTACGTGTAGAATCGGTCTTGTGGTCCATAAAGTATTTGGCAACTTTACCATAAAATGTTGTTTTATGTTGCTCATTACCATACACAGGATCAACACTGGTATTGAGCCATGCTGCTACAAGCAGCTTATCTTCCTCAACACTGAAGTTGACACCACGTGCTTGTTTTTTCTTAGAAGTGGCAACTTCATCATTTAGTGGAGAATCTTCGACTAACAGGGGACTACTTTCAGTTACATCGAAAATTTCATCCTCAAGATTAATATTCCCCCGTACGAGATCAATGAATGATGAATAATTCCTTGAGTCCATGCTTTAAATAGATATGGAGATTGCTTGTTCTGGTTTGTTAATTACAAAAAAATATATAATTACTAAACTTTGTCAATGTATCTCTCTAGCAAATTTGCCAAACTCAAAATGTGAGCCTTCATCAAACACATGCACATGAAGTAATAAGAAATAATTTCCTGAGCATGGACTCAAAATGTATCTCAAAAAATACTTTTGCCTAAACATGAAGTAATTCCCACAGCATATAATTAGAAATTCTTGTTTTGACTTGTCCTGGCCAGAGCAACAGAGAAGACTGTTGGATAGAGTAATTCCCACAGCCTAATATTTTCATTTGTTTTGTTTTGTTTTTAAGAATAAGTAGACTATATTAAGGTTAAACACAAGAGCAACAGAGAAGTAGACTCCAGGACAAATTCATTACACAGCAAACAGCACATGTGAACAGAACATATGAACAGAATAATTTAGGCACAACAAATTCATACACAGCAAACAGCACATAGAAAGGAAGCGAACCAAAAGGGAAAAAACAAACCAGAGAGGAGAGACCCACAACCCAAACGCCTACGCCCACGTCGATCATAATCGGAAAATAAAACCAGAACCAGAACCAGACCCACAATCGGAAAAGAACAAGACGAGTCCGTTGGAATCAAGCTCTGTTTTGGGTCCGTTGGAATCAAGCTCTGTTTTGGCTCCGTTTCGAGTTGTTGGAATCAAGCTCCAGCTGGACTGAAAGTCCCCTCTCTCTCAATGTGCTGCTGGAATCTTCGGCGGAAGCACAACCAAAACGGAGAGAAATGACCCAGACCGACGCCGGTAGAACAGAGGACAGAGCGAACCAAAAGGGGAAAAAAAAAACCAGATTTTATGTGGTTTAGATCAGTGATGGTAGAAACGAAATTGATGGTGGCTTTTTTTTAAGAACGGGAAGACAATAGAGCAACGGGGAAGAGGGAAGAAGAAAAAGAATGGGAGAGTGGAGAAGGAGATGGAGGCGGTGAGCTGAAGGAGAAATGAGGGCTGAAGGAGAAATAAAAACTAATAAATCAATATACCACTTTGTTCCGTACGGTTGTATATTTGTGATTTTACTATAGCAAGTTGCAAAAAATTTAACATTTACAGCATCTGATAAATGGGCTTAAAATGGGTTTGATGTGAGATATGTGCCAAATATTTAACATATGACATATATCTCACATCTACTGTGGGTGCTCTCATAGTAGTAGCCTCACTCATATGGTGATAAGGTTGATATAAATATAATATATTCTAAGCGTTACAGAGTTGCAAATTACAGTCTCTCCAATTAACCCATTTTCTTAATTACACTCCCAAGTTGGCAAGCAAACTCTCCATAAAGTCAGAGCATCTAAAAGATCTTCCATTCCTTTGTACCTTGAGATCAGAAACAAAACCAAAACCTAAAAAAACAGTGTCCCAAAACTTTGATCATTGTCTGAAACACTAAACAAAAACCCAAAATGCACGCAAAGACAGACTCAGAGGTAACAAGCTTAGCCCCATCTTCACCGACTAGATCTCCTCGAAGACAAGTCTACTATGTTCAGAGCCCATCTCGTGATTCCCACGATGGTGAGAAGACAACGACGTCGTTTCACTCCACACCAGTTCTCAGCCCAGTTGGATCTCCACCTCATTCTCACTCCTCCGTGGGCCGCCACTCTCGTGAGTCTTCGACAAGTCGTTTTTCTGGGTCTTTGAAACCCGGATCCAGGAAGATCTCCCCAAACGACGGGTCGCGTGGAGGAGGCCAAAGAAAAGGTCAGAAGCCATGGAAGGACCAGTGTGATGTGATTGAAGAAGAAGGACTTCTTGAAGATGAAGAGCGTGTAAAGGGTCTTCCTCGTCGTTGCTATGTTCTTGCTTTTGTGCTTGGGTTTTTCATTCTGTTCACTATTTTTTCTTTGATTTTGTTGGGTGCTAGTAAGCCCATGAAGCCAGAGATCACAATCAGGGTATTAAAGATTACATTTTTATGGTTCTTCTAAGCAAATTGTGAAATGGGTTTTGATTATTTTGATTAATTTGTGTGTTTTTGTTTTGTTTTCTCAGAGTATAACTTTTGAGCAGTTTAAGATTCAAGCTGGTTCGGATTCTTCAGGAGTGGCTACTGATATGATCTCAGTGAATTCAACGGTGAAATTCACGTACCGAAACACCGGTACATTCTTTGGGGTTCATGTCACATCGACACCTCTAGATCTACTTTATTCCCAACTCACCATAGCCTCTGGAACCGTAAGTCGACAGAAAAGACTTCAGATTTTTCACTTTCTAGACTAATACATCATATTAGTTTATTACAGTCAATATTACGGTGGCACATATTGTCACTCGTTTTCACAGTTTGTTGATGTAATATCATTAGTGTTTGGAAAAAAAAAAATGACTTAAACATGTCCATAGATTTATTGTTATTATTTAGCATGAGATTTTTCATTGTGATTTCTTTTTTTAGAGGTCTTTTTTTGTTTATATCTGTGACTGAATTAGCAAGAAATCACATTGATTGTCAAAAATGAACACATCAAAATTTTAAAAATCTCAAATTTAAGATTTTGGTCTAAAATTTATCATTTTTCTACTCTCTAAAATTTGGTGAACTGGGTATTGCAGATGAAGGAGTTTTATCAATCAAGGAAGAGCCAAAGATTAGTTAATGTGACAGTAATGAGTGATCAAATTCCAATGTACGGAAGTGGAGCTGGAATGAGCACATCAGCAACGGGTACATCGACATTGCCAGTGCATCTGAGTTTGAGCTTCAAGGTTCGATCTAAAGCCAATGTTTTGGGGAAATTGGTGCAGCCCAAGTTCTACAAGAGGATTGACTGTTCTGTAACCTTTGATCCCAAAAAGCTCAACGTTGCAATGTCACTCGGCAAGAATAATTGCACATATAATTGAATATAGTGGGAACACAGCATTGAAACCCAAAAAAGAAGAAAAGGGAATAGTTTGTGTTTTCTTTTTGAATTGTTTTCTATGTTCCTTTTTTTTTTTTTTGTTAAAGAAAAAGTGGAAAGTGGAATGAGAGACTGAAAGACAACTCAGCATGTGTGGGCAAAGAAGTGAGGAACGCGGTTTTGGACTTTTTTTAGTCGGCTGTCCATATGCATGAGTACATTGAATAGTGAGGAAAACAGGTTGGATTCCATTGTATAACTTTGAGTGGTGGTGATGATGATGCCGACGACCTTTCCTTTTGTGTATTTTTTTATTATAGTAATTTATAATTTTATTGTAAAATTAAGAAATAAAGTTTAATTTATTCATTGTTCTATCTCATCAATAATGTAATAATTCCAATCGTTTTGCTGGGAATGTAAATTTTTAATTTTTTTTAGGTAATGTGTCACTGTTAGCAATGCTAAGTTTACTTCTTCTTCTTTTTTTTCTTTTTTTTAAGAAACGTCAGAACAGTGCTAAGTTTACTTTTACGATGATGTAAGATGTAATATAAATTAATTAGGTTTTGTTTTGGTTTTGTTTTTTTTTCTATGTTGGCCGGAAGAACGAGTGTTCAAACTTCAAACATCATAATAACCACTTTTTATTCAAAAATTAAAATTGAAATCCCAAGTTCTTAAGGTAATAATATATGATACTCCGTATTTCCGAATTTACTGTTGGCTGAAATTCAAATGTAATTACTTATTAACACTCATTACTCATTATTGAATCATTTTCAATATTATCCCTAAGGCTAGGTTTAGTTATACGAAAGGAGAGGGAAGAGAAAAAGGTTAAAGTGAAGGGAAAGGGAAAGGGAAAGGGAAAGAAAATATGCGTGTGTTTTGATGTAAAGGGGAGGAGAAAGAAAATAAAGGAAATGAAAAAAAAAAAATTATAAATTAATAATATATTATGTGAATGTAAAAACAGTTTTACATAAATAAAAAAAGAGTCCGAATTTGGTAAGGATTTGGTAAGGATGGAGTGTAAAACTCATATTTTATACCATACAATAAGGGATTGCTATATCAGCATTTTACTTAAAATTTAATACATCCTACCACACCTAATAACATCTCAATAAACTCCTAATTTGGTTGGAATTATATATGGATATTAGAATTGATTGGATGTGGTTGTGTTTATTTTTAAATATGTAATAAGAAGATGTGGCATGTTAAGATTAGAGAGGTAAAACATGAGTTTTACACCACATAATTACAAAATTTAATCTCATAAAAAAAACCAAAGTCAAAACTTTTCAAGATATAGAAGTAATTTTGTGAATGGAAAAATGATTTTTTTTTTTTTTTTTGGGTAAAAAGGAAACTTCATTCAACAAACTAAGAAACAAAAATAGCTACATCATTATCAGTACACAACCTAACATGACCAAGACCATAGAGATCTGAAAGATAAAAATTCAAAAGCAAAGGGGGAGGGAGTTATAAAAAAGCAAATCTGAACCCTAGTGGGTTCCTAATCTAGCCAGTACATCAGCACAGTAGTTTGCTTCCCTAAAATAGTGAATCACCTTGACCTATGGAATCTAGGAGTGGAAAAATGGTTGGTACCATAAAAACTCTCTCAAATTTTCCCTTCTATCCTCTTTTTCATTGAAATCAAACAAAGAAAATAGACATCATTTCTCTTCCCCCTTCCGTGCAATCGAATATAGTCTAAAATGTGTGATTGGTTCCCTTTCTTTCTAGTCATGGATTAGCTTTCCCTTCAAACAAGTTTGGAAGAACTTCCTCATTATGTGAACATTTTAATAAGAATCCAATTATATTTGAATCATATAATCTAAAATAAAATACATGTTCATGGTCTTTGGTCTTTTTGAACAACTATGGAAGGAGTTGAAAGAATATTTTTCAATTCAGTCATGATTAAATCTGTCTCTTTCGTTTGGTATTTTATAGATCAATTGTATGCTTTGATTGTATCTTATAAACATGTAGTGTTCATTCAAAATGTTTGCAATATAGTATCTTTAATTAACAGTTGTTATGGACAATTAGTTAGTATCATGTTCATAAACATCTACACTCAAGTCCATCCACTTGGATGCATAACCATATAGTTAACTAAACTAAAAAAGAAAAGTGTAACCGCTAGAATACATTTAATATGCCATTAATTCATATCCGTTCCTAACTGTTATGTATCACAATGATCCTACAACTGTTATAATCAGTATATTAACTACATTCCAATTGTAGAATGAGATACTTATGAAGTCAACAGTCACTCAGGCTATTTGTATAAAGACAGCGTGAAGTCAACAGTTACTCAAACTATCTATATAAAGGCTATCTATGCAAAGTTTTGAAAGATAAACCTACTTTTTCTGTATCTTTTAACTTTTCACCTAAATTGAGTGAAATTCAAACTTAAGAATCGAAGAAACCTAGGCCAGTAACACACTAGTGCCCTTTAATATAGATTTTCCTTCTTGTAGGTTTTGCAATGCTCTAAGATATTGGCTAAACATACCCAAGATCTCATTCACCAAGTAATACTTTAGGAACTATTGAATGCATTACCTCAATCTCACACCATCATTAGATGAAATGTCATTTCAAGTTTTCAACTGTATCCCATTGGGATTTACTCTCTTTTTTACTCCTTGATCCTTGTAGGTGTCAAGTATGGTGAAATAAAAGCATAACTTGATCACCAAGCGACAAAAAAAGTGTCATATTTCCCTGTCCTTTGATCATCTAATAGCCTACAGTTTGTCCACATTCTGACTTACGAGGAAATGAATGTCAATAATCAAAATGATCTTATGAGTAGTAAAAGTCATTAGTGTTTAATTCTGTCTTCTATTATTTATCATGAGTGTGAATGGGACTCCAGAGTCCAGACAAATAATGACACAAAAAGAATCAGCTAATGCAGCAATAATTTTATAATCAAGTTTTTATAAAATTCCACATTAAGCACCTTTCATGCTTTCCATGTGTGGAGTTACACTATGCTTACTTTACAACCTGTGCATGATGCACCTACCACATGGCAAACAGTGATTGTTTCTGTAAGCATGTATAGAATTAAATATTAAATTATCATGTTCCAAAAGCTTAAACCGACTGTTTTGATACAATATTAAAATACTGATTTCCTCAAAAACTTAAGTTGATAGGAAAATGAATCATTTAATTCTAATTCTAACATAAAACATTATTAAAATTCTATAACATGTTGCCTCTTTGCCAAGATGTTGTTGGCAGCAGTGGCATAACTTGCTCTTCATTGTCATCCTTCTATTTTTTTTTTTAAAGAAAAGTACCATCCAAAAAAACCTAGAAAGGGATTAAAAAGATGGAGATAGACCCCAAATAGTGAGGTTGTATTTTATCTGGTGTCTATTCCTATGTTAAGCTTTTATATAGGTCTGTTTGGATAGAACTTATTTTACTGAAAATTGAAAACACTATAACAAAATAATTTTTAAATGTGTGAATAGTACCGTGGAACTCATTTTTAATGAAAAAGTTGATAGAAAGTAGAGTCTGTGGGTCCCGTGAACAGTACACAGAACCCACTGATGTGGTTGAAAATGAGTTGAAAAGTCAAATAGTGCGGTTACTGTTTATGAATAGTGCATGAACAGTAGCCGCACCTTTAGTTTTGCTGAGCTAAACGCGCGCCAAAAAAAAAAAAAAAAAAAAAAAAGAGAGTAAACGCGCATTTGCGCAAAACGTGAAATGCAGACTTGTATCCAAACCACACCTATATCTCCATGATAACAAAATAAAATTTTCCAATTTCCAGATAGCAGATGCTCAAAAACACTATATACAAAGTAAAAGTCCCAAAAAGAGAAGGAATAGTCCCTTTGGAATCAGTGTGATGATAGTGACATTTACCCCAACTAACTTCCTATATAGAAAGAGACATCACTCCTCACTTCTTGGCCAACAATAGTACAATATACTCCAAGCTTTCTTACAGAAATAATAGGTGTAGCTATCTGGTCATGGAGTTTTTTTCACTAGGCAAATAGAAAAGAGTCTGCTTAATTTTATCCATTGTACAGTTTTCTGCAAGTTAAGCAACACTTGTTTTGCAAAATAATTGTTATTGAAGAAATTGATTTAGTTTATTCATCAAGTTTGTATCTTGCTGAATTGCATTAGTCCCAATAAGACTTAATAGAAATGAATAGCCTCAAGCTTTTAAACTGACTCGTCATAAAGGTATTTGATAGTATTTTCAGCTCTTTTCGTTTTTATTGGAATATAATGGAATTAAGCTGAATTCGCCTGTGAATTCTTGGCTTTGCTTTAATGAAATCCTTCTCTGGTTTTCTAATGGTTGTATACTCATAAACCACTATTTTCCTGCTAGAACATATCCTGCAACATCTAGGTTCCATAAAGCAAATTTTGAGCTTGGCCCAGATTATTCTTTAGCTATTTTAGATATCAACAACACCATTATAATGATTCTTATTAAACTTCTTAAGCTCAACTTTCAAAAGTTCAAGCTTTTTTTAAGCTGGTACATTGTAACAACCTCAAGATGTTGCTAGCATACACTTTGAAGAAGAGGGAAAAAGACAGGCATCATCACCTGCTCAATAGTTGAAGAATTTGAACAGCCTAGGTATGAAAGATTTTTAGGCACAAGAAAGCGGAATTAATGGACAGTGGTCTGAGATTCCTGAATTCAAGAATTCCAGAAAGGCATCAACACAAGAAAAATTAGAAGAAGTCATTTTTCATTGACTAAACTTTATCAACCTTTTCACATTAACCATGCTTCATCCATTTTATTAGTACATGTGAATAACAATAAGTCTATGAACACAACATTTTTCACAAATGTTGACATATGGTGATCTTGTGTCAATGAAGGCGATTTACCTCAAATCACAACAGATTATGTTAGCAGCTGTAAAAATATTGTAGCATAACATAAGTCATGTGAATAAACCTCCAGAAAAAGGGTAATCTATAAATACTTGAGGGTCCACTTATTGTCTATAATGTTATTTTTTTTTGGTAAACCATGAACTTTCATTAAAACTTAGCAAGAAACTATTCTATTACAGCAAACATTAGCTCTATCATGAGCTAGGATACTATCCGCCACAGGCGGTGGAGTCCAAAAAACAACAAAAGAAGTTAACGAAGCAGCTCCCATTTTTGCCAACGCATCAGCGCATTGGTTGGCCTCTCGGTAGGCATGGACCACTTGCATATTAGGGAAATCCTTCAATAAGTTCCTGCAATCAGTTAGTAAAGGTTCCATCAGCAAATTACAAGCATTGTTTTTCATAAGCATGACAACACTTAAAGAATCAAGCTCTACAATGAGGTTGTTAATGCCAACTCTTTAGCCAACAGCAGCCCATCACGCAAGGCCCAAAATTCCACAATGCAGCTATTGGTTCACCCAAGAGGTCTAGCAAAGCCAGTAAGCCATTCACCATCTTTACCCCTGATCACGCCTCCACCTCCAGCCATAGCGGGATTCCCCAACACTAAACCATCAGTGTTAAGTTTAGTCCATCCTTCATGCGGCTTCAACCAAGCAACAAGAATCACCGCTTTCCATCTCTCCGCTTTAGCATTAAAGCCTATTGCATAAAATTCTACACTTTCTCTAATGCATTTCTTGAACCAAGACCGCTCAACCTTGCCGGATTTGAAGACTAAATTGTTTTGATGCAGCCACAAATGCCAAACCCCCATAGGAAATAAGATTTTCTATGGAATGCCCATAAAAAAGGAGATAGCCTCACTCCGACAATTAGATTCCAACCATTTACCAATAGGCAAATTAAAGGTGTCCTTCACACAATAAGGCACTTTCAGCTCCTGCCAAAAATCCTTTGCCATTTCACAACCCCTCACAAGATGCTCCACAGATTCCATCTCCTTATTACATAAGCTGCAGATGGGGTCAAGGTTTAAACCCCTTGAACCCAACACTTCACCAAGGGGAACACTGTTATGAAGGCACAACCATAAAAAGAAATGAACCTTTGGCAGAGTTTCCACTTTCCAAACCAAGCCAATGTAATCTGTAACCCGGTTCAAAGGGTTTAAACCTCCCACCAACAAATAGGCAGATTTTAGAGAGAAGGAACCATTCTTAGAATAAGCCCAATGTAGCACATCCTCGGCATTTTGATCTATAGATAAAGGTGTAGCTTTAATAGTATCAAGCAACTGACCTGGTAATTCAAAGGATAAGTTGAAAACCCTCCAAC
Organism: Quercus agrifolia; assembly: GCA_029955455.1. Classification (NCBI taxonomy): domain Eukaryota; kingdom Viridiplantae; phylum Streptophyta; class Magnoliopsida; order Fagales; family Fagaceae; genus Quercus; species Quercus agrifolia. The sequence goes on along the minus strand of JARQAD010000001.1, from coordinate 89,519,036 downwards.
CGGCCTCATTGTCAATGTATTGTCTCACAGTGATATTCTCTTCCTCCCTTGTTAAAGACCCTTGAATGAGGCTACGCAACGTACCTTCCTACAGCTAGAAGTCCATCCAGAAATTAATCTGACCACCATTCCTCACTGCCCATTTCAGCCCTCTGACATAAATTGGGCCTCCCTTCTTGCAGGCAGTCCAGATACTAGAACAGGGTAAATTCTTTCCTTCCTCAGTCAATCTATTTGGAGTAAGATATTTGGCCGACAACATGGCAGCCCAAGGGGTGCCATTTGCACTAGCCAGTCTCCAGCACAACTTTGCAAGAATTACTAAATTCCTATCCTTCATTGAATGCAACCCAAGGCCACCTAAATCTTTTGGGAGAGTAACAGTTCTCCAATTTACCATATGCATTTTCCTCTTCTCCTCAGTTGAACCCCACAGTAAGTCCCTTATTGTCTTGTCCACCCCATCACACACTTTATTGTCTATAATGTTATTACAACATCTACTACTGGATCAAACCCGCAAGACTTTGTTGCATGCCCAACTAAACAGAGAGTCACAAACAACTCAAATAACAATTCCATTAACAGTCAACAAATTGGATGCAAATTTGAGAAAACATTAAATGGGTTTATTCAGAATCTTAGAAGAAACAAAGCATTAGATCTATCTCCTGTAGTTGGTGATTCTAGAGTAGCCTCTAGTGTAAGGGTGAACAGGACCCCTAGCAATGCATTGATTTCCCAAATAAAGACCTTTGGTCAATCCTACTACCTTTGCGCTTCTTCCCTACTAAGCACATTGTTGAGAGACATGGTCCATGGTCATTCAAGAGCTTCAGTCATATAAGCTGAAAGCTAGTGCGGTTAACCTGAGCATCAATGCTAATAATCTTAAAGAGGACATGGAATCGCCTTTAGAAGTGAAAATGTCATTAATAAGAATCCTCTTGAGCTTGGATCAGCTAAACAAAAACAAAGAGGATGGTTTTTGTGTTTGAGTGTGAATGTAACCATTAGAGGTACTTGGGGATAGGAACTCAGGAAATCACATGGAAATTGACTTTTTCTGCCGACTAGTGTGAGTGTAACAATGGATACGTGACTATTGTCAACAATTAATTAGTTGATATTATGTTTTGTTCTTGTGACAAATACTACAATCTCATCGAAATTTTATTCAAAGAGAAGCAGAATAAGACAGTGTAGAACACTTATAAAGATACTGCTTATTTGTGAGTTTTACTCGTAAAAAAGTACACATAAAATTCTTATTTTCTATGTTCTTCAATTTTTCTCTATAATATGTACGTTGTTAAAATTATGTGGTTAAATGATTAAATATATTATTTCTAAATAATTTAAATTGTTGGGATAATCAGTAATTTAACATACATTATCACTTATTCTTGTTTACGTGCTGTTGCTGCGATACTTTAGGTGATTCTCAATGCAAATAGGCCATCACAGCTGTTATATTTCTAAGCACATTACAAACTTCTTGAGTTTGTGATTCTTATATGATTTATACTCCTGCTCTAATTAAGCACACGAATCAATCCATTGAGGAATAATCCATGGAAGATCCAGATCGAGTTTATTTATTCCAGGCTCTTTCAATTTTCAAATGGACCCCGTGATTCCGTGAAGCACACCATCTAGCCATTTTCTCGCCCCCACTTGCAGCCTAGTGTGCTCACGAGGGGAACGTTTAGCCCAAAACTCACTTTATATAGATAATGGATTCATTTTGTCAATCAAACTAAGAATTACAAATTTAACTGTGCATCTAATGTTAAGTCATTTATAATTTCTAATGTCTATTTTGTTTGTATTTTATAGTCCAAAACTAAATAGCTTCTCAAAAAAAGAAATGTTTGGCCCAAATTCAACTAAAAAATAAGAAAAGAAAAAAGAAATTTTGAGCCAAAAATTGAGAAGACAACCTACCAAAAAAAAAAAATCAATTTGCCTAATTAGTCCAAAATGGACTGAATTAGACCGAAGTGAACCAAAATGAACCACAGTAGACCTAATTGGACTAAAAGTCCATTTGAAACAGCTTATTTAGCTTAAATTGAAAACTTTTTGCTAAAAGTACTATAGATAAAACTAAAAGGTAGCTGAAATAATACAACATGACTCATGAATAGTACCAAAAAGTGCAATGAAACCCATGAATAGTAGCAAAAATAAGCTAAATAGTAATAAATAAATAAAACTAACTTTTTAAGCCAATACCAAACACAACCTAAATGTTTTTAAAAAGGGATGCAAATGCTCTGGGCCTTTGGACACTCAAAGCTAGGCCTATCCATGGGTCAGTTCGGTTTGATTTTGGACTCAACCCGGACTCGACCCACGGCCATCGGGGAGAGGAACCCTAAACCAACCGTTAGAATCAATTAGTTAGTCGGTTTCAGGTGAGGGTGAGCGTTGGTTGGTTTGGTTAGTTGCCGGAATCTAAAAAAATTCATCAAAATTTGCAAAAAAGTCGCCGGGATCTAGAAAAAGTCGCCGGAGTCTGCATTTTATCGCTAGAATCTGCATTTCTTTTTTCGGTGGAATTTGCATTTTTTTGCTAAAAATTGCTAGAATTTGGCCAGATATAGCTAAATCCCACAAGATCTAGCCAAATCTAATTGAGATCTCGCCAAATCTGGCTTGTTTTTGCAAATTTGACTGGATTTTTTATATAGCTTTGGTCGGGTTCAGTTGCTCGGGTTTTGGAGAAGCAAACTTGCCACTTGACCCACCGATGTCAGTTCTTGAAAACAGAAACCCACTGCCAACCCACTGGACCTTAGGTTCCAGCCGGAATCAGTTCGGCGTCGGGCGGTTTGGGCTTCGGTTGGGTCTGGACAGCCCTACTCACAGCAAGGCGCAAGCAGTAATAGTATACAGTGGCAACTAGCAAGCCAGGCTCGGCCTGAACCACGGGCTAATATCTTTTAAAAAAATGTGGTCCTGGGTCCAACCAAGCAGGCCCAAACTTTACATTTTTACAGTCCAAACTCCACCCAAAAAAAAAAAAAAAAACATCGGCCCATCAACTCAAAAGCCCCAATTCACCACAAATTGCAAAAACACAGAGGACCAAATAGCAAAATAGGAAAAATCTTCCCCCATCGGCTACCTCGCCAGCCCCTCTCTCTCTCTATATTTCGTTCAGACCTCTTTTCTCATTTCTCTCTCTCTCTCTCTCACAAAATGGCTTCTTTTCCTCAACACCAGTTTCAACCACACTACCAACCCCAACAACAACAACAATCCAAATCCTTCAGGTAATTAATTTCCTCTTCAAAACTCATAACAAAAACCATTTTATTTTCTCTCTCTATATATGTTTTTTTTTTTTTTTTTTTCAAATTTTTAATTAATCATTCACTTTGATTTTTGAATTTCAGGAACTTGTACACAATCGACGGTCAGATATCACAGCCAGTGTCCTATTACAACCCCACTACTCATCTTCAAGATCAATCTCAACAGCCCCCTTATATTCCTTCATGTAATTACTCTCTTCTTCCTTTTTAGCTTCTGTAAATCAATTATATAAATAATGCATTTGTTTATGCTCTGTTTGGTTGCTCATAAATTGTTCTTTGGGAAGCAAATACTTGTTGATTGAATTTCCGGCAAATGATTAATTTGAGCTGAAACTTTCCATTTCCAAGCTTAGTTAGGGTTTTTTTTTTTTTTTTTGCCTTCTTTGATGAGTAAATTTTGAGCTGGAATTTTCCATTTCCTGAGTAGCCAAACAGAGCCTTAAAAATATAAACCCTAAAATTCAAAATTTCGTTGTTGTTTTTGTGTAGTCCATGTGGTAGGGTTAGCTCCTGGTCCGGTCGCTGCGAACGACGGCAGTGACGGTGGGGCCGAGTTGCAATGGAATTATGGGGTGGAGCCCAGGAAGAAGAGGTTGAAGGAGCAGGATTTCTTGGAGAACAATTCTCAGATATCGTCTGTTGATTTCTTTCAACCGCGATCGGTGTCCACGGGTTTGGGCTTGTCTCTTGACAATAATACCCGAATGGCTTCCACTGGAGACTCTGCCTTGCTGTCACTCATTGGGGACGATATTGACCGCGAGCTGCAGCGGCATGATGCTGAGATTGATAGATTCCTCAAAGTCCAGGTCTTTTGTTTTGTTCAAAGACTTATCAATTATCATTCTTGCTGGTTATTTTGAGTTATGGTTAATTGTGTATTAGTTTCTACTTTTGTGTTAATAGTATAAATTGGATTTATTGTTTTTATTGGGAAAGTTGTTGATGTCACATATTTGACGAGCGGTGTGGGAAATATTTTGGAACGTGTCAATTGAGGAAATAGAGTAGAATCACATTAGTAGAAGTAATAATAATAATAATAATAATAATAAATGACATCAGCGAAGGAGATAGAGTAAAATGGTGGAAAAGAATACATATAGCCGACCCTAAGTAATTTGTCGAGAATCCATAGCTAACCCCAAAACTTTGGGACTAGGTTGTTGTCAATTTGGAGATAATAGAGACTTATGAGTTATGACTTTGGTTTGAATAGCATTGCTGAAAAGAATGCATGTGCTTGTTGTTGTTGTTGCGGGGTATTGTTTGTGTTTATAATTATGTATGTTCATGCATTGGTCATGATTGCATAAACATTGATTAAACCAATTTCTATGGCATTTATAAATTATGGATATAAATGAGTTGCAGTTGCTATTTGTGTTAACTTGGGTTAGTGATATTGATAAAACTTATTTCAACTCAAATAGTAAGGAAAAGGATATCCATAGCTTAAGAAATGTTTGCATTCCCCATGGAAGTTGCTAAGTTTGTAGTTTGTTTCCTAGGCTTAGAAATGAGGTTGTTGATTCTTTGATTGTTTTTGAAGGGAATGATCATGGCATTAGCATTTAGTTACTTTTGGATCACAACCCCCTTCAAATGGACTAAATACGAATAACTTAAAATTGCTATTTCTGTGAAATATAATTCCTATTTGTTCCTCTTAAGGAGGATCTTTAGGTTATCTTTTATTGCTGGGAATTTAATTCTTGCTGGAGGATATGTGGTATGACATAGAGAGTTGCACTGGAATTTTTAGGAGTTGGAAATATGTTTGTTTCTTTTCAAGGTTAAGGGGCTGGTAGTGGAGGTGATGTCTTGTGATGGAAGAGTGCTGTTTGGATGTTTCCTGTTATGTTTATTGGGTTCATCATTGGAGGTGTTGTCGTCCAATTAAGAGGGTAAACGGGAGTTACTTCCTCCTAAATACCTTTCTAGAAATTTGTTTAGTTTAATGTATGAGAGATGTGCTAGTTGGTTGATTTATTTGTTCCTCTTCATGGTGTCTAGAATGTTGTATGTCTTTTTTCCTTTTTTTTTTTTTTTTTTTTTTTTTGTCTTTTTGTTGAATTGGGGGGGGGGGGGGGGGGGTTGGGGGGAGTTTGGTAGGCTGATGAGATCCATTATACATATGGTCTTTAACAGTGCGTCACATGTGGTTGTTTAATGGACTTTGGCACCTTCCTTTTTAAGTCAACATATCTAAATTTTCAATGTTTTTGTTTTTACCTAGAATCTTCTCAGATTCTTTTTTAGTTTTTCCATTTCTGGTTGACTTCTAATGAGCGTCCTTTGCTTTGTACTTCTTGTGGGTGTTATTTTCTTTGCTGCTTTTATTCACCAAGTATGAAGTAATAACTAGAAGATTAAAATCAAATCAAACTAGATGGGAAAGTTAAAAACTGTTTATGCTTTTATTCACTCCCACCTGGGTGGAGGGAGTTTACTGCACTATAATTGCTTTCTATTTAGCATCACTTACTAGAAAATAAGCATTTTGTAAGTTTGCTTATTTTTTGTGAAGTGTTTCTAACTGATTTTTTTTTTGAAAATAAATTAATAGGGTGACCGGTTGCAGCAAAATATTTTGGAAAAGGTACAGGCCACCCAACTTCAAACTCTCTCTTTTGTAGAAGAAAAGGTCCTTCAGAAACTCCGTGAGAAAGAGGCTGAGATGGAGAGCATTAACAGGAAGAATGAGGAACTTGAAGAGCGAATGGAACAGTTAACTGTTGAAGCAGGTGCTTGGCAACAGCGAGCTAGATACAATGAAAACATGATCTCGGCTCTTAAAGTTAATCTTCAGCAAGTGTATGCTCAAAGTAGAGACAGTAAAGAGGGATGTGGTGATAGTGAAGTAGATGATACGGCTTCTTGCTGCAATGGCCGTTCCATTGATTTTCACCTCTTATGCAAGGAGAACAATGACATGAAAGAGATTATGACTTGTAAGGCTTGTAGAGTCAATGAAGTTTGCATGCTTTTGTTGCCTTGTAAGCATCTCTGCCTCTGTAAAGAATGTGAAAGTAAGCTTAGTTTTTGTCCCCTGTGTCAAGCCTCTAAGTTTATTGGCATGGAGGTCTATATGTAACAGATACGTGTGAAAGCTCTAATGTTATGTTAATGTTATATGCATTGCTCTTGTCATTTTGTTGATTGCTTTATTGTTCTGTTCTTATGTCCTCCTTTTTGGCTCTTCTGTATTTTTTTTTTTTTAATTCATTTTTCATATTGTCTAGCACATTAAGGTTTTTACACATCCCTTTTTGTAAATTGTCTAGTAAATAAAAAAATATCATACCTACTTTGATTAGGGTGGGTACTAGATTCAGGTTTTAGCAAGAAAGAGGTGAGAAGGAAAACTCTGCTTGGAGTCAGTTAGAAAAGCTGGAGAATTAGGATGGATATGATAATCAACTTGTTGCTGAAATTTGAGTGCCCAGTGAGACTTTGTGACTCTTTGTCTGGCCTGTATGTTTTGTGGAAACAGTTTTACAGATGTTGACATATCATTCTTACCATCCTTAGCCTTGTTGTGAGGATGACTCTTTCAGTCTTTGTGGTACTTGACTACTTGTCAAGATTGAGAGTGGAGTGTTGGGCCTTGGCTCAGGGAATACTTTATGGAGGTGGGTTACGGCAGACCTCCACCCCTCCTTTTCTCCCGTGGCAGGGAGCAATTTGATGTGATAATTATGGTAAAGCAGGCATGCATTTTAGTCCTTATTCGCTCTACACCTTTAGTTGCTGATACTTAAAGTAGCTAATTTAATATCTACGCCTTTTTTATCCAAAAAAATAAATTAATGTCTAGATATGCAATAACATGTAAGGTAAAAAGGGCAGGTGTTCAAGAAAATGGAGCAAAATCTTTATGTATTAGATGATGCATAACTTGCGCAGATCTTTTCATGCCATTTTGGTTGTGAGAAGAGATTTTATTTTCCATTTAAATCTACACAAGTGGCAAGTGGCAACCACATAGTATTGTGTTCACTTCATCTGGTCACATCTTGAACTATTCTATTCAAGATTGTGCAACTAGTTGTGTGCAATTGAGCCGTTTTGTTTGGCTTACACCAGGGACTTGTCCACACAGGTACCAGATGAATTGTACCTAGTCAAAGCTTTATATGTGATTATTACTTGAATAAGTTTAGTCCACAAGAAAATGCAATATACTTATTTGTGGACCATCAGGCATAAGCATGCCATAGCAAAAGTTAAATGAAATAGCAGAATGGGATGACATTTTACCAGTATATCTAGGAAGTCTTGTGTTAGATTAAGGATCATCATTGGATTATTACTAGATTCATTAAAAATGCCAATTGCATATAACCACACAAGCTTAGATTTGATATGGATGGATATTGTACTAAATGGAAAGTATCTCTGTACATTATTGATGACTGAAGCTTGCTGTTGCATTAGTCTGCTGCAGTGTCAAGAATTAGGATTCCCTGTCAATGATTTGTGTGTGTGAAATTTGGTTGATGGATCCAGCTGGGGCTAGCAAGTCTTTTGATAATAACAACACTAAACTTGCGAGTCAGCATTTTGTAAGTGATACATAGGATGTGGCGGCCATGAATATGAAACTTATTAGGGATACTAGTACCTAAACAGACAATGGTGTTTTTAAGTTATGCTGTTGGAATGGAAGTATTCCTTTTGTAGTTTATGATCATATATTCTGTGAGCCAAGGAAGATCCTGGCTTCTGGTATTTGACATTTTCTGATTAGTTCATTTAGCTTCCAAAGATTCTAGAATTGGTTTTTCAATGGAAGTCATGAATTTTGATAGCCTGCATTGACTTCTTTGTTTACTTTTGGGATCACTGGCTATGGAATAGTTAAATCAATTTCTAGAAATCCAATTAGTATGAAGTCAATCATTCCTACTTTGATTCAAACCCCTTGTTCTTTGCATAAAAATCCAATTATTAGTTTTTGTATTGGGTAGAATAAATACTCTCCCCACATGCTCACATTAACTCACGTGAGTGAACAAGCTGTACATATGAGCCATCCTCTCTGTCTTGGTTTGGCTTCCACCTCCAAGACTGTGTTTAATGTCAAATAAAACAAGGGATTTTCGTATTTTAGTTGTCTCAACTCTGAGAGAGTGTCCTCCGGTTGAGGAGTGTTCCAACAAAGCTTTGGCAGAGTGTTTTGTGTTGGAAGAAGAGCCATTTCTTCCTGATCTGTCCTCTCCCCTCTATTTATAGAGAAATTTTTGGGTTTGAAGACTCATTTTCGGATGAGGAAATAAGTTTTTAGTCTCACAAAAATCTGGACATACAAATTTAAAAAACATTCTGAAAGCTGAGCTACTTTTGGTTTGGTCCGTTAAATAGACCAAATGGTACTCTATAACTCTCTTTTGGTTTGGTTTGGCAAAAGCAGGATCTTCTTTAGCACCATGTACATTGGACCAGAAAGGGACCCATATTGACGATCCTATGATATTTTGAAGTGGTTAGGCTTCAATAATGATGTCAGTAATTGTAGATGAGATTAGGTCTCTCTTGAATTATCCATCCAACTATATATCTCTTGAAAAAAAAAAAAAAATCAGTTTTATGACTTTATCTATATCCATAGGGGTATCATATGTGTGCTTAAGTCATGATAAATCTTTTGGTGAACCAATATAAACCAAACATTTGGTTGACGTTTATTGACTCATCTACGGACCAATCTAATTAATTAGCAGTAATTTACGCAATCAAGGTCAAGTTAAAATCAAGTTTTGATTTATGAGAATTTATTCTAACTTTCTATCACAAAAAAAGAAAAAAAAAAAAGAGATGATTTAGCTCAAGAACTATGAATATGATAGTCTGACTCCCATTTTGGAAAACGATAATTTTGTCCTAGAATTTTTTTTTTAATGATAACTAATTACTGTGGATCCAAAATTTTATAAACATATAAAATTACGGATTAGGATCCCCTATAGTTTAATTCAAGTTCAATGAATCTACCCTCTTGGGCACTAGGCAGACCTTGATGGGCTGTGGGCTACGAGGACTTGAAGCTCAATACCGAAGTGGCCCAAGACATCTTTATATAGTGAAATCAACGGAGAAAATAAAACTGGAGCTAATAACTTACTAGACTGGATCACTGGGCTTTTAGCCCAATAAACTGGGTTGGGCTGTAATTAAGCGAAGTCAAGCCCGAGTCATGCTCTACTGAACTCACTATTCAATTCAATTTCACAAAACTAATGCAGGTCGGTCATTACAATCAAAGCCCCTGAACATGATGAAAGGTATTCTCATTCATAATATTTTGTTAAGTGATATGCATTTATGTCACATTTTAATAAATATATAAAATTTTCTAGCATCATCTACATGAAAAAAATAATATGATCTCCCTTAAGGTTTTTTGAAATTACATGATATTCCTTCTTATTTCAAATTGATCAATATCCTTTGGATTGAAAGTTATTATATACTAGCCTTTAAGTGTGTGCGTTGCGCGTGCTTAGAGGTTCTTCTATTTTTTTGGGTACGCAATTGCTTAGAGGTTCTTTGTTTTCTTTTCTTTTTTTGGGTAAAAATTAATGATTTGTATCTATTATAATTTGGAAATATATATATATACATATATATTTTTTTTTTCAAACGAATAAAAAGGATAAACTTTAAAGATAAGCAAAAACTGTATTTTTTTTTTAAAACATAACGATACTTCATTCATATATATATAGAGAATCATGATACAATGCTTCCAAAATTGTTGGCAGAGAATCTTCCAACCAAATTACATCATCTAAAATAGGCATGTTCAAGGAAATACTGGCACCAACAGAACCGGTCTGACTGCACCGCCCCACCCCGCTTAGGGCTCCACCGAAGGTTTCCGGCACGGTGGTCGGCGGTAGATCTTCAGTACTGATGTCGAACCGGTGCGACCATCGGCGTTGAGATGTGCACACCGACAAAGACCGAACCGACCTGAGCATGTTTTATATATATGTATAAGAAGAGGCCTAACGTTCTAACTTCTAAGAAGAGGCCTAACGTTCATCCATGAATAGGGTCGTTCTTTTAAAAAAAAAAAATTTGAATTCTTATCCATGAATGTACAGGCCTAATGTCCTTATCAAAAAAAAAAAAAAAATTTGAATTAAAAAAGAAGTTAACATGTGTGAGCTGCCTTTCTCAGTCAAAAAACGTGTGTCAGGAGGAATAGTCTGAGTGGTCTTGTTTAAGTAACTCTAGTGTCTTCCCACTTGCATTTTTTTTTTAAATATTAAAAAATAAAATAAAATAATGTTGTATGGACTATGGCCATATGGGTTACAATCATGCCACTTGCGTTTTTTGAAAAAAAAAATGCTGCATGGGTTAGTCACTCTCTTGCCACTTGCGCTTTTTGAAAAAACAAATTGAAAAAATAAAAATAAAAAACAAAAAACGATGCCTATCACTACTGGAGTCACTGATGGAGTCAGTCACTATGCAAGATATTTTTTTCCTCTTTTGATCTCAGCCATACACGTCTTTTCTCTTGAGTTGTCTCCTACTCAGCTACTCTTATTCCTCCTTTTTACTCATTAGACTTCTGATCCTCTCAAGTCTCACCTCTCAAATTTAGAACTCAGTCACTCATCAATCATTAGTTACCTCCATTTCTCTTCCAAACCCAAATCCCGCTGAACAAACATTAATTTTCCCTCTTAATCTCAAAATCTCAAGCTCTCACCTAACCATTTTCTCTTCTTTTTTGCTCTCATCCACATAATGTTTCTTCCAAACCCTAATCCCGCCGAACAATTAGTAGTGTTTCCCTCTCAATCTCAAATTTGTAGGCTCCCACCAACCATTTTTTTCTTCTCTTTTGCACATAATTTTTTTTCCATACGCTAATCCCGCCAAACAAACAATAGTTTTTCCCTCTCAATTCTCAATCTTAGGCTTTGACCTAACCTTCCACTATTTAAGAACATAAGCTCTCACTCTCACTCTCAAGACTCATCTCTGATTCTCAGTCTCACTCTCTCACAAAGAAAGACTTTCCTCTTAAGGTCTCACGAAATTCCTAATACCTAAGTTAGTTAGTCTCCTTCTCATCTCCGTTCTCCACAATGGCTCTGCCACTATGTAGTTTTGTCTTTGGTAACCCTAACCCCTACTTTGTTTTAGTTTTATTTTATGGTCACTAAGGGCTTGTTTGGTTAGGGCTTTTTCATCATTCAATTTTCGTCACTCATCACTCATCACTCATCACTCAAAATATCCCAATTTTCACTACCTACCGTTTGGACACTGTTTTCACTATACATAACTCAAATATTTCAACCTTTTTGTGGGACCCACACCTGATCACCAAGTTAGTAGCTTATGTTAGTCTATCCGCGTTGATTCCCCATTTCCTTCACTTCTCATTTCCCCTTCACCCCTTCAATAGAGTGCCTCTCCCAAAACCCAAACTCGAACCCATAAAAATGCGTTGAAGCTCCCTCGCCTCGTTTCGTCAGTGTGTACCGTCACCATTTCAAAAGCTCCCTTGCCTCACCTCCTTCTCCTCCTTTAGGTTTGAGACTTTTTCTTATCTTATGCTTTGTTGCTAAAGTTCCCTTTTTTTCCCCATATTGCCCCTTCTCCTCCTTCGCCTCGCCTCGTCAGTGTGTACCGTCACCTTACTTCGTTTTCTCTCTTAGTTGCTTCACCTTTTTTTTTTTTGTGAATGCCTCATTTCTTTTCTCAGTTCTTCTCCATTTTATTCGTTTTTGAACAGAATGCTGACCTGGGTATGTCTTATTTTCTTCATTTTTTGTGTTGTTTTTCTAAATGGGTGTCTTATTTTTGTTTTGTTTTTTTAATGTGGTTTTGGGTTCCTATTAACTATACCATTTTGTGTGAAATTCTTCTAAATGTGGAAGATTCTGGAGTTTCCATTTGTTTTCGACCCTTGTGAGGCTGTTTGGTTGTTGAGAAAACGTAGGAAGAAAAGCAATTTTTGTGCCCAAAACTAGGGTGTATAATTGGTGTAAAATTTAAGTGGCTGTTTAGTCTGATTCATTATCTTTAAGTGGGTTCTTTTCATCTTATTAGTTTCAAAATTAGGGGCAAAAGTTGCTTAAGCTTGTCATAATTAGGACACCCTTTCTTCCATAATGCAGCTGCCTTATTATCCCCCTGAAATGACAATATATACATCAAAATCCTGCTAATATAAAATAGAAAATTACAAACAAATATACAAAGAATTAGGGTAGTAAATATAACATACTGTAATCACGTTAGCCCACACCTCATTAGAAGCAGTAATCGTTTAGGTTGTCTCATCCCACCCCAACCCAATATGCCTCAAAAGCTGGCCCCACTTTCTTTATTTTTGCCTAAGCCTATTATGCTTAGGGGAGAAACTCTTCCCAGTTTGCTCATTTAGGGTTTTCGTAATTGATAGCCAAGCTTTGGGCTTAAAGACACCATGTTCCATATGCCCCTTTTGTTGTTCATCAACCATAAGGTCAATGAAAAGTTGTTCAATGTGGGGAGGCCACTTTTTATCGTCAACATCCCGAGTTTCTTGTGCCATCTAATACAAATTTCCCAACACAATTGCATATGTTAATATTTGTATATTCATAGTTCTATGAATGAGCCACTTGAATCTCTAACCAACCACTCAACTTAAGTGAAGAAGACAAGAAAACCTATTTAGAAAGTAATTTATTTCATAATTCTTCAGGTGCCAGTTTCACAATCAGCTGCAGTACTAAGATGTAAAGAAATCAAAGGAAAAGATACTACCTACTGCTAGTGACATAATTTGCAGAGAAAATCGACTAAAACATGCTGCACTAATTAGAATGGAGTAAAAAAGGAAAAATCACATATTTCTCTTCGATGCAGAATGGTAAGCTTAACCCCATGAATATAAAATCACATATGCAAAGTCAAAACTAGGCCTTCTTCTTGGAACAGTTGAAACAAGGGCCTTTTTGTTCTTGAGAGGAAAATATTGTTTGGTTATTGCTCATCTACATTACCCGACCCTTTTACTTAGGACATTAAATTAGTACTTCTAAGTCTTAAGAAATTCATAAAGACCCTAACCAACATCAGTACTTTAATATATCAATGCATCCAATAGTCCAATACTAAAATATAAAATGTTTCAAAGAAGGATTTAACACTTCGGGTTCAAAACAAAGGTAGAACTTAAAAAATTCATAAAGACCCAAACCAACATCAATACTTTAATATATCTAATGACTACAAAATGATTATTAGTTTAGTATACACTTTGCTATGGTCATACGTTGTTAAGAGTATAATACAAATGATTTTTTTTTTTTTTTTTTACATGCTCTGTTTTGGACCTATGGTATTAGAGTAAGATAATAGAACTTTTCTCTAAAAATCCATATGAGAAGAATTCAATCAACATGTCTCACAAGCCACAACCAACATCAGCACTTTAAATCAAAACCCCCCCTTTCACATCCAACAAAAAACCTAAACCAGACCATGGACATGGAAAATGGAGAGGGAGAGGGAAAGATATACTACACCTGGGAGATAATATTGCACCTGGGAAAGGGAGAGAGAGGTATGGACACGGTGACAGAGAGGTAGACTCGCCGGTGAAGATTTAGGCCTAGTTTAGAGCTTCAATGACGCGTTGTTCTTCAAACATGGACGATCTTCTCAGGCTTGGTTCAGTCTTCGAACACGGACTGTGGTGCCATGGAGCTAGCTCGTTGGGGATGGAGGAGGGAAGTGAAAATGAGAAGAGATTGAGAGAGGGAAGTGAGAAAAGGGAAAATTTTGAGCAAAATTTTTTTGGAGAAATGAAGTGTAACAGGGGAAGCTCCAACAGTCATAACTAGCCTGAGATGGATGGGACAATGCACTGGTGAGGGGGCCCACTGAGACAGCTTATTTACGGGATTGCCACTGAGTCATGGATGATGAGTTTTGAAAACAGGTGAAATGTGTTTTCATTTTCCCTCTTTATCACTAATTTTTTTGAGTAACAGAATCACCAAAACAGGATCACCAAACATGAGTCATGGAGTCCAAACAAGATGTTTTCCATGAGCCCCATCAGTTTTGGATCATGTGTGATGAAAACAGGATCATATCACTCAAAACTCACTACATCCAAACATGCTCTAAATGTTTCTTGTTGATTCTAATTTTTTTTTTTTGGGTTATTTTCTTGTAATTTCAGGGGTAATTTAAAAGATTCAGCTTCAACCTAGTAAAGGAATAAATCTCAAAGGCTTAGATAGTTCCTAGGTATTTTCTCATACTATTTATATTTTTTTTGAGTTCACTATTTTTTATTTTTTTTTTTCTTTTCTGTTTGATTTTGTTTAAAGGATTATTTTTTATTTTGTTTTCAATTCACCATGTTGTGTCAAAATTTCATGTTTGTGTTTGATTTTGCTTTTAGTTTTAGTGTTTTTTATTTTTTATTTTTTTTTTTAAAGGTTCACTCATGTTGTTTACTGTTTGGTTTTGTTTCTAGGGTTCAAAGACTGTAAATTTATTTTTTGATCATCCTATTGATTAATCATACTATTGTGATTTTAGTTATATATATATATATATATATATATATATATATATATATATATATATATATATATATATATATATAATTTCTTTTTAAGGTTCACTCATGTTGTTTGTTGTTTGATTTTATTTCTAGGGTTCAAAAATTGTAAATTTATTTGTTGATCATCCTATTGATTGATTATACTGTTGTGATTTTAGTTTATTATATCATGTTAATATGTTGTGATTTTAATTTATTATCTTGTTGTTGTGATTTTAGCATTGAGAAAGCTGCTTGTATAGTTTTTGTTTGCTAATATTTTATTGAAATTAGTGTATGACTGCGTGTTTAAGTTAAAGGTTGCTTGCATAATTTATTTGTTGTTGATTCCTTAATTACTATGTATATGTGATTGTTATTTATATTGATGTAATTAGATCATGGTTGCTTGTGCTTCTTCTTCCACCCCCCCTACTGAGCCTACTCCTAGTTCATGTACTAAAGCTAATCAACCAAATATGTAATCTCTCATTCCACCATCAGGTGCTGCACCCCCTCAAACACAAACAAAAACTCAACAAGCTACTATTAATGGTGGTAAAGAGCCTTCTAAGATATGAGACCATTTCTCTAAAATAGAGGGATGTGACCCCCTTTACCCTAAGTCATAGTGCAACTATTGTCAAATGAGTTATAATTGTCACCCAAAAAGAAATGGAACCTCCGTCATGTGGTCCCATATAAAATCTGGTTGTAAGAAGTACCCCTATAGGCGTGATAAAGGCCAAACCACTTTGAGTTACCAAAGTAAAAAAAAAAAAAAAAAGGGAGGGAGAGGGTGGTAATGAGCTGTTGTTGAGGAAGTTTAGTGTGAAAAGACTAAGGATGGCCTTGGCTAGGATGATAATTGTTGATGAACTACCTTTTAGGTTTGTTGAGCATAGCAGATTCATTGATTTTATGGCAGAGGTAGAGCCCAGGTTTGAAGTTCCTTCTTGGGTTACTGTTACAAGGGATTGTCCTAGACTTTACATTAGGGAGAATGAGAGTTTGAGAAATGTTTTAATGGCTGGTCAAAGAGTGTGTTTGACAACTGATGCTTGGACTTCAATCCAAAACCTTAATTACCTTTGTTTGACTGCACATTATATTGATGTTGATTGGGTTTATCATAAAAAAATTTTGAATTTTTGCCTAGTATTTGATCATAATGGTGAGACCATTGGTAGGGTGGTTGAATCTTGTTTGCTTCAATGGGGAATTGATCATATTTTTACAATTACTGTTAATAATGCAAGTTCAAATGATGTGGCCCTAGAATATCTTAAAAGGAAAACAAAGGATAAGATGGGTAGCCTCTTGGGTTGTGAGTTCCTTTATATGCGTTGTTGTGCCCATATTTTGAATTTAATTGTGCAAGATGGGCTAAAGGACCTTAATGAGTCAGTTGTTAAGGTTTGTAATGTAGTGAGGTATGTGAAATCCTCTCCTAATAGATTTGAGAAGTTTAAGGCATGTGTTGAAAAAGAAAAAATTCAAAGCAAAAATTTGTTGTGCCTTAATGTGTTTACTTGGTGGAATTTAACTTACTTGATGTTAGGAAGTGCACGAAAGTTTGTGGCTACATTTGAAAGGATGGAGGAAGATGATGGGCATTTCCTTCGTTATTTTAAGGATCCATCTAGCGGTCCCTCTCAGTTTTTAGATTGGGAAAATGTAAGACTTTTTACAAAGTTTCTTGGTATGTTCTATAAGGTAACTTTAAGATTTTTTGGTTCTTTGTTTGTGATTAATAATGTGTATTTCCATGAGTTTGTTAGTCTTCAAGACCAGTTAAATCAATTGTGTAATGGTAGGGGTGGTCCTTTGTTAAAGGGTATGGCACAAAGAATGAAATTGAAGTATGATAAGTATTGGGGAAGAGTTGATAGGATAAATCCAATGTTGTTTGTGGCTGTTGTGGTTAATCCTAGATATAAATTGAAAATGTGAAGTTTTGGTTTAAGCAATGGTATGACAAGGAGAAGGTTGATGAGTTAGAATTGAGAGTTAGGGAAGCTTTAAATAGATTGTATAAGTACTATAGTGGAGCAATAGGGACCCCATGTGGTGCTAGTGCTAGTGCTAGTGGGACTAGTGAGTTTGGTAGTAGTGATGTTGCTGCCATGTCCTCCATGCTAAGTGGCTTTGGTAGTGCAAAAGAGAGGATGAAGATGTACAATAACATTTACAAACAGCACTTAGCAGATAAGGATAGTGTAGAATGCAAATCTGAATTGGACCAATACTTGTTAGAAGCTAGTGTAGATTCGAAGACGGAAGGCTTTGATATTCTTGATTGGTGGAGGGTGAATTCTTCAAGATATAGGATTATTTCTCAAGTTGCCCGTGATGTTTTGGCAATTTTCATCTCTATCGTTGCATCAGAATTTGCATTTAGCATAGGGGGTCGTGTCTTGGATCCTTTTCGTAGCTCATTGTCTTCCAATACTGTTGAAGTTTTGATTTGTACACAAAATTGGTTGAGTTCCAATGATTCAACTAAACCAATTAACCTACGAGAGGTAATGGATGAAGTGGAAAACTATAAACTTGAACCGGGTAATGTGTTTATGTTCTTTTCTAATTTTTTTTCTTCTACTTTTGTTATTTATAAATTCTCTTGTATTTTTTTGTTATTTATTTATTTGTGAGTTATTATGTATATATAATTTGTTTTATTTTTTTATTTTTCCCTTCTAGAGCTTGCACCAAAACCCACCGTGGTTACAGATTTTATTCTAGACTGATTTGGAAGGTGGGGTTGTTTTTTGGACTTAGCTACCTAAGGTAACTTAAAAATTTTATGTAATTTGGCTGCTGTTTGTAATGGTGCTAATTGTCATGTATTGCTTTCAACTTTCTACTTATCATTAATTTTTGGGGATTGACATTGTAGGGATGAAGTTTTTTGCATATGATGACTTAGAGTTGGAGTTGTTAGCTGGCTGATTGTAGAAATTTTTTGTGGTTGAATTGCTGACTTAATCATGGTGAGGACCAAATTAGGAGTGTTTGGGTGCTTGGGCTGCTGCTGGTTGCTGGCTTGCTTGCACTAAACACACTTGAAAATTATTAAACTATTAGTCTTGGTAGACTAGATTGCCTCTATTTTTTTTGTGAAAAATATGTAGTTGTGTAGTGTACCAATTGTATATTCTGGTTCAATATCCATTATGTATATTTGTATAGTGCCTCTCAAGCACTATTTGACTATTTTGTAGTGCTGCACTACTACTCCTCTTTGGGACCGTGCTATTGCTTATACTTGATATGATTATTATGATAGAAATATTAATGTTAATGTTGCTGCAATGCCAGAATTCTCTTGTTATGGTTGAGACTTTATACTTTATAATTGTGTGTTTGATTTGGAATGTTGTGACAAGTTTAGATTTATTAATATGTGTTAATATGTTTAATAAATACATGTTTAATTTGACAGGTTGAATTTAAGTTATATTATAATTGAGACTTGATACTCTATAATTGTGTATTTGATTTGAAATGCTATGAGTCTGGTGACAGGTTTGGAGTTGTCTTCTTTTGGTTGAAACTTGATAAAGAATGGCTTAATTAACCGCACCTTGTGTAGACTGGTTTTTATCTTCCAAACGTGAGGTGCGGTTAAGCATAGGGTGAAACTGCACCCTATAGGTGTGGTGCAAAAAATCTCTCCAAAACCGACCGAATTGAACCATATACACCTTAATCTAAAATGTTTTTTTGCATAATGTGCTAAGTTATGGGCAACTGAATTTGCACTCCATTTCAATCATTCTACCTCAGCCCAGCTTAGTCTAGAGATAAGCACCTGGATATCTTCAAAGACATGGCCCAGCCAAGACAAGTTTGCATTGCTGGACTTGATTGCATTCATCACCTGCACACTATCTCCTTCGATAACCAATTCAGAGAATCCAATGTCGACAGCAAACTCCAGAGCTCTAGGACATGAACTAAATTTATTTTTTGAACTTGTGTTTGAAAGTGGTGTAGTGATATAGAAAAAAAGTTTAGGTAGGAAAAAATAAGATTAAAGTGAGGGGAAAGAAGGCTAAATTTGAGGAGTTCTCTTAATTTTAATTTTTTAAATTGGGGGTGTTTTACTTTTATTCGGATGAAAAAGGAATAAAAAAATAGCTAAATTTTAGGGAATAAAAATATGAACGTGAAGGTAAGATGGTGGTCCTTAGGGGCCAGATCAGACTGCCTGTGCAAACTGGATTGGATGTGGTTGAGGTAGATTTTATCGTGGTAGACGCCTTCTCTCCATACACGGCCATTATGGGCAGGCCATGGCTGCATTCCTTGGGCGCCGTTTCTTCCACCCTTCATCAGAAAGTAAAATATCATTCTGAAGGACAAGTGCTGGAGATAGTGGGAAGCCAGTCTATGGCTAGGCAATGCTTAATCGCAGCAATTCAGCACAAACCAGAGACTGGCGCCTCAGCCAGTAAGGAAAATGACTTATAGCAGTTAGGGGCCTCGTCGTTGCTGTGCGGGGGGCCAGATGACGAGATGAATTGTAAGGGCCTGGAAAAGGTGATTATAGGGGACGACCTTGAGAGATTCTTCCAGGTTGGGGCTCAGCTGCCCCTACAGGAGAAGGAAGAGTTGGTTGAGCTTCTGAGGAGAAACGTAGACGTTTTTGCGTGGGACGCCTATGAAGCCCCTGGTCTGAATCCAGAATTCATCTGCCATCGGTTAAATGTAGATCCTTCGGCGACTCCAAAAAAGCAACCTCCTCGGCGCCCCTCGAGTGAACACGTGGAGGCAATAAAGACTGAGGTGGTTAAACTCAAACAGGCAGGGGCTATTAAAGAGATTTTCTACCCCCAATGGCTGGTTAATACCGTAGTGGTGAAGAAGAAGACAGGAAAATGGCGCGTCTGCGTGGACTTTACAGACCTTAACAAGGCTTGCCCCAAAGATCCTTTCCCTATGCCGAGAATAGATCAGTTGGTAGATGCGACAGTAGGCCATCCTCGGATGAGTTTCCTGGACGCCTTCCAAGGTTATCACCAAATACCATTGGCAGCGGAAGATCAGGAAAAAACGGCTTTTGTCACTCCTGTGGGGAACTACCACTACAAAGTAATGCCTTTTGGCCTGAAAAATGCAGGATCGACCTATCAACGGATGATGACAAAGATGTTTGAATCACGGTTGGGAAAAACTATTGAGGTCTATATTGATGATATGGTGGTGAAGAGCAAGTTAGTATCTGAACACTTAGCAGATCTTACAAATGTTTTCGAAATCCTGAGGTGGCACAAGTTGCGTCTGAATGCCTCTAAGTGCTCCTTTGGAGTGGGGTCAGGAAAGTTCCTAGGATATATGGTGACTCATAGGGGGATTGAGGTAAACCCAGATCAGATTAAAGCAATCAGTAGCTTGCAACCACCTCGGAATCCAAAGGAAGTCCAGAAGCTTACTGGGATGATGGCAGCATTAAATCGGTTCATATCTAGATTGGCAGAAAGGTGTAGACCTTTCTTTCTTTTGTTGCATAAGTGGAAAGAGTTTTAATGGTCCGAGGAGTGTGTCAGGGCATTCCAAGAGCTTAAACGTTACCTTTCCCATCCGCCCATAATGTCTAGCCCAGTGGTGGACGAGGTCCTTTTTTCTTACCTCGCCGTTGTCTCACATGCCATAAGCCTTGTGCTCATACGGGTGGACGATGGTGTACAACGACCAGTTTATTATGTGAGTAAGTCGCTCAACGAGGCTGAGGTGCGTTATCTGCCACTAGAAAAAGCGATACTGGCTGTAGTGCATGCCACGAGGAAACTTCCTCATTACTTTCAGGCGCATACTGTGGTCGTTCTAACTCAACTCCCCCTCAAGTCAGTGCTCAGAAGCGCCGACTATACAGGGAGGGTAGCTAAATGGGGTACGATTCTAGGGGCTTTTGATATAAAGTACATGCCCCGTACCTCTATCAAGGGACAGGTGCTAGCTGACTTGGTGGCTGAGTTTGCTGAATCTCCAGAGGAGGTGGAAATGGGAGACCGATCAGTGGATGAAAGGTCGGCAGGCGTAGCCTCTATTCAGGGCCTACAGCCTTGGGAATTGTACGTTGATGGAGCAGCAAATCAACGGGGATCAGGGGTGGGACTAGTACTGGTATCCCCTGAAAAGATTACCATAGAGAAGTCCTTAAGACTGAATTTCTTCGCTACGAATAATGAAGCAGAGTATGAAGCTTTGTTGAGGGGAATGGAGATGGTGCAAAAAATGTGGGGAAGGGCAGTGAGAGCTTTTTCGGACTCGAAACTGGTTGTGGGACAAGTAAGAGGTGATCTAGATGCGCGAGATTCAAGGATGCTAGAATATTTATGTCAGGTCAGGAGTATACAAGAGAAGTTTGAAGTTTTTGACTTGTCTCATATTCCTAGAAGTGGGAACACCCATGCAGATTCGTTGGCCACCCTTGCCACGTCCTCGGCCCAGGGTTTGCCTCGGGTAGTATTGGTGGAAGACCTATATATGCAAGCTCTGACGCATCATGGTGCTCCACGGATACATCAGGTTAAGCTGGGTCCGAGCTGGATGGATGCTGTATCACTGTTTTTGGAAAAAGATGTGCTGCCTGAAGAAAAGTCTGAGGCTGATAAGGTACGAAGGAAAGCTCCTCGGTTTTGGTTATCCGAGGACAGAAAACTGTACAAGCGTTCGTTCTCTGGGCCTTATTTGTTGTGTGTCCACCCAGAGGCATCAGAGTTACTTCTAGAGGAATTGCATGAAGGAGTTTGTGGAAGTCATACAGGGGGAAGGTCACTGTCTCACAGGGCTCTTACCCAGGGATATTGGTGGCCAAACATGCAAAAAGAGGCGCAGGAATATGTCAAGAAATGCGATCAATGCCAGAGGTTTGCACCGAACATTCATCAGCCTGGAGGGGTGCTTAACCCTTTGTCTAGTCCGTGGCCTTTTGCTCAGTGGGGCCTAGACATTGTGGGTCCTTTCCCAAAGGCTGTAGGGAACAAGAAATACCTCCTAGTATGCACAGATTATTTCACCAAGTGGGTCGAAGCTGAGCCTTTAGCCAATATCAGAGATGTGGATGTCAAAAAATTCATCTGGAAGAACATAGTTACGCGATTTGGGATTCCCAACGTCTTCATCTCGGATAATGGTCTTCAATTTGACAGCAAAGCTTTTAGGAAGTACTGTTCTGACCTGGGAATAAAGAATAGGTATTCCACTCCGGCTTATCCGCAAGGAAACGGGCAAGCTGAGGCTGTTAATAAGGTCATTGTGAACGGACTTAAAAAGAGGTTGGATGACGCCAAAGGTAGATAGGTTGAAGAGCTACCACACGTTCTTTGGACTTACAGGACGACACCCCGGAAGTCTACTGGGGAGACCCCCTTCTCAATGACGTACGGGGCTGAAGCTGTAATCCCCCTGGAAAACGGTTTCCCTACTATGAGATCAGGCGCATTTACCTCGGATGGAAATGACGACTTGCTAAAGAAGAACCTGGATCTAATTGAAGAACGACGAGAAAACGCTAGGGTGCAGTTAGCCTACTATCAACACAAACTGAAGCAAGGCTACGATATGAGCGTGAAGTTGAGACCATTGGCCCCAGGGGACTTGGTTTTGAGGAAAGTTTTGAGAAACACTAGAAACCCTGCTTGGGGAAAATTGGGGCCCAATTGAGATGGACCATATCGCATTACAACGGTGGCAGGAATAGGAGCCTACTACTTAGAAGATTTAGATGAAAGGGCTGTACTTCATCCTTGGAATGTAAATAATCTGAAAAGATACTACTATTGATAAAAAAAGTTACATTGTGTTTTTTTTTTTTTCCTTGTTTTTATTTATCCTATGACATCTACTGAAATATTAAACAGAAACTAAGTTAAGTCAGGTCCTCGGACCACAAACTTAGTGGAAATTAATATCCTATGACATCCACTGAAATATTAAACAGAAACTAAGTTAAGTCAGGTCCTCGGACCACAAACTTAGTGGAAATTAATATCCTATGACATCCACTGAAATATTAAACAGAAACTAAGTTAAGTCAGGTCCTCGGACCACAAATTTAGTGGAAATTAATATCCTATGACATCCACTGAAATATTAAACAGAAACTAAGTTAAGTCAGGTCCTCGGACCACAAACTTAGTGGAAATTAATATCCTATGACATCCACTGAAATATTAAACAGAAACTAAGTTAAGTCAGGTCCTCGGACCACAAACTTAGTGGAAATTAATATCCTATGACATCCACTGAAATATTAAACAGAAACTAAATTAAGTCAGGTCCTCGGACCACAAACTTAGTGGAAATTAATATCCTATGACATCCACTGAAATATTAAACAGAAACTAAGTTAAGTCAGGTCCTCGGACCACAAACTTAGTGGAAATTAATATCCTATGACATCCACTGAAATATTAAACAGAAACTAAGTTAAGTCAGGTCCTCGGACCACAAACTTAGTGGAAATTAATATCCTACGACATCCACTGAAATATTAAACAGAAACTAAGTTAAGTCAGGTCCTCGGACCACAAACTTAGTGGAAATTAATATCCTACGACATCTACTGAAATATTAAACAGAAACTAAGTTAAGTCAGGTCCTCGGACCACAAACTTAGTGGAAATTAATATTTCAGAACATCTCTTAAAATAAGAAATAGTAAATCATCTTTGTTTTGTCCTCGGATTATGAACCTTGTAAAAATCGTTGTCCTTACAGTGCTGAGGAGCATATTCTATGGAATATATGTTGTGCCAAAGTCTTTAGAACATGATTGAGAATATACAAGTTGTTATTTTCTGGATTAAGTCTTGGCCTGTTTCATAGGTCTTGATTGAGTTCATGAATGTCAAATAAATATAAGTGTGTTTCAAAAATATTCACATCCTGCTTATTGGTTAGGTGTTGTGATATTGTTTGCAAATTGCGGAACTTGTTAGTGAACTTGGCAAAAGGGAAATCCATTTTTGAAAGTTGACGTTAGGTCATATTAATGTACCATATTCCTTAAAAATACAGGTTGGTTCCTTGATAACGTTTTATGTTTTGGAAGTAGATAGGGAACAAAGCAAAGCAGGTATCATACAACTAAGTAAAATAATAATTCTGACAAAGTATTACTTCAAATAAAGAAAAACGTTTCATACATTACCAAAATTGATCTCTAAGTACAAAAGATGAAAGTACAATTATCATTATCCTAAAACAAATACAAAATCTAAGGCTTCAACTTGATCTGGAGTTTAGGTTTAGAAGCCTGGTCAGCTGCCTCTGGGGGGCTCTTCTTCTCTTTCTCTTGAAGAGACCCTTCAACAAGTACAGTAACTAAGGCCAGTTGCTTCTCAAAGTCCTGAGAAGCTGCCTCAGATTGAGGGGCCTCAGTCACTTTATCCGATGAAGAGCCCTTCAAGGTCTCTTGCGCGACGCCCTGTTTTGGCTGAGCAGCAGAAGGAGGGTGTTGAGGAGGGGCATCATTAGTCATTGGTGGCGGAGGAGGGGCTGACTCAGCCTGCTTAGGAGTTTGCAGGGCTAAGGGAAAGATAATGCTCTTTGGTTTCCTTAGCCCTGATGAAGCTTCAACCCCAGCCTGGTTGAAAGCCTCTTCCCAAGTCTGGGCACAATATGCACGACAGACAGCAGGGACCTCAGCCCGAAGAGCGTCCTCGGTCTCTGCTACCCCAACGTCGTAGCCATGTTGTTCAGCTTCGTCCCTCTCCTTCTCGGCCTTCAGCTTGTCCTCCTCAGCCTGCGCTTTGGCATTCTCAGCCAAGGCCTTGAGCTTGTTCGCCTCCTCCAATTGCTGCTTTAGGGCAGCGATCTGCTCCTTGGCTGTGACCAACTGCCCTTTAATATCGTTGGCCAGCTTCCTTTGGCTCTCAGCTTGAGTTTCGGCACCCTTCAATGCGGCCTCGGCGCTTTTCCTTAGCTGCTCCTCAGCCTTCAATTTCTCCTTGAGGTCAGTATTGCTCTTCTCAGCGACGGACATCGTTTGCACCGCAGCAATCCTTCTTCTTCTCTCCTCATCCAGCTGCTGTGCAACGGAATGGTAAATTTCTTCCATCCTAAACGTGCTTTGAACAGCCTGTTTAAAAAAAAAAGGGGGGGGTTAAAAAAAAATAATAATAAAAAAAAAATAATAATAATAACGATACATACCATCCCTAAACATCGCTTGGCTTGGAGAAAGACCTCGTTCCTCCTCAATCCTCGTAGTTCCACCATATCTTTGGGGAGCAGGAGGGTTTCTTCCAACGCCGAAGCCACCTGGTAGCAAATGCCCCCGTTGTAATCTCTGATCGACGCATCGTCGGTCAGAGGCTCACCCCCAAGCATTGGAGCTGGAAGCCATGCTCGGGGTTCAGACTGTTGAATCTCTCCCATTTCTGGTCCTCGACTGGGGGCATGGCCGATTTTCAATTGCTTCGTTGGCCTATGGGCCTCATCTTCACTGGAAGAGTGAGTCCTCCCAGTCTCCACTACCTCCTTGCCTTTGGGCTCCCTTCTCCTCTTAGGGTCAGGTTGTTCAGTCCTAGAGGGAGGAGCTGGCTGAGGGGCACGTGGAGGAGATTTAGGAGGAGGGGGAGGAAGTTTTTGTTGGGTTGGCCTCCCAGCCTCTCCCCTTCCAGGCTGGCTCTCCAAGAGTTCCTGTAGACTGCGTTGGGGTTTCATTTGAATACCCATATCCTCGGGAGTGTTTGGTGATGGAGTGAGTAAGTCGAAAACTTCGTAGTCGTCTGTGGCCGAGGCAAGATCTACAAAACCTTCTTCCTCTCGTTCAACTTCTTCTTCCTCCTTTACTTGAGAAACGTGGGGAGAAGATGAAACAACTTCTGCGAGGCTGGCAACGGGCAATGCCTCGGTATGCTGGGTGTATTCTGGAAGAGGAATGCCTTGGGGGACTAGGAACCCTTCGTAAGCAACGCTAATTCTGCGAAGCCGAGGATCCTTAGCCTTTATCACGCATGAGGGAGCTTGGAATGCACGTGATATAGGATTGTAGCCGAGGATGAGATGAGCTGCTCTTAATTGACCGTCGGATGGGTTGACGTAGATTTCGGCTCGGAGAACTCTGTCCAAGCTAGCTTTGTTAACTAAGCGTAACGATGGCGTAGTGGCGCGAGGATCTGCAGTGTCAGTAGAGAGATTAAAGAATCACCTTAGTATCAGCCGACGACAATGGGAATACTAGAATATAAAAAGTTAAACGTGAAGATTAAGTAAATTAGATCCCCACCTGGCTCACCCTCTTTAACTGGGCATGGTAAGCCATCATGCCACTGCCCAGAGAAGATTAAGAAATCTTCTTTTAATCCCTTATTAGATTGAGGGAGACACTGAATCAGCCTGACCTCTGCCTGTCTGGATTTTAAGTAGTGCCCCTGATTTTTTAGGTGCTGGAGATTGTAAATCCAGTTTATATCATGGTGGGTCAGGTTTAGGTTCATTCTTTCGTTCAGGGCTTCTATACATCCTAATACCCTGAACATATTCGGCGCGCATTGTGTAGGGGATAACCTAAAATACCTAAGGTAGTTCCTAGTAAGGGTGCCCATGGGAATGGTCATCCCCCCTTCTATGAAGGCGATCATAGGAATGACAACCTCGTTTGTTTTTCTTTCATCATACCACTCGCCCTGTGCCGCGTACCTAACGCCCACATGAGGAGGGATGTTATACTTAGTCCTTAAATTTCTCATTCCCTCCTCGGTATCAACTAATTCCTTAAACCTACCCATTTTCTAAGAGGTCCTATAGGGGAAATTATACAATAAAAGGAATAAGAGCTGGAGATAGTTTAGGAAGACTTACAGGTGTGAGAAATGGTCCTCGGACAAGATTTTTGTATTTGTAGACGCGCAAAGGAGCGAGAGAAAGAAGGAAAGTATCAGGTTCTAGAATAGCGCAATCGTTCAAAAGTGACAAGAAATTGATTTGAAAGTCTACTTATAGTTGCGCAAAAATTAGGAGCTGGAGTTCGCCCGCCCAAATTCCTAGAGGGCCCAACCGCCGTTGGATTGTCATCTCACCGTTGAACGTGGGAGACAAAGGAGTTGCCAAAATTAAATGAAGGCGCTTCCTAGACACTGAAGAGTCAGGAGCGAGTCGCGAGAAGACAAACACATGTTGTGGTGATTTGACCTAATAAAACTAGATCACAAGGCAGATCCGACGAGAGAATCAAAATCCTCCTCTTCTGCCGAGGAGCCGAAAAGCAAGATTTTGAGGGGCTATTGTGGGGACCAATTGTATCCGGTATTCAGGCTACGCTGGAAGAGGCCAGGCCCAATATCTAATCTCATATGTACAAGCTGTGTAAGAAAGGGCCAGGCCCAATGTCCAATCTGAGGGAGAGAGAATATCCGAGGACAATCAACAAAAGAAGAAGATAAGATTATCCTCTGAGGAGAGGTAAAGAATGCTTGAGGGGGAGTTGACCGTGTCCGAGGACTATAGTCACCTTGGGACTTCTATCCGAGGTGTCTGGTGAACTTATCAGTCATTTAGAGTAACACCTCGGACAAACCTTACAGCAAAGTGAAAGGGAAAAATATCAAATAAAAGATAATAGTAAGCAGGAACAAATATCTGAAGGTGCTGTCACCTCCGCATTAAATGCCGCCCAGCTAACCTTCTGGCTGCATTAATGTGGAGGTGATACCTGAACAGTGAACGGGCAGCCTTCCAGCTAAGAATGGAAGATTCAAGAAAGGGCAGGAGGGATGGTGAAAAAGAACTTTGAATGCCAGGTCCACACGTGGATGATGAAAAAGATAAAAAAGCCATAGTATATAAGACGAAGGAAGGTGAAAAGAAAGGGGACTGAAAAATTATTCTAAAATCACAGCACTAGGGCATGTCTGAGGATACTCTTTGTATAAACTACACTTATAGCTCTAGCCTCATGACGCTAAAATCCAATATCTTGGCCCAAGATTCAGACTAGCATTCTCTCCCGCACTTTATAAATTTATTGTTTGGGCTACGGGGGCCTGGATCGATTCCTGTTCAGGATTCAAGTCGAAATCTGGTCCTTACAACATAAAAGTCCAGTTCAAAGAGAGAAATCCTCTTATAGATAGTATATATTAGTCACCCTCAAAGCACTAAAAATCAATGCTTTTAAATTATTTTAATGAGTTACTTATAAAAAATTAAAGAAAAATGTGTGCTATTTTCTGATTTTTCTAATTATGTTCTCACTTACAAAAAGTAGAGCACTTCAAAAACTGAGTTTAATATTAATAAATAAATAAAAACCAAAAAACTTAGATATTGAATGAAGAACAATGAGTTCGTGAGAGAAGTGCAATAGTCAAACCGGCTGGTAGTAATTTTTTCTTGAATAATATGAGCCCTATTGATTAGTAGTTTAGTACAATGGTTACTAAGCATAAATTTTATAGCTATTTCATTTCTTAAGACAAAAATAACATATTACACATTTTGACATTCAATAATTAATATTTTTTATTTGACAAGAAATTTTCATTAATCCATTGACTCAAAATTAGTGTGTGTGTTTTTAATTTTTAATTTTTTTAAATATTTTTATACCTAATTGCAGATGAGATTAGGTCTCTTGAATTATCCATCCAAATATTTATCTCATAAAAAAATAAATAATTGGTTAGATAAATCTTTTGGTGAACTTATACAAACCGAACATTTGGTTGATTTTTATTGACTCAACTAAGGACCAATCTAATTAATTAGCAGTAATCACTACAACAAAAGTATTTTTAGTGACGAAAATTAGTGAGGAAATATTTTTCGTCACTAAAAATACAGCTTTAGTGACGAAATATGAATTTCATCACTAATAATGAAAAAAATTATAACATTTAGTGACGAAAAATAAATTTCGTCACTATTGTGATCTGAAAAATGGGCGCCAGTAGAGGGAAATTTTGGCGCGAATTTAATTAATCTATAGTGATGAAATATTTCGTCACTAAAAGTTGAAATTTTCGTGTGACGAAATATTTCGTCACTGTAGGTATTACTATGGATAGTATTAGTGACGAAAAGCTATAAGGAAGAATTAGTGACGAAAAATATTCGTCACTAAAAATAATAATAGTTGTGCACTTATATGTTTTTAGTGACGAAATATGAATTTCGTCTCTAAAAATCTTCACAAAGCCCAGTCTTTAGTGACGAAACTGGAATTCGTCACTAAAGACTTCAAAGCCCAATTTCAATACCCAGCACATGCACCAAAAGTTTTTAGAGTTTTTTTTTTTCAACAGAGCCACAAACTCTCTTCAAAGCATATTTCGGTAAAAAAAAACTCTAAAGTTTTTAGAGTTTAAACAAATAAAATAAACAAATAAAATAACTAAATCACACAGCATTACTTTAAAAAATAAAAAAAACTCTTATAAAGTTCACTGTGACACTTTTTAGTGCTACAAAAACTAAAAAATTGCCATATTGAAAGTCAAAAACCGTAAGAACACACCTGCCATATTTCAGTCAAAAAAAAAAAAAAAAAACAGAGAGCCAAACCGTTGCGATTAAGCTTAAGACCCACCGTCGCGATTAAGCTCCCACCGTCACCGTTGAGCTCCCACCGTCGCGATTAAGCTTAGCCGTCGCCGATGAAGCTCAAACCGTCGCCGATGAAGCTTCGTTAAGAGCCAACCGTCACCGATTAAGCTCAACGGCAACCCTTCGCATTCCTTCGAACCGGCGACCATTCGACTTCCCGACGACGCTTCGCATTCCTTTGAACCGGCGACCCTTCGCCTTCCTTCAAATCGGCGACCGTTCGCCTTCACAGCACTCTCTCCTTTCTCGGCGATTCGAATGTAAGTTTCATTTTCCACATTCAATCTTTCATTGAGTAAAAGACTGATTGATCATAGTGAGTATTGTATTGTATTTGTATTGTATCTTGTGTGTATTGTATTTGTTTGCATATGAGCATTCTTTTGTCATTGTCTTATTATGTAGAGTTACAATCTTAGCAAATAATAGATGTGGTGGAAGGCATTTGGTTTTCACTGTGCTTTGCTACCAATTTTATTATAGGCATCTTTCGCATGTGAAAAATTTAATGTCATTTTTATTTAGCAAATGCAATGATTTTTATTTTTATAAATGTTATATGTTTTTCTGTCCTGTAAAATGAAGGCTTGAGTATATATGAATCTGGGGCCTCTTGGCGTTGAGGAACCATGTTTGTAGGATACCTGAAGACTTCAAAATTGTTTCAACATACAACTGAAATGGTTTGAAATATGTATACTTTAGTGGGTAAAATTTTCATAACATTAGTAAGCATTATTTAGGTACCAAATGTCTCCAATCTTTGGTAAAGATCATACGGATTTCCTACATAAAATAAAAGACCAGCCATGAGGATTTGAGCGTGTAGTTGTTGAAGTCAAACTTCTAAGCTTGAATTTAAAAGATCTCCAATGGTAGAATTTTATAAACGAGCTCGTTTCTGGCTTTTAAGAATGAGAAAAGACTATTCTATGAAAACAAGAAAGGAATTAATGTACAGGACCACCTAAAAGATGAAGTGGGCACTACAGCTATAAAAAAAATATAGTTATTATATAACCTATACAGATTAAAGGCTTTAATGGCTTTAATGGTCTTGTTACTGTGTGTTGACAATACAATAGTGCAGCCCAATAATAAATTGTGTGAGTTCATGTGCTCTGGCAAAAGGAAATTGGGCCACATATCATATATAGTGTTGTTTGTTTGGCCAAAACTACTCAGACAAAACTCGATAAAACTGTATATGACTAGATGATTTATTGTATCATTTTCCTTTTTGCTTTATATGGAAGTGTTCTTTTTATTTTCAATTTCTTTTGTAAGTGATATTTCTCTTTATGGTATACCCACCAGGAACTAGTAGTAACTATTTTAGTAAATGGCCACAGTTTCTGGTTTAGTATACAGGTTTGCATGTTTTTGTAATTATTGTTGTTTATGCCATTCTTAATGTAGTAGTTATACTTGTATCAACTAATTGTCATAAACTAATTGTTGTTTATTTATAAATTGTTTTTTTAGATGAATTGTGTAAATGCGTGTGTGATGATATCTTCATACTGGGTTCATTTGACTAAAATTGCTTGCGAATGTGCCTGTGGCCGTGGATAACCTTATTTGTTTTGGAGCTGGTGGGTGAGGTGGTTTAAGTTGCAGCTATGAGCCTGTGAGGGAGCAAGGTAGATAAAGGCAATTGTATTTTATGCATTATGATTGTTTGATTAATTAAAATTTAAACTTTCTTTTATCTCCAGCTCTCTTTCTCTTTGGTGGCTAAAGAAATTGTGAGGAACAAGGTGAAGAACACAAGTTAACTTTGCATTTTTTCTGAAAGTTGTAAACTTAGCTTGAGCAAAGTAAGTATATTTTAGTTAAAAACTTATAAGCATTATAGTTGTGATATTGAAAATTTGTTTTGTGGTGGGTTGTTGTGTTGGAGCAAGCGGGTGGCTTGCATGGTGCTATAAGGTGGTTTAAATACATATTGAGAGTGTTTTTAATTTCTTGTAAATGTGAATGAAACTTGTTGATTAGTAGCAATTGTGTTCTTTTATTCAATTTCAATACTTGTAAGTATTATAGTTGTGATGTTGAAAATTTGTTTTGTGGTGGGTTGTTGTGTTGGAGCAAGCGGGTGGCTTGCATGGTATAGCAGTACGGGCACTTGTTGAAAAAAGTGGTAAGCTGCCAGTACGTATAGCTGCAGAGTATGATGCTCCTGTTGGAAAGAATGCGTGCAAGCTTGTCAATCATGTTGGTGTACAAGTGTGAAGTATTTTGTCCAATTACAATGTAAAAAATTGGAAAAATGTTGATGCTGCTACTAGAGATGTGGTGCTTCAAAATATCGCGGTAAATTTACATTTATAACGTCTAACTCGTCTAATTCATATAATAATATTTTTATAATATCTATACACTTCATTTTACAGGATCAGTTTGAGCTAGAAGGAGATTCCAATTTGGTAAAGAAAACATTAAATACAAAATGTGGAAAATTATTGAGTTCCAACTCTCACAAGTTGCATCAGGCTTATAAAAAGCTCAAACAATCTCATGGTGCTGACTATGCAAGAAGCCACCCGCAAATGAATGCCACGGAGAAGCAATGGACTGAACTCATTGATGGGAGATGGACCAATGAGGATTGGCTGGTAAATTATTTATGCGTATATTATTATTATCCAATGTTTACTATATTATTTTGTCAACTGATTAGATTAATATTTAGATGAAGTAAATGTATATTGCTTTATTCATGATCTAATAAATATCTTAAATATTGTTTATTAGAAAAAATCAAGAAAGAACTCTGAAAGTAGGAATAAAACTAAAGGCAAATATAGATGCGGGACAAAGGCACTTGCTGTTAGGGTTGATGAGGAGGTGCGTATTTTTTCATTTTTTTAAACCTTAGTATATTGCATGTTGTGATTAATTAAGTATATTTATCTAACATTTGAATGTTAATTAATTAGACAGATAATAATGATAGTCAAGTTCCTGAATTGGCAAAAATCTTCAAAGATGTTCATTTCAATCCAAATACAAATATGTGGATACACCTTGAAGATGAAGCAACATATGTATGTCTATCATTCCATCTCTATCATGTTTGTAAAGCTATAACATATGTAGTATTAATGTTGTGATTGTTTGTTTCTTTCTCTCTTTCAAATGATAGGAAAATATTCTCAAAGTGCAAGCGGATCATTGTCAAGATCCTAATGCTATTCCCCTTACACAAGAGGAGATCTCAAATTTGGTGTTTAAGAAGAAGTCTGGTATTGTAAAAGGACTTGGCATGAGACATTCCTCTTCTCTAGTAACCACCGCCTCCTTTAATTCATCGGTGGAGTATATCCAACGGTTAGAAAATGAGATAATTGAGCTCAAAGAAGCAAGAGTTAGAGATCAAGAGGAGCGAGCTAAGGACCAAGATGCACGAACTAAACAAGATGAGGTCCAAAAGAATATTCTTAACTTTTTAAGGAGCAAGGGTTATGATGATGCTCTTACTTATAGGAGTGGTTCAACTTCAAGTTAAAACACTTTTTGGTTAGTACTTTATTTGCTTTCTACAATTTATACATTAGGAGTTGTGATTTTAATTTATTGGTGTGGTTACTCTTAATGCATTATTAGAAATATTTCTTATAACATAATTAATGTTTTTACTTTACGGTTTTAACGAATTATTGTTTTTATATTTGTGCAGATTCCTTATTGGTGGCTTTTAGGGGATTTTCTTTTGGCATTACTTGAAGATATATAAAAACATCTTCCGTTAGTTCTAAAATAGGGTTTAGGTAGAGTTATTGTATGTATTGCAAACAATTACTGTATGGAAGAAGTTTGAATTATATACTTATTTTATTTTTTACTTGTGGAATGTATGGATCTTTTTTTATAAATGTGTTGTTGAAATAAATGTGTTATTTAAATGTGATGTTTTAATAATGTAATGACAGGTTACAGGTTAATATCAAAACCATGAAAAAAATAAAAACAGAAAATAAGTTTTAGTGACAAATTTTTTCGTCACAAATATAGCAACAAAAAATTGTTTTAGTGACGAAAATTTACACAATCATAGTCTTTCTTTTTTTCTTTTTTTTTGGAGGGGGAAATCATCATGATCAAATTAAATTCAAGTTTTGATTTATGAGAATTTATTCTAACTTTCTATATGAGATTTTTTTCTTCTTTTTTGAGAATCTTCTATCTGAGAATTTAGCTCAATTGCTATGTGGATCCGTAATTTTTATAGAATTACGGATTAGGATCCTCTATAGTTTAATGTAATTTCATCATAATGTTCTACTTTAAAATGAAAATTCAAGTTCAATCTACCCTTGTCTCTCAACACAAAAAAAAAAATAATAATAATAATAATAAAAAAATAAAATTTCAATCTACCCTCTTGGGCTCTAGGCAGACCTTGATCCGCAGTGAGCTACGAGGACTTGAGCCCAATACTGGAGTGGCCCATGTAATCATTATAGAGACTGAAATCAACAGAGAAAATCAAAGTGAAATCAATCACATACTAGACTGGGCTTTTAGACCAATAAACTGGACTGGGCTGAAATTAATCAAAGTCAAGCCCGAGTCATACTCTACTGACTACTGAGCTCACTTTTAAATTCAATTTCACAAAACTTATGCATGTCGGTCGTTACAATCAAAGGCCCTTAACATAATGAAAGGTATCGTAATATTTTGCTAAGTGAGATGCATTTATGTCGCATTCAAATAACTATATAAAATTTTCTAGCATCATCTACATTAAAAAATGACATGATCTCCGTTAAGGTTTTTTTAAATTACATGATATTCCTTCTTATTTGAAATTGATCAATATCCTTTGAATTGAAAATTATTATTGATTAGTCACCCTCAATGCACTAAAAATCAATGCTTTGAAATTATTTTAACGAGTTACTTATAAAAAATTAAATAAAAAGTCTTTTTTTTTTTCTTCATAAGAGTTGTTATCCTTATTTTCTATTTTTTCTAATTTTAAAAAATTATGTTCTCTCTTACAGGAAGTAGGGTGCTTCAAAAACTTTGAGTTTACTTTTAATATAACAAAAAACCCAAAACTTAAATACTGAATGATGAACAATGAGTTCATAAGAGATAAGTGCAATTGTCAAACCGGTTGGTAGCAAATTTTCTAGAATAATATAATTCCTATTGATTATTATTATTAAATTTTTTTTAAGAAACAAGCCCCTATTGATTAGTTCAATGGTTACCAAGCATAAATTTCATAGCTTGCATTTCTTAAGACAAAAATAACATGTTACACGTTTTGACCAATCAATAATAATATTTTTTATTTGACAAGGAAATTTCATTAATCCATTTACTCAAAATTAGTGTGTGAGATTTTAATTTTTAAATTAATAGTTTGGTAGAAAGATTTGAACATTGCACGTTTCTATTGGGAAAAAAAAATGTCAATTGAGTTACTAGATTTTTTACTTTTGTAGATATATTTGGTATATAATATTTTAACAAATTAAAATTTTTTTATTGTTGTCTAATTCAAAAAGGATGGAACACCGTAATATAACAAAACTTTGGAGAATTTAATTTTACTTTTACAGTAACTAATGAAAATGTTTTAAATCAGATAGTGAGGGTCCATCCTAAGCTACAGGTGATGAATTTATCAATTACCTAGCCATATCTCTATGGCCCACACTTAAAAAACTAAAATTTTTAAGGTAGTGCCTTCGTCAAAATTCATGGGCTTGAACAAAGACAAAGAATATATATACATGGACTAATCAATTATCCTAGTTTATAATAATTAATAATATTAACCACGAACTTTTTCTCCTATTCATATATTCTATTTAGTATTGTAGAAGCCTTGGGAAGCAAGACTTTTGTTTTGGTGTTATATTAATTGGACAAATTGGAGTGGTAGTAAGAGAAGGAAAAAAAAAAGCTTTTTCTTTAAGGGAAGGGAGAGAAGATTGATGAACTTTTTTCTAATCATGCCCTAGAAAGTGATGACAAAGAGGAAAGTGAATATGCTTCCCCCATGATTATGAACTATCTTGCAATCCATTATTCTTATTATTATTCCCACCACCTAGCTCCACTTTCACCGCAAACCCCAGCCGATCTATAAGTCCTGTCATACTCATTCATACCCTTTGCCTTTTTCTTCTTTTCTCTTTTTCATTTTTCTTAAAAGGAATCATCAAAACTAACATATATATATATATATATATATGGATTTATGGATTTTACTGCTCATATGCTTTTAGGATTTACATTAGTAAATCATTTTAAAAAATTTTCTCATTTTAGAAAATTTTTTATGAGAAAATGATTAACTTTTTTGACAGTCTTTTTAATTTTTCATAAAAAAATTGACGAAAATTGATGATTAACGTATGCTCTATGGGCATTATAATTACCAGAATCTGTATGTGCATATATATATATATATATATATATCTTTTGAATAATGAAAATTCAATGAAAGAAGAATGTAACTTTACTTCAGTTCAATCATCCAACTCGCCTCCATATTCCCTATAAAGCTGTTTTCTACTTTCTTTTTCTTTCTTTCTCTTTGTGGGGTCTTCTGGCCCCCCATCTATAAGGCTTCCTTCCACTTTGTATCTCCATACCCTTTTCTTTTCTTTTTCTCTCTCTCTCTCTCTCTCTCTTTTTTTTTTTTTTCAGAGATATCATACATGAGTGAGTATTCAAGTGGGTTAATTTGGGACTCTCTCTTACCAAAAAAATAAATAAATAATTTGGGACTCTCAATATGTATTCTTTTTTGCAACCAAATCTTTACCCTTTCTTTTAAGTTTTAACATGTAACCTGTAATCCCTACAACTTCTGCTTTCGATGGGTACTGTTGCAGTGTTGCTCAGATGCATGACAGGAGTTCCCAATATAATTAGGTCAATCTTTTTTTGGTTAGGAATAATGGTATGCTTGTATTACATTGTTTTAAAAGTAGTTTCACCTAGTTTCTAGGAAATTGGATATTTTGGATTTACTGTCTTTTGGGATACCATTGAAACTAAAAAAAAAATTGAAATGATTTTTAGAACATGAAACTCGATTTAAATGATTTTTTTGGGGGGTAAGCATGTATAACAGTATAAGTAGAAAATGTTGGGTGCTTACATGGTTTTCAAGTTTTGTGTCTTCTCATATCACTTTGAGAGAAGGGCATTTTATATTTCCTTAAGATTTATTTATATGAGTTTATTTTGACCAAAAGATAGGTCTTGTAAAAGTATAGAAACACTTTGGAGATAAAAGATTTTAAAATGTTGTATCTAGCCCAACAAGAAAAGAAAAGAAAAGAAGAAGAAGATAAAATTATAAAACAAAAAGACTTTTAGAAAATCCCTGTTAATGGTATTGATAACTTTGACGGAATTGTCAATGACTTTTAAAT
The DNA here is from genome assembly GCA_029955455.1 of Quercus agrifolia. Lineage (NCBI taxonomy): Eukaryota > Viridiplantae > Streptophyta > Magnoliopsida > Fagales > Fagaceae > Quercus > Quercus agrifolia. Next base: position 89,482,164 of record JARQAD010000001.1, on the reverse strand, counting down.
CAAGTGACATTACTTAGTGATCTAATAAAGATATCTTAAATTCAAATTCTTTTTTCCCACTTCAAATGCATCATAAAATAAATCTTGATGGATTTATTATAAGAATTTTGAGTCATTGTCACAAGCTAACAAATAAAAGTAATTGAACTACAAAGAGTTACACTCTCACTCTATAGAGTGTTGTATGTATTATATTTATATATTTGAGAGTACTATGAAATACGAATTGGAACAAATAAAGTGTACAAAAATTCGAAAGTGTGCTAAGAAATGAAATACAAAAGACATGGATAGCTCAATACGTCCTCTCAATTGTTGAAGGGCCTCATGAGGAAAGCTTCAACTTCTCTTGTAGGAATATTAACCTTGAAGAAGAGACGTCTTTGGTCATTATGTAAGCCAACTGATTCTTAATTCAAATTAAATGAACTTCAAGGACATGATAGACAATTTTATCATAGACAAGAGAAAATGTTAGAATTACAAACTATTTTACAACATTTTTTTTATTGACAACCTAATCGAAACTTCCCTAATCCCCCATGTTCTCTGTCCAATATTGCTCACCATTTTTTATCCATCAAGCTCATTGACAAAAACTCAACTCATCCAATACCTTACAGGTCAAGGCCTTCTCAACTTCGTTGATGGATCTAACCTATGCCCTCCCTCATTACTCATGCGTTCCTTTATTGGACTCGTCAAGATCAACTTCTTAGGAGACTCTTAATTTCCTTCTTGTCTCACGAGGTCTTACCTCTTGTTATTGATCTTAATTCCTTAAAAAAAAAAATTGGAACCCTTTGAATTATCACTTGTCTCCATCCCTAAAACCCCAACTCCACATGCAAATCCTATTAGTCCCAATCCTATTTCGTTTCCTTTCTCCTCCGCCATTAATTAGTTCCTTTCTACTACCAATTACCAAATACACACTATAGGTTTGAATGAATTGTCACTCTCACAATTTATGGAGTATTGTATGTATTATATATTTGAGAGCACAGATAAGACTTGGAACTAATAGAGAGTACACAAATTCAAAAGTGCTATGAAACTAATTAAATTAAAAAAGATAAAGGTTAGTTCAATAAATAATTAATGAATAATTTTTTTTTCCCGATAATTCTGCAGTCATGTTTTTGATTCAGTGTAACGTAAACATAAGTGTCCAAAGCTTTAAATTTATTAGTATGCAATTACATGCAGTCCCAAAAGTACTAATTACATTAATTAACGTATAGAACACTTTTTTGCTTTATATATTTGAGAACTAAAAATGATCAAGACCAATGGTATTGTTCAATCAAATTTCATTCAAAAAAGTGGGGGAAAATTGTCTAATGTCATAAATTTTGATTCAACTAATTGAATAATCAATAATCCACGAAGCAAACTGTCCTATATTGTCCCACACGTTAATTTTTAATTTGGACGGTTTGTCTTATATGCTTGTATTTTTCTATTCTTTTTTTTTTTTTTTTTTTCATTTCTTTTTGTTAGTCTAGCTAGTACGTATCCATGCTACAACGTGGGACGTGAAAACAGCTTCACCTTTCTTCTGTGAATAAAGCCAACGGCAGAGAAGCATTAGCCATTGTTGCTTCCTGGTTACACTGTTGGATGCAGTGTTCTAGTCCACCTTTATATTGTTATGCATACTCGTACATTTCCTTCTAATATAAATGTGGATCTCATATATTCATATATATATATATATATATATAAAAGACGCGGATATGAACCTATTTTTATGTGAAAGAAAAGTGTAGTATCTTCAGAGCTAATGCTCGTACCGTCCTCTAGAATGGCTAATTTGTTCCTCTCCGATCATCATTAGGCTAGTTTTTTTTTCTCTAAAATTACTTAGGAAGAGGGTAAATGGGCTTTAATAATTAGCAGCGTAATAAAAGTTACTGAAATTTATGCAGATTGTTTAATATTATTGAAGAAAAAATAGTGTGTTCCAGTAAATTTAGTGTTAGCTAGTTTGGCAAAAAATTTTGAGCTTTGCTTTTAGCGTGCGTAATTTTAAGCCCCTCTTTGTGGGTTTTCTCGGCCTTTACTAGCGACTTTTTCCCTCGGGTGGATCTTGCGCTAGCCTTGAGAGTTGTATCTAGAATGGGTGGTTTTGGTTTGGATCTAAGCTCCTTCACACAAAAATGGCTGGATCTCATAGCTCGAGCTCTAGTACCATATGGTTTTCTCTTCTTGGCTTCTGAGCAATGGTGTTTTCACGGCAAGAGTAGGCATTTCTTTATAAATCTAAAGTTTTCCTTGTGCGGCTCTGATGGCTTTGAGGTGGATTTCTGGAGAGGAATGGAGATTTGTTTTCTTGGTTGTACAGTTGTATCTCCCAACATATATTGTTGTTAATTTTGTTTTTTTAAGAATAACTTTCTACTGATTTCATTCAAAAATAAATTTGGAAAAAATATTTTTCTTTTTGCTTTTTAATTATTTGTTTTTTTAACTTGATATTTTTAATTAAAAAAAATCTATTTTTCACTTTTTATCACAAATTTAACATAATAACTACAAATAAAATATATATTTTGACAAAAACTATGCAAATTAACTATCGAAAATTACGGAATACTCAAATGGACATTTTATTGGTAATATCTCTTATCAACCAATAAGAGACATGATCTTACCCAAAAAAACAAAAAAAAAAAAAGTCTTGATATTTTGAGCCGATACAAAAGAATAACTATCATAATTATAAAAAAAAAAATACAGAACAGTTATAAATAAACAAAACATAAGTATCAACTTGCAAATCCTATTGCAATATGAACCTGTCAATTCTATCCAGAAGAAAAAGAAGATTGGGGGAAAAACTAATAATGATGATTGTTCCCCCATAATTGGGGCATCCTTAGAACTTCCCTGTTAAGGTGCGCGTGAGAATAGAACATTTTTCACAATTGGACCAGGATTGTGGACCGCCAATTTTTTGTGCCCTAGCTAGTTGAATGATCAGCATCAAAAAAATTCACTTGCAAACTTTATGTTTGACATGATTGAGTAGCCAAAAGGGTTTTTGTTAGTGGATAATTAGGTGGCAATAATATTAGTATGATTATGGAAATATGTAAAAATCTACTATTGAGTGAAAAACTTGGACAGTCCGGATCAACCAAACAATGCAAATGATTTTTAAGATAAAGAGGCATAATTGTAAAACAGATTTATCAACCATATAGTGATAATAATTTTTTTTTCACCGAATTTCGATGAGGCTCTCTCTCTCTCAATTGCCATTTTTATATCATGCATTATTGGCTGTCATCAGAAAAAAATGCCACTTTAAGAATTTGCTTTGTGAGTAATGGACATGAGAGGTGGGTCTTCATATATATGCATAAAATGATGGTGAAGATGATGGAGGGACCCAAATTGTTTTGATCATAACACGGAATCCCTTGGATTGAGGAAATAGTTATAGCTATAGCAGCCTTGAATTTGTGGGGCCCTAAATTTTGATTTTAATTTTATAAATAAAATTATAATTAAAAAAAAAAAAAAACACCTTTTCTTTAACGTTCATCAGCCACAGTATAAAAAGAAGAGAAGAGAAGGAGAAAAGGAATGTGATGTGCATGTGATCCAACAGCCTTTATGTTCCCCTTCATCTTCTAAGTTTCTAACCAAATACACAAAACCACCATTCTTCTTCTGTGTCTTTTTTGACATTCGGTGAGACTAATACAACTTTTTTGGTTAATCATGTTTAGGTCATATATAGATAATAGATGTCTATGTTTTTGTACTAAAAACTTCAATTTTGGGCCCATCTCTTTTGACATGCGAGGTCGGCCATGGTCTTTGTTCATATAATATAACCATACAACAATCAAAAAGCAAGTTATTAGTGGAATTCAAAAGGCCCAATATCACATCAAAGAGGGATTTGTATCTAAAAAAACCATCTTTATTAGTTTGGTGTAGAATATACTGTATAAATTGGCAAAGTTTGTGACGTTTATGGAAGGATATCCTTTTTCACGTAGAAGTTGAATTGGGTGTGTCTTTAACAAAGAGAAAAAAAGAAAGAGGGAAAAGAAGAAAAGAGATAGGAAAGAAGAAAGAAAGGGAGAAAAAGATAATGGAGGAAAGACATCTCTTGTTGTTCTCTCCTTTTAATGTAACTCTAAAGTGAGTTAAAATTAGCTTTCTTTTATTGATATGAAACAATATGCCATGCAAGTCTACATTTTTAATATGGAAACCCTTTTGGACCTAAGATTTGGGGTATAGATTATTCTTGGAAGAAGCTGCTTTTAACGTCTTTTTTAAGAAAAAAATGAACTTTTGCATGGATGCAACACCACTCCATTATTCTAATCTCAATAGGTCCCCTTCCAATTAAATCAATCTATCTATATAAAGAGCTTCATTTGAGACGATATATGTCTTTGTCAATTTTGATAATATATGTAATTTCCAACTACGATTTAACACGATGAAATTTATTGGTGCTAATTAAACATCCTAAACCATTTTCTAGGAAGAAGAAGTACATATATACATAGATGGCAATGTTTTAAGGATATACGTATATATGTGCAAAACCTCATTATGGGTTTCTTGATTAAAACTGCTCACAAGTGTGGACACTATGATTGGTGTAACCATAATCTATATTAATTAATCTTGGATATTGTTGACATTTATAATTATTATCAGAATAAAGCTTGGCTCCCTAATGATTGTATCCCACAATTTGCTTTAAATCCAACTTTTTTACGTTGAAGGGTAGTTGAAGACATGGAATCTTGTTCTGCAGGCTTTATAATAAATTTGAAAAAAAAAAAAATGAAATCAATCTTTTGTATTCGGATTATGGGCATGTTGATTGAATCAAATCGAATATAAGGACCAAAAAATAAAAGAAGTCTTTTTGGCCAGTAAATAAATCAAATCGCAAGTTCTAAGAATATATAATCCATTGTTACATTCATTGCACAGACAGCACAATTTTTAATTTAGTAAGCTACTAAATTTCCTTTGAAATCCTTTTTCTTTTTACTAAACTTTATATTACCACTTAATTATTTTTTATTTTTTTATACAACAAGGTTTTAAATTTATAGTGTTCCTTCAATCATGAATATTGTTATTACTATTAGTTAAGACACCAATAATTTTCTCTTTTCAGTATAGGCAAAATTTGAACTTAATTTTTTATTTAACGACAAGAATAAAGTACTTTATCAAGTGAGTTGATTGAAACACTTGATTATCTTGTTAAGTAGTTGCCTCAAAATGCAGAATGGTTTGAATTTAATATTTTTGCCCATTAAATATGTTGTAGATCGCCTGACAAGTACAAAAATTGGGAGATTCTTCCATAGACCAGGTTTAAATAAAGAGCTCAAGCACAGCTTGACACTATAGCTTTATTGAGATTGGGGAGACTGGTAGCCAGAAAATGTTTTTTAGAACAGACCAATAACATTTACTACTATTATCTCCCTTTGATTTTTATACAGTGCTTCTATATATATATATATAAATAAAATAGTAGGAGTTAGCAGTGATCCCCATTAGTCCTATCTTAATTATTAGATGTGTTGAAAGGCTTTTCTTTAGAGAAGTTGGGAGTTAGGTTAGCACTCATACTATGTTCGTAAATTAATGAGTGGTCTACCTAGGACTCGTACTCGGAGTAGTGGATTCCTGATTCTTCTTTCGGTTTTGATGGAAAAATAACTTTTTTGCTCTGAATTGAAGGTAATTTTAGTTGGGAAACCACCCATCTTTATCAGTCAACACTCAGTTTCTCCCTTTGATGACAACTCTCTCTCTCTCTCTCTCTCTCTCTCTCTCTCTGTACAATCATTGTATTAAGAAATGTCTTTGACCCTAATTCAAAGACCATTCAAATCCTTGACCCTATATTTAGACAAGAAATTGGAACGAGTTCATGAATTTAAGAGTTTATTGTTTGTATGAACTCACCTTTATCAACCTAAAATATTTACTTTAAGTTAGAAAATAAATAAACCATACAAAAAGAATGAGGAGGTAATTCTCTTTAAAGCAACACTAAGAAAAAGTTGTAATTGAAGATACATACAAGAATTCACCATAAATATCACTTTTATTATATATCAATCATAATTATAAAGATAGTTATATAAAAAAATTGGGAACATAAGTTGTGGGGACGCAAAAATTAGCCCCCGTGGAGTCCTTCACGGATCCACACTCAAATTATTCAATCAACCAACAAATAAGTAAACAACAAGGAAAAACACTTCACAATGGAAAACTCAAGCAATTGATTTCTCTAAACTCAAATATTACCATTTCAACCTAGATATTACAATAGATAACTCTCACGTTCCCACGGTGTTAGCTTTACTCTCTCTCTCTCTCTTACTAATTTTTCTTCTCTATGTTCCTTTTCTTTTTCTTTTTTCAGCCCCCTCTTTCTTTTGCCTCTTCTCTTCCTTTTATAGCTTTAATCCTTACTCTTATCATTACAGCTGTCTTATTGCCTGCCAGAGTCTCAGGGATATTTTCTTTAACTTCATCGGATTCCTCCTCACCCTTATCCTAGAATTATGAATTTTGGGAATTGTTTGTACTGCTTAGACTGTCTTGTATTTAATGCGGTAGAGGTAAGGTAAGAACCCCATCATTAATACGGAGGTAAAGCTCTTCAACCTTCTTGCATGTTCCGGAAGTTTCTCGTGACTCTACGAATCTCCTGAAAATCACACGTGGATTATCCGTGCACCATATCTCAGGTAAGTTAGCACCTTACCTTTTCCACGGGAACTGATTTCCTGTGCCACTCATCTTTTCCATAATATTTGAGATGACCCAGTTTTCTTCCTTTCATGGTTTATTACCTCTTGAGCATTCATTTCAATACATAGGCTTGGCCTAATTACTTCTTGGGATTAAGGTCGAAGTGGTGACTATTCCACTCCCCACATAAGTAGAATTTAAATAAAGTTATATATATGAGATGGATTCAAGTTACACATTTTTTAAACCGATAGATTTAAGTAGATCAAACGATTAAAAAAAGACTCTCATTATTACAAATATTCTTATTAGGATCTCATTAATTACCCTAATTTATTACAGTTTAAACCTATCCCTTAACCCAAAAACGTTTGACGTCTGACTCTCTCTCTCTCTCTCTCCTCCACCATTGTTCCACCTCTACAGGTTGTCAGCAAAAGAAAAAAAATTAGGTTTAAGCCTCCAATGGCATCTGCTTTTTTATTTTTTTTTATTGGGTTTAGTTTTGAGACTTGAATACGCTTTTAATTACAATTACAAACAAGGGAAAATAAATTTTGAGCACTACAACTCTTTAGATGTTCATAGGAAATGCTTGATGGGTAAGCAATGCCTTTGGTAATGGTATTTGGTGATTTAATAGACTGAATGCTTATACCACATGAATGACTGTTTTTTTAGTGAACTCAATATTGTTCTAAAAACTTCATGTTATTGAACCCTAACAACTCATTCAAACTTGAAATAGAAATAGAGCACTCACAGGCCTCTATTGTTAGTGTCCAGCTTGGTTTTTTTTTTTTTTTTTTTTTTTCCCCTTCTGCTGGCAACCTGTAGATGTGGAACAATGGTGGAGGAGCAATGGTAAGGAGAGAGAGAGAGAGAGATCAAATGTTTTTGGGTTTAGAGATAAGTTTAGAATGTAATAAATGAGAGTAATTAATGAGATCCTAATAAGTATATTTGTAATAATGAAGATTTTTTTTAACCGTTGGATCTACTTAAATCTAACAGTTTAAAAAATGTGTAACTCTAAGAATTACACCAGGTATAACTTGAACCCATCTCTCTCTCTCTCTCTCTCTCTCTCTCTCTCTCTCTCTCTCTCTCTCTCTCTCTCTCTATATATATATATATATATATATATATATATATGGACAAAATTTAGGTATAGTACCTTAGGTGCAATACCTTAGGTTCCCTTTTTAAAACTCTGCCACATGTCTCATTAACATTTTCATTAAACCACATTAGAGACCAACTATCTCCGGTTAGAAAATTCATCTAAAGCACAAACCAATTTGCACAGGATCCAGCATAAACCCATTGAATTATTTAAACCCAAACATAGACGGTAGACCCATTAAATTATTGAAAGAAAATTTAGCAAAGAAAAGATAGATCAAAGAGAGAGATTACAAGATCTAAGAGGGTTAGAGAGAGAGAATGAAGTGGAGATAGATTAAGATGAGAGAATGAAAGAGCAGCTGATCCACCATGGCTAGCTCCCTCAAGCTTCTCTCTTAGCCCAGACCCAAAATCGAGACCATCCTTCAATGCCATAGCCGCTTGCCATCGCCACCCCAAAGTTTCTCTTTCATTTTCTCTCATCTCAATTTGTCTTTGCTTCTCTCTCTCTAAAACCCCCTTGAGTTCTTTGATTTTCCTCTCTTTAATCTACCAAAATCTCTCTTCGATCCACCTCATAAAATGAAATAAAACAAAATCAAAATAAATCAACCTCAAAAGTCAAGAATTTCACACAAAACTGAATCTTGGGCTTGAGATTGGACATGTCACCATAGATAGTAAGGAAACAAAGGGGGAGTGCAACAAGGGTGAAAGGGAGGAGGTTCGCTACTGGCGGGACCTAGGTAGGGCTTAGCTGGTAGTGGGCCATTGGAGGACAAGAGCCAAGGCTGCCAAAGTGAGAGGGAGGTCGTCGAAAATCCTTTCTCTAACTCTAGTGTTGTTGTTGCTCAGTTGTGGTTATTTGGTTTACAGAGAGTAGAGCTTGAGAAGGTGAGCTGAAAGAGCTTTAGCATTCTATGTTTCTTTGATTTCAAGGGAATAGAGTTTTTTTTTTTTTTTTTATCAACACCGTTTAGCCGTGATTATTAAATAGCCATGTGTTAGAATTTTAAGAGGGGAACTTAAGGTACTGCACCTAAAATACTGTACTTAAATTTTGCCATATATATATGTATGTATATATGTATGAGATATATATTAGGTTTTTTAATTAAATGCAACACAATATTATCTTTTTTAGAATTTATTAATATCAATAAAATAATGTATAAGTTTAAGGGTATATCGCAAATCACACCCCTAAAGTTTGGGGGTGATTGGATTTTATTCTGAAGTTTTAGAATTTGAATTTTACCTCCTAAAATTTGGGGTGTTTGGATTTTACATCCTAACATTTCAGAACTTGGATTTTACTACCTAGAGTTTTGGGGTTGTTTGGATTTTACACCCCTAAATTCTGAAACTTTAGGGAGTAAAATCTAAACACTTTAAAACTTTCGGGAGTAAAATCCAATCACTCCCAAAATTTAGAAGGTAAAATCCAAATTTTGAAATGTCAGGGTATAAAATCCAAACATTACCAAACTTTAGGGGTGTAATTGCAATTTACCCTAAATTTAATTAGGAAAGTCAAAGTAAAACAACAAAAGAACTTGAATTTAAATTTGGGTTTTATTATTAGGGTTTGACTTACTTCCAGTACTTTTTTAGCTGGAATCTCCTTTTATTTTAATGAGAAATTGCAACATCATATACTAACTAAATAAAATGTGAAGATTAAAACTTATTGCACTTGTCGCTGTATATTTAAAATAAAAAGACACGTTTGGTTAAAAAAGTACTGAAAGTAAGTTAAACCCTTCTTATTGTATGTTCTTAGAACATATATTAGTAAAATTATTTAATAAAACTTTTTATAAGAAACTTTAAAAATGGCCGACTATTTATTTAAAGCTTTTTATATTTTTTATAAAAAATTTCCTAAAATAGATACTTAATATATGTTCTAAGGGCACATATTAACCGTATCGTTTAAGTTTGAGTTTTATTATGCATGCACATACATTAATAAAACTATTTTTAGAAACTTTTTATAATACTAATGAAAAAATTTATGTCGACATAACTGCTGTTATTGTTCTTTGTTTTTTTACCACTAAAAGGGAAGGCAAAAATAATGTGGATAAAAGAAAGAAGATAATGCAGCATATTTGAAGATTTTTGCATGTATTAAATAAGTGTACAATGTGATTGGGAAGAGGAGGTGATCTAGAAGGACAGAGATGTCAATCTCATGCACAGAGGACAAAGCCTAGGACTGGATACATTAGTGCACTAGAAAGACAAACGGGTATCTTGTCTGGTCCATTATTATCAGAGTGCCATTTCCTCGTGGGATCCATATCCCCTCGTGACTTCTTCAATTTCTTCTCTCTCTCTCTCTCTCTCTCTCTCTCTCTCTCTCTCTCTCTCTCTCTCAGATAGATACACCTTGGCTCCTGAAGAGATTGAACTCTCTTTGACTAGCTAATTCAATTAGCTATATAGCTAGGACCATTACAATGATATTGATATTGATATTGATATTGATATGATATAGCATTGCTTTGCTTTGCTTTATTTTTCTTTGGGTCAGTTTAAAATAGTATGTTAAATAGAGCATAAGATGGTTGTGTTTCTCGCCGTGCACAGAAGGGTCCAATGAATCGGACAAAAGAGAGTGCAAGAAGAGACAGAAGAAAGAACCTTGTAGCTTGTCGTATAGAATACAGATTTTGATTCTTTCACTTTAGAAAGAGTGATGGAGATAAAGAAAGGTGTTTGTAAATATAATATTAGGTAATATAAAAGTGCCTAAAATATTGGGGTTTTATCCGTATTCGCTCTATGTTTTAAGTTGTCTCTCCTTGGAATTCTCATTTTTATTAGATTATACAAATAGTTTGTAAAAAAAACTTGCTGTGGGTTTATTTTATATTAGTTATAATACTATTACAAAACAAATGTTTTAGTGTATATATAAATATATTTTGAAAGGTACCGGCGGTGGTCATGTGAGGGGAAGTGGGGTTGGTTTTCACTTTCACTGCGTTTTAGAAATTAGAATAGAATCTTCTTGGCTCTCAACGTGTAGAAAGAGAAAACAGGAAGGTTTTTGTGTGTGTTTGTGAGTGTGTTTTGGGTGATTTTTTGCTAGTCATATATGCTGGTGGGCTCGGTAGGATCTGTCTGAGTTGCTGACAACTTGTGTGGGAAAATTCAGCCTTTGCTTCTAGTTTTCCATACTTTTAGTGGACCCTCTTCCTCATTCCCTTTCTCTCTCTCTCACACACGGATGTCTTGCATTGCATTGCATTATTCAGGCAAAAAAAAAAAAAAAAACTCCCATATAATCACTAGTCCCTCTTCTTAGTCATCAATTATTTCATGCTTCATTTACATTTCCTATAAAAACTACTTATTTTACATCAATGAGTTAGATCCTTCTTATATTCTCAAAAAAAAAAAAGAGTTAGATCCTTCTTATGATTAATGGATATATCTAACCACATTTCCATAATGGTTCAGCTTTGGATAATCAGTTGATTCAATAATTAGCCTTGTTCAAGCCCATCATCAGCCATAATTTTGTTACAAGATCAAAATTTTTGAGTTGTTACTTTGGTATCTAATTATGAAGAAGAAGGCCTTTTTTCTTTACCACTCTTTTTTCTATTTTGTGTTTTTGTTGATGCTCAGTTGGGATAGCTTATTTTTATTCAGTTATTGGATTTAAAAAATAAGTTGAAGCAAAAAGATATGCATATAGTTTGGACCAAAATTCATCTAGCAATTCAAAAATTTTTCTTTATATACTTACATGATTTATTTAACAATTAACTAACCTGTTTAAATGATTTACTTAATCGGGTAATTTAAATGACGTACTTTATCTTACTTTTGTAAAAATTAAGAGTATCATACAAAAGTCAAATAAATTGAATAAGTTCCTCTACACTAACCTGAAAAAGCATTTGAAAAATTAATGTGTGAACAGAAACTACATGGGAAATATCCCAAGAATATGCATGTAACATGAATAAGGAAATGGGGTGGTGGGAAAAAAAATATGGTACAAGGAAGAAAACAAAACAGGAATCACGAGAATGGCATACTCCACAGTACACATTACACAGAACCAATACATATTAAAAGGACTACTGTCTCCACGACAGCCGCTGCAATTGCTCAGAGATTGCAGATGGGTAAGGGGGTGTGTGTGAACGGGGAATTAGGAAGAGAAGGAGAAGATAAGAGAGATAGAGAGAGAGAGAGAAACAAAGAAAGCAAGCAATGGAAGTTGAATTAGAAGGTATTCTCTCATAACACACAGACCATTTCCCATTATAATTGAATATCGGGAATTGAAGCTGACAGTGCTAGCTTCTTGCTTCATTTTTATATTAAAAAAGAAAATAAAAAGAAATATTTTTTTTTAATTATCCAAAGACAAAAGTCACGCAAAATATTTGAATGTCACATGCTTAATTCAAAGTTTCAACCTGTGATATTTTGTGGATACTTGCAGTGCTTTGGCTTATTATTTCTACACATGGATTGCTTTGGAATTTTGCTAATGGTTTAAAATGAGTTTACTTTTGATGCACTTGATTGTATTAGTCCCATTAATTTTAGGTATTTTATTTTATGTTCTAGTGACTGCAATATGTCATGAATATATATATATATATATATATATATATATATATATATATATATTTTAATTATACTTTGATTACTCTATAAGAGAAAAAAAATAGTATGCTACACTATAACACTCAAAATAAGACTATAGAGTCATAGACTAAAGATTTTTATTCATGGTTGTTATTTTCACAAACATGAGAAAATGAGATAACAATGTTGCTATGGGGTGGTAAACAAATAACTTATCATCATTTTTAATTTTATTTTCCTCTTATACATTTCCAAATTGTTTTTAGAGGTCTATTATATACAACAACAAAACTTTAATCCTAAAACGTATATATAAGCCACCCAACAAATAAGCAAAAAGTTAACTTTTTTGTACACCACTATTAAAAGTGTATCCAATACATAAACCTCTCTCTCTTAAAAAAAAATTGGTTAGTGTTTCTTTAACCTATTTTTTAGGAAAAGAAATTTGTTGGCTTGTTCGGTAAGACTGTAACATTTTTTTTTTAAATGGCAATCGATCACTTTGGAGATATTATTAATACCAAGCTTATAATTTTGATTTTGAATATGGAAAAGAGCTAAAAGAACATGTAAAAGTGAGAAATTATATAGGTGGGGAACCAGGACAGTTTAACTTTGTTTTTCCAATAATGAGAATCATAGACATTATCAAAATAATCAGTTGAGTATCTATATGAAATAATTAGTAATCATTTTCTTATTCTTTCACTTTGGCACTGCTTTGTGTCCCTACCCTTCACTGTCACTTACTCATCACTTAATAAAACCATCTCTGATTACTTTTATTGGATCCCTCATTAACCACTTATTGCAATGGTTTTCATGCAATCTTGTTCTAATTGTGACACCTGTGGCATTTTACTACCTTCAAAATAGGGACCATATATCGGAAACTTGACCTTATAATCCTTCCAATACTCTGTTCAGTTTGATATTGATTGGAAAAAAATCAAACTTGAAGCTTAGGCAACAATTTTCTTTCACAAATGTCATTATTTCATTAGAGAGGGATGAAATACCATGCCTCCAAGGAACATTATGAGAGAAGGGAGGGATGAGTCATGAGTATGTACGTATATAAAAACAAATATTTCTTGGGGTATTACAAAGGGAAAAGCTGTAAAAAATATTTTTTTTTTCCAGTTATTCATAGAAACTTTTGGGACCAATAATTCAATCACCTGGACACATCAGCAAAAAGAAGCCGAGCCGAGGAAGAGCCAAAGTTGGAGGCTCTCAAAGTATGCAGAGTTCAAAGGGCTAGAAAGAGTCATTGTAAGTTAGTGAGTAAAGGTAGTAGTGGGCTTTTAGTTTTACTCCCCCAAAAAAATAAAATAGAGTATAATAGTGTGGGCAGAGAGAGCATGACCCCCTAGCCCTATGATATTGAAGTTTGGAATATTATGAACCAAAGAAGAAGTAGAAGGAAGAGAAAAAGAAGAAAGTTGGAGAGAGAGAGAGAGAAGCAAATGGAAGAGAAGCATTAGAAGGAAGAAATGTCGTCACTTAACAACAGGCTTTAAATCCCATCACGTAGTTCGATGTATCCTTTACCTTATATCTGCTAGAGGTAGTAGAAAATGATGGGGATTCGAAATTGGAGACTGTGTTTGGTTGGTGACATTAAACAACAAAGGGAAAGCTACAAATTAGAAAGAGGACACTCGTTTGACGTGAAGTGAAACCACCTTCCTCTCATTTCTTAACTTTTTTTCTTTTTTCTTTTCTTTAAAAAGACATAATGTTTTGCTTGACAGAAACACCCTTCCATGGGGGTTTTTCCCCCCCTAAATATATGCAGCTTGCTTAGCAAGAAATTGACTTTAACTTCTACTTTACAAAGTTGAAGAAGTAATCAAAGGCTAGCTTTTTTTTAATAAAAAAAATTAGACATTTAAGCTTGTTCTTTTTCTCTTAATTTAAGTCATAGTACTTTTACTTTCATATGAATCAAGTACTGCTCATTCTATAAAGAACTTGTGTTAAACAATTTGTGATTCAAGTAAAAGATTATAATGTTATCCTATCCAACATTGTAATTAATGCTAGGTTCTTGAGGAACAGATATACTAAAAGAAGCAACATGGATAATTAAGACGCAGAGTTTTGAAAAAGAACCAGAAAAGAGAGAGTGGGAGCAGAAAAGGAAAGCTTTTATATAGTTTTTACAAGTATGGAATAATAGTAAACCAGTAATGAAGACTTTGACTATATTTACTATGCTAGAACAAAGGAAAAAAGGCTAAGAGAGAAGAAGGATGGCAATGTAAATTTAACAAAAACAGGCTAGTCTGCTACACTGCACCATCCTCCTGTGCGTGATTTTAAGTGGGTGTGCGCGGGATCAATGTCAGTACCAAAGAGAGAGAGAGAGAAAGTCACGGGTTTGTCTTGAAAGGCCCTTATTTCACAGTCCTAGACAGACAGACACATATTCTCTCTCACTACATAACCGAGGAGGGAAACAAAAATATAATACTCACATAACAAAAAACACATATTTTATCACAAAAACAAAAAACCATATACTATACAACTATTTTTTCGAAAAAAAATCAAAAAAGAACAACCGCATTACACAGTACCATTGTACCACACACCCCCACACATCCATCAAACATTTTTATCCATCAACACTCTCTCATTCTCACTCTCACTCTCATATTCTCACTCTCAACTAACCCCACCATATTTCTCCCACTCATCACTCAGATCTTCTCCCCCCCTCCTCCTACTCATCAAAAGCTTGTGCCTTTGATCTTTCAAAAAAAATGGCTCTTATGCTTGACAATTGTGAGGGCATATTACTCTCTTTAGACTCACACAAATCAGTCCCAGCTCCATTCCTCACCAAAACCTATCAACTTGTAGACGATCCAGCCACAGACCACATAGTTTCTTGGGGTGAAGATGACACTACCTTCGTTGTTTGGAGACCTCCTGAGTTTGCTCGTGACCTCCTTCCCAACTATTTCAAGCACAACAACTTCTCTAGCTTCGTTCGCCAGCTCAACACTTATGTACGTATATATAGTTATACATGAGCATATACACCTTGATTAATATACTAAAACTCAATGTTCTAAGCTTAAAGTTTGTGTTTTTACTAAATGGGTTATCTCTATTTTGTGTTTTTTGATGTGTTCACTAGGGTTTTAGAAAGATTGTACCGGATAGATGGGAGTTTGCGAACGAGTTCTTCAAAAAGGGAGAGAAGCACTTGCTTTGTGAGATCCATAGAAGGAAAACCGCGCAGCCACAAGTGGCTATAAACCAACACCATCATCACCACCACCCACATTCTCCACTGGGTGTCAATGGCCCGAGTTGCCCAAGTTTCTTTCCGTTTTCAAACCGAGTCAGCATATCTCCATCTGACTCGGATGAGCAAGCTAATTGGTGTGACTCACCCCCACTAGTCTCATCCCCAAGAGGTGGACTTGCAGGCAACTACAATAACTCAGTGACTGCTCTTTCAGAGGACAATGAAAGACTAAGAAGAAGCAACTCGTTGCTAATGTCTGAGCTAGCACACATGAGGAAGCTTTACAATGATATAATATACTTTGTTCAAAACCATGTGAAACCTGTGGCTCCAAGCAATACTTACCCTTCTTCTCTACTTCTTTGTAGCCCACAAGCAACAGCTACCACACCTATTGGTTCTAATAGTCCAATGGTGCAAAAGCCATTGAACCAGCTTTTTGGATACTGTCAGACTAATAACCCTAAGCAAGCTTTTCAAAACACCCATGTTATGAACTCTCCAACTACTACTACTACATCAAAGACTAGTTCTTTGACAATTCTTGATGAACCCAACAGCAATAGCTGCAAGACCAAGCTTTTTGGAGTGCCACTCCAATATTCAAAGAAAAGGTTGCACCCTGAGTACGGTTCTACTAATCCCATCAACATGGAGACTACCAAAGCTCGTTTGGTCTTGGAAAAGGATGACTTAGGCTTAAATCTTATGCCTCCTACATGTTAGTTTTCCTTGAATCCGTTTAGAAAATTAAGTTCTTTTTTTATTTTCTTGTCCAATTTTTTTGTTTCTTTTTCTTTTTGAGTCTTGAGAGAGTTTAATGATATTGTTGACAATATGTGTGTGTGCGTGCGTGTGTGTTTGTGAGTGACTCTATGTGAGTCTGTGTATATAATTTTAGTGCCAGCCAGTATTATCTTTGTTCCCCCCAGGCATGAATGCAGGTGGGTTTTGGTTAGAGTGAAGAAGATCAAAGCATAGCGTTTTAAATCGCCAATACCATCTTTTTCTTTAAGCTTTATTTATTCTTTGTAGTGGTGCAATTTATTGCTTTTGATTATGGACATGCTCATCTTTCTTCTCCTTCTCTTTCTTTTTCTGATTTTAGTATCTGAATGTTTCAGTTTCATTAATGTGAAAGAGAGAGAGAGAGAGAGAGAGAGAGAGAGAGAGAGGGGTATTATATTGATGGGTTTGTTTCCTTTTCCCTCACAGTTTTATTGGGGAAAAAAAAGACTGAGGAAGTTACAGCTTTACAGGCTAGTTCATCGACAATTTCCTCTAGGGCTTTCTCTCTTATTAGTACATTAATGGTTGATACGTACAAGTATATATGAGACACAAAATACCCAACTCACTTAAATTCAAAAACCGATACAAAATGATGGTGTTGTAACTAAAATAAAAGTAGCTGACACCAATTGACAATTCGTTCCTCAAAATCCCATATTAGCAGTGTCATTATTGTTTTTATGATCTCCATTATTGTTAAAAAGGAAGTAGACCATGATTTTCTAGAAAAAGAAGGCTATCATTTTCTATGATGAAGGTTATAATCTCTATTTCTCGTTTCCATGAACTGTCAGTGGCACAAGAAAGAGAGAGAGAAATTGAATAAACTAAAAGAGTGGTTCGTTCGATGAAAGCGAAATATAAGAGAGAACTGACTAAAAACGTGGTTTGTAATGTTTATATCAAAGCTTCTATACTTGTTCTTGTTCTTCTTCCTTCTTCTTCTTCTTCTGATGACCAGAAACCTTTGCCTTTTTCTACTTTAAGAACCTGATCAATATCTTCAAAACTCTCTTTGGATCCTACCCCTCCTGTTTCCCTTACATCTCTTTCACTATTTCCAAGCACTTTTTTTTCCTTCTTCCTAAGCAAAAAAACAGAAAGAAGAGAGAGAGAGAATATTGAATGGTAGCTAGATAAAAATAATAATTTTTTTGCCCAAAAAACCTCATCTACGTAAATGGCTTTGCTTGACCATTTGTCCTACATCCCTATACTAGTAAAGTTTCACATAAAGTTTGACTAGGCATTTTTGCTTTTCTTGGCCCCAATGTATTTTTTTTTTAATGGATTTTCATACTGGTATTAAAATCCATGACAGAGAAAACTGTGTGAGACAGAGATGAAAGTAAGCTAAGAAAGCTCTATTTCAAGCCTCTATAGTGATGAGATAAAATAAAGTTAGGAATATAATAGAATTAGAATATACTTTTTGTGCAATGATTTCGTCTCATTTGTGTTAGGCTCCCCCACCCAAAATAATAAATAATAGTAGTAATAAAAAAATAAAAAAAAAAGACGCAAAGTGCTCTAATCTTTCTAAAAAACAAAAAGAGATAAAAGGTTAGAAACACAATATTTTTTTACAATTATGGTTCATATAGCTTGTTATGATTGCAGTTTTTTTATTATTTATTTATTTATTTCATAACTAATATTTATTATACACCAATTACAACAAGTTATATTTGCAGTCTAAAAAAACTATTATACGTTGAAACTTACTGAAAATTTTCATAATCATCTTCTTTGCAACATTCACTATTAGTTTAACACTAATCACATTTCACCTTAATAGTTATGTAAAAGAAGGTGAAAGTTTTTATGTATAAAGGAGGAAAAAAGAACCCCAAAACCCTAGTTTGACATGGCAAAGGGTACCCCTATAGACTTTTGGTCTTTATAGAGAGTCGCACGTGATTAGAATATGCACAAATAGTGAAGCAAGGATACGTTTGTTTGGTCCAATCGAAGGAGGTAGAAAAAGTGTGTTTGTGTGTGTGAGATGGGCTTTCAAAAGTGGATACGGATCATCTTGGTAAAGATGCTTTAGGAAGACGCATTTGTGTGTTGCTGAAGAAGAATAAGCCGTATTGAATCCAGTTTTTCGAGAGTAGCTTAAAGAAAGTGAGAAAAAAAGATGATGTTGGATTTTTAAAAAGACATGTTTGCTAGGTACTCTTTTTTGAATGTTTCTTTGTTGACATTTTCGTCCTCTCATTTCTTTTGGTAGCACACACTTTATTGACAATTATATAAAATATTGGTACATGCATAATAGGAAGATTATAAGTCTACTGCTACATGGTATAGTTGGTACAGGTACACACATTTTTAATAGATGTGAAAGTTTTGGAAATGTTTGGGTCATTTGGTACACATTGTTTTTGATTATTTCATTGATCCTGCAACCTGGTGGTAATTATATCCTTAATCTGTTTACCCGAAAAAACAGACCTTACAACCTAGAGGGTAGAGGTAATTATATCCTTAATTTCTTCTTCACCTGAAAAGGGGCAAAAAATATCTAAGGATCTGGCTAACGTTGTCATATCTATTGAAAAGTTGGTACTTAATGAGTTAATAAGAATCTATGGCCAAAGCATTTTGTAAGGTCTAATTACAAATTGAATTTTCATTTAGATATATTAAAGCCCATTATTTAACAAATAATTATAACTTATATAATTGGGTCCTAAATTTCCATGACATCAAAAATTAAGTTTTACAGTACAAAAATAACCGAATTAACAAAATTTAAACCAAATCCCAAAATCCAAAATAAATCAAACCAAAGTAAAGTACATATATTTTCTAAACTATTAGTATGCATTATTAGATGATGTTACTTGGATTAAAAATTTTACCAACACAAACCCAACTCAACCCAAGTTTTGAATAAAAAAGTCTAGAATACAACCAAACTCAGCAACCTACAAAAAACTTGGGGCGTCATGGGATTACAATCCAACCTTTTAGCTCGGGATATATTGTTGATGTCACATATGTAGGCAATGTATGTTTAACAGACGTAACAATATAATTTTGATATCCTGGCTCAAACACATTCCCACACCCCCACCTCCCAACAAAAGAAAAGAAGAAAGAAAACATTCTTCTAATGTTATTTACTTATTATTGTAAAACTATACATGAACGCTAGAAGATGAGGAACATTTAAGAGGGAAACAAACATTTTAACTTTCATTTGGATTATTAAAATTATGAAGTAAATATATGTTTAGCTTCATTAATTAGCCTTTTTTTTTTCCTTCTAGTTTTTAGTAAAGTCTCAATCTTGTCATTGAATAAAGAATCTATGTTTAAATCTCATCTATACCAAAATCTAATTTGTGACTTGGCTTGTATAATGAACAAATGTTTGGAGCGAACGTCAGGAGTTCAAACCCTATCATATTTCAAAAAAAAAAAAACATTAATTAAGCATCAAATCAAAGACCATATAAGACGAAAATGAGAAACCTTATTGGTACACCTACATAGATACTTTGCTCTAAAGCGATCACAAATGAATACTGAATATAGAAAATGGATTTGATTTGTGTCCTATACTTTAGTGCATTGAATGTGACATAGATATAACACATGTCGAAACATAAATATCTTGCTCTAAAATTATCACAACTGAATATTTAATATAGATGATAGATTTGATTTGTGTTCTGTACTTCCGTCCATTGAATGTTACATAAATATGACATATCAAAAAGTGATTATGTGTTTGTCTCGTATCTAAATCCCTAAAAATACTAGACAGTAGCCTTAGCCATAGATGACTAACCTCTATATGAATATATGATGACTCTCCGTCACAATCATCCAACATTGCTCAACAACCTCCACCAACTAGAATTTTGCATATAAAGTTTGATTCCTGTAACACGTGGTTTAGACGACAATCTATCGTTGGCATGGCTGAGAAAAGAGAGAAACATACATAAACACAAAAGAAAGTGTTCGTAGCCATATTTGCTTTCCGCAATCAAAAAGGGACTTTTGTTTTTAAGAAGCAACAAAAACTTTGCAATAAACTTAGCAAAATTTTGAAGCATGCGTAATGTTAAACTTCTATTTTGTATTGGCTATTTGTTCAAACTTCGTGCATGCTTAAAAAGGATAAGGGAATTTTTCGAATTAATGGTAAAAAGACAAACATTCCTTTTCTAAGTTCAGTGAGATTAAACTGAAGAAGTGGTTAATTTTATGTAGGTACTATAACCACTAAACATTGAAAAAGAAAAAAAAAAGAAAAAAACACTAAATTAAACTTTTTTTTTTTTTTGTTGTTGAGAAGAAGCACTAAATTAAACTTGGTTTGGGTTTGTATGGGCTTCTATGAACGTTTCACTTGCAACGAGTAAGCATGAAAACTCTTCTGGGCCGAAGTGGCCCTGGTGGGATTCAATTTTATAAAGTTATGGGCTTGGGCTGCTAGCCTAACCTAGTAGAAAAGAGATTATCCAGGATCCAAATTATATTTATAAAAAAATATAAAAAGAGAAAATTTAGTAAGAGAAAAAAAGAATAATGTTAGTTAGTTATATTTGATAAGGGAATTTACAATTTAGTTACAATTTAGTTATATAGTTAGTTAAAAAGAATAAGGGAATTTACAATTTTTTTTACAAATTCAATAAAAATATTTGACTTGATTATTTAGTTAGTTATAAGTTACATGGTCCGAAGAGAAGCATATTAATTATTTCATTTTTTTTATTGTTTAAAAATTTATTGAAGCAAAATTCTAATACATTTTAAGAAATATTTTCCTTAACTAGACAATAATAATTATCAATCAATTGAGTATGTGAAAATTTTATAATTTCATTAAATCTTATTATCTTATGCATACAACATCCAATTCTTATATTCTCTAAAAAATATTTATATACTAGTTATAGGCCTGTGCGTTGCATGATTTTATGAAAAAGCTTATAAAATAAATGTATAAATAATTATTGTAGGGTCACAAATCGTAGCCCAAACCCAGGTAGAAACCGGGGATGGGCCCAATAAGCCCAATACAATAAATTTGTAAGAGAGTGGGCGAAAGAATTGGGCTGATAAAGGGTCTTACAACAATTAATGGAGGTTAGGAGTTTATCCGAGGAGAATAAAACACACAAGCAAGTGACGATCTCAGGTCCGAGGAGCAAGTTTTGGATGGATTGGTTATTTCGAAATAGTGTCCGAGGGGTAGGTTTTTAGATAAAATGGTTGTTTCAGATGGTATGCTTCCAGACGCTACAGTAACTTTTCCTTAATGTTCCTTCTTTTTCTCTTCTGATCCCCTTCTTCTGGAGGTTTTACTCCATTATATAGTCCTTCTTTATTCAATCCTACTGTCCACTTGTCTACCATCTAGCATGGTACTTGAGTTTCTGTCTCCCCTCCCATAGCTTTTTGACTTTCTGGGGGTAAAGGTGGTCGAAAACACTGTTCAGAGGTCTTCTCCACATTAATGCGGACAGGAAAGCTGCTGTAACGCATTTAATGCGGTGATAGCAGTTTTTTCCTTAGATATTTCTGCATCCTTATCCCTTCCGTGTACATTTGTAGTCTATCTTCACCGCTGGAACTTCCTGGAAGGTGGGCTAGGGTAAGACGAGACCCACCTCACCGACATATGCCAGATCCGAGGAGGATAATCCTCTCGGACCAACATCCCTAGACATTTACATGCTCTACTATTAGTTACGAGGTTCCCCCATGATTTCTTCTCCTCGGACGTATTGTTGATAAAATGTGGGACTTAAACCCAATGCAATGGCCCAAGTTTTTGCTCCCCCACAATTATATATTTTAATAGATTCAATAAAGATAAAAGAAAAAATTATCAAGTGTAAATAATTATCTAACTAAATAAGGGGTAAGATTTCTTCCTAAAACTAAATTAAATTGATAATTCCAAATTGAATTTTAAATTGATAATTATTTTTAAAAAAGTACTAAAAAATTGATAAATCTAAAATTAATATAATCTCAATAGTATTATAAATTAAAATTAAAGTTGATAATTCAAGAATACATGTGTAGAACATCTCGATAATTTGATGTAACATAAAAATTAAATAATAAAATTTTTAAAATTAATCTATTAATTCTAATCATATTTAATCATTAATTCTAAGACCCTAACCCTAAGCATATAAATTAGATCAAAGCTAAGAAAATTAGTTTAAACAAAAGGCAGCCAATACACAAAACCTAATCAATTTAATAAAAACAAAATACAAAAAAAAAATTAAAAAAAAAAGAGAGAGAGAAAGTGAGCATGGTTGATAGCTATAAGGAATCTTGATATATATATTAAATGTCATCAACGTAGAAATTATCAAATTAATAGAGATACATACTGTTTTTTAGAATAGATAGAGATTATCAAATTATTGGAGATATATACTTTTTCTTGGGATAAATTTATATTAATTACCTGTAAGGACCAACTTTGGCTTAAACCCGGAACAGAAATGGACCCAGGCCCAAGAAGCCCGAACAATAAATTTATAGAGAGTGAGAGAAAATGCTAGTCTGAATCTAGGATAAAGATATTGGTATATAGCATTAAAAGAGAAGAGTTACACGCGTACAGATGCAAAAAGTATCCTCGGATATGTCATAGTATTGGGACTAAGAGTAATGAATTCTTCTTTTTTACTGTTGTATTTCTTCAACCTTTTACTCTCTTTTTCTCTTTCTTTTTCTTCTCCCATCATTTTCTATCTCCTTTTCTTTTTATCTTTCTTCGTATTATATACTATGATTTTTTACACCATTTCCTCCATCCACGTGTGGGTCAGGTGTTGGGAGTCATTTTTCTCTGTTTCCCTTGCCTTTTCTTGAACCTTCCATTCTTAGCTGTAAGGCTGCTTGTTCACTATTCAAGCATCACCTCCACATTAATGTGGCCAGAGACCAGAGAGTTAGCTGGGCAGCATTTAATGCGGGGGTAACAGTGTTGACACTCCATTTTGCAACCTGCATTTAACCTCACATGGAGGGTAAAAGGGTAATTTTGCCTTGGGAATATGCATCTTGATTCTAGCCATTAGATCCTTAATCTCATTTCACCAAAATGATCTTGATGTCGTAACGATCAAATCGACTGGTCATAAGCCCTAATCAGGCCACCAGATTGAAAGTTATCATCAAATCAAGTTTTAATGGCTGAGATGCACTATCACAAATTGAGTCCGACTATATGTGATTATGAACAATTGATTTCAATTGGTTATAAGTGTAATCAATTTGAGATCAATGATGTGTCATAATTTGATTGGTTAGGACTACATTTTATGGTGAGGTTGCATACACCTAATTAATTAGATAGTTAAACATTAATTATTCAATGAGTAATTTGTGCAATTATCTTTTAATTAGAGTAAATTTAGAACCAATTAAGTCTGAAATGGGAGTGATTGAAGCCATTTAATGTTAATTGAGAGCTAATTTGGGACCTATTAATGTTAATTGTGCTGAAACCATTTTCAAACAAATGACCTCTGCTCACCATTTCATCCATATCTCTCAAAATATTTTGAATTTGTGAATGAGGTTAATTTTCCCAGAAACTAGACATCTGGGGCTTCAATTTGAGCACAAGAATGAGACAATTCCGATCAGAATTGAGTTAGATATGATTTTTCGAAATTAGCTCTACAAGCTGTTACAGCAGTTGCGGGAAAACCGAATTTGGCTTGCTCCTCACTCCCACCAATCTTTCCATTTAATGCACCAGATTTCCCCCAAGGCTAAAATGAGGACTAGGTTCATGATTCTTTGTCAACCCTCATTAAATGGTCTTCCATTCATATTTTTTCTACCACTACTATATAAACCCCCCCTCTCCTTCATTCCAAGACAACAAAAAAACCCCCCTCTCTTCTCCTCTCTTGAGTTCTAGTGAAGTAGAGTAATCTTGTCATATCTTGGTCTTCCTGAGACTCAAGGTATTGAGTGAGACTCACTCTTCCTCTACTAACTCTTCTTTTCCTCCACCCTTAGGACCTCCCTCAAGAGTCTCCTCCTCCACCATATGAATTTTGCATGAAGGTATAATCCCTTTCCCTAATTTTTTTTTTTGTTGTGTTTCCATGATGAGAATTTAGGATTAAGGCATGATAGTAACTATTTAAATCCTCTTGAATATGTTTGAATGTTCTTAATTGTTTTTATGTGTTCTTCACATGTTCTTGATTGTTCATCACATGTTCATGCATAAACACTAGTTTTGATCCTAAATCCATATCAAAAATAGGAAAAACATGTTTGTTTAATAATTCTTTCAAATCCTTGAATCTAGGTTATCACCGTCCACACACATTCACTCGAATTTATTTTTCAATCCAAATGTAATGTTAAATAAATTGAATTAGGGTTTATCACATGCACACACATTAAATTCAACATGTAAATTGATTGACATATTGGATGATATGATATGAATGTTGGTCACCATAGTCTAGAAGACTGGTTTCACCAGGCAAGGTGGGTGCCTAACACCTTCCCATCTTGTAACATAGCCTCCGAACTTAGATTAAGGGTTAGTAGATCAAATGCTTATCCATGTAATTTTCAATTTTTAGATTGTAACTAGGAAATAAAGCTATGTACTTTATCTTAGATTGTATCTAGGACCAAACCCATGTAATTTTCCTATGATCAAATGTAAATTAAATTTCAAATTAATAAAATGAGGAATCTTTCAATTATGGTTTTCTTATTTTTCCAATAATTAAATAAGTGGCGACTCCATTGTAAAACCCCTAATCTAAGGGGGAAAATATAACTAGTCGAACCTCCATTTTGAGAGGCAATAACACGACTCCACCTATTCACGTGGGTTTGGCCCAACATCTCATAAAACGGGCCGGGGGCGCGGTCTCTCACAAACAGTACTTCCAGATATTTGTTTTCTCTCATTCTTATCACTTATCTGATATTTTCTCATCCCCTTTGTTGCAAGGTTTGTCCGAGACGTTACCTTAAGAGACTGATAAGTCTACTGGCCACCTCGGACAAACGTTCCAAGGTGGTTGTTGTCCTCGGACACGGTTAAATCCTACATAGGTATTCTTTACCTCTTTTCGGAGTGTAACTTTCATCTCTTCCTTTACTGGTCATTCTCGGATACTCTCTTATTCTCGGACTGGGTATTGGGCCCAGCCCTTTCTAATGCAGTCTGTACATATGAGACTGGATATTGGGCCCAGCTCTTTCCAATGCAATTTGAACACATGGGATCAATTGGCCCCCACATTACCTCTTGAAGAATTTGAATTGTGCTTATCCCTTAATAATCAAGTTTTGTACCTTGATATTCTAAAAAAATAATATTAATTTAATAATATTAAAATTGTGTAAATTTAGATGATAAATATTATCTAAATTAAATTTTTGTATGTTAAATATTATCCCTTAATTTAAAAAATATATCATAACAAATAAAACAATAATGTTAATCTAATTTTATTTAATGATAAGAATGAATTAGAGTACTGGTAGTATACTATTCATTTTTAGTTCTTTAAAAATCAAAAAATTTAATAAAATTTATGCAATTTGGTGAAGTCACATGACGTAACCACGGCGTCTAAATTTAACTTTTATTATATAAAAATAATAATATATAATATGATATGATATGATATGATATATATATCCAATTTTTAGATCACTTATCATGTGTAATAATTAAAATTATGTCAATATATTTGAATCACTCTAAAAAATTATCTAATGATTGATTCTAAAAAAAAATTATCTAATAACTAATAAGTATATAGGTTGTAGTATGATGCATCAATTTTTTATTTTTTCTGGTCGCTATATGTAAATGCTTTTCCTCC
Source organism: Quercus agrifolia (assembly GCA_029955455.1). Classification (NCBI taxonomy): domain Eukaryota; kingdom Viridiplantae; phylum Streptophyta; class Magnoliopsida; order Fagales; family Fagaceae; genus Quercus; species Quercus agrifolia. The sequence goes on along the minus strand of JARQAD010000001.1, from coordinate 89,455,722 downwards.
TTTGAATAGTTTTAAATTAAACATTGATGTGTTAAAACTATCACTTCATTAGTTTTAAGAATTTTTTTTTGTTTGAGAAGAAGTTTTAAGAAACTTTTAATCATGGTTTCTCAAAAAAATATTAATTTAATCATGAAAAATTCAAACTTTAATTAGTATAAATTAAAAAAAAATGCTGGATTTAATTCTAAAGATTTGAAATTATAAGATTTAAAATGTAAATATTGCTATAAAATTGTAAAAGGAGAAGTTAATGGATGATTCGATAACAATATTTTTAGAGAATTTTTGTGTGAAAAAAAAAAGTAACGAATTTTTTTATTATAATTTTTTATATTTCTCGTGAAAATTGTATAAAGCTTTTTTTTTAACAGTCTATTAGAAAGTTTCAAAAAATAAAAAGAAAAAAGAAGAGTCTATTAGAAGTTCTTTATTTGTTCTTCCTCTCTTACAACGACGTCGTATGATAATTCTTCGTGCGCGAAACTCCTAAAACCCTAGCAAAATCCCTACACTCAAAACGCAAGCTACAAGACCTTCCAAGCCCTAATTCCACAATCAGAAGCAATGGAAGTAGTGGTGGCTTCCTCTTCCATCGACGGCGGCATCGGCTGCTGGGACGTCCATACCGGCGCGGAGCAACTCCGTTACAAGACTTGCGTCTCTCCGCCTCATGGCCTCGCCTGCGTTGGCCAACGCTTCCTCGCCTCTTCTCAGCTCCGTGATCCCTCCGCCAACTCTGGCTGCATCCTCTACTGGTCTTGGTCTAAGGTACACTTCGGTTCAAACTATGCACACAACCTGTTTGACAATATGCCTCAATGAACGTCCAAACTAAATACATGTCTTATTTGTGTGTATAGCCTCAAGTAGAAGTTAGGAGCTTTCCTTCGGAACCAATACAGCCAGTGGCTGCTAACCGCGAAGGCACGTACATTGTTGGTGGAGGCGTATCTGGTGATATTTACTTGTGGGAGGTGAATTTCCTTTATATTATAATTGTTGAATTGGTTTCAGAAAAATTAGAACCATTAAGATTAGCATAGCTTAGCTCGTCAATGGTGAATGCCGCTGGATTACCCGGCAACTGGGTTTCTACGGGTGGGTCCAAAGGACTCTTCTTTAGAAAGGTTCCCTAGGGTATCAAAAAAACAAAAACAAAAACAAAATCATTAGCATAGTTGGAGTTCTATTTTTTCTTTTCTATTTATCTGAAGACTACCTATTTGATGCTTTAGGTTGCTACTGGTAGACAACTTAGGAAATGGAATGCTCATTATAGGGCTGTTACTTGCTTGGTATTTTCTGACGATGACTCACTGCTAATTTCTGGTTCGGAGGATGGATCTGTTAAAGTTTGGTCCCTCTTCATGTACTTCTCTCTCTCTCTCTCTCTCTATATATATATATATGTTTACTATATTTAGTTTGATTATTACATTTCTAATTATATACTCATGCTTTATTTATGCTTTCATTGACTAATGATTCAGGATATTCGATGATATGAGACGTCAGCGATCTGATCATCTATATGAGCACAATTTTTCAGAGCACACTTTGCGTGTAACTGATATTGTAGTTGGATATGGAGGAAGCAATGCCATTATAGTATCAGCTTCCACGGATCGAACTTGTAAGGTTTGACGTGCTCTCGAATGAATTATACTGTCTACAGTATTTTGTTAATGTAGTATTATGACATGTGCTGCTTTTTTTATGGCTTGGTATGTTAAGGTGGAAATTAACTGCAACTGTCAAGTGAGGTTCACCCACGCTTAAGTTATAAATCAGATATTTATTATTTGCAAATCATACTTTTTATAAGCTACTAGTTTAAAAACAAGAACCCTTTTGTAAAATAAATGGGCATAAGTTGTTTTGTACCTGCACTCACCCTGTGAATAAGTGGAATCAAACAACAGTCCCTATCAATCTACTGATTATTTTATCTTAGAATGTGGATGATTCACACTCTCGAATGTGTTTGTCAGCTGGCAAGTCCAATTTTGAACAAGACTAACGGAAGTTATATCTCTCCTCTCTAGGACTTATTTTATTAGTGACCTGAGTTCAGCTTCTGAAGAGTTACTTTTCATTCTTTATTTTATAGTGTCCTTGAAGGCTTTTCTTTCTCTATTATTGTAGTTTCAATAATCAATTTGAAATTTGGTTCAGTATATAACTTATATGATGTACCTTTTCTCAGGTGTGGAGCTTATCAAAGGGAAAACTATTAAGAAATATTGTATTCCCTTCAATAATTGATGCAATTGTACTTGACCCTGGCGAACATGTCTTCTATGCTGGCAGTAGAGATGGCAAGATATACGTTGCTGCACTTAGTGCTGAAAGCACCTCTAAAAGCAACTATGGGTTGCATATCATAAATTCATTATCAAATCACAGGTTTGTCTCTTTTTGTTGTTATTTGAAGTTTCACTAAGTTGCAGAAACAAATGAGTTATCTTTGCTACTCACAAGTTTTTATAATTGCTATCATCTGGTTTGATTGTGGGACTTTCTTTTGCTAAATTCTAAATATATCTGTTTGTTGCATTGTCCGGGATAAGTTTTGGTGATTGTAAATGTTACCTATATGGAAGTTACAATTTATGTTTTCATCATGCATATGGTTTACATGACTCTGTTTGAGCAGCCATGTTTTAACATTAATTTCTCTTTATTCCATGATTGGGGAATGGTTTCTGTAAAAATGTTATATATCATTTCTCTTTCCAATAAGTTTGTTGAGATAAGCTTACTTAATTGGAATCATGTTGAGGTTGAAATATTAGTGTTAGAGGTGGGATTGAATTAGATTTGGCAGTGGGTGGCTATTACCCTCATAAGTTTTCCATGATTTGGCCTCCAACCTTTTGAGATGCAGCTCTTATCAGTTAACTATTTAATAATGTTATTTTTGTTTTACCTCAAGCCCTCTGAGTCATATTCTATATTGATTATGGATTTCATGGTCTCTCTGAACTTCATTGCTGTAATTTGGTTTGTTACAGTCTGACAGTGTGGTTACTATGGATTTGTAACTCACTAGTTTTGTGATTCTATCACCTTTTATGACAATAGTCACAATACAATTGTACCAAATATTCCCTATGTGAATGTCATGGGAAATTTTTTTTTTTTTTGGGAGCAATCTCTTGATTATGGGCCTTTTAGGTGTAATCTGTGCTTCATTGATTATCACAAATACTTCATCGTTAATATATTTATCTGCAAATATATATATATATATATATATATATATCGTTATTTACTATTGCATTATCTCAAACTATTTCACTGGGAGATTGTTGATTGTTTTAGATAAGACTGTGATCCTTCATTAAGTTGTGTCAGCAGACTTTGCATTCTTGTTGGCCTCTAAGACCTCTGAATTCATATTCATTCTCTCTCTCTCTCTCTCTCTTTTGTTTTTCTTTTATTTTCTTTTATTTTATTTTTTATTTTTTTTCTTCTCTTCCAGCAAGGCTGTTACTTGCTTAGCATATTGTGCACGTGGAAATCTTTTACTTTCTGGATCGGATGATGGTATGGTACGAGTTTGGGACGCTAAAACTCACAACATTGTTCGTGTGTTCAAGCATGCAAAAGGTTTTGCCCAAGCTATATAAATAATTGCTTTCTTGTGTGCATAGGGTGTATGTTCATGACAAAGGAAAAAATAATCATTTATTATGTTTTAGTTCTTATTTATTTGTTTGTTTCTTAATCACTTCAGTGTATGTTTTTTTTTCTCTACTATGCTTATACCATCCCCTCACAGAAATTTTTCATGTAATAAACATTGTGCTCTATATATAGACACTATTTTTATCTTTAAATCTGTAGTTTTGATTAAGGACTTAAGTTAATCATTAAACTATTATTTATGATCTTGAAGCGAATGACATCATTCATGATCTGCATTGTTTACTTATGATTGAAAACTTAAACATACAGCTTCTAATAGAAATGTTACAATGTATTTGAGTTGGTGTATACTGGAATCGTTACAAAAAGTGTAGTTACCAAATCACTGTGTCTGGTCATGTTTCCTATACAGTAGATTTGAAGGCATATATTCTAAATCTAGTTTTGTTTTTTCTAAATCTAAGTGGCATTTCACCTATTATAGTATCTTTTCTATTTAAAAGTATGTATCTCAAAAACCTTTTAGGGTGCTTTTCAATTTGGTATTTCTATTAAAATTTTGCATATTAGTGTTTTTATGTAAGCAACATTAAGTACAAGTTATCAATAACCTCTCCCTGCCTCCACACACTTTCCCTTTATATGATTTTGACTCCCAAAAAAATGTGGTTATCTAAGCCATGTTTTGCTGTTCCCTTTCATGATGTGCAGGTCCTGTAAACAATATTCTTGTTGTTAGACCTGAGCTCAACTTTAATTTTCGGCCAAATTCACAAGCTTCCTCAAGAAGGCATGGGTCATTGTTACCACCTGCGCTGGATAAATATAGGAATCCAACAGATGAAGATGCAGACACTACGACTGTCATTGGTCTCCAGTCTACTTGCAGGAAATCAATAGATCCTTCATATTTCAGTTCGCATGTGATAAATAATCAAATCAAAGAACTTCAGGTTTCTTAAAATCTCAGTGAATGTTCTTTGACCACTTCATTGTCATGCATGTGTTTGTGTGTTTATTGTTGAATGTGCATGTTTTGTTCCTAGTTATGCTTTTTAGTCATCTGACTATGCAAATAGCATGATCTTACATGCATCTGAAATCCTGTCTAACCATTCTTTTGATGTATTCAGCAACAAGGTTCCTCTGCTGCTGCTGAAATGGAGACGGAAAGACTAAAGCTTGAGTGTACAAGATCTATGCAAATGGTTCAGCAGTGGAAGAAAATGTACGAAAACTTGCATCAATTCTGTGTAAATGAACTTTTGGACAGTGATCAAGCAGGAATCTCCAATGGAAACTCCACCTAAGATGTAGATGTTCTTCTCTCCTAACAGTTGCCCAGTTTAAAGGTACAATTAGTATATGGTTATTCTGATACAAAGGATATATTTTTTGTTTGGTATTATTTTTTCTATTTTTTATTTTCATTTTTGAAATTTTGATTAATTATTATTTAGGGTAATTAGTCTTGAATTTGACTCTCTCTCTCTCTCTCTCTTCTGTAGGGGATGAACTTTAATTCTGTTTTTAAAGTTATACTGCAGAGATTACTATATCCTTTGAATATGAATTTATAGTTCTGATGATTATTTAGTACATTAGTTGCACTTAAGTTCTGCTGGGTCTGATAGATGGCAAACTCTGTATTGCTTACATGCTATGGTTATTATAGAGTAACAAGGAAGTTTTACCCTTCAAAATAATTTCAATACTGAGCAAATTCTATAAATATATATATATATATATATATATATATTTTAAAAATATAAAAATGTGTTACATGGCCAGAAAAGGCATCATCAAAATCTTTCAGTCATGTTTGGTTGATGGAAATGTCTTTGGAGACCAACTTATTTGTAATTTTGTAGCATGATTTTGCTATTACAGGTTTGATTAAGATCATGAATGCTTTGAAAGACTTTCCGCATTTGATGTATAAACTGATATATGAGTTTATACGATTATCTTACTTTTTTATTTTTCCTGGAAATTACGTGAGAATTAGGATCAGAGTTTAAGACCTTGCGCGTGCACACATAAATTATATTCATGCTTTTTTAGTTCATAGCCTATTTGAAAAGATTTATGGCTTATTAATATGAAAATATTCTGGAGAGAATGAATGATTCCTCTCATTAAAATCCATACAGAACCCAAAACCTGCATCCATGACCAATAGGAATCGAGTACAATAGGGGTTCCCTTATAAATCCAAGACGAATACACAATTTTGTGCCACAATTACTCATCCAAGACGCGTGGTTTCACATGATTATCCCAAAAACATGGAACCGGGCTTTCTTACTTTATTGGTGGTTGTCTCATTTGTACAAGTAAAATGTATAAAGGGCCACCCCATTTATTTGGTAGTTAAATTCGTACTCCATGGTCCATTTATGGGGGGTCAGCGTTTAGACAACTTCCTCACTTCATTGGCTGGTGATGAATTTGAGATTATAAAGGTATTTTATCAATCTCTTAACAAGATGTGCTTTGGTTTGATAGCAAGTGTCACGGGTTCAAGTTTGGGAATCTAACTTCCCTAATAACTATTAGGGGTAAGATTGATTATTAATCACTTTTTAAAAACCTCATAAAAATGGGAGTTTTTGTATATTGGGAACCAATTTTTTTCCGCAATACTTTAACATAAATATGTGATTGGCTCTTAATTTGGTTTAGTTTCTTTTCCCTTAAACTATATATCAGAAACACGAGGTGGCCATCTCGTACCCTGAACTCCCCAACTAGGCGGGATCTGAGATTTGCTCTGAAATATTTGATACTTCAGATTTTATTATTATTTAGGCTAGGGGTAGTCATCTTCTATCTCTGTTCATTGTGTTCCTTGGTCTATGCGTTTAAGAAGAGGGAACTCCTTTCTAACTTGTAAATGAATCACGTGCATGGATGCAAACCATTAATTTAAACGAGATTAATCAAAATGTGCAAAGCTCAATATTTGCTTTTGTCACACAGAAAAAAGTCAGTGTGATCACAAATGTTTCATGGAAATACCACCAGCATAGGAAAAAAAAGGGTAAAAACTCTTTTACTCGATGTGTTTTTATAACTGAAAACGTGAAAAAACAGTGTGGAAAAAACACCGCCCAGCAAAAGAGTCGGGACAACCAAACCCCACCCCTACACTATTTTCTATCAAGGACTGTAGTGGTACCGAATGTTCAACGAATCAAACCAAACAAGTGGCAACAAATATGCTTTTACTCTCTGGCTTGTTCAATTAGGCAAGAGAAAATGATCATCCAAGATGAAAGTATTGAAAATCATGTAGAGAGACACAGACAAAGAGAGGAGATCAGAGATGGGACCATTTCTGAATACTGATTGTGAAAAAAACACTTTTTTTTTAAATTTTATAAAAGGGCTTTCTTTTTCTCTCTGCAGTTCCCGATGAAGAGGGATAGTGAAAGTTGGACAAGCAAGAATTATTATAATATGTTTGTTTTGCTTTGTTTGCTGTATTGTAATATTATCTACTAGTTTTTTAAAATATGCTGTGTGGAAGAGGGGATAAGGTGGTGTAACCGTACATGATAATATTGAGTAAATAAAATCCCACTCAACAACATCTTGGTCTCTCTCTCCTCTGCCTTCTTTTTATCCAATCGAACCTCTTCTCAGAGAACATGTTCCTTTATTCATTACTTCTTGAATTTTAAATACAATATATATATAAAAGCTATTATATTATGGATATGAAAGGGAAAGAAATCAGGTAGTTATAGCCACTGATTTCATGATTTGGGAGTGCTTTGAAATCAGGGTATTTTTAAAAATTGTTCTGAAAAAAAAAAAAAAAACATTTAAAACATATTTTTTAAGATTAAAAAAAAAAAATTGACTTTGGCTATTTTCAAAATAGTGTGTTTGTGGTTTCGGGAAAACAACATGCAACACCTAACTGCCAACATCACTTCTGTTTTCAAGTTAGGTAGGTGCCATAAAAACATGCTCCTTCAAATTTAAGGTTGTAACTCGTGTTTATGTATTGAAACATTCACTAATAATGATAATAAAGTGGTTTTTTTGAATCAAGTGGTCATCTTGACTTACAGGTTGACTATTATAAATAAGTTACTCGACACTACAATTAAAAAAATTATAATAGACACTTGCTACACAATAACACCTTATTAGAAGTTTAGATTCGACGTGAATTTTGATTGTACTTCGACTTTAATATATTAGTATATATGAAGGTTTGCAAATTATGTTAGTTTTGTAACCAAAATTTTTTTTTATAACATACGTATATTTTATTACTAGATTTTTTTTTTTTCTTCAGGTTGAAATGACATTCATTGTTAGGGTTTGGAATTATACAATTCCACGTAACTTTGTGTGACGTAATAGAAGTTGGAAGTCCATGTAAACCTAGTTCAATTGGTTTACTATCTTAATTGATAATGTGTAATATGTTCATTTATATTACATTTGTTGCTATAAAGACAGGTAACTGTACTCCATCGAATGTCCTTAACCTTTGGATGTAAAAGAGATCTAGTACTGTTCATCAAAAAAGAGATCTAGTACAACTGAGCCATTAATTGCGCTATTCATGCTCCATATTAAATATAAGGTGTGGGTTTGTTATGTGTACATATCAAACTTTTATACATTTAGGGGGGGATTTTTATTAGGCACATAGTTTGTTCTCATGAATTAAAATCGTGAGTTAAATTCACAATTTTAGTTATTAATTGAAACACACAATGTGGGTAATGTTATTTTTCTATACATTTGTATCGCATGTAGTGCTTTACATATATATTGTGTAGTTTTCTACTACACCTTCTTCTGTCTCTCATAGCATTTTACTACCTAGCTAGCATGGTAATGACAAAATTCTCTCTCTCTCTCTCTCTCTCTCTCTCTCTCTCTCTCTCTCTCTCTCTCTCTCTCTCTCTCTCTCTCTTAGTTAAATTGTATATTTGGTGCTCAAAATTTTCTCTTTATTTTAAAGTCATTCTCATACTTTAAAAATGTTTCATCGTAATTCCTATACAATCAAAAAAGCTATTATGATCATTTCATGGATGGAAAATATTGACATGAGAAAAAGAATTCATATCATGTCGTAACTCTAGCTCAAAGTGACTTCAGTTTTACGAATTCTATTTGTTATGTTAGTATTTATCATTAATCAAATGATGATAATGACCTTTATATATATAAAATTAAAAACATAACCTTGAAATAATGATAAAAGATCAAAGGACCAAAACCAAAAATGTAATTAACTCCCCTTTTCTTTATTTTTTATTTTTTTAAACTACATTTTGATCCTTGTAGTTTAGGACTATAACAAAGGGTTTCAAAAAAAAAAAAATAAATAAAATCATTAGTAAAATTTAATTTATTATTTTTAAGAAAATTAAAAACAATGTTTCTCTCTACCAAAAATGAATTTTGTCGTGTCATGAAGGACTGAACTGTGTAGCTAGCTAGCTAGCCTTCTCAAAACGACCCTATATGATTCCTTATCGACGTCTACATCATATCATCATCGATTAATCATATCATGAGGTGAATAGGGGCCCACTACTCTATATGTATTGAATGGGGTCCACAACTAGCTAGGCCCCACTGCCTAAATGTCATGGGTGATGATCAGAGGTTGAGGACGAAGAAACAAATAGTTACAACTTACAATATTGAATACCAATTTATATATATAGGTGATAGAGTCTGAATTCTGAAATGAAAAATTACTGCAAACCTTAAGAGAAGAAGGTTTCTGTATTTATGTAGGGCATTGGCTTTGCTGGCTACTTTGTCCCTCCTGAAATAGTTGGTTTCTTTGATGGAAAAATAAAAATTGGACCCTTGGAATTTGAAATTTGTATTAAACTACATTTACTTGACCATGTACTTCTCAATGACTCACCACTTGATTTTGTTTCCTTCCACCTGACCTACTCTCTTCAATCCTTTTTTCTTCCCCTAAATTTCTATTGCGTAAAAGAGTTCTATATACTGCTATTTTACTTTTCAAAAAAAAAAAAAGGAAAAAATATATATATACATACCCATCTTATCATAATGATGACAATTAAAGTATAGATAACTAATATCACTTGTCAGAATTAGTTGTCGAGTAATTTAGAGTTAACCCTAAACATAAAATGCCAAAAATATAATTTAGTCTTTAAGTTTATTTTTTAAACAACATAAGTTTAAGAAAATAAACTAACCTAAACACACAAGTATTGCGAAAGGAAGAAGGATTACAAAGGTGACAGAGGTGATTCATTCATCAAGAACTCTTCACACAAAAGTTTCACAAAAAAATTGATACGTTGTGTTTTTTGGCTTGTAATTTGGAAAAATTATTCCATGCAACCGCTGTATTATATCTTATTTTCATACAAATATTTTTGTGATATCATATAAATAAAAATTTTATGTGAATGACTCATATGTAGGATTCATTTTTATGTATAACAATATAAAAATTTGTGAAATTATTTATCCTACACTTTACTCTTCATTTATTATATGTTTAACTTTAACCAATTTCACCATAGGAAAATAGGTAGAAATTGATGACAAAAGGGCTGCGGAGCCTAATTTGGTAGTAGGTGGAGGCATTTACATTACAAGCCACAAGGCTTTTGCATTACAAGCCAATTTCTGACTTCAGTTTCCTCCTCCCCTGGGTAATTTCGTTGGCAATTCCAGCCAGCACATGAAGCAGGTTGCACAGAACCTGATCCATCTCGAAAAGCGTTCCCTATGGAGTAACACGACTGCACGAGGTAACTTAGCTTAGGCTTTTATTGATGCTGATAATGTCAGATACACGGTATTTTCGCAACTAATTTTGTGCCAGACCAACTCTTAGTTATAAAAGGTTATTGGTTTGAGAAATTCTTTTAGAAATTTTTTATTAAAAAAAGAATTTTTTTTCAGCTTTTTATATTTTTCAAAAAACTAATATTAATTTTTTTTTTAATTGTTCATTAATAAATGCTTTATAAACACTCGTTAGCTTGTTAAAAAAATTATATACATGGTAGGCTGAGATAAGAACTTATAATAAACAATTACAAAATTATTATAAAAAATATTGTATAACGATAATGGAACAAGTTGGGTAAGATTAGGGTCTCTACCAATTAGACCATTGCCACCTGTAGCGTTTTCCGACGGACCAAATGGCACCGGATTCCCACCGCTAAACCGGGAAAGTAATAGCATCTCATTTAAAAGGGGCTGGTGAGATTTCTGACCTGTCATGTGAGTGGGGCTTTTAGGTTTCTAAAAAAAAAGTGAATTTTAAGGCAAAGTTAGACTCCAACAGTTTTAAGACTGACTTCCACTCAATGCAAAATAGTGTTTTTCCTTCGCTGAATTAAATAATACAAGTACTATACGGTGGGTGGTAATTAAGTTAGGGGACACAGCTTTATACTACTACCAGTACTAGAATAGTACTCTGTACCTTATATTAATTTTTCTTATAATTATGGTGATAAATTGAACAAGACCCATATGAATCCACTCTAATTCTAATATCATTTTTAGTTTTTGCATATCTAAGCTTATTGCTATCAAACATCACTGAAAAATGATGCATGCACCATCAAAAAGTACTTAGTGGTTAGTCTTGGAATAGTTGGTAGATCTGAACTTTCAATTGGTGGGCCACATTGTAAAATCTTTCAACAATAGGGTGCTATATCCCTATATTTTGTTTATTTTCTTCCAAAATTTTTAATTTGTTGTTTGTTAATAACTCTGTTTTATTATCCTATTCTTATGTTATATAAGCAACCACTCATAAATTATATCATCCTATGAGGTTAGGTTTGTGGTTCTCAAGTCCTTATGATATCCATGAAATTTTGATTGTCAGTTTCCTTTCTAATATTTTGTAGCTACTTATTATATGTAATTCCTCACTGTAATCTAGTGTATAAAGAATGAGATAACACGTACTTACAAAATAATCAAGTGCTTAGAAGTCCAAGTCACCTTATATTTAAAAAAGAAAAAAAAGTTGAATTTGAAATCTCTTAATCTGGAATAAGAATTTTTAATTAGGAATGTAATTAAATTTCTATATGGACTTGGCCTTTTTCTTGGTCTTGGTCAGATCTAACGATTATTTTTCTCATATCTTGAAGACTTTGGCCCACAAGTTTAATGGTACAGATCAACAGAAGCCAGTGAGCATGCTTTATGATGCTCTTCGAGGTAGAGACAATCATGCACTCGTTTTGAACTTTTAATCTCAAACCATAAAAAGGAGTTTGTCACATAAAAAAGAAGGATAAAAGAAAAAATCATCGAATGAAAAGAAAAAGTGAGCTCAACAACTCTGGAAAAAATAAAAACAAAAACAAACAAACAACTTTGCAGTAGCAATAGGGCAAAAATTAGTGAAGCATTTTTATACTATATAATATTCAGCCACTTGTTATATATATATATATATAGTCTTTGCAACTAGATTGATAAGGGTCTGTTCCTGATATCACTATTATATTCGTTTCCCTTCAATTTCTTCTTTCTTACCCTTTTACTTCTTTTCCTTCACTGCACACTCTGATAAAACTCCAAATCTTCCATTCTTCTCTTTTATCTTCCCCATCCCTCTGTCTTTCTGCTTAATTCTCAGTTCTCAACCTTTAAATACTTCTCTCTCAAATTGCTCTTCCTTTTAGGACTCTTTTTCTATAGAGAGTTCTATAAGCCATGGACCATATGGAGCAGTTAAAGGCATCAGAGGACCAAATGGAGATGATGATGATGTTGGAAATGGACAAACTTCCTGAGTTTTGTGGTGCATACAATGATGTCAATGAGTTGCAACACCAGGAGTTTTCTGGTCCTAGTAGTACTAGCAATAACAACAATATTAGCAATATGTCGCATTACATGAATAACCCACAAATAAATTCACCACCTTCACCCTTATTTCTAAACCTCCCATCCACTAACACCAACCCAATTCAACAAGCTTCAACTCCATCATTCTTATCAGGTGCAAGGGCAGTTTCTACAGCAACACAGAAGAGGAATTCAATGGTGGCAATGAGAGAAATGATATTTCGGATAGCGGCAATGCAACCAATACACATAGACCCTGAATCAGTGAAGCCACCAAAGAGAAGGAACGTGAAGATTTCAAAGGATCCTCAAAGTGTAGCTGCACGCCATAGAAGAGAAAGGATAAGTGAGAAGATAAGGATTTTGCAAAGACTTGTCCCAGGAGGTACTAAAATGGACACTGCCTCTATGTTAGATGAAGCAATTCACTATGTGAAATTCTTGAAGACACAAGTGCAATCCTTGGAAAGAGCTGCGGCTAATAGACCCACTGGGATAGGGTTCCCTGTGGCTATGGCAAAAGCGTACCAAGCTCCTCATGCTCAAAATGTTCAGCCTTATGAAGATGCTTAATTAGCTGAAGAAGATGATTTTTTAGCTTCAGAATATTGATTTTTTCTAATGATTGATGATGATTTGTAAGGTTGTAGAGCGGGGCCATGCAATGCAAGGTTGATATTCTCTTTTTATCTTTAGACTTGTATTCGATCCATGTTATATAACAATAAAACTCGCTGAAGAGATAGCCCATTTTCCAAATTTGCCAGAGAATCTTTCTTTCCTCTTTCATATCTTTAAAGGTATCCAATCCATTCCTGTTATAGAAAAATTCGTTTTAAAATTGAACATTAACAAAGAATTCTTCTAACTTTTCATTTATATTTATATTTTTATAATAGAATGTGTGCATTTCTATTCTATACATTTTAAGTTGGAGAGAGAGGATAAGATTCAAAACTTTATTTGATCTAAAAGCAATTGGTATGATGTGCGAGTTTATTTTCAAGAAAAAGAAAAAGAAGAAGAAGAAGAAGACTTAACATAATAATCTCTATTTCATAAGATGTGACCTCCCAGCTGATTGTGTTATCCCTAAAAATATTATCTCATTCTAACATTTTTATTGTTGTAATTCAGAAAATGATAATGTTGGTGGGTTGATAGACTATGCAGCAGACTATTCATTTATGCCAACGGAGAAAAATCTAGCTAGGGAGTCTAGAAATGTCTATATTGGGGGACCAGTGTGTTGGGACTAGCTAGTACTTATTAGTACATGGAAATTTCATGCCTTTGGTTTCGGTTAGTGACACATGTATCATTCAAACCAAGAAACTTGCTATTCTAGTCTCCCATATGTACTAAAAGATTGAAAAAATTGTTTTGAACCATACTATTTGTCACACCTTAATAATATATGTTTATGATCGAAAAGTCACTGCTTTTTTTTTTTTTTTGGTCACTTCACTACTCACAATTCTATGTATATGTCGAAATTATGGTAAAAATTGTGGTCATGAACTTTGAAATGAACTAATTCCAGAACAGGGAATTACACGTGTTGGTTACAGCTCCGTGTAATGATTACACGTCTAGAAGACTGAGTAGCTGAAATGAAGGGCAAGAAAAATTTGATGCATTATTGGGTGAGTGTATCTGTATTCACATTCAATAAGGGAAAGATGCAGACTGAAGGCCAATCCCAAAAGGGAATACAAGAGAAATACACGTGAAAGTCTGACATTTCGGTGGTGCTTTTACGATTGAGACTTGGCAATGACGTCGTTTTTCGTTAACTAACACGTGATCTCAATCTGCATGGTCAACCCATTTGGACCTCTCTCCTTCTTACGTGGCTGTCCACGTTGTACATTCCAAATTAATGTTTTTTTTTTTTTTTTTTTTTCTTACTGCTACCATTTTTCTTTTTACAACTATTAATATGATGAATAATTATTGGTAAATAAAAAAGTAATACTGATGGTAGGTCTAGTAAGAGTTTACTATAATAACAATTTGTAAAAATATTATAAAATAGTTTGAGATTAAAACATTACACTTTTTTAACAAGACAAATTGATCTAACGGGTTAGGATGCATTTTTATTTTTATTTTTTCCATTTTATTCATTTCAAGGCTAAAAATTTATATTTTAAATCTAATTATGTACCAATTAGTAATTTGTACACTTTTAAACATTCATGAAGTAAATTGATTTCAAATAGAAGTATCATTTTCTGTATAAGGAGAGTTAGAATTCAAATTTTCCCTCTCATACATGGTGTAACAATTATAAATATAAATAAATGATTTGTCAATGTTAATATTTTTAAAATTGTTGATGCCCACTTTGGCAGAGAGGCCCAATAGCGGGAAGAAACCCAACCATGTGGGAGGAAAAGAGTTATTAAATTGAGAAGAAAACCATTAAGTCCGAATGACAGGAATAATGGATCATAGGCCTAGAAAAATAATAAATAGGCCTCAAAGAAAGAAAGCGGGCCTAAAAGAGCCCAAAGAAATAGAAGTAGTAAACTCATGAGCATTATATGAAATAGAAAGCAAGCAAGAATTGGCCAAAGAGGCTCAAAGTAATGAATTAAGTGAGTAAGGGGTTGGTGGAAAGCCCATGAATCCCAAAAGTAAAGGAAATGGTAATTTGGGCCAGGGAAGCCCGAAAGACTTAGCAAAGGCCCATGAGAGTAAAAATGGGTCGAGGATGCCCAAGAAAAGGAAACAGGCTGAGGATGCCCAAGGGAAAGAAGTGGGCTGAGGATGCCCAAAAGGATGAGATGGGCCAAGGAAGCCCAGAAGCAAAGGAATGGGTCAAGGAAGCCCAAAATAGTATGAATACTAGCCCAATGGTAATACTGGGCCAAGGGAATTAAGCAAAGGGAAAGTATACAGTAGGCCCAAAAGGAGCCTAGCAAGCACGAGTCATACAATAGCACAACAGGAATGACAGAAGTGCCAGCAGACCTATGAAAGGGGCAAAAGATGGATTAGAGAAAGAATAAGCCACAATCAAGCAAGGCCTAACCAAGGAAGGAAGTAAGACATGAAGAACGAAGGCTCAGGGAAACATTCACGCCACAAGAAGTCAAAAACAAGCAGCAGAATGTACAGACATGTCTTTAAGTCATGGCAAACGCATGAGTAGCAGACAAACCATGGACACACATAGAAGTAGAGCACGCACAAGGCTCAGACACAACTAACCTATACCCAGCCAATACAGGGGTGGTGGGCCATGGGTTAGAGGTAAGAGAGGGTATGGTCTGGTAGTGGGAAGAAGGAAAGATGAGTCGGAATCACTAGGTGCATGCCATGAGGGATAGTAAGAGAGAATGCCCACCCTTTTCTAGATGAGAATGCCACGGTGAGCAAGCAAACAAAATAAGACTCTTTGTTTGGTAATGAGGTGTGGCACGGCCAGCACAGGTAAGTGGTGGTGACTGAGCAGCTGACAGACCAGTGGGTGGTCTAGAAGGATACCCACACCCAGAAAAAAGCAGTTAAGGGGTAAAACAGTAAAAACTTTTCACGGCAAGCAGTATAAAAGGGCCTTCTGTTGTGTATAGGGAAAGGGGGGGATAGAAAAAACAAGAAGAATGGAGCAACAAGAGAGAAAAGCAAGAGTGAACATAACAACCCCACAAGAGAACAAGAAAAATAGAGGAAAATGTAGTAGAAAACTTAGAAAGAAAAAGGAGGAGTTAGAAAGAAACAACAGAGAGTAGACAAGAGTGTGAAAATAGGCATGCACCAATAGGCTAATCCATTTCCTCCCTATAAAAACCTACCCTCTATTAAAGATTAAGGAATTTGAGCATAAGCCATTTAGGCTCATTCTCTCAAAGTGGGTAATTTACATGACAGTATCTTCCTGTGAGGTTACCCACATTGAAGAAGTGGCTCCCTTCTTGAACTTAACCCTATAAGACAACCAATCACGACAGACTAACAATTTCTTCTTTCATTTTATTGATTAACCATTGGTGTTATTTCTCTCTTGTTATTATCATCTTATTTATATTACATTTATACTGCTACATTGCTTTACCTTTTATTTTATTCAATTTTTCGGCTTTCCTGCTGATAGTAAGTATACTCCCTTTTATTGTTGCTATATTATATCTGCCTGCTATAACCCTTTTGTAACAGTTTCCTCTGTCATAGGTATGTCACCAAAGTTTCAGTAAAATGGCCTTAGTTCGCGCACAAGTTGATTTGGAGTGTGTTGCAGCCAAGCCAATCCTGACTCTCCTACCCAAAACCTTTAGGTCTTAGCGTGACAAGAGGCAGCCCATCTCGTAGTTGCAAAAAGGTCCACCACAAAAATCAAACCATTAGATTACATGTTGTCTTTGTGCTTAACATGCATGCCATATTTTATAGTAATTAGATTTTATATATTATCTGATCAATGATGCAGGAGAAACAACTCCCCAGTTTTGCTTTTAACTTAACTTGAAGCGAAGATAAATCAGAAATGTTTGAGAACACTAAAACAGGAAGAAGAAATAAAAAAAGAACATCTATGATATAGAATTTTGATGCAATAAATTATGTCCCGCATTATAAATGGCAAGCTCAAAGTAAAAGTTCATTTTCCTTTTGTCAACTTTTCCTCTTTTCTCTTTAGTGATAAATAATGTCTTGCAAATGCGTTAGATTACCTTGAGAGAGTAATAACCACCTACACTCTTATTTTAAGAATAATATAAAATTATACATTTTATTCAGTTTTGTTGCCCTTTTGTACAACTTGAACAACAACAAATGTAAGAATATAGTACGTACATTTTAACTCACACAAGCTAGAAAATAAAGACCACGTACTACTACACCATAGCAAACTATAACAAATTTGGACTCAACAACTCGCTAAGAATTGTGTAGCATACAAATAATTTTATTATATAAACCTTATAAATTGACGCATCATAAATCATAAAATAATCATTAAAATATGGACAAACTTTTGCTATAAAATTGGTTGTAGTTTAAGGTTACAACCTTATTCAATATCTTTTTATTGGAGATGAATTTTGATAAATCCACCATTAAATTACATTTTTTTTATATATCCTTCATGCTTGCAATTTTTTTAGAAAATTATAAGTTAATAGTCATGTCATCAATAAATTGTTTAAATTGAAAGTTTTTGTAGTTTAAAATTATATATAAAATATAAGTTTATAGACAATATAGTAAATAATATTTGATTGACATAAAATTTGACATGTGTATTGAGAGCATAAAGAACATGCAATTCAATGGTTAAATTTTTAAAATATATAGGAATTTTTTATTTTATTGAGTAAAGTTGTAGTTTTAGGCTACAATCAATTTTATAGCTAAATTTTGTCTTTAAAATATTTATTTCTTATATTTTGAGTGGGTAAGAATCACACAAATCTCATCAATTTATAAGCCTTTTGTGATAAAATTTATAATTATTTTTTAAAAATTGAACTAAAATAGATGAGCTCCTTGACAATTTCAAATTCTTTATGGAGATGGATAGGTAACAGATTCTAAATATTTCCACCGTAACCCTTGAGTATTTTAGACTACGGTCTTGGACATCAATTCACAGACTACGGTCTGGGACATCAATTCACAAAATCAACAAATATATGCTGATGGTGTCGGCTAAAATTTCAATAAAAGTATTATATAAATAATACAAGTAATGTTATATTTATAACGTTTACACAACGGATATTAAGTGATAGACTATTATTAATTGTTACTAATAGACAAAAAAGTAATTTTAGTGGTGGATTTAAATTAGAACTAGTAACAATTTACCATCTAGACTTTATTGTAAAAATATTGTGGACATAACATTTCTCTAATAATAATAACTACTAATTTCTTAGTCTTTATTAAAAAAAGAAATAACAATAAAATATAAGTTATTTGCTAAGCACAAGCTACACATTCAAATCCCTCAATTGATGTTCTTCTTTTATTTTGTCAACCTTCAAAGAAATAAAACATAACTAGAGGCCTCACATCCCACCTTGACACCCTGTATTGCACTTTCTCTGCACACATAGCTCTTTAGCAACTTTGCTAATCTCTCTGGTCATACGCCGCAAGCTATTTTTTCCTGGCAAAGGAGCTGGTGTTAGTGGCACTAGATGCACCTCATCATCGTTGCTAAGCCAACCATGATAAGGTCGCCGTCTTCGGGTATAGGAAGACCATCTGGGGACTGGAGCACATGTCAAGTTTCAGCACCAACAATATTTGCTAAGGATGGGAGATAATTCTCATCATCTACAAAACAAGAACATAAATCACATTATTTAAAATTTTCATTTGCATATGCACTCGTAATATATATATATATAATCAACATATTTGGATTTCATCCTGTGCACATTGAAGACTGTTTGATGCAACAATTTGGTACAACTTATTTTCATAAGCTTATTTTGCTTAAAAAGTAAGCCTTTACATTATTCTCTTTTTTATTTTTAAAGTGAAGCTTTTTTTTTAGAAACAAACACACACACATAAGGAAGAGGGAAAGGAGTTCTAATACAAAAGCACACCACAACTCCACTCAAAAGCCATGGTAACTTTTAAAGGATGGTGTGACAAGTTATACTATACACAACACACTTTCTTAAGTAATGTGAGACAATTATCTTTTTTTTTTTTGAGAAACAAACACACACACACAATGGAGAGGGAAAGGGGTTTTAAAACAAAGGCACACCACAACTCCACTCAAAAGTCATGGTAACTTTTAAGGGAGAGTAAGACAAGTTATACTACACACAACATACTCTCTTAAGTAATGTCGGACAATTACCCATTCTTTTTTTTTGAGAAACAAACATACACACACAAGGGAGAGAGAAAGCGGTTCTAACACAAAAGGCACATCACAAATCCATTCAAAAGTCATGGTAACTTTTAAGGGAGGATGAGGCAAGTTATACTACACACAACATACTCTGTTAAGCAATGTGGGACAATTACTTATTCTTTTATGTGTAAAATGTTGTACATGAACAAATTAAAAAACAATAAAAAAAAATAGTTAGAGTCATTCATTTCATTTAAATTGAAAATAGTTTTAAAAATAAAACCAAATAACCAAGTTTAACATGAAAAAACAAAAAGCTTACAAAGTTCGTAAGTAGCTGATGCAGTGTTAGGAGCCACTCATTAGTCTGTGAAGCTGAGTCTGGAGCCTGGTTAATTAGCAACACAGCAACCACGCACGGCCTCTTGAGTTAAAGCAAGTAGGTAGTGAAGCTTCTCTTAAAGGCCCAGCAACCTGGTTTTTCCATTACTGAGAAGTCTGCACCTCCTGGATCCGTATCACGTTAAGAATCGTCCTTCAAATTTTAGAGAGTAGTAGTATGAGTGCAAGAGTAGGAAATGTCATTAATAATATGTTTTGTATTAGCTTTATTAAAGGTTGAAAGCAGAATCATGAATAGTAGTACTACATTTTGTACAATTAATAAAAGTTTGCATGTGAACATCATCAGGACTTTAATCATGTGATGTATGTTCTTGTTTTTGCATATGGTGTAGGATATATCTTCCATTAAATATTGGTTTCAAACTCAAATCACCTACTATGATATCATAATAAATTCATAGTTGTCGTAAAATATTAAACTAACAAAAAATAAGATGACTTTAATTGAATAACGTTATCGAATACAAACAGTTCTAAAACTCTAACAATTCCACATGAGACTTGGAACCCAGATGGTCTTCCTTATCATGGCTGGATAAGCAATGACTAATAGGTGAATCTAGTGCGACTAACACCAGCTCCTTTGCTAGAAAAAATAGCAAAGTTGCTCAAAGAAATCGATGTGCAGAGAAAGTGCAATACAAGGTGGGGATGTGAGGTTTCTAGTTATGTTTTATCTGTGTCTTTATGACATGAAGGTTGACAAAACAAAAGTGGAATATCAATTGAGGGATTTGAATGCAATCAGCTTATGCTTAGCAAAAAGCGGTCATTACTCATTTTGTTTTAGTAAAAGAGAGTGCATCTACTGCAAGCCAGAGAGATTAGCAAAGTTGCTTGATGACAAGATGGACTGTGAGATTAGCTAAGTTGCTTAAGAGCTAGTACTTTGGATTTTGGAAGAGAAAGTGTAAGGGCAGACACGGCGGGGTAAGTGCCGGGGTTTTATGCATCAAAACAGAAGGAAATGGGTTTGAACGGAAAACAGGGGAGGAAAACTCCAACTGGGAATTATGGGGAAGCCAGTGGAAGGGCAGACACGGCGGAGAAAGGACGAGGTCCGGTGGAGGAGCCGTTGGGGGGCAGTCCGACTGTAATTAATACACATGTTAGGGCTGAAGACGTTATGGATGTGGCTCTTAATGAGGCAGCAACGGGTGAAAACTTGGCTTCAATACAGGCGGTTAAGGGAGCCGGATTTTCAGGGGATTTATTCAATGAGAAAATACGTGAAATTGATGCAGAGTTGGAGAAGTTTGACCTGGAGAAGGAATTAATGACAGATGCTGGAGTAAATGAGGAAACGGATTGTCACAAATTTGGAAATACCAATATTTGTGGGATTGTGACAGAGGAAGCCAATCAAGAGCTGGCGGCGTGGGAAGTTTTAAAAAAAACACAACAGCACGTGAGGGCAAATGAAGGCTGCCCTAAGGGAGTTAAACACCACGTGATAAGGGAGAAAAATAACCATGCGACAGTGGAGAAAAATAAGGAGCAGGAGACAGAAGTTGGGGTGGCCGTGAAAGCAGCAGCAACATGGAAGAGACTTGTGCGCAAGGATTTAACGGACCTAGTGGTGATTCCTCCCTTGAAAGCTCTGAAACGCCCAGGTACTGAATTGTCCAATATTGAGTTACCAAAGAGGAAGAGGCAGGTTTCTCATGATGATCAAGACAACACAACGAAATTGGCGGGGTCTGATTTTCAGCCCTGCCAGAAGCAATGAATATTTTATGTTGGAACTGTCGTGGGCTTGGGAACCCACAGACAGTTCAAGAGCTTGGAGACTTAATTCGGGCACAAGATCCCTTAGTCGTGTTCTTAGCCGAAACATGGCTTGACAAAGCTAGGCTGGAGGAAATTAAAGCTTACTACAAATTTGAAGGCTTGATAGAAGTTTCACGAATTAGCAGAGGTGGGGGGGTGGCTATGTTTTGGAAAGAGGGGTGCAATATTTCCCTTGATACATATTCTTCAAACCACATCGATGTAATCATAAATAAAGGAAAAGTTGATGAGTGGAGATTTACAGGTTTCTATGGCGAACCCGATACAAGAAGTCGTGATGAGTCCTGGGAGAAATTGAGGAGATTAAAAATCAAATTTAATCTTCCATGGTTATGTGCAGGTGACTTTAATGAAATTTTGAAGGCTGACGAAAAATTGGGAGGAAGGGTTCGGCCACCTAGACAAATGGAAGCTTTTAGGGAGATTATTGATGAGTGCGAGTTTAAGGATTTGGGTTATGTGGGAGGAAAGTTCACATGGTATAGAGGTTCTAGAGGGGGTAATACAATTTGGGAAAGACTTGATCGTGCGGTTGCTACCACTGATTGGATTGAGAAGTTTCCGGCAACAAAAGTGGTGCACCTAGAATGTGGCTCTTCGGATCACAAGCCAATTGTCATTCTACCAAAAGGGGTTCAGATAAAAAAGAAAAAACCATGGAGGTTTGAGCAAATGTGGCTGGAGGATGAGGGATGTGGTGAGGTTGTGGATCTTGCTTGGAGGAGAATTTATCCTGGTAATCCGATGGCTCAAGTGGAGGGTAAAATAAAGGGGTGCCAGGCAAAACTTAGACAGTGGAGCCGAACCTCCTTTGGGAATATTACTCGCTCACTACAAGAGAAAAAACAGCAGCTCCAGCAGGAAGAGCAGCGGGCAACCAGGGGGGGTACGATGGAAGTAGTAAACCGGTTGAGATGGGAGATTAATGGCTTGTTGATTAAGGAGGAAAAGATGTGGAAACAGAGGTCACGGGCTTTGTGGTTAAAGGAGGGTGATCAAAACACAAAATTCTTTCACAATAAGGCCTCTCATAGATACAAGAGAAATAGAATTGAAGAACTGAAGAATGAAGCGGGAGTGGTGTGTACTAATGAAGAGGAGATAGCTAAGATTTTGGTTGACTACTACCAGAACCTCTTCACCTCGGCTTTGCCATCAAATTTGGAAGATGTTTTGATGGCAGTTCCCACGGTTATTACAGATGAACAAAATTCAATGTTAGCCGCTGAATTTGTTAAGACTGAGGTGGAGGAAGCGTTACAACAAATGGCACCGCTGAAGGCACCTGGACCTGATGGCTTACCACCTTTATTCTATCAGAAATTTTGGCCTTCCATTGGTGAGGATGTTTCGAAGGCAGTTCTCAACTGTCTAAATTCAGGTTCAATCCCCTCCTCCATAAATCGCACTTTTATTACTTTAATTCCAAAAGTTAAAAGTCCATCTGTAGTTTCAGAATTTCGCCCCATTTCCCTTTGTAATGTCATTTACAAAATTGTTTCTAAGGTAGCTGCAAATAGGCTCAAAAAAGTCCTGCCATTTATTATTTCTGACTCACAAAGTGCTTTCCAATCAAATAAAGCTATTTCAGATAATATTTTGGTGGCTTTTGAGTTGCTACACCATATGAAGACACAGAAGTCAAAAAAATCTGGCTTTATGACCCTTAAGCTAGACATGAGCAAGGCGTATGATAGGGTGGAGTGGCGGTTTTTGATGGAAATAATGAGGAAGATGGGGTTTTGTGATAGGTGGCTGAAACTCATTCATGAGTGTATTAGCACGGTGTCCTACTCAATCTTGGTAAATGGGGAACCAAAGGGTGAAATTCTCCCTTCTAGGGGAATTCGCCAAGGGGACCCATTGTCACCATATTTGTTCTTACTATGCTCGGAGGGGTTAAATAGAATGATTCAGAAGGCTGCAAGGGAGGACACTATTAGAGGTTTCTCATTATGCAAAAATGGTCCAAAGGTTACTCACCTATTTTTTGCAGATGACAGTTTATTATTTTGCCGTGCCAGGAGAGAAGATTTACAAGCCATCCAAAACATCCTCACTAGCTTTGAGCATGCATCTGGCCAAAAAATAAATCGTGAGAAGACAACACTCTTCTTTAGTAAAGCTGTCCCTGACGAGATGAAGAGAGAAATTATTGATTTTCTAGGGGTTGCAGAAATTAAGGAGTATGAGAAGTATCTTGGGCTGCCCGCTGTTGTGGGAAAAAACAAGAAGGCGAGCTTAAATTACATTAAGGAGAGGGTGTGGGCGAAATTGCAAGGTTGGAAGGAGAGACTTCTGTCTCAAGCGGGAAGAGAAATACTCCTTAAGGCGGTGGTGCAAGCGATCCCTACTTTCGCAATGAGTTGCTTTAAATTGCCGGTGAGTTTATGCAAGGAGATTGAAATGCAAATTAGGAAATTTTGGTGGGGGGGTCGGGGTGGCCAAAGAAAAATTCATTGGAGTAGTTGGGAAATTTTGTGTAAGCCGAAATCTGAGGGAGGAATGGGATTTAAGGAGTTGGTTAGGTTCAATGAAGCTATGTTGGCAAAGCAAATTTGGAGACTACACACTGACAAAGAGTCCCTACTGTACAAGGTGTTCAGCACCAAGTATTTCCCTTCCGGGTCAGTTTTTGAAGCAAGAAGCTCCAGGGGTTCTTTTGCTTGGCAAAGCCTACTCAAAGCGAGACATATCATTAAAAAAGGAATGTTGTGGAGGGTTGGGGATGGCAGGCAGATTCGGGTCTTCCATGATAATTGGATTCCGGGTAGTTTCTCAACAAGTGCGGTACCACGCTCTCCTGACCTTGTGGATGACTCTACTGTTTCTTCACTCATAAATCAGTCCACAAGGGAGTGGAATGTGCAGCAGATTGACCTCCTAATTGCACCATTTATGGCTCAGAAAATTAAAGCCATTCCTCTGTGTAATTTGATGTGGAGTGACTGCATTGTGTGGCCAAGAACTAGGGATGGAGAGTACTCGGTTAAGACTGGTTATCAGTTGCTGGTGGAGTCAGATAATAGAGGTGAGGCGTCGAGTTCAAATAGTGATAATTTAAGGAGTTTCTGGAAGGGAATCTGGAAGTTGCAGGTTCCAAATAAAATAAAAAATTTTTGCTGGCGTGCTTGCTCCGAATCTCTACCTACGTTGGCGAACTTGCACCGGCGAAAGGTGGTCACCTCTCCTATTTGCACCAGCTGCGGAACAAGCAGGGAAACAGTGGTACATGCGATTTGGGAGTGTGACCAAGTTCAGAATTGCTGGGGCCATGCTTTCATGATGCTGAGACAAGATTCGCTGCAGTGGAACTCACTCACGGACTTGGTCTCTGCTGCTCGAAAATTGGAGGAAGGCCCGGAACTGTTCACGGTGATGGCTTGGCTTGTTTGGAGCAGAAGGAACAAACGCCACTTTCAGGAAAAGTGTATGCCACCTGAGAAAATAAGGGATGCGGCAGAGTCAATTTTAAAGGAATTCCGTGGCAGCCAGCA
Organism: Quercus agrifolia; assembly: GCA_029955455.1. Lineage (NCBI taxonomy): Eukaryota > Viridiplantae > Streptophyta > Magnoliopsida > Fagales > Fagaceae > Quercus > Quercus agrifolia. The sequence goes on along the minus strand of JARQAD010000001.1, from coordinate 89,430,684 downwards.
GTACAGGTCGGAGAGAGCTCAACGTCCAACTCAGCGCTGGGTACCACCTGAACCGGGAAGCTACAAAGTTAATTATGATGGGGCATACTTCGCTGAGGATGACGCAGCTGGTATTGGCGTCGTGGTGCGGAATGAGCTGGGACAGGTCATGGCATCCCTTGCCGAGAAGATTGCCATGCCACCAAGTGTGGAGAGTCTTGAAGCTTTGGCAGCAAGGAGGGCTATGGTCTTCATGGAGGAGTTAGGATTGTCTAGGGCCAATTTTGAAGGTGATTCGGAGACTGTTGTAAAGGCATTGTCAAAGGGCTGCCCAGACCGGTCGTGTTTTGGGCATATTATTAAAGACTGTATGTCCCTAATGGGTTGTTTTCAAACCTGTTCTTTCTCTCATGTGAGGCGGCAGAGCAACGGAGTTGCCCATGCTTTAGCTAGGAGAGCGAGACTGTCTTTCCCATTGTTAGTTTGGATGGAATCTGTTCCACCAGACATTTCTTATTTAGTGCATGTTGATGTAACAACTTAAGTTCTTAGTTTCAATAAAATGATTTTCATTCTCAAAAAAAAAAGGTGGGTTGTGAGGCTCAAGTTACGTTTATCTCTTTTTAAAGACTTTAATTTATGGTTGTTTCCGTGTTATTACTTAATAGCATTTGGTAGATTAATAAAGATGAGAATAAATTGTTGAGTTTCTTAAGTTAGATTAAGAATAAGTTCTTCTTAAAAAAAAAAAAAAAAAAAACTTAAAAGTTTTATTTTGTTGCATAGGATTAGGATAAGAATGAAAGGTTTTTTTTTAAATTATTTTTTTCAATGTTAGATTAGGAATAATTATATCTTATCTATGACTTTTTCCATTTAAAATTTTAACTTTATCTTTTAATGCTATATACTCCGGAATCCTATTCTTCGTAGTTCTTACTTTTAGAGTAACTATATCATGAAAATTTTAAATACATACCAAAATGGTAATAGTCCACATGTTTGTTTAGATATTATTAGGTTCTAAGACTTTAGGAACTAAATGTATTAGAACTTCTCTTTGTATATGTTGGCAAACCATGATCAAAATTGTAAGGTTGAATTTATTCAATCATGTGTTAGCTTTATTCCATGCCAAATTTTTTTTATAATTTAGCAATTAAATACCCTATATTTAGGTGTGAATAATGTAAGGGTTGTGTGTGAGAGTATGAAAAAATTCAAGTGTGTGTGCATTGGAGGATTCTCACGATTGGATCTCGCGAGTGACTCAGGACTGGCAACTCGCCAAAATGCCACATGTGTGAAACATGCAGGAAGCTGAAGGGTCACAATAGCTGGAACACTACAGGATAAAAAGTACAATCTGGCATGACAGTTATCTCGTGACTCAAACTTGCGACTCATCCTACTAGCGAGACTAAGTCGCCAGAATGCCCTGTTATGTAGAAAAAAATGATATTTCACATTCCTCATGTACACTACTATAAATACCCTTATACCCACAAAATGTAGAGAGCTTCCAGAGAGAATTTTGAGAGAGAAACCCTAAAGAAAACCAAGATTGACTCATCCATAATCTTTGCCTTTTGATTCTCTAAATACCTTTACTCTCACCCTCTCCATTGACATACCTTTGAGAGGTTCATTAGCGAAATCCTTATCCTACCATACCCATATCAGTGAAGAGGTATTTTGGTGCTTGGGAAGCAGTTCAAAGAGGACCAATTCGTTTGGTTGATGCAATGGGCTTATTGCCAATCGGGAAAGTTAGAGAAATTACGGTTAGGCTTAACCAATTGGTTGCAGGAGCTTGGAGGGCTCAAGTACATTGGGTAAACTAGGCTTAGAGGGTATTTTGTTATTCATGTACTCCAACTTTATTCTCTACTGGATCATTTCATTGCTTGGAGGGCGGTGAAGAGGTTTTTCACCGAGTTCTTCGGTTTCCTCTTCGATAACACGTGCCGATATTACTTTGTGTTTGCATCTCTCTTTCCTTACTCTTTACCTTTTAATTGCTGCTGTGTTTGTGATTAATTATGGTTTAGAGTGTTTTACCAATTTGGGTTTAGCTTATATTCATCATTCCACACATATTGTTTGTGTATAAGCCTGTGTTGGTAATTTTGAAATTGGGGGTCTAAACATTCGTTGGTGTTTTATACACTAATTGAATTTTCAAAAACAATAAGTCTAGGTTTAGGCTTGCTTAAATTTTGGTTTAATGTAAGTTTGGAATTGAGTAATTGCAGGAAATTACTGTTCTATTTCTGCAAGGCTCAATTGATCAAAGAATAGACTCGATCGATCAAAAATCGTGGATTAGGAATTTTCTGTAGAATTTTCAAACTAGCCTAAGCCTAACACACATGTAAGGTTAAGTGTTTTATTCCTAGTATATAAAGGAAACCCTAAGCACGTTTTTATAGGGTTTTTCAGAAAGAGAAGAGTGTGCCTCGCTCTTTTGTAGATCTAGGGTTTTGTACCAAAAAACTCTCTAAAGTCTTTATAGTGTTGTGTGTTGAATATTCTGTGAAATCTGAGAGATGTTTACCTTCATACACACATATAGAGTTATCAAGATAAAGATTCGCGTCAAGAACTTGATGATCTCTTCAGTTGTTGCATAAAGAACTATAAAGAAGATCTGAAACCTTTAAGTGAAGTCTCAAAGTCACAAGTAGGAGAACTTGTGGATGTTGCAAATCAAAGAAAGAAGTAGTTTGTGGACTCGGAGTTGTCACGTGGTTATGGTAGTAAGTTTTTTACTCGAGATAGCAATAGGATGTTAGTGGTCTAAGTCTTATTATAAAAATTTCAATTCTTTCATAGTGGATCTGTTTTTACCTTAAGGATAGCTAGGTTAAATCCTCTTCAAGTTTTTCACTGGTTAGGTTTTCCTAAGTTATCATATCTTTGTGTTCTTTATTTTTCCATATTATATCTGTTTTACACATGTTGGTTTAACCTAGATCTAATTAACGAACTTGTTAATCAACTTGGCTTACAACTTGTGTTAAGGGGTCTAAAAATGTATAGATATTACTATTACGAAGCTAAATCCAAATATCCAATCTAGTCATTTCAAAATAGATAGATGTGACTTAGAAATTTACTGTAGAATACAAGAGTTACCCTAAAACTCTTTAAAAGACGTTAATCCATATATTTATATGAAGGGAAGCCAAGCATCCCCTTTTATGCAATGTTTCCCTCTGTTTGTGAGGGGCCATCCAACATAACTAATCTAATTCAATCTAGAAGATTTAAAACGAAGTTTTAAAATGTTAATGACCTATCTTAAAAAGAAAGGGGAAAAAAGGAAACAAGAAAAGTCAAGCAAGCTATTAGAAACCCCATGTGCAAACCTCCCCATGGGATACATCCCCCTTAGGATCCCAACATGAAAGTTTTCTTCTATCAGTGTGAGCCCCCTTTGTCATGTTTTTACATTACATGAATCCTTCCACCCCTAAATGAAACTTTATCCCTTCAGACAAATTTGTTTGTGTATATAATATATGCTTATATCGCGTCAAGAAAGTATAGAATCTGAGTATAATTCAAATCTTTATTTAAGTTGGTAGATTTCAATAGTCTATCAATAAGCAATAAGCTTGTCAAGAATATTATAACTCAATTGGTTAGTGCATCTTGATGTTTTTAACAGACATTTGTAGTTCAAATTCTCCCACGGTCCTACCTCCAATTATTAAATTATTAACAAAAAAAAAAAAAAATAATAATGAGCTTTGAGTTTTTGAAGTAGATTTTTGAGCAATTAGGACAAATATCATAATTATTTCCTTAAAAGGAATCAATATCATTTCATAAGAGATGGCATTTAAAGAAATTTGTATTACATATATATTCTGTAAAATACCTAATAATTACTCAGAATATATTGCTCTAGATTTAGTAATGAAATATTTCAAACAGTATAGACTGATTTGGAACGTACATATATATATATATATATATTTGATGGGTACGTACATATATTGAACTGTATGGAAAAACAAAAGAAGTAAATGCGAAAAACAAAACCAAAAACAAAAAACGACAATTAAACATATTGGTTGTTTGGATTAGATTTTGTGGGCTATTCAGAAGAAGCACACAATTAATCTATTGGGCCATATTCTTTCTTACTTTGTCACTTTTGATAGGTGGGATGTATTATGTATACTTTGCTTGTAGCGGCCCCAGTTTCAATAATACTTATTTTGTTTTTTAACCCAAAAATAAATAAATAAATAAAAGGAGGAGATGTATTTTTATTTCGTCTACCAACCCAATCATTTTCTAAAACTTCTTATGCAAATTTTTATGATTATATTTCTAAAAACGTGACTATTGAAGAATGATTATATTTTTTCATCTGTCAACTATTAATGATATTAATTTAATTTCTCAATTTTTAAAATCAAGTCAATTTTATCATTACCCCTCCTCATCATTTAAATTTTAATGGCATTGAAAATTGTAATTGAATTGATTTCAATTTTTTATTTTTCGTAATAACCTTTTAAGGTAAACTCTATTTTCAGAAACTAATGTGTTAAAATTTAAATAGAGAGAAGATATAAAGATAAAATTTATTTTTTATTAAAAGTTTAGGAAGTAAATTGACTGAATCATTAGTGATTGAACTATATTGACACAATTTAATATTTCCAAAAAAAATATATACCTTTTCACCAATTATATTATCTGTACAAATATAATGAAATCTAACAAGTGACACTATAAAATTCAAAGACAATTTTTTTTTTTTTTTCCTTCATTGACAAGCAATCTGTTGGTGCAGATACACATAAAAGGCATAATTATCTGGAAGGCAGGCCATGTTCTTTTCCACTATGATCAGTGGACCATGGGATATTTTTTTTTTTTTTTGCATCTTTTTTATGCATACCTTTTTAAGGGACTATTGAGTGATTGCCCTTGTCTCACGTGAGAGGAAAATCCTATCCACGTTCAATTGGGTCCAACCAACAGTAGGTGAAGGTCCAAGAGATGAGATCTGTGGGTTTAAGGTTATGAGTTGGGCCTTTGAGGAATTTAATTTTAGGATTTTTTTTTTTTTTTTTTTTTTTGTGGGTAAAACAATGAACATTAAATATAGTGAAGATATTGTGAATTCATTATGTAACCTAAAAAATAAATAATAAAAGAAGAAGAAGAAGAAGAAGAAGAAGAAGAAGGTAACTGTACTCCTGGGCTTGGGTTTGGTTGAAAGTACATATTACAGGAAGTAGGAATCATCCATTGGATAGGCTTGGACCTACCTTTGGTAATTACTATGAACATATAAATGTTATCTTTAGGCAGTTACTCATTTGTTTTAAAGTTATTATTTTTAAATGAATTGCATGAGATTGATTATACTTCAAGACAAAATAAATAAATTAATAAGTTAATTTTTATTTAACTATCCGATCAAGCACATGGTAGTGATTAGTTTTACATAAGCTAATGTCCAAATTATATTGTTTATTTTCTTGATAAGGATGTCCAAGTTATAGTATATACCATATAAAAAAGTTGTTTCATTCACGCTCCTTATGTCATATGAGGCACTTTAAAATATTAAAATTATTATTATATTTCTTTGAATGAAACTCTACAAAACTGATTAAATTTGCACTACCAAAAGTTTTTAGAAGATTCAACTTCATATATGCATTTGTCATAAAATTTACAATGGTTTTTGCTCTTTATTTTTATTGTCTATTTTATTATTTATTTTTAGTTATATTATTAAAAAAAAAAAGTTTACATATATGATTTCTCCTTTTTTTTGTTGGGGGGTCTTATTTTTCAAATTTTGCTTTAGGCTTCGTTTGGAAAGAGGGAATGGAATGAAATGGAAAGAAATGAAAAAAATCATTTTAGAATATTCTTCTATTCCCTTGTTTGGGAGTTTTAATGAAGGGAATAGAAAGCTCATCCCCTTGTTTGGGAGTTTAAGTAGGAGGGAATGGAATGGAATGGATAGAAGGGAACCCTCATTCCTCTCTATTCCCTTAAAACCTTAAATTTTCATTCCCCTCGAAATTGGGAGGAGTAGGAGGGAATGGAATTAGATTTAATAATTTTTTTACTAAAACTCCCAAAATACCCCTATATATTCAATTCTTTATTTTAAAATATGGGTCTATTAGTAATATTGTCATAAAATGATTCCATTCCATTCCCTCCATGTTGCTCCCAAACAAGATTACTTACGTTCCATTCATTTTCATTCTTTTCCATTCCTTTAATTTAAAACATCAAATCAAGGTTACTTAATTCAATTCCATTCCATTCCATTCTTTTCCATTCCTTTCCCTTACTTAATATATTCCTTTCCATTCTCTTATTATTATTCCATTCCATTCCATTCCCTTCCTTTATGAACTCACAAATGGAGCCTTAGTCAGTTTTTGTAATTCCAAATCAATACAAATGAAACTCCTGTAAATTGGGCCCTTCTTGGGTCCACAATAAATTTTACGAAAATGTGCTTATATAAAACTAGTCACTACCATGTGCTTGATCGGATAGTTAAATAAAAATTTATTTATTAATTTATTTAGTTTGTCTTGAAGTATAATCAATCTCGTGCAATTCATTTAAAAGTAATGATGTTAAATAAATGAGTAATTACCTAAAGATTACATTTATATGTTCATAGCCTATTAGCCTTCATATTTAGAAAGACTTTTACTTAAATTTAGTGGGGGATTGAAGTGGACTGAAATCTATAGTGAAGTTTTTAAGGAGCCTATAGTAACGTTTTAAAGACCTATAGTGGCGTTTTGAAACTCGAGCTCCATGAACTCGAGTTATAGGTAAAAAAAAGAAAAAAGAAATTGCATGTAACTCGAGTTCATGGAGATCGAGATCTAAAATGCCACTATAGTTCCTTAAAACGTCACTATAGGCTCCTTAAAACGCTATTATAGGGGTATATATATATATATATATATTTAAACTCGATTTTGAGAAAATCGAGTTTCAAAAGAAGGACATTTCCTTAATTAATTTGGGAAATGGGGCAAAATGCTAGTTTTTTTTTTTTTGAAAAGGGCATTTGCCCATTTTCTCCATTTATTTAGGATGTTAATTTCTTGGAGATTCCAAGAAAATAGGAATTCATAACATAAATTTTTATATTAGAGTTGGGGGTTTTTACTATTTCAAAGGTTTTAACTAAATGAGACTATAATTAATTTAAATAATTATAAATATGTCAGCTTTCAAGTTACATTTAGATTTAACCCTATTGTTTTTCTTATAATAAATGAGAAAAATAGTTATTTGATTTCAGATTCATTTCCAAGAAAAGACTGGATAGTGGGTACTATGGCTGAATTATAAGGCTCTGACTAGTCAAATAAATTTGTGTTTAGACTGTTCAGTGCATTTGCATATTTGTCTGAACAAAAATGCATAGAGCAATTTGCATATTAAAAACAAGATAAATGTCTCCTTTATCTACATACATGGCGTGCCCAATGCGCAGCAACAACAATTAACAAAATCTATAGAGCCCATTGATAACTTTGTCAAAGAAGAGATTTGACTGAGAAAAACTAAAAACACAAGCTAAGAACACCATGACATTCAGTGATTATTAACGTGTCAAGGCTATCAAGCTAATGACTCTGTCAAGGAAGAGATTTGACCAACAAAAACTACATGAAGTATAATCAATCTCGTGCAATTCATTTAAAAGTAATAACATTAAACAAATGAGTAATTACCTAAAGATTACATTTATACGTTCATAGCCTATTAGCCTTCATATTTAGAAACACTTTAAATTAAATTTAGTGGGGATTGAAGTTGACTGAAATGCTACGTTAATATGGTTCAACAGGAGTATAAGAACAAGAAATGATATACTTAAGATTTTATATATTATGAGTTTAGATCAATATTTTTTTTGAATAAATTTGGATTTAAAATAAATGCGCTCAACCCAAATCTATCTTTTCCCATTATGTAAGTGCAAAAACCGACTGAATATACCAAAGTGGACCAAATAGGACTAAAGTGGACTAAATAAGACCAAAGTGGACCAAATAGAGCCATATGAACCAAAGTGAACTGAATAGGACCAAATAGAAACATATGGACCGAATAGGACCAAAGTAGACCTAATAGAACTGAAGTGGACCGGGAAAGGTCTAAAGTGGACAGATAGGACCGAATAGGACTAAAGTAGACCGAGTATAACCAAAGTGGGCTGAATAGGACCAAAGTGGAATGAATTGGACTGAAGTGGACAGAAGTGGACCAAATTAACCGGATAGGACCAAACTGGACCAAGGTGGACCAAATTGGACCGAATAAGAGCAAAGTGAACATAATAGACTGAAGTGGACCGAATAGAAACGAAAGGACCGAATGGAACATAACAAAACCAATGTGGACTGAACAGACCGAATAAGACCAAAGTGGACCAAATAACCTGAAGTAAATAGAATGGACCAAATTAGACCGATTAGCACCAAAGTGGGCCAAATAGGACCAAAGTGGAATGAACTAGACTGAAGTGGAAAAAATAGGACCGACGTGGACCGAATACAAAAGTTTAAAGAAATTGTCTTATAAAAAAAAAAAAATAATAATAATAATAATAATAATTCAAAGAGATTGATGACTTGGGTATTGACTAAATCGATATTTAGATAAGTTAAAAGGATGACCCTATGACGCCTTCACCAAGTCCATTTATTAGATGTTTGTATGAAAAACAAATATATAATATAAGTTAAGATTAATTTTAAAGGCACACAAAAAATGTTACAATGTTAAATATTAAGGTGAAAAATTATGATTTTTTTAATAGGTAAATAGTGGGTGGAGAATGTGTGTTTCAACATTTCACATAACCTCACCATTAACATTATTAATATTAATAAAAACAAAACAAAACAAAACATACTACCTCAACAAGAGTGAAAGAGATGATGAATTATCTTTTGCATCAAAAGTTAATGATCAAACCAACAGTACATATTTCTGCACTTTCATTAGGAACAGTATCATTGACAGAGACAATAATTTTATTTATTTATTAATTTAGGGTGTTAATTTCTTGGAGATTCCAAGAAAATAGGAATCCATAACATAAATTTTTATATAAGAGTGGGGTTTTTACTTTTTCAAAGGTTTTAACTAAATGAGACTATAATTAATTTAAATAATTCTAAATATGTCAGCTTTCAAGTTACATTTAGATTTAACCCTATTGTTTTTCTTATAATAAATGAGAAAAATAGTTATTTGATTTCAGATTCATTTCCAAGAAAAGACTGGATAGTGGGTACTATGGCTCAATTATAAGTCTCTGACTAGTCAAATAAATTTGTGTTTAGACTGTTCAGTGCATTTGCATATTTGTCTGAACAAAAATGCATAGAGCAATTTGCATATTAAAAACAAGATAAATGTCTCCTTTATCTACATACATGGCGTGCCCAATGCGCAGCAACAACATTGAACAAAAGCTATAGAGCCCACTGATAACTTTGTCAAAGAAGAGATTTGACTGAGAAAAACTAAAAACACAAGCTAAGACCACCATGACATTCAGTAATTATTAACATGTCAAGGCTATCAAGCTAATGACTCTGTCAAGGAAGAGATTTGACCAACAAAAACTACATGAAGTCTATGAAGACACGATCTGAGTTGGATTTTTTTTTTTGGTTGAGAATCTAATTGGATATTTAGTACAATAAATTAGTAAATAATATAGCAACGCTATATTACACGGAGATTGAACAGTCAAATCTCCGCCTATGCATTTGAGGAGAAAATACAACATGCATCGGATACATGTTTCCTCTCTCTCTCATGGCATACCATTTCACCTTTGAGAGAGAAAGAGAGAAGGTGACTATAAACTTTGATTGGAGATGCATATTACAAAAAGTTGAAATCATCCAATGGCTAGGCTTGGGCCTAGAGTAAACATTTTTGTATAATTTATTGCGGACCCAAGAAGGTTCCAATTTACTGGAGCTTCATTTATTTTTTATTTTTGATAAAGAGCTTCATTTATATTGATTTGGAATTACGAAAATTGACTAAAGCAAATTTCGAAAACTAAGCTAAATATCATGGCCAAAGAAAAAACAAGGGTGAAGAAATCGTATATGTAAACTAAAAAAATATTTTAATAATATAACAAAATAGACGATAAAAATGAATAATAAAATAGAAGATAAAAATAAAGAACAAAAATTATTGTAAGTTATATGACAAACACGAATCATGAAGTTCAAGTTTCTAAAAATTTTTGGTAGTACAATTTTAATCAGTGTAGTAGCGTTTCATTCAAAAGAAACATAATAATAATTTTAATATTTTAAAGTGATTCATATAACATAAGGAGCGGGTATGACACAACTTTTATATATGGTATTGTAGGGGGCAAAAACTGGCAACAACAGATCCGACCCAATGATTTTAGGACCATGTTAGTGGAGTAAGCCCAATACAACTAATTTCGAAGAGGTGGATGGTTAAAGTCAATAGTCCAAGCTTATGTGGTGAGACCTTAGCAAGATTAATGGAAAGATAAGTAAGACTAAGAATATACTTGAAAAAAAAGCTAAGGAATGATTTTCTTTTATTAAAAAGTCTTCCTCGGTCAGTCTGAGGGGTCCAAACTACAACACAGATGTTCAATAGTTACTATACTCTCTCTCTCTCTCTCTCTCTCTCTCTCTCTCTCTCTCTCAGAACTTCTTCTCAAACTTTTTCATCAATCCCCTTTCATGGGGGACTTGCCTTTCTATATATAGTAGGAGGAAGTGCATCCTGACCTTCCACTTGAACTTCCCTCAAATTTGGCTTTGGATACTTGTCTCATCACTGTCTTGCTTGTGGTGGTAAACTAGGTTGTGAAAGTTGTGCAGGAAATGTTCAAGGGCCATTCTCCATTTAATGCGGCATGTTAGTTTGGCAGGAAGCACTAAATGTGAAGGTGATGGGTGCTTCTTCAGGAAGATACCTCCTGCTTTTACTTGTTCCTTCTTACTTCCTCAACAATTACCTTAGTGACTCTAAGGTTGAACCCCGATCTCCCGAGGAGGGCATGTTCCCAGGGCTCCTCGGGTGAGCCATTCCTTACTCGGTTTCTGGTGTTTGGCTACCTCGCCTAGGTTGGGCCCAATTCAATGAACAATGGGGCCCATCTGACTTCTCTAGAAGCCCATTCACCACGTTCCTCTGCCCTCGGGTCACTCCCTCCCATAGGTATATAGTATAACTTCAACATGAGCTTATATAAAACTAGTTACCATCGTGTGTCATGCACTAGATAGTTAAATAAAAATTAATTTTATTTATTTATTTATTTAGTTTGAAAATATAATCAACCTTGTACAATTCATTTAAAAATAATAACGTTAAATCAAATGAGTAACTACCCTAAAGATTACCTTTAATTTGTATATTCATAGCCTATTAGCCTTCATGTTTAGAAAGACTTTTACTTAAATTTAGCTGGATTGAAGTAGGCCGAAATTCTACATTAATGTGATTCAATAGGATTGTAGCAAGAAGAAATGTTATAAATATTACGAGTTTGAGATCTATATTTTTTATTAAAAAAATAAATTTGGATTTAAAATAGATGCCCTAAACCCAAACTTATCTTTTCCCACTATGTAAGTGCACAAAAACAAATGAATGCACCAAAGTAGACCAAAATGGAGTTAATAGATCAAAGTGGATTGAATAGGACCAATGTGAACCAAAAATGACCTAAGTGGATAGAATGGACCGAATAGGACTAAAGTGTACCAAATAGAACCGTATGGACTAATTGGGACCAAATTGGACCGAATAAGACCGAATAAAACCAATGTGGAACGATTGGACTGAAAGGATCAAATAAGAGCAAAGTGGACAGAATGGACCGAATAGGACCAAAGTGGACAAAATGGATCGAATAAGAATCGGTCCAAATAACACCAAAGTGGACAAAATGGATCAAATAAGAATCGGTCCAAATAACACCAAAGTGGATCGAAGAAGATCAAGGTAGACCGAATTGGAAGAAAGTGGACAAAATATGACCAAATGGGCCGAATATAGAAGTTTAAAGAAATTGTCTTATAAAAAAAATTCAAAGAAATTGATGACTAGGGTATTGACTAAATCGATATTTAGATAAGTTCAAAGTATGACCCTGCGAGGCCTTCACCATGTCCATTATGATGTTTATATGAAAAATCCAAAAAAAGAAGGAAAAAAAATTTCTAAGGACAAAAAAAAAAAAATGTTACGATGTTAGATATTAAATTTTAATTTTTTTAATAAGTAAATAGCGGGGAGGAGAATGTGTGGCTCAACATTTCACATGACCTCACAACTGAATTATTAATATTAAAAAAAAAAAAAAACATATTACCTCAACAAGTGTGAAAGTGAAAGAGACGATGAATTATTTTTTGCATCAAAAGTTAATAATCAAACCAATAGCCACCAAATCATTGAGTAGAAAAAGTACATTTGCTGCTATTTCATAATTTTCATTAGGAAACGTATCAATGACAGAGACAATAATTTATTTTATTTAGAATGCTTCTTGGAGATTCCAAGAAAATAGGAATCCATAACATAAATTTTTATATTAAAGAGTTAGAGATTTTACCTTTTTCAAGGTTTTATTTATCTAAAATGAGACTATAATTAATTTAAATAATTATAAATATGTCAAAGCTTTCAAGTTACATTTAACCCTTTTGTTTTTCTTATAATAAATGAGTAAATAGTAATTTGATTCTAGACTCTTCCCCCCCCCCCCCCCCCAAAAAAAGAAAAAAAGAAGAAGATATTATTGCTGAATTATCTATACTATTAATAACAAGATTCTTGAATTGGTTTTCAACTTTTTGCATACTAAAATATCCTAACGCAAATTCTTAAACTCTCTAAAATAACTCTATCATTTAGTTAAATAATTTTAAATTAAAAAACACAAACTGTTTAAAAGAGTAATTTAATTTTCCTAAGTTTTAGGTTTTTTCTTTTATCTTCTCCATTCAGTCTAAAACTTATGAGACTATTTTTATCTCATTTTTAAACATTATTCCACGTTACTTTATCTCTTTCTTTAAAACACAAAATACACACGGTTATTTATATATTAATTTTAAATATTATAACACTAAACTAAAAAAACAAATAAAAAAAAAAAGAAAATTATTGCACGTGCAAAGTAATTTATAATAAGGCTCGGCTCCTAACTACTAAAATTTAACTTGTGTTCAGACTATTCAGTGCATTTGCATATTTTTCTGCAGAAAAATGCATAGAGCAATTTGCATATTAAAAACAAGATAAATGTATCTTTCTGATCTTCATGCATAGCGTGCCCAATGCGTAACAGCAACATTGAACGAAAGCTAGAGCCCACTGGTAACGTGGTCAAAGAAGAGATTTGACTGAGAAAAACTAAAAACATAGCTCCGAACCCAGAAGTCATGATCATAGCCGTGTTTCTAAAAACGCAGCGATAGGCCTGAATCTTATAGCCGCGTTACAAAAACACGGCTATAGACCTATTGCTGCGGTGTTTAGGCCGCGTTTGTAAACACGGCTATAGAAAACGTGGCTCTACCCTATAGCCGCGTTTTTGGGGTCTATAGTAAAATAAAAAAAAGCTTTAGTCAACATCCATTTTGAGGACAACATCACCGGTGTCGATTAACTGAAAATATAACAATTGTAGGCTTTTTGCTTACATTAAAAAAGAAATTAATTTTGTCTTAATCTAATGATAAAGAGTATTAGTTGGCCCATCCTTTGAAGGTGTGGTAAGTAATTCATATTTTCGGGCAAAGCTTACACTTGTTCACAAATTATGATTATTTCTCATACTTTGAAACTACTTAACTTCAGTTGAACAAAAAAAAAGCTAAATCTTGTGAACTTGTAGAGTTTGAGAAATCCTTTAGCCTGGCGAAGAGAGATGCGCACTAATTTGGAGCACTTGTGTAAATTGTAATGCTAACAAATTATTTGATTAACAACCTTAATTAAGAATTTTTTTTTGATTTGATGGATGGTGGGCTGGAGAGGGCATTGATTTTTATGAGAGAGAAGGTGAAATTGTAAATTTTATGTCATTAGCAGCTTTGATTAAGGTTGTGTTTAAAATTTGAGAAAAAGTTAGCTTATATTACTTTTTAACTTATTTTTGCTTCTAAAGTGGGTCTCATTGCATTGTTACGTAGCTCTTATTGTTTCAAAAGTCAATTTTTAGTTTTTTTTTTTATAAATTTATTTTTTACATACTTTAAGTAAAAAAAATTTCAGTTTCAGTAAAATAAGCAGTTTTTGAACGAATTTTAAGTGAAATGCAATAATTGTGGGATATTCGGCTCACATAAAATTTTTAAAAAATTTTATGTCTTAAAAATTATATTTTAACATAATCTAAGTGTATATGTGTATGAAACTCACTCCTGAAAACTTGAACACCAACTCTTGCCTTTATATTTATGGAGTAATCATCACGCCAAATTATAAAATAATGCAGTAGATTTCAAATCGTATCGTATTTATAAAATTAAATAAAACAAAAATGAAATATGATGATACTGCAAATTCAAGAAATTGATATTTATCTGACCAAGAGAGGCAATTAGGGCCTATTTAGTGGAGGAATTTAAATAATGTTGTTTGTAGTTTTTTGAAATACACATAGATAAAAAAGTGTATAATATTATTTAAAAATTAAAAATAAATTATTCAACAACTCTACCCAACAACGTCTTACTAATTTGGAATACACTTGTGTAAATCTGTCTTGCTAATTTGATTAACAACTCAAAGGAAAAAAAAAAATGATTTGATGGATGGTAAGTTGGTGACGGTGTTGTGACACGTCGCGTGGTCCATGGATTCTGACAAAAGAGAAGGTGAAAACTGCAAATGTCATGTCACCACCAGCAGTGCCTTGGAGAAACCGACAAGAATGACTTAGAAGAAATTAAGAATGAGCATCATATGGCAAAAAAGATTCTGGACGCCGCAGTGGAAGAAGAATTATAAGAAGAATTGAGCACATGTACATATACCAAAAATGTGAATTGCAAGGAAGCTGTGAAGGAAGAATTTGAAGCTGAGAATCGTACACGTAAGGTGAAAGGACAGACAGCTTGTATTGATGTTATTCAATTTTGTTAATAGGTGCACTGAGAATAATTGTTAATAAGTTATTTTAAGAAAGTTTTAAATGGTCATTTTAATTGTTTTCTTTTTTTTAAGTGAATTCTCATAAAAATACTATCTCGCATCTTCTTCCTTTCTCGGGTCAATGAAGTTCTCAGGTCGGATACACTTTTACGAGCAGAATCGTGTGTGATACTTCATGTTCAATCATCCTCGGTTCTCGGACACCCTACAATATATGTATATATATATAAAGAAGGAACATTAATATATTATTAAGACAAGATTAGGATTCTTCCCACTCATAACATCAAATTATTCAAGGGTTGAGCTAGCAAGAGAAAGAGAGTTTGCCCACCCATCTCAAAATATGAGCTGCACTCAACAAATAGCCCAACTAATAACTAGTTTATTATGTTAAGAGTCTCCCAATTGTTGTCCATATTGCCATGAGATTATAGCCCCCTTCCCTAGTTAGGGGCGGCGCTATGTATGATCTATAGGGTGGTCACGGGACCACCCTAAACTTGGGAAAATTTTTTTTTATACCTTAAAAAAAAATTAATTAATATGAGTTGTTGACCAATCTAGAAAAAAAAAACTTGACCACCCTAAAAAAAAAATTTGAACATCCTAAAAAAAAATTTGAGCCCGTTAAAAATAAAATTTGATCTTTCCAAAATTTTGGTCTATTAAAGATTGAACCAAAAAATTGTAAAAAATGCTATATTTACAATATTTTTACAACAAATTCTAAGTAGTAAATTGTTACCAATGAACAAAAAAACAATTTCAGTGATATGTAAATTAGAACCAATAACAATTGCCAATTATGATTTGTTGTAAAAATTTTGTGGAAATAACATTTCCAAAATATTGTCCAAACAAATAAATTAGCCTAAAAGACCAAATCAAATGTTTAATTGTGATATTTTGAATTGTTTTTTCAAAAGACGTATTTTTATATATATAAAAAATGCATATTTTCTAATAGCTAGTTGGTTAGTGCTTGCTTTAGTCTTTAGCTGAATTTATGGATTTAAGTGATACATCTTGTACATACGTATATGCACTAAAATAATGTTTCAATACTTTATTGAACATGATTAATGTAACGGTTTAATGCCTAAGTTGAATATTTTGAATGAACTTATAGTTTACCCTTTGTTCTTTTGTTAGCACTATTGACAAAATTCTTATAAGGAATTCACTTTTAATGCAAAATTTATTTTCTAAGCAAATTCATATTCACTTGAATAATCTTTTTTTCAAATCCTAGGCTATGAGAAAATGTCTTATCTTTTCATCCTAATGATAAGGAGAAAATAAATAGAGCATATTTACAACGATGTTCTTATCAACCTCTTAACCATGATTTCCCTAAAAAAGAAGTTAACGGAGCATTGCATTGATTTAATCCTGATTAGTTTAAAGAATACAAAATATTGGTTGGAACATATCATAAAAAATGATGATGCATTTTGTTTATATTGTTACTCATTTAAGCAAGATTTTGGTAATTGAACGAAAGATTAGTAGTCTAATGATTACTTGGTTGTGTGTATTGAAAAAGATGTAATTGATAGCATTAATAATGAAACTATCATACATCAATTTCAAATAAGAAAAAATCATAGAAGAAAATTGTAAAAGAAAATTTTAAAACTTTATGTATTTGAGATTTTTTTTTTTAATGTTAATATATTCAAGTTTTATTTTTATTAAATTTTATTTAATTTAAGTTTCTTAATGGCCACCCTGAAAAAACAATTCCTGGAGCCGCCACTGTCCCTAGTCACTTATTAGTTGTTACAATGAAAAGAGAAAAAACTGTATTCAAACTTTAGACGTCTCTGACTCTATTGGAAATACCATGAAATTTAGTTTAGCAATAGGACTCTTGACGCATTCATACCTCTTGAAATTAAATGTTATAGGCTAACTATGATAAGATTAAGCACGGTGTTAGGTTCATAGTACAATTAAAGTGTGCAAAACTATAATAAAAATAAGGACAATGTTAGATCAATCCGTAGTACAAATAAGAGTGTACATAAATCAAGTTGGAGGGCTTTTTCAACCTAATTTAATCTATAATGCTCAAATTTTATAACCATTTAAGATATTCATAATATATATATATATATATATATATATATGTGTGTGTGTGTGTATCATTTAAATTCAAGTTTCTCTTATTTTTTTTTTAAAGAAAATTTTCCCCATTAATTTGAATCACATTTAGACTACATTTATTTAAACAATTTTGATCTACAAATAACCTCAAGTAAAGGCATAAACAATTAAATATTGATAGAGGAGTAAGTGTACATAAAATAGCGAAATAAATTGAAGAAAATTAATCAAATTTAGGTGTATTTGACAACATATTTTGACATTTAAGAATTTCTGTGGTGAGAAAATAATGATAGATGATGTTTCATTGAGCTATGATAATTAATCCTTTTATCCATCGAGTAACAAATTGACCCATCTATTGAAAAATAAAACCTATTGGAGTGTTGAGCTCTAGGCTATGTTGCTAATACTGATGTGTTAATTACGTAGTGAGGATTATGGTCCCAAACATTAGCACTAGCAGTGTCAATATGGGCATTAGCGTACTGGTACCAGATATAATTAAATCTAGACTAAAACACCAGCTAGCGACAAACATTGGGTGGTTGTGGTGGCCGTATGGCATAGACAAGCAGCCGCCCATGTTTTTTAGCTATATTTTGTGTACTTATTTCTAACCCTATAATTTAGGGAGAAGAGGTAATTTAGGGAGCGGTTGCGTAAAACAGAAAAACTTCATCTCCATTGAAAGAGATTAATTTTATTGGCCTTTGGCTTTGGGGGGGCCAACATTTTGTACTCAGTTGTTACGTACGTGCAAGCATGACATTGGTGCTTGACAGTCCAGCCCGCTGATGCAATGCACTATATAAAACCTCATGTCTGCCTACCTCCAAAAAAACTGGCACGTGGCTTTCTACCCTTTAAAGACTAAGGTGCGCACTTCTTCCTAATACCTATTGGTTTTAGGTGCTATGGTTAGCATAGCGGTCTAAGTCTCAACACATTTCATATTCCAATTTTAGCATTTGAATTTTCATGTACATGGGTGATACGTATGGGTCAACCCAAGCTTAACCAATATGAAAAACGAGGGTAGGCTGGATAAATATATTTAATATTTTCTGGTTTATGGGATAATAAATATACACAATAATTTAAAGGATAGATAAGTTCACCGTCAAAGTAAACCCAGAGAGATATAGATAATATCACTCAAAAGAATTTAGTTAAGGACATAGAACTAATTTGGCTTACCACTCTATGAGATACAAATTTACACCACCCATGAGATACAGAAATAAAGACTCGCCACCCAAAGGAATCCACCCAAGGGATAAGAGTTGATTTAGAAGAAATTCATCTTCTAAAAAACACAAGGTTTTTAATTCTGAAAATACACTCTGAATTTTATTTGATTAAGCCAAAAAGCTTAAATAGAGTTTGGAATAGCACCCCAAGCATAGGAAAACGAAAATACTAATTAAAACATTCACTTAACCTGACCAAGGTCAAATATGACTCTTAGGAACTAGAAACAAAATAAAATACTTGTCTGCCTAGGAGAAATAAAATATAAAGTCTGATTTGTCTTAGGAGATATTAAATAAAGACTATTTTACTTTATTAATAATTTAAAAAAAAAATTCAAAATAATGGGTTGTTATTTTGATCTTCAAGAAAAGCTTTTGGGCCTACCTGACATCAAATTGGACTTGTTGGATCTTGGGATACTCCAGTATCAAATATCTTTTGAATTGTTGAAAAATAATAGTTTTATTTGCCGGGCTTGAAAATCAACTTGGTTAGGCATAAGAAACCGTTTGGATTGGACTGTAAGCTTATTTGGATATTCCTCATGCTCAATGTTTGTAGCTACCACTTTACTCTGGTGTCGAAAAGCCATAAATGTATGGAGTGCTATGAGAGAGTAAATTCATGAATTATCCTTCTATAACATAACTTTTGTTAAATTAGAGTCCATGGTAATTTTTTTTGTTAAAAAAAATGTCAAGGAGACTCGCCTAAGAATCCATTATAAGCTTATAGTAGAGCTAGCTTGAGTCAAATTTTCAATACCCAAATTGAAGTATACGACAATAAAGTGATTGGCTGGGCCTTAAGGACAACAGTTAGTCATTATTTGTACATGCCCTCCAATTGAATTAGTAATTAGCCATTGTAAAACACCGACAAGATAGACTAACTGTTTAATAAATTACAAAGTCATAAGCATATGTTTCTTACCTTATCTTTTTTCAAAAGTTAGGAATTGCTGTATACAGAATTATAGATATAAATACTGAGTCTGTGTTTGCTAAATTTACGTAGTATTCCCAATTGAGACATTGACATAGCTACTCATACTTCACCTTCTCCATATTGCTTCTAAGCCATGTCTTCTGAGAAACAATTCTGTGAAAATTATTTTGTGCTGAAGCCAGATAACGCTAGTTTCTATGATCTCGCTAGCTTTCTCTTTTCCTCTAAATCAGAAACTAGTAAATTCATTGAGGGCTCAGAAGAACTTAAGGGAGACTTTTGGAGAAGATGGTACATCTTCAACTCCCTTTTGGCGCAGAAACTCCTCCTTAAGGTGGGAAAACCTATGGTCCAAATAGGGAATGTGTTAGAGCTATGGCTGAATCTTCTTTCAAGCAACGGTGGATTACTCAGGCTCATCACCAATTTCTTAACAGGTTTGGTTTGTGTGATTGTGTCTATGTTTTGTTTCATATGTAGTATGATATATTGAGCGTTTAATAGGTTATAAAGTTCCATATATATAATCTGCATGGATGTATGGCAGTATATATGTGCAAAATTGCGTTCATGCAGTAATTATTATGCTATTATGTATGTGTTCTAACTTCTAACTTCTAAATGTTACTAATACCTACTTTAAGGCAAATTTTTTAGGTACTAATATCTTAGATTTCCTAAGTATTTTGAAAACTATGACTGTAATGTTACCTTTCCATTAAATGATCTAATTTAATGCAGTCATGTCTTTAAATTTAGTTGGAGAATTTATTGCCCTCTAATTTATTATTTAAACCAAGATATGCTAATTCCCAGTCTTCCAAAAATTGATGGAGTATATGGGTTTTGTAGGAAAATTGGTAAGGCCAAATAGGTCATCGGCAAAGTTTACATCTGTGTTGGCAAATCTTGATCAAAGAGTGGAATTAGACAAAAGCATTAGTTATGGTAATAGAAAATACAACGCATCGCTCTCAATTATGGCCTCCAAATTGTCGTACGAAAATGAAGCATTCATTAAAACCATAATCAAAGATCATTGGAATGTAAGTATCACTGACATGGCAAAACAAATTTTTGCTTGATTCTATCCTTGTTATATATGATGGGATGGCTATGATGATGATTAACGTTTCATTTTTTTTTTTTTTTTTCATTTTTGCATAGATGGAATTCTTGGGCTTCAACAACTTTTGGAACGGTAAGCAACAACCTATATTATATTCTTTTTAAAATATTTATGTAGTTATGACCTAGGTTATAGAAGAATAGGAATGGAAATCTTCTGTCTTACAATTATATATATATATATATAAAAATATAAAGAGATTTTAAAAATCTAATATAACTCATAAAAAAAAGCTAATAAACTAAGGGTCTAATTAATATATACTCTAAAGGCTATATTAATCATCCATAAAAATTAAAAATAAATAAATAAAATAAAAATGGTTTACTAATATTTGGGCATACATTAGTAAAACACATAAACTAATAAGAAAAGATAAATTATCTAAATGTGCACATTACTAACTAATAGATAGAGTCTTTGACTTAAAAATGACAATATTTAATAATATCTATAAACATATATAATAGAGAAATGATATGTCTATAACATTTTTACAACAAATCCTAAGTGGCAGGTTGTTACCAGTTGTTATTGTTGGGGCAAAAAAGTAATCTTAGTATTAGTTTCAAATTTGAACCAATAACAACTAACCCCCTGTGATTTGTTGTAAAAATGTTGTAAAGATGTTGTAGACGTAGCATCTCTCTATATAATATGGACATGACATGAGTTTATACAAATTAGTATTTATTACAAATTGATTCATGTCAAAGTGAATTGACCTATTGAAAATGTTAAAAAGTCTTTAAACACACGTCCAATACTTCATGAACATTAATGTGACATTGAGTCTGTTGAAACTTGCATTCATTTTTGCCTTCAAAACAACAGCTCCCATACAATCTCCATAAATAACACATGGGATTGGTCCCTCCTACATCTTGAACCCATAAATTCATTTATCTTTTCATGGGTACCCAAAATTTTAGCGTAATGGCCTGCTAGGTTTCTAATCTCTGCTCTTTTGCTCTTTATTTTGTTACACTGTCATTTGGGCTTGAATAATGTGTTATCCATTAGTCCGTATTATCCGTTTAATACCAATCACTGGGGAGTAAGGGCAAAAGGCCCACGTTATGCCTTAGTGACTCGGGCAATGACCCAATACGGGCTTCATCTAAATAAATGTCAGCTTTTTTTTTTTTTTGGAGGTAATAGATAGAATGTCAGCTATTTTTAAATAGCTGTACTCTTGGTACACCTCCGGGACCCATTATTATTATTATTTAATTTAAAAATTGGTTATTTATAATCATTTATGGTTTATTGTTAGACCGATACTTTCTTCAAATCATAAGATTGGAAAAAGTTCCTCACCTTGGGCTTGATTTAATTAAACAACAGGACACTCTTTGCCTCCAAAGGTGGTATAACTAAACAATCATGTGGGATAGATGTTATATATTTTCATCTTCATTGTCCAAATATAAATTCCTCAGGCTACTTGGCTAAAATAGTGTACATTTTACCTGCACCTAGTTTAGCGCACATACTTACACTTACAGTGCAATAATTTGGTAAGATGATAGACTCTTTATTAAATTTATTTATGATGGCATTTAGTCCTTATGTTATGTATTAGGATCTGGATGCTGTCAAAATAGTTATGAAAATAGCAACACTTTGTATAGTTTCCCCATGCAAATTGTAGGACTAAAATTTGAAATTGCATCACAATTTTTACTTTTGTGACAATTTTATTCTCCATGTTTAGTGAAAGATTAGTATATGCTTTGAATGCAATTTTAATATTTTTACCTTTTTCTTTTTTGGCCAACTAGAAATCAAATTGTTCTAATCCAATGTTTGACAGATTACCTAGAGGACGCTGCAACTCAAGCCATTATGTTCCAAGATAGAAGGGTTGACCCTAACCTAATCGTGGTTGCATTTAGGGGCACCGAGCCATTCGACCCAGAAGCATGGAGAACAGATGTGGATCTCTCGTGGTATGAATTTGAAGGGGTGGGTAAGGCTCATAGTGGCTTTATGAAAGCTCTTGGTCTTCAAAAGAACAAAGGATGGCCCAAAGAAATAGAACAAGGAATTAACCAAAAGAAATATGCTTATTATGAAATTAGACAAAGGTTGAGAGAGTTATTGCAAAAAAATGAGAATGCAAAATTTATATTAACAGGACACAGCTTGGGTGCGGCATTAGCAATTTTGTTTCTAACTGTGCTAGCAAAACATGAAGAGGAATGGTTGATGCATAAGTTGGAGGGAGTGTACACATTTGGGCAACCAAGGGTCGGAGACAATCAGTTGGGGGGTTATATGGAGAAGAAGTTGAAGCAATATGATGTGAGGTATTTTAGGTTTGTTTACTGCAATGACATAGTGCCTAGGATCCCTTATGATGATGAAACTCTCTTTTTTACTCACTTCGGACCTTGCCTCTACTACAACAGCTTCTATAAAGGAAAGGTCAGTACTCTCTCTCTCTCTTTAAGCATGTATATTTTTAGATTTGGTTCAATGAGGTTAAACTATGCATCTTGTTGGAGTGCAGATTTTGGAGGACGAGCCAAATAAGAACTACTTCTCAGCTACATGGGTAATTTTCAAATTCATGAATGCAGTTTGGGAGCTGATCCGAAGCTTCATTATCCCATATACACGGGGTCAGGAGTACAAAGAAAGTTGGTTAATGAAAATGGTGAGGATTTTTGGATTGGTATTTCCAGGATTAGCAGAACATTCGCCTCCAGATTATGTTAATGTTACCCGATTGGGATCTTTACCTCTAGGCCTACAAGATTCTAAGGTTAACTGACCTTAGAATTGAGTAGTTAAATAAATTTCAGTAAAAGTACTGAAATATGTTGTTTGGTACTTTGGTGTGAATTTAAGTTTTGAGAATTTTGTTCCCAGTTCCAACAAAACACCGGTAATCTTATAACCGGTAAGGATAACAACATTCTATTTCACTTCATCTAAGTTTAGAAAGAATACGATATGCCTTCATCAAAGTAATACCAGACCATTCAAAAATTTTTTTTTTTTTTGTGATGCTCCAGACCATTCAAAATTAAAGCAGCTTCTTCATATCAATTTTTAGATACCACATTAATTGTAGGAAAGTCATATGTCTCATTTCTCTAATGGCATGCTAATACTTTAAAAACAATTGATTCTTATATTAAAATAGCACATCATGTCCGACACCAAACTATTTCATCTTAGATAGAAGACAAAAAGATAACAAAGTACACTACAAGTTATATTGCCCACAATATTACCAATTGGAAGAATTTCAAAATTTAACAAATCAATCATAATAATGCACAGGGTGCACATAACCCAGTCACTGTCAAGTTTTTGATAAAAACTAGAGCTTAATTAGATGAGCGGTATCTCCACGTGTACGAAAAAATATCATGGTGAAAAAAACAATTCCCAAAATGAAAATTAAAAATCTAAAGATTGATTTATATAACCATTGAATCCCCAAGATTGTGTTTACTAGGCTCTCACATCCTATTGGGAACCTTGATAGGGGAATTAGTGCTTCAGACCACCACAAAAACTGCATCGACACCGAATTAGTGTCAAAATAATAATTTTCCTCAGCTGTACACCATTCATTCCTGCTCTTGCAGTCCATTTTCCATTCTACTCTAACCTAGCCAAAATCAAAACAAAGCATGAGTAAATAAGGGAGCGTAGGACAATGAAAAGAAACAGTGTTAGTAGGGAAAGAACCACCCTAGGACCATGGTTTTGAAATCCGGACGGTTCATTGAATCGTAAAAGGGAGAGGTTTAATGTTTTTAAGATCCAACTGAGGTTGAACAGGGGTTGAACCGTGATGATGTCATAATTACTTTAATAATTAATTAAAGCATAAATATAGATCTTAAATTTATAAAACTAGCAAAATTGACTAATATATCTATATATGTGAGGGAAATTCAAGCATATATTTAATAATTAAATAAGAAAGTTAATAAAATAAAATAATAACCATGAAAACATTAAAATTTATGTTTAATTTTTGAAGTAAAGTTGAATATTTTTTAAGGATTTTAATTATAATTTTTTTATATCCCTTGTAAGAGATGGATAATTTAATTAAGTAAAATAGAATTGTGTTAAGTTGTTTTTATAAAAAAATTTTAAAAAAATTGCGTTAAGTTTACTTCAAGTATTTTTTTTTTTTTTTTTTGGGGTTATTGTTGAGCATCAACTTGCAAGCTTGGTTGAGTTGTTAGGTTCTAGTTGCACATCTGACCATGCCTAGGTTCTAAACCTGGTAAGCGCATTTTCTGATTTTTTTTCTTATTTGAAGGCATGCCCTGTTCTCCATGCTTAAAAAACCAGATTTCAATCCGATTCTCGGTTAACCTTATTAGACCGCCCGGTCCAATCTGGGTTTGAAAACTATGCCTTAGACTAGGGGAGCAGTGGCCCCCATAAAAATTTTAAAAAATATATTATTATATATGTGTGTACTAATTTTAGCAATTTTATTCTATAAAATTACATTTTGTTTCCCTTTAACAATATCATTGATTCTTTTAGGAGTAATACTATACTCACAAATTTTTTTTATAACATTTTTACAAACTGTTTTGGTAGCAAATTTTTATTGGTTTGCATTTGAGCACACCACTCACTTCATTTTTGTACTTACCAATAATCACTTATTACATCAATAATTTATATATATATATATATATATATATATATATATACTTGTAGCTCTAGCATTTTCTTCATTTTAGTATCCATAAAAAAATTTATACATATAAAATCTAAAACAAAATATACAAGCCCAAAAAAAATAGCACAACAACAAAAATTACCAGTAAAACTAAAAACAAAATTAAGCTTAATTAACTAATTTTATCCAAATTAAATAACCTTGCCATTTAAAAAAATTCTAAACAAAAATAATTTTGTTCTTACCCACACCAAAAAAAAAAAAATCATAACAACTGAGTAGCAGAATCAGAGGTTGAAACCGCCGCACACAACCAACAGTAAAACTGTCCCCCCTAACTCAAAGTTCTAGCTCCATCCCTAAGTGTTAGGATCATATAAGTAGTGCAACATATAATAGCAGTCTAAGTTTTTAATTTCTACAAGGTCATTCTCAAACGATATGACACTAGGAACATTTTGTTGGGTAAACATATGTGAGTGAATTCTCACATTGAATAATAACTACAATAATGAATGATTGATATAACATAGTTGGGCTCAAACATATAAACTTAAGCTTTTGAATTAACTAGTATCCCTATATATTATATTAAGTTATTAATTGCTCAATTAGAGTAGTTAATAAAGTGATTAGCTGGGCCTTAAGGACAACAATTAGTCATTGTTTGTACACGCAACCCTCAAATTGAATTAGTAATTATATTATAAAACACCGACAAGATAAACTAATTGTTTAATAAATTACATAGCCATAAGCAGATGTCTCTCACCTTATCTTTTTTCAAAAGTTAGGAATGGTTGAATACGGAATTACAGATATAAATATTAAGTCTCTATTTGCTAAATTTACGTAGTATTCCCAATTGAGACATTGACATAGCAACCCATCCTTCACCTTCTCCATATTACTTCTAAGCCATGTCTTGTGAGAAACAATTCTGTGAAAATTATTGGCGTAAATGCACTTTTGGTCTCTATAGTTTAAGCTAATTCTCGATTTGATCCCTAAATTAATTTTGCTCCTAGGTCAGTCCCTAATTTCAAAAAATCGATTCTATTTTGGTTTATGCCGTTAACCTAATAACAGAAAAATCAGATGTGGCAGATGGAGTGCACCGTTGGCATGTTATATGTTGATGTGGCTAATCTATATATATAATAATAGGTGAAGCAGAGAGAGTGTGAAATTGAATTCCAAATTAGGACTCTAATTTTGTGCCATGTGTCTAGAATCTGAAATTGAAGTTGAATTTTGCATCATGTGGCTAAATGTATGTGGGCTTATTCTCATTAAAACCACTTCTATGTATCAGGTCAAGTGAGTTACTGTGCTAATTAAATTTTTTCTTAATTTAGCAGTCAAACGTGAAAACCAAAGAGATTAATATCGGTGATAAGAACTCATCATGTGGCTAAATGTATGTGGGCTCATTTTCATTAAAACCACTTCTATGTATCGGGTCAAGTGAGTTACTGTGCTAATTAAGTTTTTTCTTAATTTTGCAGTCAAACGTGAAAACCAAAGAGATTAATATCGGTGATAAGTACTTGGTTTGGGTACATTGCATAATTTCCAAAAAGATAGCAAAGCCAGAGTTTGCATCTTTGTTATAATTGCTTACAAAGTTTGCATCTTTACATTTGCATTGAGTTTCGAATTAAAGTGTTTTCTTCTTGGTTCTGACACTGAGTTTTGTTTACTATTCACTTACAAAGTTTGCATCTTTACATTTGTTATAAATTGCTAATATGTGATTCGATGCACATTATGCCTAAAATTCACTATCCTTATATTTGGCTTTTTGTTTATGTTTGGCACCTATAACAATGAAGAAAGCACTGTTGTGGACCGATGGATGATATTTTTTGCAGGCTGCAAAGGAACTTAGTGATCAATGGAATCTCACGCGAATTAGAGAGGACCCGACTGTAGATGTCAGGATGGCAGATGTGAGTCACTATGTTTTTAAAATTTTCAGTAAAGGTAAAGGTTATGAACAATGTAAATTTTTCGGAGAGAGATTTATTATTCTATATTTACGCAAGTTTGATCGCCTTCTTGGAGTGGATCACTTCACCCTGTCTTTCTACTAGAATTTTTTATTCAGATTGTTACAATTTAATCCGAAATTTTATTTGAATTTTCCTATTGCTATTACTATCATATATTATTGTAGGGTCACAAATTGTAGCCCAAACCCAGACGGAATAGGATCTGGGCCCAATGAGCCCAATACAATAAATTTATGAGAGTGGGTGAAAGAATTGGGCTGGTGATGGGTTTTATAACAGTTAATAGGGGTTATGAATCTGTCCGAGGAGGATAAAACACAATCAAATGCTGAGATTAAGTCCAATGAATACTTTTTAGGATAAGTTGGCTATTTCAGATGATGTCTGAGGAGGAAGTTTTTAGACAAAATGGCTATTTCCGTTGGTGTTCTTCTTAATGCTACAGTGTATCTTCTTCAATGTTCTTCTTTAATATCTCTCTCTCCTTTTTTTCTGGAGGCTTTACTCTATTATATAGTCATCCTCCATTCAATCCTACCGTCCACTTGTCTACTTTCTAACCTCGTACTCGAGTTTTTCTCTCCTTTCCCACTGCTTTTTGATTTTCTGGGAGTAAAAGTGGTTGTAAACACTGTTCAAAGGTCTTCTCCACATTAATGCGGCCAGGAAAGCTGCTGTACTGCATTTATTGCGGTGGTAACAGCTTTTTCCTTAGATATTTTTGTGTTCTTATCCCTTCCCTGTACATTTGAAGTCTATCTTCGTCGCTGGAGCTTCCTGGAAGGTTGTTTAGAGCAAGACGAAGCTCACTTTATTGATATATGTCAGATCCGAGGAGGATGACCCTCTCGGACCAACACCCTTGGATATTTATCTGCTCTATTATCTATTACGGGGCCTTTTCCCATGTTTTCTTCTCCTCGAACGCATTATTATTAAAGAGTGGGGCTTAAGCCTAACGCAAAGGCTCAAGTTTTCGCCCTCCACAATAGCCCCTCAAAATTCTAATTTTTCCCTCTCATCCGAGGAGAAAAATTATAATTTTGATGTGTATCTGCAATTACAATTAAGTCCACAAGGGTATTTAAACCCAGGCACGCAGAAGGGTCATTTCTGCCATTTCACGAGAGTTTCTGACGCTTTGGAACTCGCACATCATCATTAAACGCCTTGGACCGCGTTACACTTCAGACATCCAACTGTGGAACTCTAATCCAACGGTTCAGGTTTTACCTTCAATATTTAGGCGGGATTGCGTCTCCTTCATTTTTCGTCTCTACTATAAAAGCTTCCAAACGTTATTCTTTTCATTTTTCATTAGAGTTTGCAATTTCAGAGCGTTCATATCTCCGCATTCATCATACCTTCACAAAAGAGACTTCAAAGATCTTCCAGAGACAAGAATATCAATTCGCATCTTACTCCACGTAAGTTTCGTTCTTCGAACTTCCTCTACCTTCTCGGCTAACCTCATCGGCTAACCATTCTACATCTCGCAAGCTAAAAATGGGTAGATTTGAGCGTCTAGTAAAGACTCCGGCCTTGATAGAGTTGTTCAAAGAAAAGTACCACATTCCCCAAGAGGTAGTGGTACGACACTGCACCACAGAAGGGGTGGAGTTTGACTGAAAAGTAGGGGAGGTCGTAATCCCTATGATTGCCTTCATAGAAGGAGGCATGACCGTCCCCATAGGTAGGATTACAAAGGATTCCCTACGTGCCCATAGACTCTGCCCCCACCAATGTGCTCCCAATTTTTTTAGAGTCCTAGGATCAATTGATGCTTTGGATCGACATCTGGGGTTAGGATTGACTTGGTACGACGTCGCTCATTTATATGAAGGCCATATAGAATCCCGGGCAGGGTTTTACCTTAAGTCCCGTTCCAATGTGGTCAAGTTGGTCTCCTGCCTCCCCAAATCTAACAAAGGGATGAAAGATGACTACCTCATCCTGTCGGGCCCTTGGAGTGACGGCCTAGCCTGCCCAACCAAGCTAGGAAAGCCAGGTGGAGCAATTTAGATCTAGAGTTTCTAACATTAGATTTAAGGAGTACTCGGCTTTACTTTACTGCACTTAGATATCATTTTAATACATTTACATTTATTTGTTTAGTTATTTTTTGTATTGGCGAGGCTCTTAACTATGTGATTTGTTTACTTGACAGATAAATTGTTTACCAACCCAAAGCTCAGCCTAATCAACGTTCCAGCATTTAATAGTAACAATAAATATAACTAATCCGAATGGGAACTTTAAATAATGTGCTTAAACTTAAATTTAAATACTTAAAGAAACTTAGAACAAGTGTTAACGAACCCCAATCATCTGGTCCGAGGACTCCAGTCATGATTGGATTTAAGTTTAACCACTTAGTAGAACTGGGAAAAAGTATTAACTAACCCAAATCATCTGATCCGAGGACCCATGCATGATTGGATTTAAGTTTAAACACTTCAGAGAACTGCAAGTGTTAACTAATCCAAACCATCTGGTCCAAGGACTCATGCATGATTGGATTTAAGTTTAAACACTTCGTAGAACCGCAAGAGTGTTAACTAACCCAAATCATCTGGTCCGAGGACTCATGCATGATTGGATTTAAGTTTAAACACTTCTTAGAACCGCAAGAGTGTTAACTAACCCAAATCATCTGGTCCAAGGACTCATGCATGATTGGATTTAAGTTTAAACACTTCGTAGAACCGCAAGAGTGTTAACTAACCCAAATCATCTGGTCCGAGGACTCATGCATGATTGGATTTAAGTTTAAACACTTCGTAGAACCGCAAGAGTGTTAACTAACCCAAATCATCTGATCCGAGGACTCATGCATGATTGGATTTAAGTTCAAACACTTCGTAGAATCAAGAGTGGCATACACATTTTACATAAAGAACAAATATTGATCAAATACACATTTATTAATAATAATACCTTTTAAGTTATTGACATTCCAAGGGCGGGATACTACAAGTCCGTCCAGGTCTTCTAAGAAGTATGCTCCAATGCCAGCGTTGGAGGTGATACGATATGGTCCTTCCCAATTCGGCCCTAATTTTCCCCACGCCGGATTTTTCGGCGAGCCCACAACTTTGCGTAGTACCAAGTCGCCAGGGGCCAAAGGTCTTGTCCTTACATGGGCATCATAACCTCACTTCAGTTTCTGCTGATAATGGGCCAACTGAACCATCGCGTTCTCTCTCTTTTCGTCAATCAGTTCTAGACCTCTTGCTAGGTGTTCATCGTTGTCTTTTGGATTGAATGAGCTGGTTCTCGTCGTCGGGAACCCAGACTCCAAAGGAATGACAGTTTCAGCTCCGTAAGTCATTGAAAAAGGGGTCTCTCCGGTGGACCTACAAGGCATGGTTCTGTACGTCCAAAGTACGTGTGGAAGTTCTTCCACCCATTTACCTTTTGCATCATCCAATCTTTTCTTCAATCCACTTAGTATGACTTTATTCACAGCTTCAGCCTGTCCATTCCCTTGAGGGTAAGCTGGAGTAGAATACCTGTTAGTAATCCCCAGCTCGCCACAATAATTTCTGAACATCTTGCTATCAAACTGGAGTCCATTATCTGAGATGAGCACATGAGGAACGCCAAACCGAGTAACAATGCTTTTCCAGACGAATCTTTTTGCATCCACATCTCGGATATTGGCTAGAGGCTCCGCTTCAACCCACTTCGTAAAATAGTCTGTGCCGACTATGAGATATTTCTTGTTTCCCACAGCTTTAGGAAATGGTTTGACGATATCTAAGCCCCATTGAGCGAATGGCCATGGGCTAGATAGTGGATTGAGGATTCCCCCTGGTTGGTGTATATTCGGTGAGTACCGCTGGCACTGATCACACTTTTTAACGTATTCCAAAGCTTCTCTATACATGTTTGGCCACCAATAACCTTGAGTAATGGCCCTATGTGTTAAGGATCTGCCTCCAGTATGACTTCCACAGATCCCTTCATGCATCTCTTTGAGGAGTAATTCGGTTTGGTCGGGATGAACACATAGCAAATAAGGCCCTGAAAAGGAACGCCTATATAGCTTGCTGTCCTCCGACAGCCAATAACTAGTAGCTTTCTTTCGTATTTTGTCAGCTTCGATTTTCTCCTCAGGCAAAATATCTTCCTTCAAGAATTGCATGATAGAATCCATCCAACTTGGCCCCGCTCTCACTTGGTTGATTTGAACCATGTTCACTGTTGCCGAGGGTCTGTGTAGGTCCTCAACAAGGATTACTCGAGGCAAGTTCTGTGCCGAGGAGGTTGCAAGCATGGCCAAAGAGTCCGCATGCGCATTGCCACTTCTTGGGATATGTAGTAAGCTAAAGGATTCAAATTTCGTCTGCATAATTTTAACTTGACTAAGATATCCCCGCATCCTTTCATCCTTGGCTTCGAATTCCCCTTTTACTTGACCGACAACCAACCTTGAGTCCGAGAAGAGTTTTATGGACTTCCCTCCCATCCTTTGGACCATAGCCATTCCTTCCAATAGAGCTTCATACTCCGCTTCGTTATTCGTAGCTGGAAAGTCTAACCTCAGAGACTTCTCAACGATAACCATCTCGGAAGACGTCAGTACTAATCCAACCCCCGCACCTTTTTGGTTTGATGCTCCGTCTACATGTACTTCCCATGTCGGAGGGCAGTATTGGGAGATTGTATCCACCAATTTTTCATCCTTGTCTCTATCTGCTAGTAATTCATCCGCTTCAGGTTCGGTGAATTCTGCCACCAAGTCGGCGAGTACCTGTCCCTTCACGGAGGTACGAGGCATGTACTTGATATCGAAAGCTCCCAGAATTGTACCCCACTTGGCTATCCTTCCCGTGTAATCAGCACTTCCGAGTATGGTTTTTATGAGGAGTTGTGTAAGAACAACCACTGTATGCGCTTGGAAATAGTAAGGCAACTTGCGCGTGCCAAGCACCACTGCCAGGATAGCTTTTTCCAGTGGTAGATAACTCACTTCCGCTTCGTGCAACGACTTACTCACGTAGTACACTGGTCGCTGTACACCGTTATCCACCTGTATCAACACCAAACTTACTGCATACGAGGCTACAACAATATAAGCGAAAAGAACTTCATCTGGCTCAAGACTAGACATGACCGGCGGCCGAGCTAGGTAGTCTTTAAGTTGTTGAAAGGCTTCAGCACAATCCTTTGTCCATTCAAAGTTCTTCCATTTATTGATCAATAGAAAGAAAGGTCAGCATCTATCTGCTGATCGAGATATGAATCTATTCAAAGCAGAAGCCATTCCAGTTAGCTTTTGCACTTCCTTTGGGTTCCGAGGAGTTTGCATATTGGTGATGGCTTTAATCTGGTCAGGATTAATTTCGATTCCCCTGTGAGTAACCATGTAACCCAAGAATTTGCCCGATCCTACACCAAATGAGCATTTGGAAGCGTTTAGATGTAGTTTATAGCTTCTGAGAATTTCAAAGACAACTTGAAGGTCTCTAAGGTGCTCCGAAACCTTTTTGCTTTTCACCACCATATCGTCTATATAAATCTCAATATTTTTTCCCAGTAATGATTCGAACATCCTCGTCATCATTCTTTGATAGGTGGAACCTGCATTCTTCAAGTCAAATGGCATCACTTTGTAATGGTAATTCCCAACTGGAGTAACAAAAGCAGTTTTTTCTTGATCGTCCAGAGCCAAAGGTATCTGATGATAACCCTGAAATGCGTCCAAGAAGCTCATCCGAGGATGGCCGACAGTGGCGTCTACCAGCTGATCGATCTTGGGCATGGGGAATGGATCTTTAGGGCAAGCTTTATTTAAATCTGTGAAATCAACACACACTCGCCACTTCCCATTCTTTTTCTTGACTACTACTGTGTTTGCCAACCATTTGAGATAGAAGACTTCCTTGATAGCCCCAGCCTGTTTGAGTTTCGTCACTTCCTGACAGACTGCTTCTGCATGCTCTTTAGATGGACGACGAGGGAGCTGCTTTTTAGGAGTTGTTAACGGATTAACATTCAAGTGGTGGCAAATGAAGTTTGGATCCACCCCTGGAGCCTCATAAGTATTCCAGGCAAAGACGTCGATATTTCGTTTAAGGAACTCTACCAGTTCCTCCCTCTCTTGATGAGGTAGTTGGGATCCGACTTGAAAAAACTTCTCCGGATCGTCTCCTATGGTGATTTTCACAAGATCTTCACATTTCACCTCCTCGGATGTCCCATCAATAGGTGTCATTGGGGGTTTTAACTGCTATAACTCCACTCCGTGAGTCACAGATTCTTCTTCAGGTTTGTGTCGGATGGCTGCTATCATGCACTGTCGCGTCATGGTTTGATCACCCAATATTTCTTCTATTTTGCCTCCGGATGGGTATTTGATCTTCTGATGTAGGGTTGAAGAGACCGCTCCTAAAGTATGAAGCCAAGGTCTAGTAACGATTGCTATATAAGGAGAATATGCATATATTACGATAAAATCGACTTCCACTGTTTCCGAACCGGCTTGCACTGGTAGTCTGATCTGTCCCTTCGGGATAATAACATTCCCTTCAAAACTTATTAGAGGAGAACTGTAAGGCGTCAAATCTTCAGCTCTTAAATTCAGCCCCTTGAAAAGATCAGGATACATGATCTCGGCTGCGCTACCTTGATCCACCATCACTCTCTTCACATCATAACCTCCAATTCGGAGAATGATCACTAGAGCATCATCATGAGGCTGAATAGTTCCAATCTTGTCCTCATCTGAGAATCCCATGACCAGGGACCTTTCTAGTTTAGCTTTCTTCGGCTCACGGTTACCATCCTCGGGAAACAGGCGAGCCACAGACATTACTCTAGAAGGGCACGACCCCGTTCTGCCGGGCGCCGTAAAAATAACGTTGATAGTTCCGAGAGAGGGTCGTGAAGGATTCTCCCTTTCCGGCCGAGTATCGATCTGACCACCCAAACTACTAGAGTGATGCAGCAGCTGTTTCAATTTGCCTTCTCGACAAGTTGGTCCAAGTGATCCCATAAACTTCTGCAATTCTCGGTAGTGTGACCATGGTCTCGATGGTATTGACAATAGAGATTTCGGTTTCTCTTTTTAGGGTTTCCCATCATCTTATTGGGCCACTTGAAGAAGGGTTCGTTCTTAATCTTTTCCAAGACTTGATGCACGGGTTCTCGGAATATAGCTCCGACCAACTGATTGTTATTTGATGCCTGCTGCTCAGTATAATCCCTTCTCGGCCGGTTATTATTGTATCTGTCCGACCTAAATTCTCTCCTTTCTTGAGGGATAAACTTAGCTTTCCCTTTTCCCTGTTGTTGATCATCTTCTATTCTTTTATACTTGTCCACCTTATCCATTAGTTGCCGCAAACTGGTGACCGGTTTATCTGTCAAAGATTTTCTCAAACCATGTTCGGAGGGAAGGCCGACCTTGAAAGTTCTAATAGCGACTTCATCAAAATCACCATCAATCTCATTGAACATCTCCCAATACCTTTCAGCATACAACTTCACCGATTCTCCTTCCCTCATTGTCATAGACAGTAGAGAATCTAGGGGCTGAGGGACCCTACTGCATGTAATAAACCGGGAACAGAACGATTGAGTAAGCTTCTTAAAGAAGCTGATGGAATTAGTTCTCAACCCATCAAACCATCTCATCGGCATCGGTCCTAAACTGGAGGGGAACACTCTGCACAGCAAGGCTTCGTCCTGAGAGTGAACTGCCATCTTCTGTTTGAATTGACTCACATGTTCTACAGGATCAGTACGTCCGTTATACATGGAGAACGTAGGTTGGTGAAAACGTCTGGGAAGCTTTGCTTTTTCTATTCCCCGAGTAAAGGGAGATTTAGAAATTTGGCTCAGAGCCTTCTTCATGACCTTAGTTCCTACCCCCCTCCCAGACGAGCTTTTTCTTCTCCTCTTGTGAGAGTGTTCCTCGTTATAAGAATAGGATTCACTGGGTGGAGTTTTTGAGCATTCCCTGTAACTGTTATCACCTTCATCGTTGGAAGAAACATCAGAGCTTGAAGAGGTTTGTTTCCGTTGTGCACGACGAAGTTTCTTTTTTAGATCTTCAATTTCTCGTTGCAAATCCCCTTCATCAGCTTTTTCGTGTACCAAGTGACTCCTTCGTCGATAGCCACTTCTACCAGCCTGGATCGTCTGCGAGCTGCCCTCTTGCTGGTTACCTACATGATTCTCCTGTTCAAGGTTGTGGAGCTCGCCTTGTTGATGAACGTTAACTGATTCTGCATAGGGTGGACTGATCTGCTGTGGTCCTGAACCCGCCATAACTGTTGTAAACTTAACTGGCACTAATTCTTCCCATAGACGGCGCCAATTGTAGGGTCACAAATTGTAGCCCAAACCCAGACGGAATAGGATCTGGGCCCAATGAGCCCAATACAATAAATTTATGAGAGTGGGTGAAAGAATTGGGCTGGTGATGGGTTTTATAACAGTTAATAGGGATTATGAATCTGTCCGAGGAGGATAAAACACAATCAAATGCTGAGATCAAGTCCAAGGAATATTTTTTAGGATAAGTTGGCTATTTCAGATGATGTCCGAGGAGGAAGTTTTTAGACAAAATGGCTATTTTCGTTGGTGTTCTTCTTAATGCTACAGTGTATCTTCTTCAATGTTCTTCTTTAATATCTCTCTCTCCCCTTTTTCTGGAGGCTTTACTCTATTATATAGTCATCCTCCATTCAATCCTACCGTCCACTTGTCTACTTTCTAACCCCGTACTCGAGTTTTTCTCTCCTTTCCCACTGCTTTTTGATTTTCTGGGAGTAAAAGTGGTTGTAAACACTGTTCAGAGGTCTTCTCCACGTTAATGCGGCCAGGAAAGCTGTTGTACTGCATTTAATGCGATGGTAGCAGCTTTTTCCTTAGATATTTCTGTGTTCTTATCCCTTCCCTATACATTTGAAGTCTATCTTCGTCGCTGGAGCTTCCTGGAAGGTTGTTTAGAGCAAGACGAAGCTCACTTTATTGATATATGTCAGATCCGAGAAGGATGACCCTCTCGGACCAACACCCTTGGATATTTATCTGCTCTATTATCTATTACGGGGCCTTTTCCCATGCTTTCTTCTTCTCTGACGCATTATTATTAAAGAGTGGGGCTCAAACCTAACGCAAAGGCTCAAGTTTTCGCCCCCCACAATTATCATTCCAATTATTCAATTAGAATATGAAATTAGAGTCCAATTTTACTATACACTTGTACAATCTAATTATTTTTAATTTTGCTGTCATGTGCAGAAGCCAATGAGATAAAATTAATAACACATTAAACACTCATGTTTTGGGAATCAGTAGTACCAATCTAAATCCATTGGACCAGCTTCGTGATAATACAACTATGAAGGATGTATAAAAACACGTACAAACCCATCTCTCTATAAAAAGAGATTGGTGAGAATTTCTTTTATCAGCCATGGAACTTCAGAGGTTTTTTTCACACAAATGCTCATCATGTTACAAAATGACTCATCGTAAAACTACAAAATGAGTACAACTCTGAGGGTTTTTTTTTTGTTTTTTTATTTTTTAATTTTAAATTTTTTAAGCTGCGAAAATTTCAATCACCAATAGAAATTGAAGATTCAAAAGCGTGAATGGAATCTTTTGGATAAACATTGTCACCAAGGTTCATCTTTCTATGTAAAATATATATACTGCTAAGTTTTGTTAATGAAATTTTCAAGTTAATAATATGAATTTAGACTTAATTGAGCCTTTTAAACATGAATAAACTCATGATTAATAATATATCCATTCTCATGCGGTAGCACGGGGCTACATACTAGTAAAATAATAATAAAAAGACCACATCAGTATGCCACGTCAACATACGATTTAAAATTTTTTTTTATCAATTTTAACAAAATTAAAAAAACATAAAAACAAAATTAAAAACATAAAAATACATAGATTCATATTTGAACATGAATACACAAAAATATAAACCCAAATCATAAGAACTCAGGAACACACAAAATATATGGGCATTCAACATCTTTTCCAAAAACTTTCTTTCAAACTAAACACTGTTAAATTCACATCTAAAAAGTCGATGCCTAAGATTTTCATCACAACATTTTCATTCCACCCAAAACCAAAATTTTTCTTATGAAACAAACATACACACACAAACCCAGTCGATTCAGCTCACAATAACAGCAAACCCAACCAACCTCATAAAATTTCCTTGAACAATCATCAACATTTTTCCTAGAAAATCAAGATTTTCTTTCAAACCAAACACTAAAATAACTCACATTTAACAAACAAACATAAACACAAACCCATAAATTTTCTTATGAAACAAACATAAGCACAAAACTAATGAATGACCAACCCCCATAGAAACACAGAAAAATCCAGCCACCACCTCCATCGATCAAACAATCACATCCACCACCACAACACTTATCAAACAATCAAGAGAGAGAGTCGGGTTTAGAGAAAGAGAGAGAAAGTCAGAGATTAAGAGAAAAAAAACCCACCACCACCGATTGAAGTCAAACCCATCAAACTCGCTGGAACACTCATCCGATCCCAAATGAGTTGCCTCACTTCAACTCGGTCTCCAAGCCTGTTGGCTTCAACATTGTTTATAAGCCTAGGAAAAGTCTTAATATTGGTGAGCACGTCTCGACTCGCACCCAATAGAGCCATGGGATGACTATAACTCCGTTCGTTGCTACTCCTTCATCTCCTCATCGTGGGATGACTAAACCACCACTACCAGTAAGAGAGGAAAAGAGAGCAAGTGAGTTAGAGAGAGAGAGATCTGAACTTGCTTTTGAAGAGAGAGAGAGAGAGAGAGAGAGAGAGTTATGAATCATTTGTGAGTTTGGATTTTGTTTTGAGTTTGTGGGGGGTTTTCAAATGTTTTTTTTTTTACTTTAATTTTGTCAAAAAATTGATATATTTAAAATTTTGTGATTTTTTGTTTGCCAAGAAAGTTCAAGAATATTTGAGAAGGTTTCTATAAATTTTTTTCTCAATCTTTAAAACTAAAAAATAAATTTTTTTTTTGAATTAAATTAAAATTGGAAAATAAAAATTATTTTTATTTTTTTTTAATTTAGAAAATGCTGATGTGGCATTTAAAAAATGTTAAATAAAATATTTTATTATTATTTTATTAGCCATGTCAACATATAACATGCCAACAATGCGCTCCGTCTACCACATCTGATATTTCTATTACTGGGTTGCCAGCAGGGACTAAAATAGAATCGATTTTCTCAAATCAGGGACTGACCTAGGAGCAAAATCAATTTAGGGACCAAATTGAGAATTAACCCAAATGTAGGGACCAAAAGTGTATTTTCGCCAAAATTATTTTGTGTAGAAGCCAGAAAACGCTAGTTTCTATGATCTCGCTAGCTTTCTCTTCTCCTCTAAATTAGAAACTAGTAAATTCATCGAGGGCTCAAAAGAACTTAAGGGAGACTTTTGGAGAAGATGGTACATCTTCAACTTCCTTTTTGTGTAGAAACTCCTCCTTAAAGTGGGAAAGCCTATGGTCCAAATAGGGAATGTGTTAGAGCTATGGCTGAATCTTCTTTCAAGCAACGGTGGATTACTCAGGCTCTTCACCAATTTCTTAACAGGTTTGGTTTGTGTGATTGTCTCTGTTTTGTTTCATATGTAGCATGATATATTGAGCATTTAATAGGTTATAAAGTTCCATATATATAATCCGCATGCATGTATGGCAGTATATATGGGCAAAATTGCGTGCATGCCGTAATTATTATGCTATTATGTATGTGTTCTATCTTCTAAATGTTACTAATATCTAATTTATGCAGTGTTATCTTTCTATAAATTAATTTAATTTAATGCAGTCATGTCTTCAAATTTAGTTGGAGAATTTATTACCCTCTAATTTATTATTTATACGAAGATATGTTAATTCACATCTTCCAAAAATTGAATGAGTAGGTGGGTTTTGCAGGAAAAATGGTAAGGCCGAATACATCATCTGCAAATTTCACATCTGTGTTAGCAAATCTTGATCGAAGAATGGAATTAGACAAAAGCATTAGTTATGGTAACATAAAATACAATGCGTTGCTCTCAATTATGGCCTCCAAATTGTCGTATGAAAATGAAGCATTCGTTAAAATCAAAATCAAGCATCATTGGAATGTAAGTATCATTGACATGACAAAACAAATTTTTGCTTGATTTTGCCATTGTTATATATGATGGGATGGTTATGATGATGATTAATGTTTCATTTTTTTTTTTTTCATTTTCGTACAGATGGAATTCTTGGGCTTCAACAACTTTTGGAATGGTAAGCAACAATCTATATTATATTTTTGAAAAAAAATTTATGTAGTTATGAGTTATGACATAGGTTATAGAAGAATACGAATGGAAATCTTTTGTCTCGCAATTTTATCTATAAAAAAATTTAAAAAATAAATAAAAAGCTAACATAACTCATAAACAAATAAGCTAATAAACTAAGGCATGTTTGATAATAGTTTTTTTTTTTTTCCAAAACTTGCTTTTGGTAATATAAAGAGAAAACAATTTTCTTGTATTTTTGAAATCAAAAACATGTTTGGTTAATTGAAATTAACAAGATAGTTTTTTGAAGAAAAAAATAGAAAATACTAAAATATGTTACTACTAGGATTTGAACTCTAATGCTAACGCATTAAATGAGACAGATTTATTAAATTAAATGTGTGTTTTCATTGACTTTTAAAAATTAGAAACTAAAAATAGCATTTTGTATATTGATACCGTATTTTGTTCGCTCTCCATTTGCGTGCTGAACTCCGAAAAATCCAAAAATATTATTTTCTCTCCATGGGGCCATGAGAACATCCAAAATTACATGGTATAACCCATTCGGACATTGGAGCACCCAAAGTGCCTTTTTCAGTTAAGATGACCAAAATGCCCTTGGTCAACGCTAGGATTGACCAAAATGCCCTTGGTCAACCCTAGGTCAAACGAGGACAAAGCCCTCACAAAATAACATTTTTCATAATTTTACATCAAACTCGAGCTTCTCGAAGATTTTAACAACTTTGACCCGAAGTTGATCCCGGGTGGGTCCGAAAACCCTAATTTTGATCCGACCGTCAGAATGGGTTGAAACTAACACCATTGTGAAGATTATCAAATTCTCATTCCAACGACTATTCATGGGTCAAAATCGGAGTTAGAATGGCCAAGATATCACGAGAACCGGGATTACGCATCGATCGATGCACCACTAACTTCCGAGAGCCATAACTTTTGATCCAACCTTTGCAATTTCAAGATCCATACCTTTTCAAAAACTGGAAGTCAAAATCTTTCCAGGTGTGTCATGATCAACCCAATCCATGGCCTTTTGAAGGTTGTGGCCCTTGAAGGGTCGTCAGCGTTCCTACAAGGGCCACCGCCTCGTAATCTGTGCTGGGTGCTATAAAAGGTCCCAGGCACCCTCCAGACCAAAAAAAAAAAAAAAAGGGAGCTCTCCCTTGGTTCTATTCTCTTCCTGAATGTCTTCTACACATTTTTCATCCTTCTAAACAAAAAAAAAAAAAACACATCAAAGCCTCTTGATTTTTCTCTCCACTAAAAATATAAGGTATTGTTCTTATACCCAATCTTTTGCTCCTTGGTTCTACATATTGGATTTGGGGTTTAGGGATGTGGATGTAGCTTTCTAGCTACCATCCACACCCCTAACCTTCTAAATCTTTTTCTAGCATTTATCATTTTTTTGCTTGAATAACATGATTTATTGCTTTCCTAGCATGTTGCTTGGTTTAATTGGGTTTCTAGCCTAAATCTCCATGCTTTTTATGCTTTTTGCCACGTTTCATGCTTAGATCTACATCCTTACATGCTTATATTTAGATCTACATGCTTTATGCTTTATGCTATGTTTTCCTATATTTTGTGCCTCCTTTTGTTCTAGGTTGATGTTAGGCTTATATGCTCACATGTTTGTATGATGTTGTTGGCTACGCCTTGCTCGGATCTTTGTGTTTATGTGTTTATTTCCATGATATATGGTTGGGTCCTTGTCTTCACACGCTTGTATGCTTGGATTCATGTTCTTCCATGTCTATGTGCAAAGTTTCTACATGTTTACATGTATGTTTCTATGCCTATATGTCTAGATCTATGTTTTTCACATGCCTATGTGCTTCAATCTATGTTCTCTACAAGCTTTATGCCATCTTCCATGTGCTTGTACGCTCCATGCCATGTTTGTGTGCCTAGACATAGGCTATGTTTGTCATGCCATGTGCTATTGTAGTCCTTTTGTCGCTTTGTCTTTCTTTCTTGTGTTTTGGCCTATTTTTTCGGACTCGATCTAGACCCTATAGTCTTTGTCATTGTCCATACACCTTGGCCCACATCAAAGGGTTTTGATCATTCTTATTTGTATGTCTATGCTTGCTTTTATGCTTTATGCTTTATGCTTGTGTTAGCCTCTCTTGTTCTAGGCTTTGCCACGCTTGACGCCCTGAGCGGATTTGTGGTTGTGTGGTTACATTTGACGCCCATAAGGCCTCATTTGGATGTAACCATTTGAGATGCATCACCTTGTTGCCTGTTGCTTCGTGCATACCTTTCCCCTTTTCCGCTCCGTGCGATGTTATGCTTACCATACTTGTTTGTGCCACCCGTTGGCTTTATATGCATCTTTATGTGCTTTCTTACATGTACACGCATGAGTCTTGCTTGCTAGTGTGTCATCCATACTTCAACCCAATGAAGCTATGGACACCCAATCCAAACCTACATTTGTCCCTCGTGGACACCACGTTTTGTTTGCTTGCTTATTTGTTTGCCTTTTTGCTTATTTGCTTGCTATCTTGCTTGTTTGCCGTATCGCTTGTCTGCTCGCATCCTTGTTTCTATGTTTGCCATATCTATCATGTCTATCTTAGGGAAGACAATCCCATACTGTACCAGCCGGTACGGCCAATATTTACCGTGCCGGAACCTTTGCCAGTACAGAAAAACTAGCATTTCGTACCAGTTTAAATACTGGACATACCGAAGCTGTTTTGGCCATACCGCGATATATACTGAATTCCAGCCGGTTAATGAATATTGGACTAGTACAAAATTACACACAAAATGCTTCTTTCTAACTCCTCTTTACACTAACGATGAAGTCATGCCATTTGGTGGAGAGTGGTGGCACCAATAAATATCTAGCAAGCTTTGAGTCCTTGAGATGGGGCTGAAGGTTTGAAGCTTTAAGAAAAAGAGAGAGTTTGAGGTGAAAGATAAAGAGAGCTGTGATGGGAGTGAAAGAGTCTTGGAAAATAAAGAAATATTTGATAGTGAAGTGATAAGTTTAATCATGTGAAGATGTTGGAAATTGTAATGACATGTAGGTTGTACTTGTAGGTCTTAGGCGTGTGATGTGGATTAGAAAAAAGAAAAAGAAATTAATAGAGGTGGGAGGCAACTGGCAAGAGGCATCAGGCATGTGTTTGGTTTTATCACCCACCATTTTAATTTTTCTAATTATTTAACCTTTTTTTACCAAACCCCTCTCACGTAATATCTCATTTCTCACCTACTATCCCTTCTTTTTTATTATCTTTTTTTGGTTTTATACTTTCATCTCTATTCAATTTTTTTATATAATAAATTTATAAGCTTAACAAGTTTAATTGCTTAACAAATTAATTTTTATCAAATAATTAAATTTATAAATAAGCAAATAATATTTATTTATTTTTAAAATATATACAAATAATATAAATATTTTTTAAATAGCGATAAACCTGAAATGGTACACCGGTATGACTGGTATCGAAATATATAGTTCCACTAGTCAAACCGGTATAGTCTCCGGTACGAGATTGACTCCCTTGGTTTATCTGCTTCATGCCTCTATCATGTGTTGTTTGCATCTTTTCCTTCCATTGCTTACCTGCTGGTTTTTTGTCTTTGCCTTTGCATGTACACACATGGAGCGAGGACATATGGAGCTAGGGCACGGTTTCCCAGGCGCAAGCAAAAAGGGCGCGGATGCGAGCATGTCAATATAAGGTAAATAGCTGTGTTCAGTAGGTTTAGGGGTCTAGCTTTTACCATTTGATTATGTACTCTTTTAAACCCCTTTCCTTCCTCTCCATTTTCTCTCTTAGATGGTTTGTATTAGGTATATTATGTCATATACCATTCGTCCTCATCTCTAGAGTATGGTGACCCCTGTTTACTTTCCTGCACCTATATTTTGGGCCATGCTCTAGGGATGTAGGCATTTACTTTCCTACTCTGTGTGCTAGCATTGTGCATGATGTATGCATAAATATAC
Source organism: Quercus agrifolia (assembly GCA_029955455.1). Lineage (NCBI taxonomy): Eukaryota > Viridiplantae > Streptophyta > Magnoliopsida > Fagales > Fagaceae > Quercus > Quercus agrifolia. The sequence goes on along the minus strand of JARQAD010000001.1, from coordinate 89,387,053 downwards.
CTGCTCGCCCTTTCCGAAGTGATCGTCACAGTTCGAGTCACTTAAGGCAAAGCGATGCCTAATTTCCGCTACGAAAGTAAGGTGACATGTCGCCAGATTTTCGCCGTGGAAATCCGGTACTTTGCCCGAACACCTTAGGAAAGCATAGATTGGGACCACACCCATTCAAAAAGCCAAATTTCAAAGCCCCCATGCAAGCAAAGCCCCGAAAGCCAATGCCAAAACTATGTTTTTACTGCCAATCTTTGAAAATTAAGGTTTTATCAAACTTCCCCACACGTAACCAAACTTCAGGACCTAAGTATCAAGATTTTTTGCCATCCACATTAGATTTGAAAAAATGAGATTTTTGTTAGCCTAGGACTACTAATAAAATCAACTAGAAACAGGTGACCAATCACACCTTAGAAAAACCCAATGATTGGAGGTGATTCCACTTACCTTTGGTAATCCTTTAAAATTTGGCCCAGATTCCTGCTACACCTCTAAAGGTAGACAAATACCCTCCTCCACTGAGAGAAAGAGAACCCTAAGCTCCACGAGAACCACATGGAACATGCAACCATTAAAAAGGGCCTCTAACAGGCCCCACGAGCACGGGAGTGTCACCACGGAGGGTGGTCAAACGAAGGCCCCGACGGTTCTCCATTTTTCGAGGCCGAGTGTCGACAAAGGGGTCAGGTGTACAAAGAAAGTTGGTTAATGAAAATGATGAGGATTTTTGGATTGGAATTTCCAGGATTAGCATAACATTTACCTCCAGATTATGTTAATGTTACCTGATTAGGATCTTTACCTCTAAGCCTACAAGATTCTAAGGTTAACTGACCTACACTAATATAAAACTGAAACCGTAGATCAACATTTCCTCTAGACTGTCAAGAGAATAGAGATTCAAAGAATTGAGTAGTGAAATAAATTTCAGTAAAAGTACTGAAATATATTGTTTGGTACTTTGGTGTGAATTTAAGTTTTGAGAATTTTGTTCCAAGTTCTAACAAAACACTTGTAATCTTATAACCGATAAGGATAACAACATTCTATTTTACTTCATCTAAGTTTAACAAGAATAAAATACGCCTTCATTAAAGTAATACCAAACCATTCAAAATTAAAGCAACTTCTTCATATTAATTTTTTTAGATACCATATTAATTACAGGAAAGTCATATGTCTCATTTCTCTAATGGCATGCAATACTTCAAAAAAAATAGATTCCTATATTAAAATAGCACATCATGTCCGAAACAAAACTACTACATCTTACATAGAAGGCAAAAGGATAACAAAGTACACTACAAGTTGTCAAGTTATATTGCCCACAATATTCCCAATTAGAAGGATTTCAAAAATTAACAAATCAATCATAATAATGCACAGAGTGCACATAATAACCTAGTCACTTTCAAGTTTTGATAAAAACTAGAGCTTAATTAGATGAGTGGTGTCTCCACGTGTACGACAAAATGCCATGGTGAAAAGAACATTCCCTTAAAGAAAAAGAAAAATCTAATGATTGATTTACATACATGCATGCATTATTAACCATTGAATCCCCAAGAATTTGTTTATTAGGGTCTCACATACTATTGGGAACCTTGATAGGGGAACCAGTGCTTCAGACCACCACAAAATACAACGCTTCGCTCTCAATTATGCCTCCAAATTGTTGTACGAAAATAAAGCATTCGCTAAAACCATAATCAATGATCATTGGAATGTAAGTATCATTAACATGTTAAAACAAATTTTTGGTTGATTCTGCCCTTGTTATATATGATGGCTATGATGATGATTAATGTTTCTTTTTTCAATTTTGCATAGATGAAATTCTTAGGCTTCAATAAAATAGGTCTTTTTTTAAAAAGGCCTATAACGGCAATTTCAAAAGTGCCGCTATAGGCCTTTTTAGCTTGTATTAGGCACTTTTGAAACCTCCGCAATAGTCCGTATTTAAAAAAGGCCTATAGCGGCGCTTTTGAAACCGCCATTATAGGCCTTTTTAGCTTGTATTTAAAAAGACCTATAGCGGCGCTTTTAAAACCGCCGCTATAGGCTATATTAAAAAAAGACCTATCATAGCGCTTTGAAAACACCATTATAGCCTGTATTAAAAATAAATAAATAAATAAACCCTATAGCAACGATTTAAAAAGCACCGATATAGGGTTTAAAACTGTTGGGACCTATATCAGCACTTTTGAAAGTGCCGGTGTAGGTCAAGCGGACCTATTGCCACACTTTTTGCGCAGCACTACAAAGTGCCAGGGAAAAAAGCGTCGGGATAGACCTTTTTAGTCTATATTGGCATTTTTTGGGGCAATCTAGGCGGTTTAAAAACGTTGGAATAACCTTGATTTTTTGTAGTGTTGAAGCGAAGATAAATCAAAAATGTTTGAGAACACTAGAACAAAAAGAAGAAAAAAGAAAAGAAAAAAAAGAACATCTATGATATATAATTTTGATGCAATAAATTATGTCCTACATTATAATTTATAAATGGCAAGCACAAAGTTAAAGTTCATTTTCCTTTTGTCAACTTTTCTTCTTTTCCCTTTAGTGATAAATTATGTCTTGCATTAAAGATAATGATACTTATTACAAACGCGTTAAATTACCTCTAGAGAGTAATAACCACCTACACTCTTAAATTTTTTTTTTTTTTAAGAATAATATAAAATTATACATTTTATTCAGTTTTGTTGCCCTTTTGTACAACTTGAACAACAAAAAATGTAAGAATATAGTTCAGACATTTTAACTCACACAAGCTAGAAAATAAAGACCACTTACTACTACACCATAGCAAACTATAATAAATTTGGACTCAACAACTCACTAAGAATTGTGTAGCATACAAATAATTTTATTATATCAACCTTATAAATTGACGCAACACAAATCATAAAATAATAATTAAAATATGGACAAAATTTAACTACAAAATTAGTTATAGCTTAAAGCTACAATTTTACTCAATATGTTTTTATTGGAAGTGAATTTTGACAAATCCACCATTAGATTACATCGTCTTTTTATATCCTCCATACTTGCAAAATTTCTAGAAAATTAAAGATCAATAGTTATGTCATCAATAAATTGTTTAAATTGCAAGTTTTCGTAATTTAAAATTATGTATAAAATATAAACTTATAGATCATATAGTAAATAATATTTGATTGACACAAAATTTGACATGTGTATTGAGAGCGTAAAAAACATGCAATTCCAAGGTTAGATTTTCAAAATATATAGTAATTTTTTATTTTATTGAGTAAGGTTGTAAACTTAGGCTACAACCATGGACATAGTCATCATTGGACCCCCGGCACCCCGGGGGGGGGGGGGGGGGGGGGGGGGTGCAATGGCCCCCCAATTCTTTTTAAAAAAATATTATTATAAGTAAGTATATCAATTTTAGCAATTTTGTTTTATAAAATTACATTTTGTTTTCCTTAAACAATATCATTGATTCTTTTAAGAGTAATACTATACTCACAAACTTTTTTGGTAGCAAATTCTTATTAGTTCGCCATATGAGTCCACTACTCACATCATTTTTTTTTTTACTTACCAATAACCACTTATCACATTAGTAATTTATAAAAAAAGTTTGAAACTCTAGCATTTTCCTCATTTTAGTGACCATAAAAAAATTTATTTATCTAAAATCTAAAACAAAAATATACAAGCCCCAAAATAGCTCAACAACAAAAATTACCAATAGTAAAATTAAAAAATTTAAGCTCAATTAACCAATTTTACCCAAAATAAACAACCCAATCCTTTAAAAAATTCTAAACAAAAATAATTTTGTTCTTACCCAAAATAATAAATAAATAAAAAATATCACTAGCTAAGTAGTAGATGTGTCAGAGGTTGAAACCGTCGCACACAAAAAATAGTAAAACTGCCCCCCTAACTTAAAGTTCTGAATCCGTCTCTAGCTACAACTAATTTTGTAACTAAACTTTTTCCTTAAAATATTTATTTCTTATATTTTGAATGGGTAAGAATCACATAAATCTCATCAATTTATAAGCCTTTTGTTATAAAATTCATAATCATTTTTAAAAATTTGAACTAAAATAGATGAACTCCTTGACAATTTCAAATTCTTTATGGAGATGGATAGGTTAACGGATTCTAAATATTTCCACTGTAACCCTTGAATATTTTAGACTACGGTCGTGGACATCAATTCACAGACTACGGTCTGAGACATTAATTCACAAAATCAACAAATATATGCTGATGGTGTTGGCTAAAATTTCAATAAAAATATTATATAAATAATACAAGAAATGTTATGTTCATAACATTTTCACAACAAATATTAAGTGACAGATTATTATTAGTTGTTACTAATGAGAAAAAAGAAATTATAGTGGTGGATTCAAATTAGAAACAACAACAATTTACTATCTAGAATTTATTGTGAAAGTGTTTTAGACGTAACACTTCTCTAATAATAATAATTGCTAATTCCTTAGTCTTTATTAAAAATGAAAGAATAATAAAATATAAGTTATTTGCCAAGCACAAGCTGAGTACATTCAAATCCCTCAATTGATGTTCTTCTTTTATTTTGTCAACCTTCAAAGAGATAAAACATAACTAGAGGCCTCACATCCCACCCTGTATTGCACTTTCTCTGCACAGATAGCTCTTTAGCAACTCTGCTAATCTCGCTGGTCATACACCTCATTGAGCAAGCTATTTTTTTTTCTGGCAAAGGAGCTGGTGTTAATGGCACTAGATGCACCTCATCATCGATGCTAATCCAACCATGATAAGGTCCCCATCTTCGGGTATAGGAAGACCATCTGGGGACTGGAACACATGTCAAGTTTCAGCACCAACAATATTTGCTAAGGATGGGAGACAATTCTCATCATCTACAAAACAAGAACATAAATCACATTATTTAAAATTTTCATTTGCATATACGCTCGTAGTACTATTAAATATATCTATTTATTTATATATATAATTAACAGATTTGGATTTCATCCTGTGCACAAACAAGACTCTGTTTGATGCAACAATTTGGCCGGTACAACTTATTTTCATAAGCTTATTTTGCTTAAAAAGTAAGCTTTTACATTTTTCTCTTTTTATATTTAAAGTGACGTTATGTGTAAAATGTTGTACATATATGAACAAATTAAAAAACAAAAAAATAATAATAATAATAATTAGGGTCATTTTCATTTCATTTATATTGAAAATAGTTTTAAAAATAAAACCAAATAACCAAGTTTAACATGAAATAATAAAAGCTTACAAGTTACAAGGTTCATAAGTAGCTGATGCTGTGTTACTGTGTTAGGAGCCACTCATTAGTCTGTGAAGCTGAGTCTGGAGCCTGGTTAATTAGCAACACAGCAACCACGCACGGCCTCTTGAGTTAAAGCAAGTAGGTATTGAAGCTTCTCTTAAAGGCCCAGCAACCTGGTTTTTCCATTACTGAGAAGTCTGCACCGCCCGGATCCGTATCACATTGAGAATCGTCCTTCAAATTTTAGAGAGTAATAGTAAGAGTACAAGAGTAGGAAATGTCATTAATAATATATTTAGTATTAGCTTTATTAAAGGTTCAAACCAGAATCATGAATGGTAGTACTACATTTTGTACAATTAATAAAAGTTTGCATGTGAACATCATCAGGACTTTAATCATGTGATTTATGTTCTTGTTTTGCATATATATGGTGTAGGATATATCTTCCATTAAATATATTAGTTTCGAGCTCAAATCACTTACTATGATATCATAATAAATTAATAGTTGTTGTAAAATTATAAACTAAAAAAAAATAAGATGACTTTAATTCAATAACGTCACCAAATTAAACAGTTCTGAAACTCCAACAATTCCACATGAGACTTGGAACCCAGATGGTCTTCCTTATCATGGCTGGATAAGCAATGACTAAGAGGAAAATCTAGTGCGACTAACACCAGCTCTTTTGCCAGAAAAAATAGCAAAGTTGCTCAATGAGCTAGATGGGCAGAGAAAGTGCAATACAATGTGGGAATGTGAGGTTTCTCATTATGTTTTATCTGTCTTTACGATATAATGGTTGAAAAAACAAAATTGGAACATCAATTGTGGGATTTGAATGCAATCAGCTTGTGCTTAGCAAAAAACTGAAACTATCATTTTGTTTTAGTAAAAGAGCGTGCATCTACTGCAAGCCAGAGAGATTAACAAAGTTGCTTGATGACAAGATGACCTGTGAGATTAGCAATGTTGCTTAAGAGCTAGTACATTGGAAGAGAGAGTGTAATACAAGGTGGGGTACTGTGACTCTGTGAGGCTCTAGTTACGTTTATCTCTTAAATTTAAGGTTGTTTCCGTGCATGTCAATACTTAATAGCATTTGGTAGATTGATAAGGATGAGAATAAATTGTTGAGTTTGTTAAGTTAGATTAAGAATAAGTTCCATAAAAAAAAAAGAAAAAGAAAAAGAATAAGCTCTTCTAAAAAAACATGGAAAACGATCTAAGAATAAGTTTTATCTAGTTGCGTAAGATTAGGATGAAGGTTTTTATTTTATTTTATTTTATATGTTAGATTAGGAATAATTAAATCATATCTATGACTTTTTCTATTTAAAATTTTATCTCTATCTTTTAATACTATATAGTATATACTCCTTATTTCTATTCTTCATAGTTCTTAGAGTAATTATATCATGAAAATCCTTAAATTCTATCCATCCGTTTTGAAATAAATTGATTACATTTTTATAATATCTTAAATAGATACCAAAATGGTAATAGTCAAAGTTTATTTAGATATTACTATCATGTAGCAAAATTCAAATATCCACTCGAGTAATTTCTAAATAGATAAATGTGATTTGGACGGTAGAATACTAGAGTTACCCTAAAACTCTCTAAAAGACCTTAATCCAAGACAAAATTGCCCTTTTCCCTTTTTGGGCAAATTATATAGTCTTATGCCCCTTTCCTAAATTAATTTGGAAAATACCCCTCTTTTAAAACTCGATTTACTACAAATCGAGTTAAGTCCTATAGTAGCGTTTTTAAAGAGCCTATAATGACGTTTTAAGGATTTATAGTGGCGTTTTGGAACTCGGCCTCCATAAATTGAGTTATAGGTAAAAAAAATTGCCTATAATTCGATTTCATGAAGGTCGAGTTATAAAATGTCACTATAAGTCCTTAAAACGTCACTATAGGCATCTTAAAACACCACTAAAGGGCTCTAGATTTTTTTTTTTTTTTAAACTCGATTTGGAGTAAATCGAGTTTTAAAAAAGGGGCATTTCCCCAATTAGTTTTGGAAGGGGGACATAAGGCTATATAATTTGCCCAAAAAAGGCAAAGGGCAATTTCGTCCCCTTAATCTATATATTTATATGAAGGGAAGCCAAGCATCCCCTTTTATGCAATGTTTTCCTCCGTTTGTGAGGGGCCACCCAACTTAACTAATCTAATTCAATATAGAAGATTTAAAACGAAGTTCAAAAATGTTAATGACCAATCATAAAAAGAAAGGGGAAAAAACAAAACAAGAAAAGTTAAGCAAGCTATTAGAAACCCCATGTGCAAACCTCCCCATGGGATACATCCCCCTTAGGGCCCCAACATGAAGGTTTTCTTATATCAGTGTGAGCCCCCTTTGTCATGTTTTTACATGACATGAATCCTTCCCCCCTAAATGGAACTTTATCCCTTAGAAAAATTTGTAATATATGCTTATATCACGTCGAGAAAACATAGAATCTGAGTATAACTCAAATCTTTACTTAGGTTAGTAGAATTCAACAGTCTACTAATATAACAATAAATTTGTCAAGAATATTAATTATAACTTAACTGGTCGGTGCATCTTGATATTTTCAACAAAGATATTTGTGGTTCAAATTCTCCCACAGCCTCACCCCCAATTATTAAATTATCAACAACAAAAAATAATGAATTTTGAGTTTTGAAATAGATTTTTGAGTAATTAGGAAAAATATCATAATTATTTCCTTAAAAAGAATCAATATGATTTCATAAGAGATGGCATTTAAAGAAATTTGTATTAGGTATATATTTTGTAAAATACCTTAGTAATGAAATATTTCAAACAGTAGACTGATTTGGAGCGTACATATATTGAACTGTATGGAAAAACAAAAGAAGTAAATGCTGAAAACAAAACCAAAAACAAAAAAACGACAATTAAAACATATTGGTTGTTTGGATTAGATTTTGTGGGCCATTCAGAGGAAGCACAAAATTAATCTATTGGGCCGATAATCTTTCTTACTTTGTCCCTTTTGATAGGTGGGATGTATTATGTATGCTTGAAGTGGCCACAGTTTCAATAATACTTATTTTGTTTTTTAACCCAAAAACTAAAAAAATAAAAAATAAATAAAAAAAATAGGAGGAGATGTATTTTTATTTTGTCTACCAACCCAATCATTTTCTAAAACTTCTTATGCAAATTTTTATTATTATATTTCTAAAAACGTGACTATTGAAGAATGACTATATTTTTTTCATCTGTCAACTATTAATGATAATGATTTAATTTCTCAATTTTTAAAATCAAGTCGATTTTATCATTACACCTCCTCATCGTTTAAATTTTAATGGCATTGAAAATTGTAATTGACTTGATTTCAATTTTTTATTCTTCATAATAACCTTTATAGGTATACTCCATTTTCAGAAACTAATGTGTTAAAATTAAAATAGAGAGAAGATATAAAGATAAAATTTATTTTTTATTAAAATTTTAGGAAATAAATTGACTTAATTATTAGTTACTGAACTATATTGACACAATTTAATATTACCAAAAAAATATATACATCTTTCACCAATTATGTAAATTGTAAGGTGTGCAAATATAATGAAATCCAACACGTGACACTATAAAATTCAATGACAAGCTTGTTTTTCCCTTCATTGACAAGCAATCTGTTGGTGCAGATACACATAAAAGGCATAATTATCTAGAAGAAAGACCATGTTCTTTTCCACTATGATTAGTCGACTATGTTTTTTTTTTCTTTTTGCATCTCTTTTATGCATACCTTTTTAAGGGCCTCTATGTGATTGCCCTTGTCTCACGTGAGAGTAAAATCCCATCCATGTTCAATTGGGTCCAACCAACAGTAGGTGAAGGTCCTAGAGATGAGATCTGTGGGTTTAAGGTTATGAGTTTTGGGCCTTTGAGAAATTTAATTTTAGTTTTTTTTTTTTTTTTGGGGTAAAACAATGAACATTATATATAGCGAAGATATTGTGAATTCATTATGTAACATCAAGAAGTAGGAATCGTCCATTGGTTAGGCTTGGGCCTAGCTTGGGCCTGAAGGTAATCATACATTTTCATATAATTTATTGTGGACCCAAGAAGGGCCCAATTTACTGGAGCTTCATTTATATTGATTTGGAATTACGAAAATTGACTAAAGCAAATTTAGAAAAATAAGTTAACTGTAATGGACAAAAAAGAAAAGAAAAAAAAAAAAGAGAAATCATATATGTAAACTAATTTTTTTAATAATATAACTAAAAATGAATAATAAAATAGACGATAAAAATGAAGAACAAAAACTATTGTAAGTTATGTGACAAATGCAAATATGAAGTTGAATTTTCTAAAAACTTTTGGTAGTGCAAATTTAATCAGTGTAGTAGAGTTTCATTCAAAAGAAATACAAAAATAATTTTAATATTTTAAATTGCCTCATATGACATAAGGAGCGTATATGAAACAACTTTTTTATATGGTATATAATATAACTTGGACATGAGCTTATATAAAACTAGTCACTATCATGTGCTTGCATCAGATAGTTAAATAAAAATTTATTATATATATAATTATTTATTTATTTTGTTTGGAAGTATAATTAATCTTATGCAATTCATTTAAAAATAATGAGGTTAAAACAAATGAGTAACTGCTTAAAGATTACATTTGTATATTCATAGCCTATTAGCCTTCATGTTTAGAAATACTTTTACATAAATTTAGTCGGATTGAAGTAGACTGAAATGTTATATTAAAGTGGTTCAATAAGAGCCTAGGAACAAGAAATTCTATACTTAATATTTTAGATATTACGAGTCTGAGATCAATATATTTTTAAAAAAATAAATTTGGATTTAAAATAAATGCTCTCAACCCAAATCTATCTTTTCCCGTTATGTAAGTGCACAAAAATTGACAGAATGCACCAAAATGGACTTAATGGACTAAAGTGGACCAAATATGACCGAATGGATCAAATAGAATCTAAGTGGACAGAATGGACCAAATATGACCAAAGTGGTCCAAATAGGACCGAAGAGGCCCAAAGCGGACCGAATAAAATCAAAGTGGACAGAATGGACCAAATAAAACCATTATGGACCGAACAGACTGAATGGGAAGCAAAGTGGACCGAATAGGTCCAAAAAGTGGAAAGAATGGATTGACTGGGATCAAAGTAGACTGAGTATGACTAAAGTGGGCTGAATAGGACCAAAGTGGAATAAATTAAATTGAAATGGACAGAATAGGACCAAATTGGACCGAATACAAAAGTTCAAAGAAATTGTCTTATGAAAAGAAATTCAAAGAAATTGATGACTAGGGTATTGGCAAAATCGATATTTAGATAAGTCCTAGATATTTGTATGAAAAAAGAAAGATATATATATATATATATATAAAAGTTAAGATTAATATTAAGGGCACACAAAAAATGTTACAATATTAAATATTAAGGTGACAAATTATGATTTTTTTTCAAAAGGGAAATAGTGGGAGGAGAATGTGTACAGTTCCACATTTCACATAACCCTGCCAATGACATTATTAATATTAATAAAAACAAAACGTACTACCTTAACACGAGTAAAAGAGATGATGAATTAATTTTTGCATCAAAAGTTCACAATCAAACCAACGGCCACAATCATTGACAAGTAGAAAAGTACAGATTGCTGCAATTTCATTAGGAACTGTAGCAATAACAGATACAATAATTTTATTTATGTATTTATTTAGAATGTTTCTTGGAGATTCCAAGAAAAATAGGAATCCATACCATAAATTTTTATGTAAGAGTTGGGGACTTAACTTTTTCAAAGGTTTTATCTAAATGAGTGTATAATTAGTTCAAATAATTATAACTATGTCAAAGCTTTCAAGTTACATTATAAATATGCGAAAATAGTAATTTCATTCTAGACTCTTTCCAAGAAAAAACTGGATACTATCGCTGAATTATAATTTATAGTAAGGCTCCTAACTAGTGTGTATATTTATAATCTTTTCCTTTTTTTAGGTTTTTTTTCTTATCCTTTTTTAATTTTTCTTTTGCTTTTTGTCTTACTTTTTTGACTTAGTACTTGTCTCCCACTTGCTAGTGCTCCCATCTTCTTTTCCGGATTGAGATTGCTCAAGCTGGACTGAGATCCCATGCAATATCTAAGATATTGCACAGGGTGCAAGAGTTCGAATCCTAGTCTTCCATTCAATCTAACAGCTCTAAAACAATTCCACATCATCAATGGTGATTGTGCCGGACCGCCGGTGGTGCAGTTTGGAGATGTTGGGCAGTAAAGTTAGTGCCTTAGTGGTAGCAACAACATCAGAGGGATTTCTATGAGGAGAGGACTGAGGAGTGAAGAATTGGAGAGAGAAAGAACTGAACGGGAAAAATAATAATCATTTTTTAAAACTTCTTATGCAAATTTTTATGATTATATTTCTAAAAACGTGACTATTGAAGAATGATTATATTATTTCATCTGTTAACTATTAATGACATTAATTTAACTTCTCAATTTTTAAAATCAAGTCAATTTTATCATTAGACCTCCTCATCGTTTAAATTTTAATGGCATTGAAAATTGTAATTGACTTGATTTCAATTTTGTATTCTTCAAAATAACCTTTTAAGGTATACTCCATTTTCAAAAACTAATGTGTTAAAATTTAAATAGAGAGAAGATATAAAGATAAATTTTATTTTTTATTAAAAGTTTAGAAAATAAATTAACTTAATTATTAGTTACTGAACTATATTGACACAATTTAATATTACCAAAATATATATATATATATATATATATATATATATATATATATATATATATATATCTTTCACCAATTATATAAGGTGTGCAAATATAATGAAATCTAACAAGTGACACTATAAAATTCAATGACCAGCTTGTTTTTCCCTTCATTGACAAGCAATCTGTTGGTGCAGACACACATAAAAAGGCATAATTATCTAGAAGGCAGGCCGTGTTCTTCTCCACTATGATCAGTGGACTTCTTTTTTTCCTTTTTTTTTCTGCATACCTTTTTAAGGGACTATTGAGTGATTGTCCTTGTCTCACGTGAGAGTAAAATCCCTTCCATGTTCAATTGGGTCCAACCAACAGTAGGTGAAGGTCCAAGAGATGAGATCTATGGGTTTAAGGTTATGAGTTGGGCCTTTGAGAAATTTAATTTTAGGTTTTTTTTTTTTTTTTGTGGTAAAACAATGAACATTAAATATAGTGAAGATATTGTGCATTCATTATGTAACCTTTTAAAAATAAAATTTAAAAAAAAAAAAAGGGAAGAAGAAGAAGAAGGTAATTGTACTTTTGGGGTTGGGTTTGGTTGAAGGAACATATTACAAGAAGTTGGAATCGTCCATTGGCTAGGCTTGGGCCTATCTTGGGCCAGGAGATAATCGTACATTTTTATATAATTTATTGCGGACCTAAGAAGGGCCAATTTACTGGAGCTTCATTTATATTGATTTGGAATTACGAAAACTGACTAAAGAAAAATTTGAAAAATAAGTCCAAAAAAAAAAAATGGAGAAATCATATATGTAAACTCAATTTTTTTAATAATATAACTAAAAATAAATAATAAAATAGACGATAAAAATAAAGAACAAAAACCATTGTAAGTTTTATGACAAATGCAAATATGAAGTTGAATCTTCTAAAAAATTTTGGTAGTGCAAATTTAATCGGTGTAGTAGAGTTTCATTCAAAGAAATATAATAATAATATTTTTTGAGGGGGAATAATTTTAATATTTTAAAGTGCCTCATATGACATAAGGAGCGTGTATGAAACAACTTTTTTATATGGTATATAATATAACTTGGACATCCTTACCAATATATATATATATATATATATATATATATATATATATAATTTGGACATGAGCTTATATAAAACTAGTCACTACCATGTGCTTGATTGGATAGTTAAATAAAAACTAATTTATTTATTTTGTCTTGAAGTATAATCAATCTCGTGCAATTCATTAAAAGTAATGATGTTAAAACAAATGAGTAACCACCCAAAGATTACATTTATATGTTCATAGCCTATTAGCCTTCATATTTAGAAAGACATTTACTTAAATTTAGTGGGGGATCGAAGTGGACTGAAATGTTACGTTAATGTGGTTCAATAAGAGTGTAGGAACAAAAAATGCTATACTTAAGATTTTAAATATTACGAATTTGAGATCAATATTTTTTTGAATAAATTTGGATTTAAAATAGATATGCTCAACCTAAATCTATCTTTTCCCATTATGTAAGTGCACAAAAACGGACAAAATGTACCAAAGTGGACCAAATAGACCCGTATGAACTAAAGTAGATCGAATAGGACCAAAGTGGACCAAATAGAAACATATGGATTGAATATGACCAAAGTGGATTTAATAGGACTGAAGTAGATTGAAAAGGTCCAAAGTGGATAGAATGGATAGAATAGGATCAAAGTAGACCGAGTATAACTAAAGTCAACCGAATAGGACCAAAGTAGAATGAATTGGACTGAAGTGGATAGAATTAGACCAAATTGACCGAAAATGAACAAAATGGACCAAAGTGGACTGAATAAGAGAAAAGTGAACATAATGGACCGAGGTGGACTGAATAGAAACAAATGGACCGAATAGATCATAATAAATCAATGTGGACCGAACGAACCTAAGAAGACCAAAGTGGACAAAATGGACCGGATTGGACCAAACTTGACCAAATAGGACCGAAGTGAATAGAATGGACCGACTAATTAGAACCAAAGTGGGCCGAATAAGACCAAAGTGGAATGAATTAGACTGAAGTGGACAAAATAGGACCGACGTGGACCGAATACAAAAGTTTAAAGAAATTGCCTTATAAAAAATAAAATAAAAAATCAAAGAAATTGATGATTAGGATATTGACTAAATCGATATTTAGATAAGTTCAAAGTATGACCCTATGAGGCGTTCACCAAGTCCATTTATTAGATGTTTGTATGAAAAACCAATATATATATATATATATATAAGTTAAGATTAATTATAAAGGCACACAAAAAATGTTACAATGTTTAATATTAAGGTGACAAATTATGATATTTTTTTTAATAGATAAATAGTGGGTGGAGAATGTGTGGCTCAACATTTCAGATAACCTCACCATTGACATTATTAATAAAAACAAAACAAAATATACAATCTCAAAACGTGTGAAAGAGATGATGAATTATTTTTTGCATCAAAAGTTAATGATCAAACCAACAGCCTCCGAATCGTTGACAAGTAGAAAAGTACATATTTCTGCTATTTCATTAGGAACAGTATCGTTGACAGAGACAATAGTTTAATTAATTTATTTATTTAGAAAGTTAATTTCTTGGAGATTCCAAGAAAATAGGAATCCATAACATAAATTTTTATATAAGAGTTGGGGTTTTTACATTTTCAAAGGTTTTATCTAAATGAGACTATAATTATAAATATGTCAGCTTTCAAGTTACATTTTAAGATTTAACCCTATTGTTTTTCTTATAATAAATGAGAAAAATAGTTTTTTTTTTATTTCAGATTCTTTTCCAGGAAAAGACGGGATAGTAAACTATCGCTGAATTATAAGGCTCTGACTAGTCAAATAAATTTGTGTTTAGACTGTTCAGTGCATTTGCATATTTGTCTTAAAAAAATGCATAGAGCAATTTGCATATTAAAAACAGGATAAATGTCTCCTTTCTCTACAAGCATGGCGTGCCCAATGCGCAGCAACAACATTGAACAAAGGCTATAGCGCCCACTGACAATTTTGTCAAAGAAGAGATTTGACTGAGAAAAACTAAAAACACAATCTAAGACCACCATGACATTCAGTAATTATTAACGTGTCAAGGCTATCAAGCTAATGACTCTGTCAAGGAAGAGATTTGATCAACAAAAACTACATGAAGACTCGATCTGAGTTGGATTTTTTTTTTTTTTTTTTTAAGAATCTAATTGGATATTTAGTACAATTAATTAGTAAATAATATAGCAATGTCATGTTACGCACTTACGGCGGAGATTGAACAGTTAAATCTCTGCCTATGCCTTTGAGGAGAAAATACAACATGCATCGGATACATATTTTCTCTCTCTCATATGATATACCACCTCGCCTTTGAGAGAGAGAGAGAGAAAGAAGGGAGGTGACATACTCTTTGGTTGGAGATAACATATTACAAGAAGTAGGAATCATCCAATGTATGGCTTGGGCCTAGAGAAAACATTTTCGTATAATTTATTGTGGACCCAATAAGGTCCCAATTTACTGGAGCTTCATTTATTTTTGATAAAGGGCCTAGAGTAAACATTTTCATATAATTTATTGTGGATCCAAGAAGGTCCCAGTTTACTGGAGCTTCATTTATTTTTTATTTTTGATAAAGAGCTTCATTTATATTGATTTGGAATTACGATTCACGAAAATTGACTAAAGCAAATTTTGAAAACTAAGTTAAATATCATGGCAAAAAAAAAAAAAAAAGGTGAAGAAATCGTATATGTAAACTAAAAATGAATAATAAAATAGACGATAAAAATAAAGAACAAAATTTATTGTAAGTTATATGACAAAAGCGAATCATGAAGTTCAAGTTTCTAAAAATTTGGTAGTAAAATCTTAGAGCATCTCCAGCAGCTTCTCCAAATTTTTGTACTGTTTCGAGAATGAACAGTGACATTTAGCTTTTACCTACCCACTTTTTCAAATACACTTCCAACAGATTCTTTATCTCATTCTCTATCTCATTTAAATATTATTTCTTCATTCATTGTTTATTCTTTTTTTAATCATCATTTATTCTTTTTTTAACAACTATATTTTTCAATGAGAAGTGTTATGTTCATAACATTTTACGCAATACTTTTACAACAAAATTTATGTGGAAAGTTGTTACTAGTTCTAATTTGAACTCACCACTGAAATTATTTTTTTACTCGCTAATATTAACTAATAACAATTTGTTACTTAAAATTTATTGTGAAAATATTGTGGTAGTATTTTTCAATTAGGATTTTTTATTTTTTATATCATTTTTCTTCCTTCCCTTTCATTTTCATCCACGTTTCATTTCTTTTTTTCTTTTTTCTTTTTCTTGTTTTTCTCCTCCACACAAGACACACAACCCCCCTTCTTTTTATTTTCTTTTTCACCTCAAGAACATTCCAGCGCTTCACATCAGAGAAAAGAGAGAGAGAGAGAGAGAGAGGAGAGATTGGCATGGGCCTCCACCACATGCATCTTCATCGCCGCTCCAGCCGCTGCTCCAGCATCTCCACTGCCACTCGTCGTCCTCCCCACCGATCGGCTTGGGTCAGATCGACTTGTTCTTTTTTTTCTTTTTTCTTTTTTTCATATTTGCTTGTTCTGATTCAACTTTATTTTAAGAATTAGATTTTGTTTTGTGTTTTGTGTTTGGATTATGTGAGAAACGGAGAGAATGAGAGAAAAAAAGAAATCTGGAGGAGAGAGAAAGAATTGATATAATAGTAGCTGGGATAATTTTTTAAGCAAAAAAATTGATTTGAAGTTGCTACAGTATTCTCTAGATTTAGAGAAGTATTGTAGCAACTTCAAAAAAAATTTGGAGAATATGTGCGTTTAGAGAATCCGCTGGAGCATGAACAGTAGCATTTGGTGTTCTAAATTTAGATATACAATGACTGTTGGAAATGCTCTTAATCAGTGAGTAGCATTTCATTCAACAAAAACATAATAATAATTTTAATATTTTAAAGTGCTATATAACATAAGAAGCGGGTCTGACACAACTTTTATATATAGTATTGTAGGGGCAGAAACTGCCAACAACAGATCCAATCCAATGATTTGAGGGCCCTACTAGTAAAGTAAGCCCAATACAACTAATTTCAAAGAGGTGGATGGTCAAAGTCAACAGCCCAATCTTATGTGGTGAGACCTTAGCAAGATTAATGGAAAGATAAGTAAGATTAAGAATATTTTTGAAGAAAAAGCTAAGAAATGATTTTATTTTATTAAAAAGTCTTCCTCAGTCAGTTCGAGGAGCCCAAACTACAACACAGATATTCAATAGTTACTATACTCTCTCTCTCTCTCTCTCTCTAGGAACTTCTTTTCAAACTTTGTTATCAATCTCCTTTCATGGGGGACTTGCCTCTCTATATATAGTAGGAGGAAGTGTATCCTAACCTTTCATTTGGACATCCCTTAAATTTTAGATACTTGTCCCATCACTGCCTTGCTAGTGGTGATAGAATAGGTTGTGAAAGCTGTGCAAGTACTGTGCAAGGGTCATTCTCCATTTAATGCGGCAAGGTGGTTTGGCATGAAGCATAGAATGTGGTGGTGAAGAGTGCTTCTTCAGGAAGATACCTCCTGCTTTTACTTGCTCTACCTTAATTCCTTCCTTAGAAATTGCCTTAATGGCTCTGGGGTTGAACCTCAATCTCCCAAGAAGGGCATGTTCCTAGGGCTCCTCAGGTGAGCCATTCTCTACTCGATTTCTAGTGTTTGGCTACCGCTTGGGTTGGGCCCAATCCGATGAACAATGGGGCCCATTTGACTTCTTAGGAAACTCATTCACCACATTCCTCTACCCTCAGGTCACTCCCTCCTATAGGTATATAATATAACTTGAACATGAGCTTATATAAAACTAGTTACTATCGTGTGTCTTGCGTTGGATAGTTAAATAAAAATTAATTAATTAATTTTATTTATTTAGTTAAATCAAATGAGTAATTACCCTAAAGATTATATTTGTATGTTCATAGCCTATTAGCATTCATGTTTAGAAAGACTTTTACTTAAATTTAGCTGGATCGAAGTAGACTGAAATTCTACAATAATGTGACTCAATAAGATCATAGCAACAAGAAATGTTATGCTTAAGGTTTTATATATTACAAGTTTAAGATCTATATTTTTTTAAAAAAATAATTTTGGATTTAAACTTATCTTTTCCCACTATGTAAGTGCACAAAAACAGATCGAATGCACCAAAGTAGACCAAAATGGAGTTAATAGATCAAAGTGGACTAAATAGGACCAATGTGGACCGAATATGACCTAAGTGGATAGAATGGACCAAATAGGACTAAAGTGAAACAGATAGAACCGTATGGACATAATTGGACCAAATTGGACCGAATAAGATCAAATAAAACTAATGTGAAATGATTGGACCGAAAGGACCGAATAAGAACAAAGTTGACAGAATGGACCGAATAGGACCAAAGTGAATAGAAAAGATCGAATAAGAATCGGTCTGAATAAGACCAAAGTGGACCGAAGAAGACCAAGGCGAACTGAATTGGAAAAAAGTAGATAAAATAGGACCAAATGGACCGAATAAGACAAAATACAAAAGTTTAAAGAAATTGTCTTATAAAAAAAAAAAATTCAAAGAAATTGATGTCTAGGGTATTGACTAAATCGATATTTAGATAAGTTTAAAGTATGACCCTGGGAGGCCTTCACCAAGTCCATTAAGATGTTTGTATGAAAAATCCAAAAAAAGAAAAAAAAATTAATTTTAAGGACACAAAAAAAATGTTACAATGTTAAATATTAAATTATAATTTTTTTTAATAAGTAAATAGCGGGGAGGTGAATGTGTGGCTCAACCTTTCACTGTTTCACATGACCTCACAACTGAAATTATTAATATTAATTTTAAAATTTTAAAAAAAAAAAAAAAAAAAAAAAAAAAAAAAACCATATTACCTCAACAAGTGTGAAAGTGAAAGAGATGATGAATTATTTTTTGCATCAAAAGTTAAAAATCAAACCAACAGCCACAGAATCATTGACAAGTAGAAAAGTACATTTGCTGCTATTTCATATAATTTTCATTAGGAAAGGTATCAATGAAAGAGACAATAATTTATTTTATTTAGAATGTTTCTTGGAGATTCCAAGAAAATAGGAATCCATAACATATATTTTTATATTAAAGGGTTGGAAATTTTACCTTTTACAAGGTTTTATTTATCTAAAAATGAGACTATAATTAATTTAAATAATTATAAATATGTCAAAGCTTTCAAGTTACATTTAACCCTTTTGTTTTTCTTATAATAAATGAGTAAATAGTAATTTGATTTCAGACTCTTAAAAAATAAATAAATAAATAAAATAAAATAAAAAACTGGATACTATCGCTGAATTATAATTTATAATAAGTCTCTAACTAGTCAAATTTAACTTGTGTTCAAACTGTTCAGTGCATTTGCATATTTTTCTGAAGAAAAATGCATAGAGCAATTTGCATATTAAAAACAAGATAAATGTATCTTTCTCTACATACATAGCGTGCCCAATGCGCAACAACAACATTGAAAGAAAGCTAGAGCCCACTAATAGCGTTGTCAAAGAAGATTTGACTGAGAAAAACTAAAAACACAAGCTAAGACCACCATGACTTTTAGTAAATTATTACCATGTCAAGGTTATCAAGCTAATGACTCTGTCAAGATTTACCACAAAAAAAAAAAAAAGACTCTGTCAAGGAATAGATTTGACCAACAAAAACTACGTGAAGACTCAATCTGAGTTGGATTTTTTTTTTTTTTTTTTTTAAGGAATATAGTAAAATAGAAAAGGCTTTAGTCAACATTCATTTTGAGGACAACATCGCTGGTGTTGATTAGGTGAAAATATAATAATTGTAGGCTGTTTTGCTGTACACTAAAAAGAAATTAAATTTGTCTTAATCTAATAATAAAGATTTTTAAATGGCCCATCCTTTGGTGGTGTGGTGAGTAGTTCATGTTTTCAGGGAAACTTACACTTGTTAACAAATTATGACCAT
Organism: Quercus agrifolia; assembly: GCA_029955455.1. Classification (NCBI taxonomy): domain Eukaryota; kingdom Viridiplantae; phylum Streptophyta; class Magnoliopsida; order Fagales; family Fagaceae; genus Quercus; species Quercus agrifolia. The sequence continues at coordinate 89,366,922 of JARQAD010000001.1, read as the reverse complement.
TTCTCATGCTTTGAACAAATATATATATATATATATATATATATATATATATATATATATATATATATATATATATATTAAATCTTGTGAACTTGTAGGGTTTGGCGAAAACCTTTAGCTGGCCAAGAGAGATGTGTATTGATTTGGAGCACTCGTGTAAATTGTCGTGCTAACAATTGATTAATTTGATTAACAACCTTAAGAAAGAAAAAAAATTTTGATTTGATGGAAGTTGAGTTGGAGAGGGCATTGATTTTGATGAATGAGAAGGTGAAATTGTAAATTTTATGTCATTATCAGTGTTGATTATGTGAAGTACAATAATTGTGGGATATTTCGCTTACATAAAAAAATTTTAATTTAATATCCTAATCTAATAATAAAAAATACTAATTATAGAGCAGATATAATAAGTTTCAAATCATATTGTATTTATAAAATCAAACAAAACAAAAATGAAATATGATGATGATGCAAATTCATGAAATTGATATTAATATAAGTATCTAACAAAGATAGACAAGTACTAATTTGGAAGGGTCCGGTTAATGTATGCCCTAATGTATGCTCTTAGGGCATACATTAACCATCCATAATAGGAAATATTTTATGAAAAATTGAAAAAACTGTTAAATTGGTTAGTTACTTTTGCATTTTTTCATAAAAAATTTCATAAAATAGTTTACTAATATATACGCTTAAGACATGCGTTAGTAAAACTCAATTTGGAATACACTTATATAAATCGGTCATGCTAACAATTCAATTGATTTTTTTTTAGAGAGTTTCAACCTATGGTATCCGCTCCTGATGATAGCTCTTTATCATCAAATCAAGACACTAATCAGTTTTTTGTATAGACGGGGATTGAACCCCAGATCTCTTATACAACCATCAGAAACTTTACTAATTGAGCTAACTGGAACGTACACAATACAATTGATTAACAACCCAAAGAAAAAAAAATTTTGATTTGATGGATGGTGAGTTAGTGACGGTGTTGTGACCCATCGAGCCGTCCACGATTAATTGATGATTCACCAAAGAGAAGGTGAAAATTGCAAATGTCACTCATGCAACCACCAATCAAGAAGTGTCTTGGCCTAACTGACAAGGATGAATTAGAAGAAATTAAGAATCATATCATATACCAAAAAAGATTATAGATGCCCATGATAATGCAATGGAAGAAGAATTATAAGAAGAATTAATTGAGCACATGTTCATTACCAAAAATGTGGATTGCAAGGAAGTAGCGAAGGACAGAGAGGTTGTATTGATGTTATTCAATCCCCGTTAACAAGTACACTTAGGGTAATTGTTAATTAACACAATTTTTATGAGAAATATAAAAAGTCATAAAAAAATAAATTGTTTTTAGCATAAAAATTTTGAAAAATTATTTCTTAAACCAATACCATTATAGCATTCATTAATTTTTTTTTTCTTATTTTTTAATTAAGAATTTGACTATAATGAATTTGTTAACTGAACAAGATCACAGAGATTAGGGATAATATATGTCATAATAAAGCAAGGTTTATGACATCTTCCCCTAACGTAATATGTACTGTTAAGATTTAATATACCGACACTTTTAAAATCCCTACTAATAGTTTTAATTTAGGGATCGTTTGGTATGGCATTTTAAGCAACAGTTTTCAGTTTTTAAACAACATTACACATATTTTTACACACTTTTCTACCCACATGTATTTCCAAAAAATACAAACAACGTTACCAAACGGCCCCTTAAGCGTCAGTTGATTTTGGCTATGTTTCAAGATTGCTTCTTGGAAATTGTTGCTGCCTTAAAGTAACAATCAAGTGACCATCCTATATCCGTTTGCCAGTTTGGTAAATGGAGAATTGGCTTCAGTTCAGATGCAAAGAGTTCTTTAATATTAAAAATAATTATTTAATGTTAACTAACTAGTTATATATATACATATAGGTAACGAGGGAACATTAATATATTATTAAGACAAAACCTAGAGGAGGAAGCATCACCATCTCCTTTAAAAAATTGCAAAAGAGACTATGAGATGGAGGAGATTAAGATTTTTCCCACTCATTACATCAAATTATTCAAGGGTTAAGCTAGCGAGAGAAAGAGAAATAGAGTTTGCCCATCTCAAAATATGAGATGCCCTCAACATAGCCCAACTAATAAGTAATAACTAGTTTATTCTGTTAAGAGTCTCCCAACTATTGTCCATAATATATTGCCATGAGATTATAGCCTTCTTCCCTAGCCGCTTATTTGTTGTAACAATGAAAAAGAAAAAAAAAAAAAAAACTGTCTCCGAAGTTTAGACATCTTTATTGGAAATACCATAAAGTTTAGTTTAGTAATAAGACTTTTGGCACATTCATACCTCTTGAAATTAAATGTTACAAGAAAACTATGATAAGATTAAATACGGTGTTAGGTTCATGGTAATTTTTTTTTTTTTTTTTTTTTTTTTTTTTAGAGTTTCAACCAATGGCGTCCACTTTTGATGATAGCTCTTTATCATCAGACCAAGACACCAATCAATTTTTGGTATAGGTGGGGATTAGGTTCATGGTACAATTAGAGTGTGCAAAACTATGATAAAAATAAGGACAATGTTAGGTCAATCCATAGTACAAATAGCAGTGTACATAAATCAAGTTGGATGGCTTTTTAACCTAATTTAACCTATAATGCTCAAATTTTATAACCATTTAAGATGAATATAAGATCAATAATATATATGTGAGTATCATTTTTTTTAGAGAGTTTCAACCTATGGCGTCCGCTCCTGATAATAATTATTTATTATCAGACTAAGACACCAATCTGTTTTTGGTGTAGACAGGGATTAAACTCCAGATATCTTATACAACCATTAGAAACTTTATCAGTTGAACTAATTGAAACCCACATATGTGTGTATCATTTAAATTCAAGTTTCTCTTTTTTTTAAAAGAAAATTTTCCCCATTAATTCGAATCACATTTAGACTAAATTTATTTAAACAATTTTGATCTACAAATAACCTCAAGGCATAAACATTTAAATATTGATAGGGGAGTCAGTGTACATAAAATAGTGAAATAAATTGAAGAAAATTAATCAAATTTAGGTGTATTTGATAACATATTTTGACATTTAGAAATTTCTGTGGTGAGAAAATAATATTAGATGATGTTTCATTGAGCTATGATAATTAATCCTTTTGATCCATCAAGTAACAAATTGACCCATCTATTGAAAAATAAAACCTATTGGAGTGTTGAGCTCTAGGCCATGTGGCTAATACTGATGTGTTAATTCCGTAGTGAGGATTATGGTCCCAAACATTAGCACTAGCAGTGTCAATATCGGCATTAGTGTACCCTCACCAGATATAATTAAGTTGATGATGTAGGTATAGTAATCAAGACTAAAACACCAGATTGGCTTTGGGTTGGGACCAGCAGCTTAAATGGCTAGCGACAAACATTGGGTAGTTGTGGTGGCCGTACGGCAAAGACAGGCAGCCGCCCATGTTTTTTTTAGCTATATTTTGTGTACTTTATCTCTACTGAAAGAGATTCATTAGGACCACGTACTTTATCTCCATTAGGACTGGCGGCCGCCCATGTACTTTATCTGTATTAGGTCCATAGGCTTGAAATTTAAACACCAAATCTAAATTTCAAAGTCATAAGCATACGTCTCTTACCTTAACTTTTTTCAAAAGTTTGGAATTGTTGTATAAAGAATTACAGATATAAATACTGGGTCTCTCTTTGCTAAATTTACGTAGTATTCCCAATTGAGACATTGACATAGCAACTCACCCTTCACCTCCTCCATATTGCTTCTAAGCCATGTCTTCTGAGAAACAATTCTGTGAAAATTATTTTGTGCTGAAGCCAGAAAACGCTAGTTTCTATGATCTCGCTAGCTTTCTCTTCTCCTCTAAATCAGAAACTAGTAAATTCATCGAGTATTCAGAAGAATTTGAGGGAGGTTTTGGATAAGATGGTACATCTTCACCTCCCTTTTTGCGCAAAAACTCCTCCTTAAGGTGGGAAAACCTATGGTCCTAATAGGGAATGTGTTAGAGCTATGGCTGAATCTTCTTTCAAGCAACGGTGGATTACTCAGGCTCATCACCAATTTCTTTACAGGTTTGGTTTGTGTGAATCTGTCTATGTTTTGTTTCATATGTAGCATGATATTTATAAAGTTCCATATATATAATCCGCATGCATGTATGGCAGTATATATGGGTAAAATTGCTATGCAGTAATTACGCTATTATGTATGTGTTCTAACTTCTAAATGTTACTAATATCTAATTTATTAGGTACTAATGAGTACTAATATCTTAGATTTCCTAAGTAAATTGAAAACCATGACTGTAATGCAGTGTTACCTTTCTAAAAATTAATTTAATTTATTGCAGTCATGTCTTGAAATTTAGTTGGAGAATCTACTACCCGCAAATTTATTATTTAAACCAAGATATGTTAATTCACATCTTCCAAAAATTGAATGAGCAGGCGGGTTTTGCAGGAAAAATGGTAATGCCAAATAGGTCATCGGCAAAGTTTAGATCCGTGTTGGCAATTCTTGATCAAAGAGTGGAATTAGACAAAAGGATTAGTTATGGTAACAGAAAATACAATGCGTCACTCTCAATTATGGCCTCCAAATTGTCATACGAAAATGAAGCATTCGTTAAAACCATAATCAAGGATCATTGGAATGTAAGTATCATTGACATGACAAAACAAATTTTTGCTTGATTCTGCCCTTGTTATATATAATGGGATGGCTATGATGATGATGATTAACATTTCATTTTTTTTTTCTCATTTTTGCACAGATGGAATTCTTGGGCTTCAATAACTATTGGAACGGTAAGCAACAACCTATATGATTTTATTTTATTTTTTTATAAATTATGTAGTTATGACCTAGGTTATAGAAGAATAGGAATGGAAATCTTCTGTCTCACAATTTTATCCGTAAAATAAAAAATTTTATAAAAGCTAACATAACTCATAAACAAATATGCTAATAAACTAAGAGTCCGTTTAATGTATGCTATATTAATCATCAAGAGATATATTAATCATCAATTTTAGGGATTTTTTTTGTGAAAATTTGAAAAAAAAAACAGTAAATATTTAGATTATTTTTTTCAATTTTTAATAAATTTTTAAAAAAAATTATTTACTAATATTAGGACATACATTAGTAAAACACATTAACTAATAAGAAAGATAAATTATTTAAATGCACACATTACTAACTAATTGAGATAATAGTTTCTCAAATTGATTCATGTCAAAGTGAATCGACCTATTGAAAATTTTATGAAGTCTTTAAACACACATATTGTGCATGTAATGTGAGCATGGGGCAACTGGCAAGTTGTCATTATCACCAATAGTCCCACCCTTTTATTCCTATGTGTCAAGGTAGGGAAAGATTAAGACAAATTTAGGTTTAATTGGCGAGTTTGACTCTCCTACCAATTCTTGACACTAGGCAGGTCAAAACTAAGTCTTCAGCCTAATGGCATGCTTTTCTTTCTTTTCTACATCTTTGATTGTTTTTTATTTCATTTTTCTGTAGAAGCAATAGTAGTGCCTCCCTCTTATATGTGTTGAGGAATCTTTTATTTTTAAAAAGAGAAGATGGAGCTTGCTTGTATTAGTGGGCTTATTGTCCTTTTTAGCATAGGATAATAGGGCTTTAATCTTTATAGGATATTGGTCCATGCACTATTCTTGGTCTATGCTAAATAATGGGGGACTTTAGTTACAAAATTATTATCAAATTTTTGTGTTCATATTATTACTTCTAATAAGTTATTATATAGTTGGTTTTTTTTTTTTTTTTTTTTAGTATTGTAATTTAATATAGCCTATTTTCCTTATACAAAAGTTAATGTTTTGAAAAATTGTATCTACCACAAATGCATATTCCTAGGCTTTAGGGCATTAAATGAATGTTGCACCAATCAAATGAAACATTGTCTTGCACCAATCTTTGTCGTGGTTCCCATGATTGTGCCAAACTCACATGTGCAATATATCATGAGCATCAATGTGACAGTAATGGCCTTCTAGGTTTCTAACCACAGCTCTTTTGCTCTTTGTTTTGTCACACAATCATTTGGGCTTGGATAATTTGTTCTCCATCGGCCCATGTCATCTGTTTAATACCAATCTCTGAGGAGTAGGGGCACAAGGCCCACATTATTAGTTAGTGACTCGGGCCATGGCCCAATATGGGCTACATCGACTAATTTTAATTTTAAAAATGTCGTACTCAAAACTTGATACACTTCAATATTCTTTTGTTTATTTATTTATTTTTATATTTTAATTTAAAAATTGATAATTCATAATTATTCGTTGTTTATTGTTAGGCCAATACTTTCCTAAAATCATAAGATTTAAAAAATCAAAAGGTTCCTCACATTTGGGCTTTGATTTAACTAAACAACGTAATGTCATTTGTCTCTAGAGAAGTGGTATAACTAAACAATCATGTGGGATAGAAGTTATATATTTTCATCTTCATTGCCCAAATTAATATAAATTCCTCAGATTGGCTAAATCTCTTCGTAAAAAATGTACATTTTACTTGCACATAGTTCACGTGTTAACGTACATAGTTACAGTGCAATCATTTGGTACGATGATAGACTCTTTAAGATAAATTTATTTAGAAGGGTCATTTAATTTAGTCCTTATATTAGCATTAGGATTTGGATGCAATCAAAATAGTTATGAAAATAGCAACACTTTGTATTGTCCCCCCATGCTAACTGTAGGACTCAAATTTGAAATTGAGTCTCAATTTTTACTTTTGTGACCATTTATTTTCAAGTTTTATGAAAGATTATTATGTTCTTGGCCTGCAATTTTAGTATTTTACCTTTTTCTTTTTTTGGCCACTAGAAATCAAAAATGTTCTAATCCAATGTTTGGCAGATTACTTGGAGGACGCTACAACTAAAGCCATTATGTTCCAAGATACAAGGGTTGACCCTAACCTAATTGTGGTTGCATTTAGGGGCACCGAGCCATTCGACCCAGAAGGATGGAGAACAGATGTGGATCTCTCGTGGTATGAATTTGAAGGAGTGGGTAAGACTCATAGTGGCTTTATGAAAGCTCTTGGTCTTCAAAAGAACAAAGGATGGCCCAAAGAAATAGAACAAGGAATTAACCAAAAGAAATATGCTTATTATGAAATCAGACGAAGGTTGAAAGAGTTATTGCAAAAAAATGAGAATGCAAAATTTATATTAACAGGACACAGCTTGGGTGCGGCATTGGCAATTTTGTTTCTAACTTTGCTAGCAAAACATGAAGAGGAATGGTTGATGCATAAGTTGGAGGGAGTGTACACATTTGGGCAACCAAGGGTCGGAGACAATCAGTTAGGGGGTTATATGGAGAAGAAGTTGAAGCAATATGATGTGAGGTATTTTAGGTTTGTTTACTGCAATGACATAGTGCCTAGGGTCCCTTATGATGATGATAATAATGACTTTTTTACTCACTTTGGACCTTGCCTCTACTACAACAGCTTCTATAAAGGAAAGGTCAGTCCTCTCTCTCTCTCTCTCTAAGCATGTATATTTTCAGATTTGGTTCAATGGGGTTAAACTATGCATCTTGTTGGAGTGCAGATTCTGAAGGACGAGCCAAATAAGAACTACTTCTCAGCGACATGGGCCATTTTCAAATTCGTGAATGCAATTTGGGAGCTGATCCGGAGTTTCATTATCCCATATATAAGGGGTCAGGAGTACAAAGAAAGTTGGTTAATGAAAATTTTGAGGATTTTTGGATTGGTATTTCCAGGATTAGCAGAACATTCGCCTCCAGATTATGTTAATGTTACTCGATTGGGATCTTTACCTCGAGGCCTACAAGATTCTAAGGTTAACTGACCTAAACTAATACGAAATCGAAATCATAGATTAACACTTCTTCAAGACTGTCAAGAGAACAGAGATTCAAAGAATTGAGAAGTGAAATAAATTTCAGTAAAAGTATTGAAATATGTTGTTTGGTACTTTGGTGTGAATTTAATTTTTGAGAATTTTGTTCCCAGTTCCAACAAAACACTTGTAATTTTATAATCGGTAAGGATAACAACATTCTATTTCACTTCATCTAGGTTTAGAAAGAATACGGTATGCCTTCATCAAAGTAATACCAGACTATTCAAAATTAAAGCAGCTTTTTCATATCAATTTTTAAATACCACATTAATTGCAGGAAAGTCATATGTCTCATTTCTCTAATGGCATGCTAATACTTCAAAAACAATTTGTACGTTTTTAGACCCCTTAACACAAGTTGTTTAACCTAGTTATTTAGTCAAGTGATTACTTAGATAAATTATTTAGATCTAGGTTAACACAATAAAATCATATCACATAAATAATGCGGAAAAATAAGGAATTCCATGATATGATAACCTAGGAAAATCTAATCGATAAAAAACCTGGAGAGGATTTAACCTAACTATCCTCAAGGTAAAACAGATCCACTATGAAAGAATTGAAGTTTTTACAATAGAACTTAGACCACTAACATCTTATTGCTACCTCGTGTAAAAAACTTACTATCACGACCACGTGACAGCTCTGAGTCCATGGACTACTTCTTTCTTTGATCTGCAGCAACCACAAGTTCTCCTACTTATGACTTTGAGACTCCACTCAAAGGTTTTAGATCTTCTTTAAAGTTCTTTATGCAGGAACTAAAGAGATCATCAAGTTCTTGACGCGAATCTTGATCTAGACAACTCTATCTGTGTATATGAAGGTAAACACTTCTAGATCTCACAGAAGATTCAACATAACTCTCCAAAGACTTCTAAAACATAGTTAGGGTTTTTCCTTTTATACTTGAAGTAAAACACTTAAACCTACATGTCATATGGGCTTAGGCTGAATTGGAAATTCTGAAGAAAATTAAATCTACACGAGTTTTGATCGATCGAGCCTAATTTTTGATCAATCGTAGCTTGCAAATTTTGTCCAATAAATCTTACAATCACTCAATTCCAATTTTACATTAAATCACACTCTGAGTAAGCCTAAACCTAGACTCTATGTTTTGATCACATTTTGCCAATATAGTACAAATTGAAGTTCTAATACCTTAGTAAGGGTGTACATGGAAACCGACAACCCGCCCAACCCATCCGACCCGCCACCACTCGATCCGACGACTTCGATGGTCGAACGTAGGTTCCAACCTCACTAACTCGACCCCAGTAGGTCGATTGTCGATTTTTAATTTCAAAACCCGTGAAACCTAACCTGAACCGAAGTCCTTTCAAAATCTGGCCATTTTTTCTAGATACTGGCCATTTTTTTCCAGATTCCAACCACTTTTCATTTAAATCTGTCAATTTTTGGCACAATAAACACTGGATCTGGTCGAACCAATGATTTCTCATCACGATTTGCCAGAGATCTCGCTACGTTTCAAAGCATTCCGGTGATAATCGGGTTCACCTGAAACCGACCACCACCCGCCGGCAACCCGAACCGATGAATCCGTTACTGTTATGGGTCGGTTGCGAGTTGAAAAACCACCCACCCGATCTTGTACAGGTCAATTACGGGTTGGGCAAAAACCCAACCCGCCCAACCCATGGACAGCCCTATACATTAGTTCCTAAAGTCTTAAAACCTGACAAACTCCCCATTTGGCAATCCGTGACAAAACACATTACAAAAAATAAAATGCTCAAAGTAAAACAGCCCATTCAATTAAAAAGCTCTAATTAGAATTCAACCTAAACCACTATTTATCAATTGCAAAAGTAGACAGCAACCACAATTGAATTAACCTATAAATCCCTAAAACACTAAACAAACGCATAAACGCATGTGTGGAAAAAACAAGTAAACCAAAATAACTTCTTGATTTCACAAAACATAAAAAGACATATACCATGAATAACCTTATAATATAAATCAATAATCAATGTACCATATGTGAAACAAGAAACATAAAAACAGTAAACACATAAACATAATGTCTCCCCCTAACATATACAACCCATAAAAAATAAATACATCAAAGCCAAAAATAACCAAGATACATATCAAGAAACCCCTAGATACAGTCTAAAAAGCCAAAAACAATCCCCCCTATCTCTATGTACTCCACCTTTTTGTGACGTATTGCCAAAGGGCAATCATGAATCATCAGAGGGTGGAGCCAATGGAGTAAAACCTCTAGCATCCGCCAAATTTGCTCGTAAAACCACAACCTCATTGAGCACATCCAACAAAAGTTGTCCATGCGCCGCCTGAACGGTTATAACTATATCTAACATAGCACGTAAGGAAGAGGTGCTCGATGTAGATGGTGGAGGATCCACAGCAGCTATGGGGTCTACATAAGCATCAGCAAAAGGATCACCAGAAGGAGGAGGTCGAGATGCATCACTTGAAGAAGACTAAACTCTAGGGCGTTTAGAGCTTGCTTTCAACTGAGCAACCCTTTGCCAATAGAAGGTAGCACCTATGGGAGTTATGATATGTACAGGCTCAGATGCTGGGAAGTCCTCTAAACCTAAATCTAAATGAATCCTATGAATAAAAACCGAGAAGAACGAGCCATGGGATTTGGCACTACTCATATGAACCTTAACAAGTGAGCAAATGAAAAGAGTGGGAAAACTCATAGGAGCATTAGTAATGAAAGCATACAAAAGCGCACATCTCTTAATAGGAATAGTATGAAGATGAGATATAGGCCAAATGCAATGACAGGGTATCCTAAAAAACAAATAATTGCGCTCAGTAAGCTCATGAGAGGTGACTTGAGGATCAGTCCCCCTACTAATGGAAGTACTAGTAATGAGAGACATGATGTTATCAAGGTGAGGAGACTCTGTGTAAGGGTACACAAGCTGCTGTACCAAAGGTACACCAAAAGTAGATGCCACTACCTCAAGGGTAATGACATACTCTTCACTCCTTATCCAACTCTTCACAAATTGAATGTTTGAATCATCAGAGTGGACAAAGAGGTTTGAATAAAACTCTCTAATCAAAGCAACCGAAGGGGGATGCTCAACCTCTAAGAGTGGTAACCAGCCCTTACACTCAAAGTTCCTATGGATCTCGGGATCTACCTCATCTAGGATAACCCTACGCTCAGCCCACACCGGTCTTAACACATTAAGCTTCTCATAAGCTTCTTGGTCTTTCAAGGACCTAAACTTATCACTTTGGAAATCAGGAGTAGATGGGCTGGGGGTTTTCTTTGCTCTAGTCTTCCTAACCATGATGCTAAGAGTTTAGAGGAAAAGGAAAACAAAAAAAAACAACAACCAAGGGCAAATTGTATTAGAGAGGGTTAAAATACAAAAGTTATCAACAAATAACAATCTATATGATGCATGTAATGAATGCACATATGATGCATGCTTTAATGCATTAAGATTTGTTCAATATCACATCATCTACCATCAATTGACTTCAATAAAGAGTTTTAGACCAAAAATCCCAATTTTTGAAAAACCCAATTTCAAAAACAAATCAAATTGATCAATTAACCATTATACTAGTTAGGAAACATCATATAATGACTTAATTTATCAATTTCACAAGCCAATTCCAATTGTTCTCAAACCACCAAATTAATCAAATCAATGTATGGGAATCATGTTTATAACATCTAAGAACAAAAACCCAATGAACAAATATGATTAAAAACAATTGAAAAATCAAAAATCCCAAATTTCTTTTGTTCAAAAATTCCAATGAAAAATGCATGAAACTTGTAAATAAATTGAAAAAGAGTGGGTATAAAAGTCTTACCAATTCTTGAGGACAAAAACCTAGATTGTATTTACTGGGGTCTCACATCCTATTAGGAACCTTAATAGGGGAACCAGTGCTTCAAACCACCACAAAATACAACGCTTCACTCTCAATTATGGCCTCCAAATTGTCGTATGAAAATAAAGCGTTCGCTAAAACCATAATCAATGATCATTGGAATGTAAGTATCATTAACATGACAAAACAAATTTTTGTTTGATTCTACCCTTGTTATATATGATGGATATGATGATGATTAACATTTTTTCTTTCATTTTTGCACAGATGAAATTCTTGGGCTTCGACAAAATAGGTCTTTTTAATACAAGCTAAAAAGGCTTATAGCAGCAATTTCAAAAGCGCTACTATAGGCTTTTTTAGCTTGTATTATTATGGCACTTTTGAAACCACCGTTATAGGCTAATTTTAAAAGGCAACTATAGCCTATATTTAAAGAGAAAAAAAAATACCCTATAGCAACTGTTTAAAAAGCGCCGGCATATGGTTTCAAACCACTGGGACCTATATCGGCAGTTTTGAAAGTGCCGATGTAGGTCAAGCGGACCTATTACCGCACTCGTTGCGCAGCACTACAAAGCGCCAGGATAGGTCTTTTTAGCCTATACCGGCGTTTTTTAGGACTATCTCAGGGGTTTAAAAACGCTGGAATAGCCTCGGTTTTTTGTAGTGTTGAAGCAAAGATAAATTAGAAATGTTTTAGAACACTAGAACAAGAAGAAGAAGAAAAAAAAGAACATCTATGATATATAATTTTGATACAATAAATTATGTCTTGCATTATAATTTAGGGATAAAACCTATTTTCGTCCCTACATTTTCACACGATTCTCACTTTAGTCCCTAACTTTTTTTTTCACCGATTTTAGTCCCTATCCTGAAAAACGCGTCTCGTTTTAATCCCTGACGTTACGTCAGAGACGGAAATTGCACAACTGGCAAACGGAAAAAATTAAAAATATTAAAATAATGTACATTGTGTCCACGTGGCTTTCCTCGTCAGCCTCTAAATTAAAAAAAAATTTAATTTATTAATTTTAACTAAATAAAAAAATTAAAAGCAGAAATAAAAACCAAACCCAGCAAGAACAACAAATTTCAAACCCAACAAGAACAAGATCAACAAAACACAAACCCAGCAAATTTAAAACCCAAAAAACTAAATTCAAACCCATATTCCGAAAATTTGGATTTGATTTTTGTGTTTGATGTTTTGTGTAAATTTTAAATAAATGAAAAAAAAGGAAAAAACCGAAATAAAAATAAAAACCTAGAAAAGTAAGAAAATTCAAAACTCAGAAGGAGAAGGAGAACAAGAACAAACCCAGAAGGAGAAGGGGCAAGCGCCAAGCCTCGAATCTAGTGAAACATGTGTCGTCGAGAGACTGGCTTTTGCACCATCAGCACTGCGGGTTCTGCGAGCACTGAGACTTGAACACTAAGTGGGTGCAGTTGGGTGGGATCTGATGGTTCTTGTTCCGAGCTAATGGCCTTCGACCGCTTGATGTGGATGTGGCGTTGAGAGTTTGGAGGAGAAGGAAGACAACTAGGATTGAGACCAAGATCCGAAGACCAAAAGCCATCTTCAGTAGCTGACAATTCTCACAATTTACAAAGGCTCCACCTGGAAACTGAAAGGTCGAAAGTGAAACCTTCTCTTCCTTTTTTTTTTTTTTTTGGTTACCGCACTTGGTTTTTCATTTTCATGTGTAGTAAACGTAGTAAGTAGTAAGAGGAATCATTCTCACTTTCATTCTCCTTTTTTTTATTAGCTTCTCCTTCTGGGTTTTGAATTTTTTGGATTTTTGAATTTTCTTACTTTTCTGGGTTTTTATTTTTATTTCAGTTTTTTCCTTTTTTTTCATTTAGTTAAAATTTACACAAAAATCAAATTCAGATTTTCGGAATATGTGTTTGAATTTAATTTTTTGGGTTTTAAATTTGCTGGGTATGTGTTTTGTTGATCTTGTTCTTACTGGGTTTGAAATTTGTTGTTCTTGCTAGGTTTGGTTTTTATTTATGTTTTTAATTTTTTATTTAGTTAAAATTAATAAATTAATTTTTTTAATTTAGAGGCTGGCATGGAAAGCCACGTGGACACAATGTACATTATTTTAATATTTTTAATTTTTTCCGTTTGCCAGCTATGCAATTTCCGTCTCTGATGTAACGTCAGGGACTAAAACGAGACGCGTTTTCCAGGATAGGGACTAAAATCGGTGAAAAAAAAAGTTATGGACCAAAGTGAGAATCGTGTGAAAATGTAGGGACGAAAATAGGTTTTATCCCTATAATTTATAAAAGCACAAAGTAAAAGTTCATTTTCCTTTGTCAACTTTTCTTCATTTCTCTTTAGTGATAAATTATGGCTTGCATTAAAGACAATGATACTTATTACAAACGCATTAGATTACCTCCAAAGAGTAATAACCACCTACACTCTTAATTTTTTTTTTTTAAAGAATAATATAATAATATAAAATTATACATTTTATTCAGTTTTGTTGCTCTTTTGTACAACTTGAACAACAACAAATGTAAGAATATAGTATAGACATTTTAACTCACACAAGCTAGAAAATAAAGGCCACTTACTACTACACCATAGCAAACTATAACAAATTTGGACTCAACAACTCACTAAGAATTGTGTAGCATACAAATAATTTTGTTATATCAACCTTAGAAGTTGACGTATCACAAATCATAAAATAATAATTTAAATATGGACAAAGTTTAGCTACAAAATTGATTGTAGTTTAAGACTACAAACTTACTCAATATCTTTTATTGGAGGTTGATAGGCCAAGAATGTATTGACCCATTGTGATGAATTAACAAATTAATTAGTCAAGTTAATTAATTAATTTAATTATCATGCAATACACGTGGTAGCACAAACAAATCACTAAGTAACTAAATGCAGTGGAAATTAAATTGACACAGTAATTTGTTTACAAATGGGGAAAACCTAAAAGGTAAAAACCCCACCGGGTGATTTTAAGGTCACCATTCCCGAGAATTCACTATTATCATAATAAGCGGTTACAACTAAAAGAATCTCAATACCTTATACCAACCTATAGTTGAACCCTTACCCCAATACTCAATTGGACTTGTTCTGTAGTGACAATCTCTCCTTTTATGGCACGACTCCCAGTACGTGACTAACCAATTCGATGCGCGAATCCCAATACGTGGCTTACTCACCAACTTGAGAAAGATGTTGGCTACAAAATTCTTCAGTTCATCATACGATGAAGATCATAAAACTCCTTGATTACAAAATCCTACTGTATACAAAGACAACAGCTTCTTCAAGAGAAAGATGAACTAGGGCAAATTATGTCTCCGGTCACAATTTGCATGAACACACCTTTGCTTCACTCTCGCACAACCTTCGATGGCCCTTAAAACAATCTTTATATATGTTTAGATTTGTGAGAAAAGAAAGCTCAAACATGTATTCACGAATTAAAGTGAAATCATCTGTGAAAATTTGATTTTCATAAACCTCGATAGATAGCTTATCTGTCGAGCCAACTGTCGAGTATCGAGGTTCAGCAGCTTTTTAAATCTCAATAGATACTAGCTGTCGAGTTAGCTGTTGAGCTTTAAAATCCATCACTTCTTCACTTGTTTCTTGAACAAACTTGCATGGCTTTAACACTTAATCTTGAAACCTTGTTCCTTGAAGCATTAAACATATCCTAGATCTACCCAATTACAAGTAAAGTGTGTTTTGTCAAAGAATTAGCCAATTCTATATTGACATATGTTCCTAACATTAAATCACATATGTCCTAATAATCTCTCCCTTGGTAATTCGTGACAAAACCACAACAAACAAATGAACATATGAGAGAAGTCATAAATCACTCAACTCATACTCACTTGTTGAATAAAATAAAATATATCCTAACACAAACTCTTGAAAAACTTTGTAAGAAGAGAGTTCATGGCAAGAAGACTTTGACAACCTGTATTTCTGAAACACTTTAAACAAAACTCATCACAGCATCTTAGTGTGAAATAGAAATAAAAGATTGCATACACTATTTAAGAATCATGTGCATAAAGAGAGAAAAGAAACAACACATGTAAAGATAGGTAAATAACATGCATCAATAGATATAAACCCAAATATAAGTACAATGTATGTTAAATGGTCAAAGACTAATATACATGAGGTAAATGTAAAAGAAAGAAAAGAAAATACATAAACCCAAAAATCTCCTATGCTAACTCTCCCCTTATGTATATGATTACTCTCATATCAAAAACTACTCCCCCTTTTTGTCACAAGTGACAAAGGGTAAGTACATCAAGTAGACATTTCATCATCGTTGGGCTAGCTAGCATCATCGTCCTCATTAGCATCATCACTGCCAGAGCCATAATCACTCTTATCCTCTAAAGCCAGTGGAGATGGTGAGGTATAAGCAATGAAACCACCCATGGAAGCCTGTCGTCGTGCAATACGACCAACACGGGTGTTCACCTGACACAACTCATCACTAAGTGTGTCAAGGCAAGCATCCATGCGCACAAGCTATGCCACGATGGCCTCTAGAGTCACTCCACCCACAGAAGATGAAGGAGCGGAGGTGGATGGAGCAGAAGAAGCTGGAGGAGTTGCCATGGGGCTGCCTCAGTCTAAGCTGTGCCTCATTCCCTCTAACGGTAGCAGCATCTATGGCACTTATAACCGTAAAATAAGGAGACTCTTGAAAGGAGACAAAAAAATGGCGAAGAAGCCTCGTGATAGCGGAAGAAATAATGAGCTTATCACGAGTCGCCGTATTCCTATAGACATCTATAAGGGATAGAATAAAGTGAGAAGGGAAGCCCAAGCAAGGGGTGTTTTGACGGTCACCCCAAGATGAGGGTGTCTCACAAAATATAGACGAGAGTTCATCTTTGGACACAATCCTGACGATCGCAGCTAGGGTAGTTAGGATGCGCTACCCTAGGAACATGTAGTACGTCGGATACAATATCTAGAGTAACTACAATATGGGAACCTCGAACGCGAGTGACAAAATGAGGTACAAAAGTATCGAATCCGTGCATATTGGAGTAAAACTCCTGTATGATTACGGAGTGATAGGTGACTGGGATGCCACACAGTGACTCCCAACCCCAACTGTAGATGACAGTGGGAAGGTCAATATCAGAAAAATCCGATAGAATGACTTGGCGTTCTAAATGAATGCCTCGTTGAGAAAAGTTCTCCAAAAAGTCCTTTCGGGCTTTATCATCACGGAACCGTACGTGAGAAGGATTGGAGTCAGAAGAAGTGGATGCCTCAAAATGAAGAGGGTTCTAGGACGAAGTGGATTTTCGTTCAGGTGCCATAGCAAAACTAACAAAAGAAAGAGGGAGAGAAAGAAACAAACAGAAAAGCACCAACAATATCAATATCAATATAAAGATAAATAAAGGTACGTATGCATGAAAATGCATGAACATGTGACATGCAAACTTAAAAACATCATGGGTTCAGCCCAATCCAAACCTACCAGCACACATCAATTCAACATATATAGCACACAACTATAATACATGAAAATATAGTTATAATGAAAATGTGATGCAATGCATGAACATTTAGGATCATTTAAACATAACCCAACCCAAAAATTTCACCAAAACTTCATCAAGTTTGAAAAACCCCCAAAAAATTTTCAAAAAAACCAAAAACCTAGGTCTAATGCGTGAAATGCATAAAGAATGAAGGATTAAGGACCCTTACCAGTCAAGAAGAACAAGATCTATGCCGAAAATCGCTTAGGAATGAAGTTTAGAGTGAGAGAGAAAGGTGTCTAGAGAGATCAGGGAGGAATGGGAGAAAATTGCGCTGAAACGTATATATAGAAAATCATAAAGCTCAATAGATCGAGAGGTGTCGAGATTTAAAACACGTGAATCAGCTGTCGAAGAGCTATCGATGATCTATCGAGAGGTATCCATAGTAAAAGGGTCTCGACGGATTGAGAATCTATCAAGCATCCAGAAAGTTCCTCGATGGATTGAGTAGCTATTGAGAATGCAATAAAAAGAAGCTAAAAGGGCTCAATAGATAGCCTAGTTGTCGAGAGGTGTCGAGCAGCTGTCGAGATTGCTTAAAAACAATTTTTCAAGAAGAGAAAAACACAAAGATGAATGCAATCAAGCATGCTATACAACCAAAGATTCAAACAACATTTTAAGCTCTCAAAATCATCTCTCAACAAGAAAAATGTCAAGCACATAGATCCAAAACACACACACACACGCACACACACTAAACAAGTCTAACCAATTTTATATTTCAAAAACAAGTTAAGACAATTTAGTAAGCATACATTAACACATGTATTAGGACATATGCGATTCACTTGTTAGGAACATATGTCACTATTTTATGTAATTGGCTAATCTTTTGACAAAACACATTTTACTTGTATTTTGGTAGATTTAGGATGTGTTTAATACTTCAAGAAACAAAATTTCAAGTTCAAGTGTTAAAACCTTGCAAGTCTGTCCAAGATTCAAGTGTGAAAAGTGTTGTTCATTAAAACTCGATAGCTAGCAATCTATCGAACCTTGAAGAGCTGTTCCAGTCCATGGCTCGACAGCAACTCGACAGATAGGTATTTGTCGAGGTTTATGAAGTTCAATTTTTCAAGACTATTTTTCATTCAATCTATGATTGTATGTTTAGGTTTTCTTTTCTCATAACCCTAAACATATAAAATGATTGTTTTAAGGGCCGTCAAATGTGGAACAATTTGCACAAGTGTTGAGCAAAGTTTGTTCAAGCAAATTATGACTGGAAACAAAATTTGCCCCAGTTCATCTTTCTTGTGAAGAAACTATTGTGTTTGTACACCATAGGGTTTTGTAACCAATGAGCTTCTTGATCTTCATCGTGTGATAAATTGAAGAACTTTGCAGCCAACAATCTTCTCCAGTTGGTGATTAAAGTCGCTTACTGGGATCCGCGCAATTGGTTAGTCACGTGCTGGGAGTTGTGCATTACAAGGAGAGATTGTCACTACAAAACAAGTCCAATTGGGTATTGGGGTAAGGATTCAACTATAGGTTAGTATAAGATACTAGAATTCCTTTACTTGTAACCGCTTGTTGTAATAATAGTGGATTCTCAGGAGTGGTGACCTTAAAATCACCCGGTAGGGTTTTTGCCATGTAGGTTTTCCCCATTCATAAACAAATCACTGTATCAATTTAATTTTCGCTACATACTTTAGTTATTGGTGATTTGTTTGTACTACCACACGTTTTCATGTTAATTTGATTAATTAATAAACTTGGCTAATTAATCAATTAATTCATCACAGGGGGTCAATTCGTTTTTGGCCTATCAAGTGTTATCAGAGCAGGCATATTCTAATTAGGGTTAATCTTTGTTGTGTGACCCATTGACCCCTGTTTGTCATGGATAGAGGACAGTCTCTCGTTATACCTCCTTTATTTGATGGCACTAATTATGCATACTGGAAAGTATGCTCAAGAGATTTCTTGCAGTCTCTAGATGAAAAAGTGTGACAAGTTGTGGAGATAGGTTGAATCAAGCCAAAGGAAGCGCCGGCCGATTGTGATGATGCCAAGATCAAGGCGGTAAACTTCAACAGTAGGACATTGAATGCTTTGTTCAATGCAGTCACTAATGAAGAATTCAAGAAGATATTCTCCACTGAAATTGCAAAGGAAGCATGGACCATCCTCTAGAAAACCTATAAAGGAACTAAGGCTGTCAAGGATTTGAAGCTTCAAAGGCTCATTACAAGCTTTAAAGAGATTAAGATGGAGGAGGATGAGTCATTCGATGAGTTCTATGCAAAACTCAAGGACATAGTGAATTCAGCTTTCAATCTTGGGGAAACCATTCCTAAACACAAGATTGTGAGAAAGGTACTCAGATCTCTACCCAAGAGATTCCATGCCAAGATCACCGCAATCAAGGAATCAAAGGACATCGACAAAATTCCTTTGACTGAGCTGGTCGGAAATCTATAGACCTATAAGTTAGGGTTGACAAGGATCGAGAAATTGAGTAAGAGCAAGAGTATGGTGTTAAAAGCCAAGAGTAGTGATACTGATGAGTCTTCAGACGACGAAGATTCTAAGATGAAGTCCTATATTACAAGGCAATTCAAGAAGTTCATGAAGAATGCCAATGGGAAGGGCTTCGACAAGGGCCGTAAGCAATCTAGTTCCTCCCAATTCAAAAGCCAAGACAAAGGGAAGAAGAATGCTAGAGATGGCGGTTAGTATATTGTTCCTTCAGGACCAAAGAGTTTCGGGTGTCAAGGCTTTGGGCATATGAAACAGGAATGCCCCACATATCTCAAGAGTATTAAGACGAGCAAGGCACTTGCTGCTACATTAAGTGACATAGAGCCTGAGGATGATTCTAACAATAAGGATGACGGAATCTTAAATGCCTTCACTGCCACTGTCAATCCTGCTGAAGGGATTGTTGAAGATGTGGATGAAGAAGAGGAATTGGTGGAGTCCAAGTTTGAAAAGATGGATGAACAAGATGACATCCATACAGTGTATGCAAAATTATACAAGGTTTTAGAAAAGCATGAAAAGATGTATAGGTTGACCACCAAGAAGCTTAATGATGTAGAGTTGAAACGAGAAGAGCTTTCCACAAAGTTTGATGAAGCAAATCAAACTATCGGAGCACTGAGGTTTGAGAATAATTTCTTAGCTGAGAAGACCAAGAAACTTGAGGCAGAACTGTTCCAAGTCAGAGCTCAGCTGGAAAGGACTTCAAGCGCTAAGCTCGATGAGATGTTCAGTCTTCAGAAATCTGCTTCTGATCGAATCGGTTTGGGGTATGATTTCTCTTCTCCTAGTATTGCTTCTACTAATACTACTATTTTTGTTCTTCCTACTAATAATATTGAAACTGAGAACAATGTTGTTAAAAATGATTTAGCTAGTGAGAACATAGACAAAGGTAAATCTATCTTAGGAGCACCCCC
Source organism: Quercus agrifolia (assembly GCA_029955455.1). Classification (NCBI taxonomy): domain Eukaryota; kingdom Viridiplantae; phylum Streptophyta; class Magnoliopsida; order Fagales; family Fagaceae; genus Quercus; species Quercus agrifolia. The sequence continues at coordinate 89,346,062 of JARQAD010000001.1, read as the reverse complement.
TAAGCAGGATAAGAAAGAAGTTAAAAACCCTAGGGTTAAAAAGGCTAAATCTCAAAAGCCCAAACAAAAGAAGTAACATCTCTGTCATCACTGTGGAGCAGCCGGTTATACTCAACCTAATTGCTATAAGTGGTTAGTCACTCAACAGAGCAAAGGCATGATTGCATCAGGAAACCAGAATCAGTTTCCATCCTCTTTTGCTCCCCTTGGAGATCTTCTCAAAGCTTTAATGTTTCTTTCGAACTTGAACGGTTTCAATTCTTCCCCCTCACCACCGGATTAAGGGTTCACCAAACGGAAAGGTTCTTCCAAGGTATGGAAGGAAAAGGGCTCCAAGTGATTCTATCACTTTTTCTCCCCCCCTCCCCTTTTGTTTTTGTTTGCATTACTTGTGTGCTTTACTTTATTGTTTTGAGTCAGACTAGTTTTATGCATTGCTTTGTTTAATTAGCTTTTGTTTTTTTTTTTTTTTCAGTTTTAGTTTATTTTGTTTTTCATATAAAAATAAAAATAAAAATTGAAAAATACAAAAACTGCATAGAGCAATTTGCATATTAAAATCAAGATAAATGTATCTTTCTCTACAATCTACATACATAGCGTCCCAATGCGCAACAACAACATTGAAAGAAAGCTAGAGCCCACTAATAACGTTGTCAAAGAAGAGATTTGACTGAGAAAAACTAAAAACACAAGCTAAGACCACCATGACTTTCAGTAAATTATTACCATGTCAAGGTTAACAAGCTAATGACTCTGTCAAGGAATAGATTTGACCAACAAAAACTACATGAAAACACAATCTGAGTTGGATTTTTTTTCTTTTTTTTTTCTTTTTGTTGAGAATCTAATTGGATATTTAGTACAATGAATTGGTAAATAAAATGTAGCAACATGTTAGGCAAAGCATGCTTATTGAGAAAGACGCGACCCACAGGTACAGCTCAGAACTCAGCAGTCATGATGGTACTTCTTTTTTTTCTTTTTTCTTTTTTTTTTTTTCTTTTTTCCTTTTTTAACGAATATAGTAAAATAGAAAAGGCTTTAGTCAACATTCATTTTGAGGACAACATCAACGGTGTTGATTAAGTGAAAATATAATAATTGTAGGCTGTTTTGCTTTATACTAAAAAGAAATTAATTTTGTCTTAATCTAATAATAAAGAATATTAAATGGTCCATTCTTTGGTGGTATGGTGAGTAGTTCATATTTTCGGGGAAGATTACACTTTTTCACAAATTATGATTGTTTCTCGTGCTTTGAAACTACTTAACTTCAGTTGAACAAAAAAATTGTTAAATCTTGTTAACTTGTAGAGTTGGCAGAAACCTTTAGCCTGGCCAAGAGAGATACGTATTGATTTGGAGCACTTGTGTAAATTGTCATGCTAACAATTGATTAATTTGATTAACAACCCTAAGGAAAAAAAATTGATTTGATGGGAGTTGAGTTGGTGAGGGCATTGATTTTGCTGAATAAGAAGGTGAATTTGTAAATTTTATGTCACTATCACCGTTGATTAAGTGAAATACAATAATTGTGGGATATTTCACTTAAATAAAATAAAATAAAAAATTATTTTGATTTTTTAATCTGATAATAAAAAATATTAATTATGGAGTAGATATAATAAGTTTCAAATTTTTTTTGCATTTATAAAGTAAAACAAAGAAAAACAAAAATGAAATATGATGATAATGCAAATTCATGAAATTGATATTAATCTAAGTACCTAATAAAAAGAGACAAGAATCAATTTGGAAAGGTTTGGTTAACCATCCATAATAAGAAATTTTTTATGAAAATTTGAAAAAATTATCAAATCAGTTAATTACTTTAGTATTTTTTTATAAAAAATTTCTTAAAATAGTTTGTTAATATATACCATTAAGACATATGTTAATAAAACTCAATTTGGAATACACTTATATAAATCGGTCGGGCTAACAATTCAATGGATTAACAACCCAAAGAAAAAAAATTTTGATTTGATGGATGGTGAGTTAGTGACGGTGCTGTGACGGTGTGACCCATCGAGCCGTCCATGATTGATTGATGATTCACCAAAGGGAAGGCGAAAATTGCAAATGTCATGTCACCATCAATCCAGAAGTGTCTTGGGACAAGGATGAATTAGAAGAAATTAAGAATGAGCATCATATCATATACCAAAAAAGATTATGGATGCCCGTGATGATGCAGTGGAAGAAGAATTAATTAAGCACATGCTCATTTCCTCCACCCAAAAAAAAAAAATAAGCACATGCTCATACACCAAAAATGTGGATTGCAAGGAAGTAACGAAGGAAGAATTTGAAGCAGAGAAACGTACAAGAAAGGTAAAAGGTCAGAGAGGTTGTAATGATGTTATTTCACCCCGTTAATAAGTGCGCTTAAAATAATTGTTAATAAATTATCTTAATAAAATTTGTATGAGAAATATAAAAAGTTGTAAAAAAATAAATTTTTTTTCATAAAAATTTTAAAAAAATACTTCTTAAACCAATACACTTATAGTATTTGCTAATTTTTTTCTTATTTTTTAATTAAGAAATTGACTATAATAAATCTGTTAATTGAACAAAGATCACAGAGATTAGGGATAATATATGTCATAATTAAAGCAAGGCTAATGACATCTTCCCCTGACGTAATATGTACTGTTAAGATTTAATATACTGAACACTTTAAAATCCCTACTAATAGTTTTTATTTAAGCTTCAGTTGATTAAGGCTACGTTTCAGGATTGCTTCTTGGAAATTTGTTGCTGCCTTAAAGTAACAAGTAACAACCAAGTGACCATCCTATATTTGTTTGCCAGTTTGGTAAATGGAGAATTGGCTTCAGTTCAGATGCAAATAGTTCTTTAATATTAAAAATAATTATTTAATGTTAAATAACTAACTATATATATATAGGTAATGAGGGAACATTAATATATTATTAAGACAAAACCTAAAGGAGGAAGCATCATCATCTCCTTTAAAAAATTGCAAAAGAGACTATGAGATGGAGGAGATTAAGATTCTTCCTACTCGTTACATCAAATTATTCAAGGGTTAAGCTAGCGAGAGAAAGAGAAAGTGAGTTTGCCCATCTCAAAATATGAGCTGCACTCAACAAATAGCCCAACTAATAAGCAATAATTAGTTTATTCTGTTAAGAGTCTCCCAATTGTTGTCCATAATATATTGCCATGAGATTATAGCCCTCTTCCCTAGCTGCTTATTAGTTGTTACAATGAAAAGAAGAAGAAGAAGAAAAAAAAAAAATTTGTCTTCAAACTTTAGATGTATTTATTGAAAATACCATAAAGTTTAGTTTAGCAATAAGACTCTTGACACATTCATACCTCTTGAAATTAAATGTTACAAGCAAACTATGATAAGATTAAATACGGTTTTAGGTTCATGGTACAATTAGAGTGTGCAAAACTATCATAAAAATAAGGACAATGTTAGGTCGATCCATAGTACAAATAGCAGTGTACATAAATCAAGTTGGAGGGCTTTTTAACCTAATTTAATCTATAATGCTAAAATTTTATAACCATTTAAGATGAATATAAGATCAATAATATATATGTGAGTATCATTTTTTTTAAAGAGTTTCAACCTATGGCGTTCACTCCTGATGATAACTCTTTATCACCAGACCAAGACACCAATATGTTTTTTGTATAGGTGTAGGCGAGGATTGAACTTCAAATATCTTATACAACCATTAGAGACTTTACCAGTTGAACTAACTGGAACCCACATGTGTGTGTATCATTTAAATTCAAGTTTCTCTTTTTTTTAAAAGAACATTTTCCCTATTAATTCGAATCACATAAGGGTTTGTTTGGAATCTACTTATTTCGCTGAAACAGAAAACATTTTGCTGAAAGTACTGTAGATAAAAGTAAAAGTTAACTAAAATAATACAGTGTGACTCATGAATAGTACCAAAAAGTACAGTAAGGCTCATAAATAGTAAATTAAGTTGCCTTTTTAATTTTTGCCAAACATACACTTAGACTAAATTTATTTAAACAATTTTCATCTACAAATAACCTCAAGGTATAAACTATTAAATATTAATAAGGGAGTCGGTGTACATAAAATAGTGATATAAATTGAAGAAAATTAATCAAATTTAGGTGTATTTGATAACATACTTTGACATTTAAGAAATTCTGTGGTGAGAAAATAATGATAGATGATGTTTCATTGAGCTATGATAATTAATCCTTTTGATCCTCAAGTAACAAATTGACCCATTTATTGAAAAATAAGACCTATCGGAGTTGGAGTGTTGAGCTCTAGGCCGTGTTGCTAATTAATTCTGATGTGTTAATTCCGTAGTGAGGATTATGGTCCCAAACATTAGCACTAGCAGTGTCAATATGGGCATTACTGTACCGGTACCAGATATAACTAAGTTGATGATGTAGTTATAGTAATCAAGACTAAAACACTAGATTGTCTTTGGTTTGGACCAGCAGCTTAAATGGCTAGCGACAAACATTGGGTTGTTGTGGTGACCGGCATAGACAGGCAGCAGCCCATAAATGTATGGAGTGGTATGAGAGAGTGAATTCATGAATTATCCTTCTAACATAATTTATGTTAAATTAGAGTCCATGGTAATTTTTTTTTGTTACAAAAAATGTCAAGGGGACCCGCCTATGAATCCATTATAAGCTTATAGTATCAAGAGCTAGCTTAAGTCAAATTTTCAATACCCGAATTGAAGTATACGACAATAAAGTGATTAGCTGGGCCATAAGGACAACAATTAGTCATTGTTTGTACACGCCACCCTCCAATTGAATTAGTAATTAGCCATTATAAAACACCGACAAGATAGACTAATTGTTTAATAAATTACAAAGTCATAAGCATATGTCTCTTACCTTATCTTTTTTCGAAAGTTAGGAATTGTTGTATACAGAATTACAGATATAAATACTAAGTCTCTGTTTGCTAAATTTACGTAGTATTCCCAATTGAGACATTGACATAGCAACCCATCCTTCACCTTCTCCATACTGCTTCTAAGCCATGTCTTCTGAGAAACAATTCTGTGAAAATTATTTTGTGTTGAAGCCAGAAAACGCTAGTTTCTATGATCTCGCTAGCTTTCTCTTTTCCTCTAAATCAGAAACTAGTAAATTCATCGAGAAGTCAGAAGAACTTGAGGGAGATTTTTGGATAAGATGGTACATCTTCAACTCCCTTTTGGTGCAGAAACTCCTCCTTAAGGTGGGAAAACCTATGGTCCTAATAGGGAATGTGTTAGAGCTATGGCTGAATCTTCTTTCAAGCAACGGTGGATTACTTAGGCTCATCACCAATTTCTTTACAGGTTTGGTTTGTGTGATTCTGTCTATGTTTTGTTTCATATGTAGCATGATATTTATAAAGTTCCATATATATAATCCGCATGCATGTATGACAGTATATATGGGCAAAATTGCAATGCAGTAATTATGCTATTATGTATGTGTTCTAACTTCTAAATGTTACTAATATCTAATTTATTAGGTACTAATAAGTACTAATATCTTAGATTTCCTAAGTAAATTGAAAACCATGACTGTATTGCAATGTTATATTTTTAAAAATTAATTTAATTTAATGCAGTCATGTCTTGAAATTTAGTTGGAGAATCTATTACCCTCTAATTTATTATTTAAAACAAGATATGTTAATTCACATCTTCCAAAAATTGAATGAGTAGGCGGGTTTTGTAGGAAAAATGGTAAGGCCGAATAGGTCATCGGCAAAGTTTACATCTGTGGTGGCAAATTTTGATCAAAGAGTGGAATTAGACAAAAAGATTAGTTATGGTAACAGAAAATACAACGCGTCACTTTCAATTATGGCCTCCAAATTGTCATACGAAAATGAGGCATTCGTTAAAACCATAATCAAGGATCATTGGAATGTAAGTATCACTGACATGGCAAAACAAATTTTTGCTTGATACTACCCTTGTTATATATAATGGGATGGCTATGATGATGATGATTAACGTTTCATATTTTTTTTTTTTCATTTTTGCACAGATGGAATTCTTGGGCTTCAACAACTTTTGGAACGGTAAGCAACAACCTATATGATATATATATATATATATTAATTATGTAGTTATGAACTAGGTTATAGAAGAATAGGAATGGAAATCTTCTGTCTCACAATTTTATCCATAAAATAAAAAAATTTAAAAAGCTAACATAACTCATAAACAAATAAGTTAATAAACTATGACTCTGGTTAATGTATGCTCTAAGAGCTATATTATTCATCAATTTTAGGGAATTTTTTTAATGAAAATTTGAAGAAAAAAAACTATAAAAAAAAGTTAGTTATTTTTCAATTTTTCATAAAAAAAATTAAAATGATTTATTAATATTAGGACATACATTAGTAAAAGACATAAACTAATAAGAAAGATAAATGATCTAAATGAGCACACCACTAACTAATTGAGATAATAGTTTCTCAAATAAAGAAAAAAAAAAGTAATTGAAATCATTTGTCGGTCAATAATGGACTGCGCTTATAATTAGTTAAAATGGCACTTTCCTTCAATAAACTTTAAATCAAAGATCCCATATATGAAAAGTATGAATCCAATTACTAATAAGAGAACGTGTTTGATACAAAATCATATGGATTATAGATTCTACATTTGCTTTTATCTGCCCCATGTGAACCCACATGGAAGTTGAAAATGGGCTAGGGTAGTAAACCTGTTATGATTGTGTTTTTTCGATATTATGTAATATGTATGTCAATTTTATATAATAGGAGTAACCAAATTACACACTATTTTCTTTCCATAAAAAAATACACACTGTATACTTTTCAGCGTTGGATTCTCTCGCCTTGAAAGTTCGAATGTACTTTCCTAAGACGCACCTTAAATTCGAATCCCACAATAAAATATATGGTTGTCAATGTCATTAGCATTAATTGGAAGACGTCCAATATTGATTGGAAGAAGTCAAAAGTCAAAAGATATTATTATTACCTAGTAATAACAGGTGGTCGTGATTAAATAATGTCAATTTGTAATAATTAATTTATGCGTTTGTACTGGTGCATATGGACCACTACTATATTATAATTCTTACCTAACCCCTGATTTGACAGGACTTCACCTAAACAATTTGTTTGGGTGCTTTTTATTTCCGTCATTGCGTACGGGCAAACCGTTGGCAATATTTTGCTAAACTATGGTAGTTATTGGGATTTTTTTTTTTTTTTTGGCTAAGAAATTATTGGGATTAAAATATGAAGTATTAACTTATTGATATGAATGCATATGGTGGTACCATATTAATAGTCCAGTTAGATAAACAATGTACTTAATTATTTGTTAAAACTTCCTATGAAAAAAAATATTTGTCAAAAGATTAAACTGGCTTGTTTTTAATTATGAAAATATGGTAGAGAAGCATTTAATTACTAAGTTTTTTTTTTTTTGAGAGGATAATTACTAAGAATTACGAAGGTCCCCTTTGGCTGTAAAAGCATGAAACAAATAATAGGGGAAAAAAATCTCAAAACCCATCCTGATTAACCATTCAACTAGTTGAACAAAGATCTCTTAGCTAGCTTAATAGATAGATTCTTCGACTTAAAGATGACAATATTTGATAATATCTGTAAACATAATATGTACATAACATGAGTTTATACAGATCAGTATTTATTACAAATTGATTCATATCAAAGTTAATCGACCTATTGAAATTTTTAAAAAGTCTTTAAACACACATATTTTGCATGTAATGTGAGCATAAGGCAAATTGTCATTATCACCAATAGTCCCACCTTGTTGTTCTTATGTGTTGAGGTGGGGAAAGATTAAGAGAAATTGAGGTTTAATTGGCGATTTTGACCCTCCTGCCAGTTCTTGACACTAGGCAGATCAAAATTAGGTCTTCAGCCTAATGGCATGCTTTTCTTTCTTTTCTAAATCTTTGATTATCTTTCATTTCATTTTTCTGTAGAAGTAATAGTAGTGCCTCCCTCTTATATGTGCTGAGGAATTTTTTCTTTTTCAAAAAGAGAAGATGGAGCTTGCTTGTATTAGTGGGTTTATTGTGCTTTTTAGCATAGGATAATAGGGCTTTAATCTTTATAGGTTATTGCTCCATGCACTATTCTTGGTCTATGCTAAATGGGGGACTTTAGTTATAAACTTATTATGAAATTGTTGTGTTCATAGTACTTTTAATAAGTTATTATGTAGTTGGTTTTTTTTTTTTTTAAGTAATGTAGTTTAATATAGCCTATTTTCCTTAAACAAAAGTTAATTTTTAAAAAAATTATATCTAGCACATATGCATATTCCTAGGCTTCTTGCACCAATCTTTGTCGTGGTTCCCATGATTGTGCCAAACTCACATGCGCAATATTTCATGAGCATCAATGTGACACAATCAAACCTCAGCTCTATTGCTCTTTGTTTTGTCACACAATCATTTGGGTTTTGATAATTTGTTATCCATCGGCCCATGTCATCTGTTTAAAGCCAATCTCTGAGGAGTAGGGCAAAAGGCCCACATTATTAGTTAGTGAATCGGGCCATGGCCCAAAATGGGCTACACCAGCTAATTTTAATTTTTAGATAGTCGTACTCAAAACTTGATACACTTCAATATTTTTTTGTTTATTTGTTCAGTTTTTATATTTTAATTTTAAAATTGGTAATTTATAATTATTTGTTGTTTATTGTTAGGCCAATACTTTCTTAAAATCATAAGACTTGAAAAATCAAAAGGTTTTGGGCTTTGATTTAACTAAACAACATAATGCCATTTGTCTCTAACTAAACAATCATGTGGAATAGATGTTATATATTTTCATCTTCATTGCTCAAATATAAATTCCTTAGATTGGCTAAATCTCTTCTTAAAAAGTGTTCATTTTACTTGCACATAGTTCATGGGTTAACGCACAAAGTTACAGTGCAATCATTTGGTACAATGATAGACTCTTTAAGATAAATTTATTTAGGAGGGTCTTTTAATTTAGTCCTTATATTAGTATTAGGATTTGGATGCAGTCAAAATAGTTATGAAAATAGCAACACTTTGTATTGTCCCCCCATGCTAACTTTAGGACTCAAATTTGAAATTGAGTCTCAATTTTTACTTATGAGACAATTTTATTTCCAAGTTTTGTGAAAGATTTTATGTTCTTTACCTTCTTCTTTTTTTGGTTAACTAGAAATCAAAAACGTTCTAAACCAATGTTTGGCAGATTACTTGGAGGACGCTGCAACTCAAGCCATTATGTTCCAAGACACAAGGGTTGACCCTAACCTAATCGTGGTTGCATTTAGGGGCACCGAGCCATTCGACCCAGAAGCATGGAGAACAGATGTGGATCTCTCCTGGTATGAATTTAAAGGGGTTGGTAAGACTCATAGTGGCTTTATGAAAGCTCTTGGTCTTCAAAAGAACAAAGGATGGCCTAAAGAAATAGAACAAGGAATTAACCAAAAGAAATATGCTTATTATGAAATCAGACAAAGGTTGAGAGAGTTATTGCAAAAAAATGAGAATGCAAAATTTATATTAACAGGACACAGTTTGGGTGGGGCATTGGCAATTTTGTTTCTAACTGTGCTAGCAAAACATGAAGAGGAATGGTTGATGCATAAGTTGGAGGGAGTGTACACATTTGGGCAACCAAGGGTTGGAGACTATCAGTTGGGGGGTTATATGGAGAACAAGTTGAAGCAATATGATGTGAGGTATTTAAGGTTTGTTTACTGCAATGACATAGTGCCTAGGGTCCCTTATGATGATGATAATAATGACTTTTTTACTCACTTTGGACCTTGCCTCTACTACAATAGCTTCTATAAAGGAAAGGTCAGTCCTCTCTCTCTCTCTCTCTCTCTCTCTCTCTCTCTCTCTCTCTAAGCATGTATATTTTTATATTTGGTTCAATGAGGTTAAACCATTCATCTTGTTGGAGTGCAGATTCTGAAGGATGAGCCAAATAAGAACTACTTCTCAGCGACATGGGCCATTTTCAAATTCATGAATGCAGTTTGGGAGCTGATCCGAAGTTTCATTATCCCATATGCAAGGGGTCAGGAGTACAAAGAAAGTTGGTTAATGAAAATTATGAGGATTTTTGGCTTGGTATTTCCAGGATTAGCAGAACATTTGCCTCCAGATTATGTTAATGTTACCCGATTGGGATCTTTACCTCTAGGCCTACAAGATTCTAAGGTTAACTGACCTACGCAAATACATAACCGAAACCGTAGATTAACATTTCCTCTAGACTGTCAAGATAATAGAGATTCAAAGAATTGAGTTTGAAATAAATTTCAGTAAAAGTACTGAAATATATTGTTTGGTACTTTGGTGTGAATTTAAGTTTTGAGAATTTTGTTCCAAGTTCCAACAAAAACACTTGTAATCTTATGACTGGTAAGGATAACAACATTCTATTTCACTTCATCTAAGTTTAGAAAGAATACGGTATCTCTTCATCAAAGTAATACCAGACCGTTCAAAATTAAAGCAGCTTCTTCATATCAATTTTTAGATGCCACATTAATTGCAGGAAAGTCATATGTCTCGTTTCTCTAATGGCATGCTAATACTTCAAAAACAATTGATTCCTATATTAAAATAACACATCATGTCCGAAACCAAACTACTGCATCTTAGATAGAAGACAAAAAGATAACAAAGTACACTACAAGTTATATTGCCCACAATATTACTAATTGGAAGAATTTCAAAAATTAACAAATCAATCATGATAATGCACAGAGTGCACATAATAACCTAGTCACTTTCAAGTTTTGATAAAAACTAGAGCTTAATTAGATGAGTGGTATCTCCACGTGTACGACAAAATATCATGGTGAAAAAAACATTCCCAAAAAGAAAAAGAAAAATCTAAAGATTGATTTACATACATACATGCATTTTTTAACCACTGAATCCCCAAGGTTGTGTTTTCTGGGGTGTCACATCCTATTGGGAACCTTGATAGGGGAATCAGTGCTTCAGACCACCACAAAAACTGCATCGACACCTAGTTAGTGTCAAAATAATATTTTTCCTCTGCTGTACACCATTCATTCATGTTCTTGCACTCCATTTTCCATTCTACTGTAACCTGCCAGAATCAGAACAAAGCATGAGTAAATAAGGGAGCGTAGGACAATGAAAAGAAACAGTATTAGCACCATATAAATAATGCAACATATAATAGCAGTCTGAGCTTTTAACTTCTGCATGATCATTCTAAGAAGATACCACACAAGGAATACTTTGTTGAGTAGAAACGTGTGAATGAAGTCTCGCATTAAATAATAACCACAATAATGAGTAGTTGATTTAACATAGTTGGGCTTAAGTTTATAGGTTTAAGTTTTTGGGTTAACTAGTATCCCTATATGTTATATTAACTACTCAATTAGAGTATCCCATATTTTGTCTCCCCAACACATTTCATGATGCTTAAATCATTTTTTTGCTCCTTTTGGAAATTAGACATGAAGAAAATTTAATTAACTTTATAATTTTCAGCACCATCAACTAGTATTGTATATATGTCTGAAAAGTATTCACTGGAAGAGACTCCAGTGGGAAGGACATGCATGTAAATGAGAAATATTTAAACAGATCAAATGCTGAAACAGGGAGTATTTTACAAAAAGAAGCTACCTGATATTATGGGATCGAGTGCATATCACTCAATGAGGCATTAGAAAGCATGGTAGGTGAAACAACCCCTCAAAGAGCGCACCTGACGGGTTCTGCTGAATGATAGCGCCTTATGGGAAGCCCCGGTAACTTGATGGGCCTGATTAGCCAGCATTGAGCTCCTCATTTCTTGAGCTCTCATCTGAGCCGATCTAAGCTTGTTCATAATCTTGTCCATAGATGATGATCTCTTCTTTTCGAGCTTCATCTTAAATATATGTCAAGTAATTAAGGGCCATAGGACCAAATGCTTATGCCTCCCTTTTTCAGAATATGAACACATAATGCATGTTTGACAAGGATGTCATAATAATGTAGGACACAATCTAGTATTTAATTATTGTAATTTATTATTTTTGATATTTTTATGTAAAAAAACGTTACTTTAGGTTTAGGTGATTTATTTCCTTATTTTTAGGTGTTTTCAATATTTTTAAGGTTAAATTTGGTTTCTATTATGGTTAGGTATCAATTAAAAGTTATTTTACATTATATTTTCTTGTTTATCAAGTTTTATAGAATCCTCAAATAGGCCCCTTAGTCTGTACACGTGTTTTGAAACAATTATTCAATCAATAAAATTCAGACTTTTGTCTTTCTATTTTTTGGTGAATTCCAGACCCTTTCTCCTTATAGATTTAAGGACCCTTGTGAATTCAAGGAACCCTCGTGGATTCGAGATTATTTTCAGAAACAAACGTGTTTTGTTTCTTGTTTTCTAAAAGTAAACGTATTCTGCTTCTTGAGGCTTCCGCATCCCACATCAGTTGGTATTAGAGCTTTAACTTATCCTGGTCTAGTGCCTGACATATGAGACAATAGCAATTCTAATGACAGAAAACTTAGCAAGAATTACATGACGTACAGTTAGCACTCACAAATATTTTTGCTGGGATGCCGTCGTTGGAGCTTGGAAACAATAGGGATAACTATCGCGGAGACAACTCACGGGCAACCTATTGGTAAGCAAATTTCATATAGACCTTATAGAAAAATTGCAAGTTTTATTGGTTATTTTTTAAAAAAGGATTTTCTTGATTGGTTACTTGATCTAGAGGATTTATTTGACTTTGAGAATATATATTATGAGAGAAAAGTTGGACTTGTTTTGTATAAACTTAGTAAGTATGCCTTATGTTGGTGGGGACGAGTACAATCTGATAGAATCTGACAATGTAAAGACAAAATTCGTTCATGGCCAAGGATGAAAAAGATGTTTGCTATCAAATTTTATCCTTTGGATTGTAAAGAAATCTTGTCGTATACAATACAAGATTTATTGGCCAAGAAGTTCATTCTTAAATTATTTTTAAGAGCCATATATTCCACCATTAAAGGAAGAGTTGCAAGTTGAAGTAAATATTTTTCTTGAAGATTATATAGAAGTCAAAGAAAAAATATATAGATTTATGAGGAAATTAATGAAGGCATTATTATAGAAGAAGATCATGAAATCAAGAATAATGTGGGGGAGATTAATGAAGATCCTAGTATACATAAAGATCTTGAAGTCGAGATAGTAGAGACCATTAAAGAAAAAATTATAGAGGAAGTTGTCAACGATCTTGATGAAATCAAGTTAGATGATTGCAACAATCAAACTCCTATTATTTTAGTAGAAGACACCGAAACAAAGTTTATTGATTTTATTGGGGTGGAAAGATTTGATTTGATCATTGGCTCTTATATGGTTAATGTTGTCAATTACATTAAGATCAAGGGAGAAGAAGTTCAAGTTGCCCAATTAATGATTTTCAAGTTTGGCAAGAAGACAAAGAAGATGAAGTATTCAAAGTATTTGTTCTCTTGGCATGAGAGATTTCAAATATCAAAGATGAACTCGAGAACGAGTTTGTTTCAAGTGGAGGGGTCTAATGCGGACACAATTTAGTATTTAATTATTGTAATTTATTATTTTTGACATTTTTATGTAAAAAAACGTTACTTTAGGTTTAGGTGATTTATTTCCTTGTTTTTAGATGTTTTTAATACTTTTTACTTTTTAGGTCAAATTTGGTTCCTGTTATGGTTAGGTATCAATTAGGAGTTATTTTATACTATATTTTCTTGTTTGTCAAGTTTTACAGAGCCCTTAAATAAGCCCCTAAGTCTATAAACGTTTTTTAGAACAATTATTCAATCAATAAAATTCAGACTTTTGTCTTTTTATTTTCTAGTGAATTTCAAACTCTTTCTCATCGTGGATTCAAGGAACCCTCGTGGATTCAAGGTTATTTTCAAGAGCAAACTTGTTTTGTTTCTTGTTTTCTAGAAGTATATATACGTGTTCTGCATCTTGACGCTTTCACATTCCACATCACATAAACCATGAGAGAGAGACAAAGAGATAGAAATCCATGATCAAGTTGGCACAATCTGAGATGTGGAACTTTTTCCGTAGAGATTTCTTATTTCTTAATTGTGAATTTAGCAATCCCGAAAAACTAATTCTTCTTCTTTAAACCATTGGACCATTGCCAGAGACTAATTGTTTAATTAATTACTTAAAGCCATAAGCATAATTAATTATCAAATATTTCAATGATCTATTTTGTTAATGGTCTAATTTTAATTCTCACGCTTTCATTATTTATCTGTCCGTCATTATCAAATCTACCTTAGTATTATGCAAGTCCTTTGAAAATTCTATGTAATTTAAAATTTATCAAATCTAAGTATCTTTGGAATGAGTTTATTTATTGAGAAATGTTATCTCCATAACATTTTCATAACAAATTATAGGTGGCAAGTTGTTATTGGTGGATAAAAAATAATTTACTTTATAACTTTCAGCACCATCAATTAGTATTGTAGATATGTCTGAAAAGTATTCACTGGAAGAGACTCCAGTGGAAAGGACATGCATGTAAATGTGAAATATTTAAACAGATCAAATGCTGAAACAGGGAGTATTTTACAAAAAGAAGCAACCTGCTATTATGGGATCGAGTGCATATCACTCAATGAGGCATTAGAAAACATCTTAAATATATGGGATCTAAGCTTGTTCATAATCTTGTCCATAGGTGATGATCTCTTCTTTTCGAGCTTCATCTTAAATATATGTCAAGTAATTAATTAAGGGCTATAGTACCAAATGCTTATGCCTCCCTTTTTCAGAATATGAACACATAATGCATGTTTGATGTTTGACAAGGATGCCATAAACTATGAGAGAGAGACAGAGAGAGAGAGAGAAATCCATGATCAAGCTGGCACAATCTGAGATGTGGAACTTTTTCCATAGAGACTTCTTTTCTTAATTGTGAATTTAGCAATCCTGAAAAACTAATTCTTCTTCTTTAAACCATTGGACCATTGCAGGAGACTAATTGTTTAATTAATTACTTTAAGCCATAAGCATATGTCTCTTACCTTACATTTTTCAGAAGTTAGGAATACTTAAAGCCACAAGCATATGTCTCTTACCTTGTCTCTTACCACAAGCATATGTCTCTTACCTTATTTTTTATTTTTTAAGTTAAGAATTGTTGTATACAGAATTACAGATATAAATATTGAGTTTCTTTGCTAAAATTTATGGTAGTTTTCCCAATTGAGACATCGACGTCTCTTTAAATTTTTGTGCTATTTATAGAGTGAACAGATGTTTCTACTTTTTATCTATTTATTTTTTAAAATACATTTTCTAACATATTTTCTATCATTTTTCTATCTTATTTAAATATTATTTTTCTATCATTTTTTATTATTTTTTAAATCAATTTTTATTCATTCCCAACTCCCATGTCTCAACAACTATATTTTCCAAATTCATAATAGCTACATTTTTAAATCTCCCAACAGTATAATTTTTAAAAATATTTCAATGATATATTTTGTTAATGGTCTAATTTAATTCTCACTCTTTCATTATTTATCTGTCCATCATTATCAAATCTACCTTAGTATTATGCAAGTTCTTTGAAAATTCTATATAACCTAAAATTTATCAAATCTAAGTATATTTGGAATGAGTTTATTCATTGAGAAATATTATCTCCACAAAATTTTTCATAACAAATTATATGTGGTAGATTGTTACAGGTTGTTATCGGTGGACAAAAAAATAATTTTAGTAGTAAGTTAAAAATTTTTTTTTTTTTTTTTGAAAGAGTTTCAACCTAAGTGTAGGCAGGGATTGAATTCTAGATCTCTTATACCACCATCAGAGATTTTACTAGTTGAACTAACTGAAACCTATGTAATAAGTTTAAATTTGAACTAATAACATTGTGAAAATATTGTAGAGATAACACTCTCTTAATTTTTTATATTATAAAAGACAGACTACTAATTTAAAGCCCACACCCGTTTGAGTGTTTCACTTCAACAAAATAATAGAAGCCATTCACAGATCTCCATTTTATTTGTTCTCATCTCAGACAAAGAGAGAGAGGGAGAAATCGTTTTTGTGCTCCATTGAGGGAGAGATCATCGTCTTCCTCATCTGCTCTGCCTCCACCACTAACGACATGCGGCCCAAATGGGTTAGTTTGGTTTTCTTTTTTTTTGTTGCTTTTATTGTTCTAATTTCATTAGCTTTATGAGAAAGGATTGTGTTTTGTGATTTAAGTAACTTTATAACTTTCAACACCATTAATTAGTATTGTAGATATGTCTGGAAAGTATTCACTAGAAGGGACTTCAGTGGAAAGGACATGCATGTAAATGAGAAATATTTAAGCAGATCAAATGCTAAAACGGAGTGTATTTTACAAAAAGAAGCTACCTGCTATTATGGGTCGAGTGCATATCACACGATGAGGCGTTAGAAAGCATGGCATATGTCTCTTACCTTATCTTTTTCAAAAGTTAGGAATACTTACCTTGTCTCTTACCATAAGCATATGTCTCTTACCTTATCTTTTTTCGAAAGTTAGGAATTGTTGTATACAGAATTGTAGATATAAATATTGAGTCTCTTTGCTAAAATTTAGTTACCTGGTTTTCCAATTGAGACATTGACATAGCAACCCATCCTGCACCTTCTCCATATTACTTCTAAGCCATGTCTTGTGATGAAAAAAATTTCAGCAAAAATTATTTTGTGCTGAAGCCAGATAACGCTAGTTTCTATGATCTCGGTTGCTTTCTCTTTTCCTCTGAATCAAAAGATTGTGAATTCATTGAGTGCTCATCAGAAGACCTTAAGGGAGGTTTTTGGAGAAGATGGTACATCTTCAGCTCCCTTTTTGCGCAGAAACTCCTCCTTAAGGTGGAAAACCCTATGAAAAAATTAGGGAAAGTGTTAGAGCAATGGCTGAATCTTCTTTCAAGCAACGGTGGATTACTCAGGCTCTTCACCAATTTCTTAACAGGTTTGGTTTGTGTGTTTTTTTTTTTTTTTTTTTTTTTTTTTTGAGGAGATTGGTTTGTGTTATATGTAGCATGGTATATTGAGCATTTAATAGGTTATAAAGTTCCATATATAAAATCTGCATGCATGTACGGCAGTATATATGCCCAAAATTGCGTGCATGCATTAATTATTATGCTATTATGTATGTGTTCTAACTTACTATATATCTAATTTAAGGCAAATATTTAGGAACTAATATCTTAGATTTCGTAAATAATTTGAAAACCATGACTGTAATGCAGTGTTATCTTTCTATAAAACAGTCTAATTAGTGCAATCATTTGTTTAAATTTAGTTGAGAATTTATTATTTTATTCCAAAAATTGATGGAGTAAGTGGGTTTTGTAGGAAAAAAGGAAAGAACGCCAAATAGGTTATCGGCAAAATTCACATCTGTAGTGGGACATCTTGATCCAAGAGTGGAATTAGACAAAAGTATCAGATATGGTAACACAAAATACAACGTTTTTCTCTCAATTATGGCCTCCAAATTGTCATACGAAAATGAAGAATTTGCTAAAATCATAATCAATGATCATTGGAATGTAAGTATCATTAACATGGCAAAACCTTTTTTCTTTTTCTTTTTTTTGCTTCTGCCCTTGTGATATATAATGGCTATGATGAAGATTAACGTTCCTTTTTTCATTTTTGCATAGATGAAATTCTTGTACTTCGACAACTATTGGAATGGTAAGCAACAACCTATATTATATTCCAATCCTTAAAAAAATTATGTAGTTATAGCCTAGGTTATAGAAATCATTTGTCTCACTCTTTTTAATTAGTTAAGTATAAAGTGGGACATATTATTTGTATTAAGAAGAGTCGCAAATTAAATAATATGCCATCTAAGTTGACTTCTCTTAAAATTAGCTTTTATTCACAAGCATATTTGTCATTTGGTAAAAATTATAAAAACAAATTTATTTATTAAAAAAAGAAAAGAAAAATGTTATGCCCACAAAATTTTTACAATAATTTTACGATAAAACATAAGTGGCTGATTGTTACATATTATTATTAGTGGAGAAAAAAAAGTAATTTCAGTAATAGGTTTAAATTAGAACCAAATATTGTAGCCATAGCACTTCTCTAAAAAAAATGATTTTAAAAAGCAAACATAACTCATAAACAAATCAGCTAATAAACTAATATAAGAAAAGATAAATTATCCAAATACATACTACTAACTAATGGAGGAAATAGTTTTAAAAAAAAAACTAATTGAGATAATTTGTCAATTAATAATGAACTGAGATTATAATTAGTTAAAAGTGCACTTTCCTTTTATCTCTTTAAATCAAAGATCCCATGAAAAGTATAGATCCAATTACTAATAAGAGAATACCTTTGATACAAAATCATATGGATTTTGGATCCCACATTTGCTTTTATTTGCCCCATGTGAAACCACATGGAAGTTGAAAAATGGTCTAGGGTTGCAAATCTGTACCAAATTATATATTATGTTCTTTCCGTAACAAAATAAAGGAAAAAGTTAATGGGTACTCTAAGGACATTAGTTTAGAAATTATTTTTAAAAACTTTTATATGAAAATAAAAAATAATAATTAATTTTATTTACTGTTTATTATATTTCCCATAAAATTAGTTCAAAACTTTTTTTAAATAATTTATTAACAATTATTCTTTTTTGCTAAACTATTAACAATTGCTTTAAAATCTATGATTAAGAAAGTTTTGACATCACTTTTATAAGAAATATAAAAAGTTGTCAACAACATTTATTATTTTATCATTCTCCTAATAAAATGTTTCTAAAAATAGCTAAGGGCATTTGTTAACATTTCTTTAAAATACTATATAAACTTTCTTCCGTCATTGCATACGGGCAGACCGTTGGCAATATTTTGCTAAACTAAATGTTAGTTATTGAGATTAAAATATGAAGTATTAATTTATAGGGTAGTACTATATTATTAGTCCACTTAGATAAACAAGGTGCTTAATTATTTGTCAAAAGGTTAAACTAACTCGTCTTTAATTCCTTCTCAAAAAAAAACTCGTCTTTAATTATTTCTATTAAAAAAAAACTCGTTTTTAATTATGAAAATAAAGTATAAAATCATATAATTACTAAGAATTACAAAGGTCTCCCTTTGGCTGTAAAAGAGTGAAACAAATAACCGGGGGAAAAAAAAAAAAAACTCAAAACTCGGCTGTTTAACTTCTCAACTATTTGGACAAAGGTCTCTCAGCTTAATAGAGTCTTCGACTTAAGAATGGCAATATTTTATATTACTCTATTAACATAATATGGGCATGACACGAGTTTATGCAGATTAGTATTTATTTAACTATTTATTACAATTTGTTTTATGTCTTGACCCAAGCTGATCAACATTAAGTCTTCCCCCTAATGGCATGCTTTTCTTAATTTCTTTCTTTAATCTTTGAATGTTGGTCATGTCATATATCTGTAGAAGCAATCAAGCAATAGTAGTGCGTCCCTCTAAATTCTAATATGTGTTGAGGAATCTTTTCTCTTTAAAAAGAGAAGAGGGAGCTTGTTTGTATTATTGGGTTTATTGTGCTTTATAGTTTTTAGTTTTTAGCATAGGATAGTGGGGGTTCAATATTTTTTTTGGCTACCCAACCATGGTGGATGGGGTTTGGCCCATTAACCCATGAGCCAAGGGTCTTCAGCTAATGTTGACACCTTAATAAACCCAACATAGATCCAACCATTTTTATTGTTCCACTTGGTAACAAGCCTATGTTACCAAGCTTGACAGGACTTTAATCTTTAATAAGGTGCTAAATGGGGACTTTAGTTACGAAATTATTATGAAATTGTTGTATTGATGGCCATGATTGTGCCAAACTCACATGTGCAATATTTCATGAGCATCAATATGACAATGAGTAATGGCTGCCGAGTTTTGCACAAAAATTAGTGTATAGACCTTCTAGGTTTCTCTGTTTCTAACCTCTGCTCTTTTGCTCAATATTTTGTCACACTATCATTTGGGCTTGGATAATTTGTTATCAGTTGGCCCATGTCATCCGTTTAATACCAATCTCTGAGGATTAGGGCAAAAGGCCCACGTTATGCGTTAGTGAGTCAGACCATGGCCCAATATGGGCTTCATCTAAAATAAATGTCAGCTAATTTTAAACTGTTGTACTCAAAAGTCAAAACCTGATACGCTTCGGGGACCAAAACTATTTTGTTTATGTTCATATATATTTAAAAATCAGTAATTTAATATTATTTGTGGTTTACTGTTAAACCAAAACTTTCTTCAAATCATAAGATTGGAAAAAGTTCCTCACAGTAGGAAGCCCTTTGCCTCCGGAGATTGATGTTATATATCTTGATTATTTTCTTCTTCATTGCTCAAATATAAATTCATCGTGCTGATTGGCTAAATCTCTTTTTAAAAAGTGTACACTTTACAGGCACCTAGTTTGTGGGGTTGACGCACATAGTTGAAGTGCAGTCATTTGGTAAGATGATAGATTCTTTAGTTCTTATTATTAGTATTAGGAAATAATAATAAAAATAACCACATTTTGTATTGTTCCCCCATGCTAACTGTAGGACTCAAATTTGAAATTGTATCTCAATTTTTACTTTTGTGATAATTTTATTCTCCGTGTTTAGTGAAAGATTAGTATGTGCTTTACCTGCAAATTGCAATTTTACCTTTTTCTTTTTTGGCCAACTAGAAAATAAACTGTTCTAATCCAGTGTTTGACAGATTACCTGGGGGACTATACAACTCAAGCCATTATGTTCCAAGATACAAGGGTTGACCCTAACTTGATCGTGGTTGCATTTAGGGGCACCCACCCATTCGACCCAAAAGCTTGGAGAGTAGATGTGGATC
Organism: Quercus agrifolia; assembly: GCA_029955455.1. NCBI lineage: Eukaryota > Viridiplantae > Streptophyta > Magnoliopsida > Fagales > Fagaceae > Quercus > Quercus agrifolia. The sequence goes on along the minus strand of JARQAD010000001.1, from coordinate 89,325,104 downwards.
TCTCCTGGTATGAAATTGAAGGGGTGGGTAAGACTCATAGTGGCTTTATGAAAGCTCTTGGTCTTCAAAAGAGAAAAGGATGGCCCGAACTAGGAAGTAACCAAAACAAATATGCTTATTATGAAATCAGACAAAGGTTGAGAAAGTTATTGCAAAAAAATAAGAATGCAAAATTTATATTGACAGGACACAGCTTGGGTGGGGCATTGGCGATTTTGTTTCTGACTGTGCTAGCAATACATGAAGAGGAATGGTTGATGGATAAGTTGGAGAGAGTGTACACATTTGGGCAACCAAGGGTTGGAGACAATCAGTTGAAGGAATATATGGAGAAGAAGTTGGAGCAAATATGATGTGAGGTATTTTAGGTTTGTTTACTACAATGACATAGTGCCTAGGGTCCCTTATGATGATGATAATGTCTTTTTTACTCACTTTGGAACTTGCTACTACTACAATAGCTCCTATGAAGGAAAGGTCAGTCCTTCTCTCTACTATGTCTCTATCCCTCTCTGTCTTTTCAAGCATGTAGATTTTTAGATTTGGTTCAATGAGGTTAAACTATGCATCCTGGTTGGAGTGCAGGTCATTACAGAGGAGCCGAATAAGAACTACTTCTCAGTGCCATGGACCATTGTCAAATTCAGGCTTAACGCAATTTTGGAGCTGAACCGAAGTTTCATTTTCCCATATACGAGGGGTCCAGAGTACAAAGAAAGTTGGTTAATGAAAACGATGAGGATTTTTGGATTGGTATTTCCCGGATTAGTAGCACATATGCCCCAAGATTATGTTAATGCTATCCGATTGGGATCTTTACCTCTAGACCTCCAAAGCACAATGCATCAACTAGATTCTAAGGTTAACTGACCTACACAAATACGAAACCGAAACTGTACATATTATTCACTTTTATCACATTAACATTTCCTCTTGATAGTCAAGAGATCAAGTACCGAACTCATGAATAAAAAATAATAATAATAATTGCTTTTGCATACCTTATTCAAGTTATTAAAGCTACAAATTGAAATCCAAAGTTCCAAACCCCTCTCTTCAAATACTTCAATCCAAATAAACAACCAATGTATTTAATGGTCGCAGCTGCGAATATAATCTCAAAAGGAATAAGGTATGCCTTCATCAAAGGCAATTTACTGAAGTCTGAAACCACTGCCTAGTGCCTGCTTTCTAAAAGCAGTAAATGGCTCTTAGACTGTTAAATCAAGTACAATAGGATATGCCCAATATTGGTAAGAAAATCTACCAGACTGTAATTGTGGGAACGATTTTAGAGATCTCAACATCACTGTATCTGAAACTAAGAAACCAGACCATTCAAAATTAAAGCAGTTTATTCATATCAATTTTCAGATACCACATTAATGGCAGGAAAGTCATATGTCTCATTTCTCTAATGGCATACTAATACTTCAAAAACAATTGATTCCTATATTAAAATAACATATTTTGTCCGAAACCAAACTACTGCATCTTAGATAGAAGACGAAAAGGTAACAAAGTACACTACAAGTTATATTGCCCACAATATTACCAATTGGAAGAATTCCAAAATTTAACAACTCAATCATAATAATGCACAGAGTGCACATAACCTAGCCACTTTCAAGCTTTGATAAAAACTAGAGCTTAATTAGATGAGTGGTATCTCCACGTGTATGACAAAATGTCATGGTGAAAAAAACATTCCCAAAAAGAAAAAGAAAAATCTAAAGATTGATTTACATACATACATGCATTATTAACCATTGAATCCCCAAGATTGTGTTTACTGGGGTCTCACATCCTATTGGGAACCTTGATAGGGGAACCAGTGCTTCAGACCACCACAAAAACTGCATCGACACCGAATTAGTGTCAAAATAATATTTTTCCTCTGCTGTACACCATTCATTCATGTTCTTGCACTCCATTTTCCACTCTACTGTAACCTAGACAGAATCAGAGCAAAGCATGAGTAAACAAGGGAGTGTAAAGTGTTAGGATCATATAAGTAGTGCAACATATAATAGCATTTGAGTTTTTAATTTCCGTAAGATCATTCTAAGAAGATAGGACATGCATGTAAATGAGAAAATTTTAAGCAGATCAAATGCTGAAACAGAGAGTATTTTACAAAAAGAAGCTACCTGCTATTATGGGCGAGTGCATATTACTCGATGAGACATTAGAAAGCATGGCAGGTGAAACAACCACTCAAAGAGCCCATCTGACGGGTTCTGCGGAATGATATCGCCTTATGGGAAGCCCCAGTAACTTGATGGGCCTGATTGGCCAGCATTGAACTCCTCATTTCTTGAGCTCTCTTCTGAGCCGATCTGAGCTTGTTCATAATCTTGTCCATAGATGATGATCTTTTCTTTTCGAGCTTCATCTGAAATAAATGTCAAGTAAGGGCCATAGTACCAAATGCTTATGCCTCCCTTTTTCAGAATATGAACACATAATGCATGTTTGACAAGGTTGCCATAAACCATGAGAGAGAGACAGAAAGAGAGAAATCCATGATCAAGCTGGCACAATCTGAGATGTGGAACTTTTTCTATAGAGACTTCTTATTTCTTAATTGTGAATTTAACAATCCCAAAAAACTAATTCTTCTTCTTTATATACTATTTGCAACTCACACACACGAGAGAGAGAGAGAGAGAGAGAGAGAGAGAGAGAGAGAGAGAGAGAGAGAGAGAGATTTCTTAGCTACTTTTATCATTTCTTTTTTTTGCCTGCACATCCAACAGAGATGAAGTCTTAAAATGAATAGATAACTAACTGTTTTTAGTGAAAATTCTTCTATAATCCTATTTCCTGCAAATTTCAGTTCAAAGGTTGGGCTGAATGGCCTTCCCATAACCCTCCAATGTCCTGCTATTAAGTAAAAAGGAAAACATTCTTGCAAAATTTCACATTTCAACTGACTTATTCAAGAAAAGTCACTTTGTAGCATGTTCAGGAGTGAGGTGTGTCATGTTCCCCATCAGTAAACCTAAACTAAAGACAATTTGATTTTAACCCAGAATTCATATTTGGTGATATATTGACTAGAAATAAAATCATGCTAGACTAGACCAAAGTGATACATTGAAAAGATATATTCGAATGACATTCGGGGAAATAAGAAAAAGAAAGTACCAAGGACTGATCATTGGTAAATGTTTCAACTGATATAAAATGATACATGATGAAACACTTTATTAAAAATGACCTCTAGTTTGCGTATTGCTGCCTCAGCTTTTGCCTTCTGCAAGTTCTCCCATGCATTGATTTTGGCTTCCTCTCTTTTCAACCTGGAAAAATCAGTCATTGACACATTAATATAGAATAGATAAATATCTGCATAAGTTTCATGACAATAGCTACTAGCACAGGGTGAGTCTTATCCTCCGATATGATACTGTGGCCAAACTTCTTTTCAATAATTAAGGCTTATAAGTAATAAAATTGGTGGCCTGAAATATCTTTGCTAAACTAACCAATCAATTGCTATCATCTGGAAGGCTTGGAGCTGAATTACGTTGGGAAAATTTGTTCGAGTTTAAGGTAACAGCTCAACTCCTTGAGAGAATTAAATTGCTATATATCATAGGTCCGTGCTCCACTCAACTTAAGAATAAGAACCTAGCCATCTTCTTAGGATGATTTAAACAATCATTGTCTTTCCAACTGTATCATGAAAAGATATATACTAAAGTTTATAATGCCAGTGTTACAAAATCAAACACCTTTTCTTCTATTTGACCCCATGTTGATGACCTATGGAACAATATTAAAAAGAAGGTAAATTCAAAGTTTCCTGTTAGGGGACCTCATGATTTTTGGAAAAGAGAACATTGCATCTTTGACATTTTTCTTTGCAAACCTTCAATGACCCTATTTGCCTCTAAGGTCTCCTTAGTATCATATTTTCATTCAATGATCCCCCACTAAATAAAGATAATGTAAGTAATAAAGTTGTCAAATATTCATACTTGGAAATTGTCTTTATATCCCAATCTGAAGATTGAGCATCCAAATCTTTCTTTTTCCAGTTATCAACATTGTCTGAACCCTTCCCAGGAAATCGGGCTTTATGTTTCTTGGACCACCTAGTCATGGTGACACGTTCATCTACCTGCACATCCCTAACTTCCAATTTAGAGGACGGGACACTCTGCAACTCCACTATAGGCAGGGCAGAGGGATTGGAGGCAGAGAATGAAAGCCTCCTTTCGGGAGATGAATGAGAGCTACCCTCTGGGCTCATCTGGGTTGCCATGTCCCTTCTCGACACACCAGAAGATATATCAGTGCCAGCATCCTTGACCCCATCATTTTTTTCATCTGTGTTAGATCCAAGGTCAAAAACCCAGTATCAGATATGTAAAACTACAACAGGTTTAACAATTTCATTAAAGATCCCCATCTTCAAAGACAAAGATAGACTTAAACTCAACATAGTCCAAATCCAGCACCTCACCCACATCAAAATGTTCCTACAATTATCTGTTATAAGAATCCTAACCAACTTTCTTCAACTAATAAAACCCCAAGGGATGGCACAATCTGCTCAAGACTACACCAATTAATCGGGGTCAACAACTCACTTTATCAAACAAAACAAAAAAATAACCAAAAACCCATTGAAGAAACTGACATCCAGTTATTAACTCAGTCAGCTTTTCTTTTTTCTTTTTTTTTTTTGGAAAAGACAATTTCATGTTTTAGATTAGCATTACAAATCTAAAGGTATATTGAGTACCACATTTAAAATCCACAAATTAAATGAAATCTGAATAACATGCAAGTTATAATTCAAGAAACAGAGGCTTAAACAAAGCTAAAGTGTTAAACTAGTACCTCTTGACCCAGGCAATGAAGATTGGTTCAGCATCTCAGAGTACCCATGCACACTAACCGACCTAGCCATGCAAGGCTCATTCCTCCCAATAAACCCTCCACCATTGCCGCCGCCACCACCAGCGCCGCCGCCACCACGCATTGCCAATCCATCGGCCGCCATGACTCCGGCCGAGAACGGAGACCCCGCCACCACAAAATTCCCCACGCTCCCTCCATCAAATATCGGCGAATATAGCGAGTAATACGCAACCCCAGGCGGCCCGAGCGGTCCGCTCTTCGACTTAGGCCGCCTTTGCTGCGGCAGCGGCTGCTGAGGCTGAACTGAATTCCTCGAACTACCGCTATCTCCCGATACCGGACTGAAAATCCACCTCTCTGCATCTTCCCATTTCGAAGGCAAAGTCCTTCCGTTGTTGAAAGGTAACAACGAAGTACTAGTAGCTAGTTGTCTACGGTTACCACCGCCACCGCCACCGCCATTCGAGTGCGATGGTACTCGCTCTGAGCTCCAACCTTTTTGCATTCCTACACTCGCGTGCCGATAATTCGGCGTACCGGGACTCGGAAAAGTACCGCCGGATTTCCGAGACGAAATCGCCGAGGCCTTTTTCATCGACGCCAATCGCGGCGATGACGCAGCGGCGGCGGTTGTAGCATTGTTTAGATCCAACGAAGCTGGTCTTCTTCTATCTAGCTTCTTCGACAGCGCTTCAGATCTGGATCTCCGATCCTGGCATTCTATATAGAACAAAGAAACAAACAACAAGTACAGCTGAACAAGTCTAATCGTATTTTCGAATTCAATCATGAAAGTAAGAGCTCAGTGAAAAGTGTACCTTTGAGAGCAAGAGAGAAAGAGCTTCTCGCAGAATCTAGAGGAGGAGATTCGTCTTCAAAATCTCCATCATTATTATTGTCTTCTTTTTGCGCTGCGTATTACAGAAGGAAACAAACAGTGAGTGAGTGAGAGGCAGAAAGAGACAGAGACATTGAATGAGTATTTGAAATTTCCATTTGGAAAAAGCGTCGTCGTTTGTACTTTTTTTGTTTTGGTTCGTTTAAATTTTCAAAAAGGCAAATCAACGAAAAAATAAACAGTGTGAGTGTGAGTGTGAGCACTGTACCTTTTGCCTTTTCTCCCCTTTTAGAGAAAAAACGACTGTGCTGTTTGTTGTTTGGATCTGGACCACTCAAACTCTCGTGATGATGATTATCCGCTAAATGCTGCACCGACTAGGTTTTTTATTAGCTGCCTTCAATTCAAATTCGTGCGGTAGAAATGCGAAATCAAAAAAGAAAAAAAACAAACATAACATGCAAAAGAATATTACTAGAGAGACTTCGGAGGCGAAGGAGTCGTGATCGTGTGCATCGGAGGCGAAAGAGCAGCGATCGACGCTAGCCGAAGCCGAAGAAAACAAGCTGAAGTTGGATTCGAGAGTGAAGATCACAGAATCAGGACTAGCATCGCGATGAGCTCTCGATCCTGATGATCTCAACGAGACTTGCTGCTGCTGCTGCTGCTCTTGAAACCCTATCTCCGGCATTGTATATATGTAAGTTTCAGTGTAATTAAGCAGCTTTTCAATCCCTTCTCTCACATCGCATTCACACTAAAAATTGTGAATGATAGAGACTATCTCTGACTCTGTGTGTGTGTGAATGGCGGGTACGAATATATAATAATACTAAGCGCTAATTATGTTTCGCGAGCGTGCTTGGCGTTGTGTTTATGACTTACTGTGTTTTTTTTGAATTATTTAAGCGTGAATGGACTCGAGAGAAAAGACAACGGTTTTGGCTTTTTATCTAAATTCTTTAGGCGGGGGTCTTGTTTGTGTTAATAAGGTGGAAAGTAAGTGGGGTTTGCTTCTTTTCATGTTTTGTGGGGGTCTTCATCGACTTTGACTGACTGTAAATTTGACTGGATTGGAATGACAGTAGGGCCCTTGGATCTTATCTTGGATTTGAATGTGTGGGGTTAATGATATTGGGTCCATTTAGGGGTATTAATGACTTTTTGGTTGTTACTTTTTACCAAGGTAATTATTAGTTATTACTATTTCGAAAGGGATTTTTTTTTTTTTTTTTTTTTTTTTTTGAAAGGGGAATGTAAAAAATCTCGCAATCCAAGGACAAAGTCATGGCAGGACATCATCATGACGTATGTCTTTGGAGTAAATTTTAACGATAAAGGTAAAAAGGAGGTTTAAAAAAATTACAGAAAAAAAGTGGCAATTTCGTTTGATTCCAAAATCTTATGAATTATCTCGTATCTTCATTGGGTTGTAAAATCAATCAATCACTGAAAACAACCTTTCATTAAAGAAATCAAAACGTTGTGAACCAATCTGTAGCTTTTAGATTAGCAAAATTACTAAAATGTTTAAATACCACTACCACGAATCTCGCAAAAAGAAAAAGGGCTGAGCAATAACTAATCACCATCTTTTGCTAAAAAATAAGAAATTGTGATACTGTTAAACTTGTGAGTAGTAAGTAAAATGTTTTTATCAACCATAAAATGTTTTGGTTTCAAATTTTTTTAGTTTGTAGTGTAATGGATTTGATTACGACTAATATAGAAAGGAAAATCATAAAAGAAAATTTTCTAACAAAAGTTTTTTTTTTTTTTGGCTGAATAGTTATATATTCACAAACTTTTGAATTGCACATCTCAATCAAAAAGCACTAAATTATTCTGTTAAATTACACCAAACTGTTGAAGTGCACATCGCAATCAAACTGTTAAAACAGCAAAAAAAATTATTTTTCTTATTCTTTTGTCACAATGACCTTTTGAAATTTTGCTTGTTTTGTTTGTGCTTTTGGAACAGACTCACTAAGATTTCGCCGGCAAGATTCTTTAACCAGCGCCATTTATGCCATAACCTACTTTCATTACGTTACCCATTCACTACTTTCACTTCATAGACAAACTATATTTTCACCGAGCTTCTTCTCAATCCAATATATAAATAAATAAATAAGTTGGATAGAAGTTACACAATTCAATAACTTGTTATAAAATTTATATTTTGAAAATCTCATCACGGGAGAATAGTCAAAAGTTGCGGCTACTGTTCATGAACAGTGTATGAACAATAGCCGTAATAGATATGTTTGCTCTTAAAACGCGTGGCAAAAAAAAAAAAGGAGCAAAACGTGGACGTGGATGCTTAAACGTGTATCCAAACTGATACTATATGTCCTTAAAATTTATGCCAATTTTCATATCAATTGGATGTTATTTACCATTTGCTTCATAAACTCATCTTTTATATATTATTTTAAATTACAAAAACTTGAATTTAAAAAATTGATTGATAATATGACTATTAATCTTTGATCATCTTAAAATTTTGCAAATATAGAAAATATGCAAATACAACAGTAATTTTGTCAAAATTTGCATCCAATTAAAAAATATTGAGTTGTGTAACATTACTTAAAATGGTGAGGCTTAGGTCTAGTGCATGTAGTGCACTGGACCCGACCCGTTAAGATGGTAACATATGTTTAAAAGTTGACACTTGTTATAATCTCAATAGGACCAGTGCAACTGGAGATTGGACCCAAACTTCACCCTACTTAAAATTATACCAAGTGTAACTTGAACCCACCAAGTAATGGATTCCAATTAGGCTAATGATAAAAGAGTAATCATAAAAAACAGACGCTATAAATTGAAACTCTTTACAAAGAATTTAAAACAAAATATACATTTGTACCGAACAAAATTCAATTTTTTAAAATAATAGTGCCACAGTCAGTCATTCATATATTCATAGGGTACCCTATGTATTGTTTCGGTCCCCTGTGGGAACAGAAGAAATGTGACCATATCTTTCTGTCCCCATAACCGGTGCCGCTGGACCTGGTCGTCCTTTTTGTTAATTGACTCTCTTTGTCACGTCTATGCATTGATTTTTTTTAAGACATATAAACTCAATATAAAGTTTCGGAAGTATATGTTAAATGGAAAAAATTATGGTTGCTAAACATTGTACCATAAGTTTTTTAATCAAATTTGGTCATGTAGTTATATATATATATATATCGTACAAAGATAATATTCGTTGTGATTTATTGAATAATGAAAGACAATCACAATGTGAGTTTTAGATGACTCAACTGATAAAGTTTCTAATGGTTGAATAAGAGATCTAAAGTTCAATCTCCGCCTATACTAAAAACTAATTGGTATCTTGGTCTGATGATAGGACGCTATAAGTTGAATAACGCTACTACAAAACAAAAACAATACCCACCACTCAAATGATATTGTAATCGATTCAGTACTATCATCTTGAATGATTCTTCCCTTCCATGACAAAAAATCACTGGTGCCCAATCTACCAAGTTAGGTAATATTAAAGGAATCCCATAAAAGCATTCTATCAATAGCATTTCATCCTGTTCATTTTCTTGGAATTGAACTATTCCTCACAGAAAACATCCAATATGTACTTCAATCAAGGATCACATATATCGGTGATTGAGATTGACTCATCACAGGGGAAAAAAAATGTAAAGAAAAGTAATAAACAAGTCCTCGAGGAAGGAGCCCTCTGGCTTTTTTGTCAACAACATAGTCAATCGGTGGCAGATAACAGAAGGCGAACCTGGGCTCAAGCCGGTCAAACCGGGTTTTGCACAAACGAATAATAAAATAAAATAAAAGATTCTTTAATTATATAGAAATCTCAAAGTAGATTTGCCAAATGGTAGCATTTTAGAAAAAAAATTTTGGTACATAACATGTGGATAAAACATTATAGTTGGACTGTTTTTGGAACTTGAGTTCCACTCCATTCAAACTCAATTCTCTTGGGTGAAGTCTGACATGGACCAAAAAAAAAAAAAGGTGGAACTCGAGTTCCATTTGAACATAACTCGAGTTTAGGAAACTCGAGTTCCTTGTGAAAAATCTTGGAACTCGAGTTTCATAGACTCGAGTTCCACTTTTTTTTTTTTTTTTTCTAAAAAAAACAGTCCAACTTACTACAATGTTTCATCCGCATGCTTTTTTGCTAATATTTTTCCAAAAAGATGCTCTTCAGCAAATTTTGCTGAAATTGGAGAGTTCTAAAGCTATATAGCAATGGACAATGGTGGCTCATAATCATATAGCATGAATTTAGAAGCTTGAAGATGACACGTGAAGAAAGTGATATAACACTTGGGTAAGAACAAGCAAAGCTGGCCTGGCTCATTTGGTAATATATATATGAGATGATAGCATTAACTATGCCAAATAGAGCCTGTCTTTTACCTCACTCAGTCACTCGTGACCTAACACTGTGCAACCCCACAAGGCTTCCCAAGTTGCGATAAGAGTAAAGAGCTTTCTGTTTGGTTGAGCTTAGGCGATGCCCCATTCCACGAATGGTCACTTTCCTTTGATCATCAACTCACATCAAGGTCTACTTAAAAAGTAATGACAAAACAAAATTAAGGTCAAGTTGGGATGCAATGGGAGGTTCAACTGTCAATTCAATTATTCAATTCTCTTCCTAAATTCATTTTGATAGAATAATAACAAAACCAAGTTCATTCAAGTTGGGAAGCAAATCAATAATCATGCAATGGGATGTCCAAAATGTCAATTCAATTATAAGCTTCTGATAGTGTCAAGTTGGGATGCAAGTCATGCAATGGGATGTTGAAATGTCAATTCAATTATATGCTTTTTATAGTGTCCATTTTGAAATCATATATTTTTTTGTAATTTTTTTTTTTAGAGATAACTTCAACTTATGACGTCCATTTCTGATAATTACTTTTTTTTATCAAATCAAGAAACCAATTGATTTTTTTGGTATAGGTGGAAATCAAATCCCGTAACTCTTATCAAAAGATAGTGTTTATCAAAATATATATTTTTGTGGTTTTTATGTTAAATGTGTAACAAAAAAGACTAAAAACTAGCAAAAAAAACTAGGCTTGTTCAGGTACCGACCGGCATTGACGAAACTGGCCGGCGCCAAACCGATCCGACCGCTTCACAAGCCCATCGTAGGTGTCCCACGCGGTGGTCGGCGGCGATTTGGACAAACCAAAGACGTTCGGTGTGGCAAGCAGTGGCTGTTTTGCACTCTAACGAGATACCGCACCACACCAGTATCTATATAAATACACACACTATAATCTAACATATATGTATCAATGTTTACAGTTTTTTATTTTTATGTTTCAGTAGATTGAAGAAAACCCAGAGAAGCCATGAAAGCAAATCCAAGGAAAAGGAAGAAGAAGAAAACAACGCTGGACTTAACTTAAGGATAGGTTTTCTTTTCTTTTCTTTTTCTTTTTCTTTTATATATAATGCAAGTTATACAGTGATAATAGTATAATTGGAAAATAATGCAAGTAAAAGAATGCAAGAAAATGCAAAGTTATAAGACCGGCCAGGTAGGCGGCAGAGCCAGCCAAGTAGGGGGTATAACTTGTATATTTAGAGTAAAGAAAAGAATTATAGAACCGTCCGTGATGGCGGTAATCCGACCAAAGTGGCGGTAGCAACAAATAATATAATGCAAGTAGTGAACATAATACTGAAATTACTTGTTATTGAAAGTAAAATTGAACACTTACAGTAGTAGTAGTAGTGATTACAAGTTGGAAATTGTTACAAGGCTTAGGAGTTACAAGCTTTGTAGAGTAGGAAGTGTAAGCAAGGATATTCTCACAAAGAAAGGCTCTCAAGGGAAAACTCTCTCTAAAGAAGAAGTCCTGAACTAAGCATAAAAAACACTTCCCTTGAATATAAGGGACAGCCCCCCTTAAATAGGCAAAATTTCGGAGTGAACAGTAACGGTGAATAGTACCAGTGAATAGTGACGGGTGAATAGTAACAGTGAATAGTAATTTTCCTTTTTTGCCCAAAACGTGGGGAATCCTTTGGGGAACCCAAAATTATTGTTCTTGTAGCAGATGGTGTCAGAGGAATTATGGCAAAGTATAGGGAATCATTTCCTAGCATAAGGAACAAAATTGTAGTCTTGTCTTGTAGCCACCTTTGGCATGCTTGAAGTGATAGCACTTATTGGAGCTTTTGGAGCATTCTGAATGTTTGAAGCAAAGTTGAAATAGTGGCATTCCGTAGAACTTTTGACTTCTTGAAGCAGGCATGTTGGCCTTTTGTGCAGGCCGGTCAAATATTAATTTCTAGTCTTCAGGATTTTCTTCATCATGTGCAAACCAATCTTGTGGATAAGGATAGATTTGGTAGTAGGGGTCTTTTGACACAGAGACCTGAGAGGTTTTTTCATCATCTGAATTGGTAGTATCTGAATTAGGAGTTTCATCATCCTTAACCATTTTAGATAATAGTGCATACAAAGCGTCAGGATCATTGCGGATTGCATCTAAAGGAGAACTTTTCTTTTTGGATTTAGTGGAAGATGCAATATTTTTCGTTGATGAGGAAGCAGGTGCATCAGTTGCAGCTGTTTGCACTGGAGTAGTAATCTTTAATGGGGAAACATGCGAAGCAAGGAAGTCCCTTTCAACATTGTTAATAATAGAATCAGTGTGAGAAAACCTATCCCACCATTTAACATACCAGCATCGTGCAAGAACATCATCTTCTTTGGCATATTGCCATTTTAGAATCCATGGGACCTTATATTTTTTAATAAAATGTAGTAGAGGGGGGAATTTAGCTCTATGAGTGTCAGGTTTGAACTTTAAAGAGAAATTTCTGAAACAGTCTGTCAATTGTGCAGGAAATATTTCAACGGCAGAACCAAACTGAGTCCACCATCGGATAAACCAGAGGGGAAAAGGAGAATCAAAATCTTTGTGAAAATTGACAAACCATGAGTGGGACATGGTTTCATTCTGGTGAAGCATGAATCTGAACCAGGCTGTAATATAGTCATGGTAAGAGTAGGGAATAGGACAATTCGGTAATGACCTTGTAGTAGTAGGACAGGGGCCCCACATTTCCTCTGAAATAATGTGTTTTAAAGAAACACTGTGATAAATAACTTTTTCTCTATTATTTTTGTCTTTAATAGGATTGATTTCAACTGAATTTTCATGTCGTAAAATTGCAGAATAATATTGCACAGTCTTTTGGTTGTGCTCAGGGATCCAATGAAATAATGGAGGAAAGTAGCTGGTAGCAAGTCTAAAAGGATTAGTGATGGAGGCCCTATTAGGCTCTACAGAGAACAGGTTTTGAACATAGCGTTTTTTAACATATTGGGAAGCATTGGAGTTTCTAGGGAAAACAGTTTGAACAGGTTGATGACTATGAACCAGAGTATAGGGATCATAAGTAGAAGCTAAAACAGAAGAATAGTTAGTTTTGGGAATAGTTCCTAAGGTAGTGAAACGGTTAACAGTGTTTATGGGGGAAGCAGGCTGAACTTTGACAATTTGGTTATTACTGTCAGGCGTCTTGTCACTCGACCTTCTACTTGCCATTATGACACTGCAGAAATTCACGGGTAAGGAAATCAGGGATGGCATTTTGGGATCCTTTAATATATTCAATATCAAAATCAAAAACGCTCAAAATAGCTTGCCATCTAGCAAAAATATGTTTTGAAGCAATATTTTCAACATCCTTTTCAATAACATATTTAGCACTTTTGCAATCAATTCGTAGCAAAAATTTTTGGTTTAATAAATCACTTTGAAATTTTGAAATACATAGAACTATAGATAAAATTTCTTTTTTAATAGTACTGTACTTTAACTGTGCATTATTCCAAATACCAGAATAGAAACGGACAATTTGCTCAGGTGACCCTGGTGAAACTCTTTGTTTCAGAATACCTCCATAACCAAAATCCGAGGCATCAGTTTCAACAATTTTGAAAGCACTAACAGTGGGAATACCGAGACAATGCAATGTCTTAACATGAGATTTGATTTGTTTAACAAGGGAAGTATGAATATCAGACCATGGAGGAGGATTACTCTTTAACCTATCAAATAGAGGTTTACACTGTTTCCTCATATCTTTGTAAAAATCAGCAACATAATTTAATGACCCAAGAAATCTTTGGAGCTGAGTTTTTTCAATGATCACATCAGGAAATTTATCAGCAAATTGGATGGCCCTATCGATAGGACGAATCTGTCCTTCAGAGATGTCAAAGCCAAGGAAACGTACTTTTGTTTGAAACAATTTGACCTTTTTAGCAGAGACAACAAGACCATTTCTTTTGATAGTATCTAAAAATGAATGCAAGTGTTTCCAATGTTCATCAATAGAACTAGAGTAGACAAGAACATCATCAATGTAAACAATGGTAAAATGACTAAATGAATTAAAAATATCATTCATGATGTTTTGAAACTCACTTGGGGCATTCTTAAGCACTGTTTTCAGAACCGGACCGGACCGGGAGGTCGGACCGTGAAAACCAGGAACCGGGATGAAAACCGGTTTTTTAAGCCTAAAGAACCGGATTTTTTGTTAATTCCGTGAACCGTTAAAACCGGGGTTGGACCGCTCGAACCGGTGAGAACCGTGCGGTCCAACCCCTTAGCAATTTTTTTTTTATTTATTTAAAAAAACAACTTAACACAATTTTATTCTACTTAATTAAATTATCCATCTCTTACAAGGAATAAAAAAAATTATAATTAAAATTTTTCAAAGATATTCAACTTTACTTCAAAAATTAATCATAAATTTTAATGTTTTCATGGTTATTGTTTTATTTTATTAACTTTCTTATTTAATTATTAAATATATGCTTGAAAATCATTAAATTTCCCTCACATATATAGATATATTGTCAATTTTGCTAGTTTTATAAATTTAATATCTATATTTAGGCTTTAATTAATTATTAAATTAATTATGACGTCATCACGGTTCGACCCCGGTTCGACCTCGGTTCGACCTCAAAAACCTTGAACCTCTCCCTTTTACGGTTCAATAAACGGTCCGGGTCTGAAAACCTTGTTCTTAAGACCAAAAGGCATAACATTCCACTCATAATGTCCAAAAGGAGTGGTAAAAGCAGTTTTGTACCTATCCTTTTCGCTAATCTGGATTTGCCAGAACCCGGACTTCATGTCAAACTTGGAGAATACTACGGCTTCACTCAGCCTATGAACCAGGTCATTCTTATTGGGAATAGGATACCTAATCCATTCTAAAACCTTATTCAAAGGTTTGTAGTTAATTACTAATCGAGGAGTTCCTCTTTCAATCTCAGCATTTTTCTGAACATAAAAAGCAGAACAAGACCAAGGGGACTTGCTATTCCTAATCAATTTTTTCTCCAATAAATCATTAATTTCTTTTTTACAAAATTCAACAGTTTCAGCATTCATTTGAATAGGACGAGCTTTGGTGGGGATATTTTTCTCATTAAATTCTTTAACATAAGGTAAGTCAACAATATGTTTCTTTCTATGCCAAAAAGCATTAGGAACATCAGAACAAACATTATCAATCAACATTTTTTGAAAATTATCAATTTTTGATTGTAATAATTTATTAGAAATTTGTTCAGCAATTTTCTTATATCTAACTTCTTGTTGGAGGAAGTTAAGGTGTTTAACTTTAGCATGGATCAAGTTTAAAGCATCATTAATTTCAATTTTTGAAGCAAATTTGAATTTTACTTTTTGTCCAAAAGGATCAGTAGTAATTCCATCATGTTCAACAAGAAAAGGATACAAAGCATTTATAAAAGGCAAACCAAGAATCACTTTATCAGTCATATTTTTGACAAGAACATAAGGAATCTTGAAGCAAACATTATCATGGCAGACATGAGCATTATTCAATTCATATTTGATTTTCATTTGAGAACCATTAGCTGAGACCAATCTTTCGGTTGATTTTTCAAAATATTTTGAAGGGATCAATCCTTCTTGGATACAGTTCATATCCGCACCAGAATCAATCATGGCAATAATAGTGAAATGATAATTAGGAGAAACGACAATTTTAACTTTTGTAAACCATTTTGGAAGAAGTATTTTATTGACAAGAGCAAGTTGAGAATCAATGAAAACATCAGTAATACCTTTATCAGAAAGAAGAGCCTGTTGACTGGATTCATCTCCATCTTTGTGCTCATCATGTTTTTCATCAGTTTTACCAAGTTTTAGCATTATCAGCTCTGGATTAATATTTTTATTTTTATGTTTTAACTCGCTTATCTCTTGCTTAATAATATTAATTTCATGCTGTAAATCATTAATAGTTAAATCTTTGGATTTTCCTTTATTTAGCCTCTCAAAAGGTTCTTTAAAGCTTAAAGTTGATTCTTTACTCAGAGTTTTAACAAATTTAATATTTTTGCAGGGAATTATTTTTAACAGATTCAACAAGTTTAAAGAAGAAAAATTATCTTCCAAAGAATTAGACAAATTATTTGATTCCCGGATTGTAAATAGTTCTCTTTGATCTTTATTAATAATTTTTAACATGTTAAACTTATTTTTAAACTTACCCAGTTGTTTATATTTTCTAGAAACATTTTTCTTTTTAACATAAAAATCATTTGGTTTAACAAAGTTGTTTTTGTATCTTTTAACTTTTTTATGACTATATATTTTGTGACTCTTATCGTGTTTCTTCCCTTTTTGTCCAATAGGAAGCAAAGCATTTTGTTTACAAAAATTAGCTTTTTTCTGTAATTGATACGTTAATAGTTTTTTATTACTACCCATATTAGCATCAAATTTTTTAATAGTATTAAAAATGTTATCATAGGTTAGGTTATCATATTTAAGAGAATTAGTTGTACTCATTAATACCTGTTTTACCTTATGAGCAAAGATTGGAGGCATACCGTCAATAAACCTTTCTTTCCAACAAGGCTTATGGCAATCGTGCTGAAGCATATTCCTGGAACTAATCATAGTAGTATTTAGTTCATCAATAGTATCACAACCAATATGCTTAGCAAAATTAGGCAAACCTGTGGGATATAGATCCCGCCATTTATGAAGACTGCTAGAAAAACCATTAACAAGTAAATCAGCAATATCAGGTTGATCAATGTTATAGTTATTTTGATGAGCAATATCAATTTTTTGTTTAGTTAGTCCAGCAACATTTAATTTGTAAGGCTTATCAATAGAAACAGAAAATTGTGGTTGAAAAACTCTTTTTTGAAATTTTATATCGGGAGGAATAGATCTGGAATACCAATTTTGTGGAAAAGACATGGGTTCGGAGTTTTCAACAAATCTTTTGATTTCTGGTAATTCATCATTTAAAATCTCTTTAGCAGAGGAAATAGTGTCAGAATCAGTATGTTCATCAGAAATAATTTCTTTTTTATTTTTTGAAATAGTGCAAGGTGTACTTCTAGAAGTACCTTCAAGTTTAATTTTTAAATCAGAAAGCATTTTATCAACGACTTCAAGCATGTTAGACGGAGAAGTCTTGAGCAAGACTTTCTCTTTTTTACTGGATAAATCAAATAAAGGTTTCTCAATTAAAACAGATTTTTCAAAAGCAGTATTTTCAATATGGTCAGGTTGTTGGTCAATGACATGCAAAGATTTATTAGTAGAGTTGGATTGTTCAATAAGACTAGTGATAGGAGTTTGATCATTAGAAATCTTAAAAGAGGATGTTTGAACAAAATTTGATTTTCTTATCATACTCAAATGTTGTTTTGAAACTTCATTATTTGGAATATAATAGTTTTCAAGAAAATCAAAAAATAAAATATGTTTTTTCAATTGTTTCATTTTTTCTAACCATTTACTCTTGACATGGTTTTTGTCAGACTGAGCAAAATTATTTTGGAAGTATTTTCTTTTAATTTGATTTTTTGAAAGCATAAATTCATCATACAAAGGAACCAGATCAACTTCAAAGTTTTCATTTGAAACAGTCAAAACTCTTAATTGGTTAACATTATTAATGGGAGTAAAGTTGGGGTAAACAGATTTATCATTATCCCTTTCTTTAGTATATATATATATATATATATATATATATATATATATATATATATATATATATATATATATATATATATATATATATATATATAATTTGGCACTAAAACTACATCGTTTTAGGACCTGATATTAAATTTTACTATCAGCTCCAAAACGACGTAGTTTTATCATCAGATTATTATAAAATAAAATAAAAAAACGTTTTTTGGCCTTTTAATTTAAAACCCTAAGTTTATTTACCCACCCTCTCTATATCTCTCACTCTCATCCGCCTACCTCTTCCAGTCCCAACGAGTTAGCAACAAAAGTCTTCATCTCTCTCTCTCTCTCTCTCTCTCTCTCTCTCTCTCTCTCTCTCTCTCTCTACCTTCACTGCCTGCTGCCACCGCAATCTAGTGCTTGATACTGCGTTTTTTGGAGTTTCACCCTCTCCTCTCTCCTCTTTGTCACAATATTCTCAAGACTTTCTAGTGATGATTCTGACTTCAGATGCTCTTCCTTGCAAATGTAATGCTTTCTACCAAGTTTGTTTATGTAATTTATTTCCAATGGTTTTGTTTGATCTTTTATAGGTTTGGTTTAGTTTTTTTATTTGGGTTTTTGTGATTTGAAAATGGGTATGAAAATGGGTATGTTTGAGAGAAAGATTGTGAATTTTTTTATTTTGATTTTTTGTTTTTGGAATATTTGGGTTCTTCTTTTCTTTTCTTTTTTTCATGAGTATGATGTGATTTGGGTTGTTAATTGCATTGTGTTTGGTTCCTAAGAAAGTGAGGAATTAACCGAATTAACCGCACCGAACCAATATTTTGCACCGCACCTTCTATAGACCGTTTTCCTTCTATAGACCGTTTTCTACCCCTCCAAAGGTGAAGTGCAGTTAGGGATGAGGGAAAACCACTCCTATAAGTGCGGTGCAAAAATGCCCCAAAAAACTGGCTACACCGCACCGTGTACACCCCTAAAAAAAACTAGTTAAATTAAATTAAAATATATAAATGAAAAACTAATTGTAAGGACCAGATTTGACTTGAATCCAGAACAGGAATGGATCCAGGCCCACGTAGCCTAAACAATAAATTTATAGAGTGCAGGAGAGAAATCTAGTCTGAATCTTGGGCCAAGATATTGGATTTTAGCGTAAAGAGGCTAGAGCTACAAGCTTAATTTATGCAAAGAGTATCCTCGGACATGCCCTAGTGCTATGATTTTAGAATAGTTTTCAGTCTCCCTTCCTTTCTCCTTCCTTCGTCTTATGTACTATGGCTTTTTTACCTTTTTCATCATCCACGTGTGGACTTGGCGTTGAAAGTTCTTTTTCACCATCTCTCCTGCCCTTTCTTGAATCTTCCATTCTTAGCTGGAAGGCTTCCCGTTCACTGTTCAAGTATCACCTCCACATTAATGCGGCCAGAAGGTTAGCTGGGCGGCATTTAATGCGGAGGTGACAGTACCTTTAGATATTTGTTACTGCTTACTCCTATCTTTTATTTGATATTTTTCCCCTTCATTTTGCTGTAAGGTTTGTCCGAGGTGTTACTCTAAATGACTGATAAGTTTACCAGACACCTCGGATAGAAGTCCCGAGGTGACTATAGTCCTCGGATACGATCAAATCCACCACGAGCATTCTTTACCTCTCCTCGGAGGATAATCTTATCTCTTCTTTTGTTGATTGTCCTCGGATATTCTCTCACCCTCAGATTGGACATTGGGCCTGACCCTTTCTTACACAGCTTGAACATATGAGATTAGATATTGGGTCTGGCCTCTTCCAGCGTAATTTGAATACCGGATACAATTGGTCCCCACACTAATAAAAACTAAAAATTAACAAACACTTCGTAAATTTAATTTTTCATTAAAAGCGTTAGGTGCATATGTTAATTAGAAAATGACGTGATTTGCACTTTCAACTATAAAATAAAATAATTATTTTAAACCCTAAATTAAATTAAATTAAATACAAACAACAAAGGATGTATTATGCTAAATCCGGTACAAGAAAAAAGCAGCACCGTTAAGGAAGCTTTTATGATTTAGAAACATGACACTCCGACATAAATAAATAATAAAAAAGTACTATAATAAAGCTTTCAGCTGCAGGTTGTTTTGTATTTATTATGGCATTCAAATCATTACAATTTTGTTCTGACAAAGGATATTTATGTGCAGGTCCACCAAAAAGGCCCTTTCCTTTTTTCAATATTCATGGAAGTTCTAAGCAAGTTGACACGTAGCAATCTCACAACCAAGTACACGGAGCCTTCCTTCTTTTAGATTTTTTTTTTTTTTTTTTTTTGTATTCAATGCTCGACCTATAACCCTTAAATACAACTCGTATATTCCATTGCCAACTGGGAAGCATACATGTCCATCTCTAGAAATTTTAAGAAATTTAGTAAAGTCCGTTACCAAGTACCTTACACAATTTGTTAATGAACTATTTTTAAAAAGTTTTAATATAATTTTTATGAAAAATATAAACTTTATAAAAAATATATATATAGTTACTTTATCATTTTTATAAAAAGTTCTTAAAATATATTACATAAAGTCATAAACCAACGTCAAAAGGGGATCTATTAAATAGTTAGCAGGAGAGTGCAGGACCACATGACCATTCTCATTCTCTAGTTGTATAGTATAATAAACCATTTCAGTAAAAAAAAAAGTATAATAAACCATTGGACCATTGCCTTGAGCTAATTAGTTCAGATATCTCTTATCAAAAAAAAAAAATTAGTTCAGATATCAACATCTTTAAAGTTTAAACTCTAAAATATTTATGAATAGTGACTCATCTTGAGCTCTCTTCTTACCAAGACATCAATAAATCCATTGGCATAAGTGGAAAGAATAATGCAAACATTTATGAAGCCAACATTCACAAGTCATAACAAAACAAGACCTTACACCCACAAGCACACGTGTTGAGGGAGCCAGAGAGAGGTGCACAGTTTGGTTGTTCTTCATAAACAACTACAATAATCCAACGACCTTCATTATTATATGGCTATAGGGAGCTACAACTCTAGAACCAATTGATTCAATTCTTTGAACCCTTTAATAGTCGATATTTCATTTGATTCGTTAAACTACTAAAGAAAAAAAAAAGGCCACCCTCCTACTTCAATGCGTTACCAAACTCAACTACATGTTTCAATGACGCATTTACTAATTTGAAAGGAAAATAAATCTTAGAAAAACCTCCTCTCTAGTTGCTGAACTAACCATTAATACCTAGGATCCACAATCTACCCAATAAGGACACTACGGGTCAGTTTGGATGGAGGGGAAGAGAAAAGGAGTAGAGTCCTTTTCTGTACTACCTCTTACCATAATCTACAGGGTATCGTAGTCTTCCCGTACCAGAAGAAGACTCGCCTTATTGACTAGGAATTTTATTCTGTTGGTGACCATATTTTGTTACAACCCAATGTTAGTTTATAGGAAAAATAACATTTCTTTAATTTATATGGAAAATACTTTCCAACACCGGCTAATATTGCACTATATAATCTATCAAATGTCCATACAAAGTCAGTCCGTAGAGTAATTTACAAATTGTACATACGCTGTAGAATAACTTACAAAATTGTACATACGCCGTGGCTACAACTAGATAGCCACTGTAACAGGTGCTCCATGTCCATATAATATGGAGTTCAGCTACCATCTGATCTCACCACCAGTACATCAGTGATCAGGCTGATTTATTGTCAACTGCTGAGGTATTGAAGTAAGCAGTTATTGCCTTCAACTTGCCATTTAAATAGTTCTTTTCAACCTGGGACCATGGACCTTGGCCATTAGTGATGAAAAATATAAAACGTAGTAAGAAAGAAAAATTGCACAATGAGCTTGTCCTGAAAATATCAACAAACCAAACAACAAACATTGAAAGTCCATATTAAATTGTGTTCCAGGCTATCAGTGAGAATGGGGCAAGCCTGTAAAAAGATGCCAGTAGATTCTCTTACTAATTCTATGGCAGTATTACTAGACACAATTTAGTCCCAATTTTTCATTTTACCATCAGCTTTACAGCACAATGTAACATATAATAATTCTTTCTGGATAACTAACAGATATAAATATTAGAAACAGGACACTTTTTGGACACGATTCATTCTTAATGGAAACTAAAGGTCCAAAGCCAATTTCGAGAAGAAAGACAGAAAGTTGATCCATCACCGTTCATTAACAAAGACTCTAAAGAATGAAAATTTCCATCATAAAGGTGCTAGCTACCCCAGCTAGAAATGTTTCTCAGTGGGTACCAAAGACAACAGCTCAAAGCCTGCCTTCACCGAGGACAGACGTTAAAGGGATAGGAGAGCACTAACACCACTACGTAGTCAAGAGGCCTGTTTCTCAACAAAAAAAAAAAAGTCAAGAGGCCTAATTGGCATCCAATGGACCAAAATAATGCCATTTCATAAAATCTTAGAATTGATCTCAGCATTTTTATTTCTTACTAAAGGATGAAATATAATCCTAAAAGCTACATGAAGCCTGAAATGCATTTAAGAAATTCTGCAATCACAAACATCCAATTGAAACCTTGGGCCAATGATCATATCTTAAATTAACTTTTATACTTGGAGGAAAGAGTGAAACATCTACCAAATATTAAACTTAGTGTGAGTTTGGATAGCGTTTTAGGCCTAGCGTTGTGCGCTTGCGTTTCATTTCTATGAATCCCATGCACTATTCACGGGACCTACAAGTACGGAATCTGGCAAAATCAATTTTAAAACTAGGTCCCACGGCACTATTCACACATTTAAAAATTATTTTGCTATAGTGTTTTCAATTTTCAGAAATAAGCAATATCTAAACAAACTCTTAGTGTCTGTTTGGCAAAGATTATTTTTACCAACTTATTTTACTATTCAATATATTTTTGCTACTATTATGGGTTTCACTATAGTTTTTGGTACTATTAATGAGTCTTATTATACTATTTCAGCTAACTTTTATCTTTATCTACAGTATTTTCATCAAAAAGTCTTCAACTTCGGCAAAGTAAGCAGATCCCAAACGAACACTTAGAGAAAGCTCACCAAATAAACAAAATTAAGAGATGTACCTCTAGTGCCCATGGAGGGTGAGCATATAAACACAACTCTGCCAATTGGTTGATATCAACATTTCTTGGGAGAAACATGACTAGTCTGGAAGCAATTTCCTTTGCAGTATTAAAGAGAGAATATCTGCACACGTACATGTCAGAGCAGCATGATGTTAACACCAGCCTTCAGAAGGGAAAAAAGAAAATTTTAATATAATTCCCAACTTAGAAAGGAAATCCTCACCCATCACGTGGCTTTAGCATTGTCTTGATGTCATATGTCTTCACTTTAGCATAATCAGGTCCACCCCAAGGTGGTGATAGAAAAACTGTGTCTGCCTGCAGCACCAAAGCATACTTGCTGAATATAATCAGAATATCAAAGAAAATAATTACAACATCAACAAAGCAGTAATCCCAAATTTTTGGGGTCAGCTATGGCTTCTCAACAAATTAGTCAAGGTCAGCCATGTCTATTCTTTTCCTCCATTCTATTCTATATGTAGTCATACACACATGTACAAATAAATAAATACATCTTAAATTTGCACATCATACAGAATAGTAAATGTTTACCATTTCATTGTAAAGTTTAAACATTGTAACAGAATAATATCTTGGATAGCTACCCAACTCAAGAAGTTTTAAATCACCACAATTTGAGGTCTGCTACAAATACAGGGAAGACAACATTATTTTGAAAACAAAATAAAAGAAATGTAAATTTTTTCACAGCTTATAAGAGGGTATGCTACTTAAGATAATATTTTGCACCACTTACTGTTCCAGCCAGATCTGTTTGATTATGAGCCCACCAGGCAAATAACAGACTAAAATCAGAATATTTTCTATTGAAGGACCCTTGAACATGAAAGATATTAGAATTAATCAGAATGAGGGATTCTGATTGAAGGACACCTTTAAAAACAAACATTTAAACAAGTCCATGCCAATACCAATTGGTTGTAGAAAAGTTCCCATAGTACAAAACAGCAGAATTGCATGAAACTTCTCAACATCACATCTTAAAGGCTGATCCTCAACTATACAAAAGTTAATGCTCTTAATCTAAGGCACCAATTCTTTACTTTCACTAAAAAGTCCATTTATACACTAATGTAATAGTTTTGGGGTACTTAATGTTCTTCATAACAACAAAGCCTTCAACAACATTAATGATAACCTAACATCACAATTGCTCCTCCCTAACAATAAATAACTATCATAAAAGTATTGAATATAGTTTTTTTTTTTTTTTAATTCTAGATTATATCTCTTTTTACCCAACTTAAAATTGAGAGGAAATAGAAAATGTACCAACTCAAAGCATCATGCAATTTCCACCACTCTGCAGGACATCAAACACGGTCACATGTTATTATGTTAAGAAACCAATTCAATACCTTCAGTGTGGGTGCCAGACTGAAAAAGTCTCCATTTATGAAATCAATGCAGTCATCAACTCCATAGATAGCAGCATTGTGATGTGCATAATCAATCTTATTTTCATCAATATCAATTGCAATCACATGTTTGCTCCTGAAAATTGACAAATACAAGGGGAGGCATAAATAATCAAATATATAACGCAAGAACATATTGGGAAAAAGAGCCATGAAGTTCCACCTGATCCCTGCACATGTATCATGAATAAAAACGAATAGGGTAGATGAAACCTGAATTTATAGAGGTACTTACAATTAGTTAACATGGGTAAAAACACCAAACACCAATAGTTTCACAATATTCAAAAAGGAACACGTAGGTAAACAAAAATAAGAAGTAGAAAAGGCACCACCAAACCAGAATAATTCAAAAAAATAGAGTAAATAAGGGGAAAAAATCAATAAAGTTTACGCGTGTAATAAAGACATCCACAGTTTTTATAAGTAAAAAATTTAATTAAGAAATGAAACAAGAACAAAGACGTCCACTTTTATCCACTTAAAAAAAAATACCCTTCAACTATACTAAATGTCTTACTAAAGGGTAAAAGCATGAGGTCTGTGGTCTGAATACTGGCCCTGTTGGCTTCTGTTTATCATATATGGCAGCAGAGGAATGCATAGATTCATTGTGGAAGGATTAAAACAGAGTAAAGGATTCTGCAGATCAGATAGGAAGTTATGAACAGGGTGGGAGCAAGTGGAGGCTTTTGCACCCTATTTTTAATAGGGCCCTTTATTGTACCTGGGATATTTTAGTATGTTAAAGCATTCAATAATTTTTTCTTCTGTTAAGGTTTGATGGGATAGCTACAGCTCTCAGCAGCTCAGCTACAGTTCTCAAAGCTAACTTCATTTTTTCATTCAGGAAAAGGTCCAATCAAGCTTCAGCATGATGCATACACAGGAACTGCAATGGAAGTCAATGCAGATCTCAATTCAATCCTAAGATTCAATAAATTACCTTTTCATCCGTACTATTTAGGATTGTTAGTTGACAACCCTTACCTCACTTGCAGTCTTGGAAGCTTAAATTCAATTCTGAAGGTCAAAGACTAATCAAGTTTCAGTAGAAAGCTTCAATCAAATGTTTACTTGGTGACTGTAACGGACAATTTTCCTCTCTTTTTTGGATAATGTAGGGAACATTTCTAAAGAAGAGCCCTTCAGACACACCTTTAGCCAGACTTACAGGCAATTGACCCTACTTGCCAAAAGGACAAGTTTCATTTATTATTGACAAGCAATCAAAAAGTCAAGAGGAAATCAAAGATAGCATGATGGAAACATGAAAGCATCAAACAGAAGGTGACTCATATCTTATATTTGACTGTGACCCCTTTGATAACATGAAGCATCTAGAGAAATCAAATCATCAAATAGAGATTTTCAACTTTCAGACAGTTACTAAATCAGCAATAGCATAGTTTATTAAATTTCATCACAGGTTTTTTTTTTCTTTTTATCAATTTGATTGGTAGTTTACACACATACACAGAGGATCTTGAGCTCATTACCTCACCCTCCTCTCCATTTTACAGGGGTAAGAGGTGCTATTTGAGCTAGTGGTCATTAGAAAATTTCATCACAAAGTTGAATGGCAAGTTTAACATATTGGATTTTTTTTTTTGATAAGTATGTATTGGAATATCTACAAAGAACAAGAACTAATGAGGAAGACAAAGGTATACATTCTGAGATGCGCACCTTAATCTCCCCACAACAATAACAATGATTTAACAGAGAAAAGAAAGGAAAAAATCACACCCAACGCGGTGAGACATCACAGCTATAAAAGCATGTATAAGATGAACTTACAAAACACTAATTAATAATAGCTTTTAGCTTAAGGATCTTCAAGAACAAACACACCACTTGAAATGCCAAAGACTAACAAGTGAAACTTGGTAGAGAATTATAAAAACCCTCAGGTTTACTCAATACAATGGAGTCATGACAAAATAAAATCACAAAAATGGGGTCACATCAAACTCACCTTTGAGCAAATTGGATGGCATTCCCACCAACTCCAGTAAAACAGTCAACTATGATGCCACTGCCACAACGAGATGCATGATGCCTAGCTATAGACTCTGGAGTGACAGAAAACCATCCTTCTTCATCCATTTTTATACCATTATCAAATCTGGAAAAAAGTAGGTATCTCTGCCACCAGTACTTGGCAATATCAGCAGAAAATTCTCCAAGAATTCCTTGAAATTGAAGCTCTGCATTATGCAATTGGTTTATCACAAGTTAACCAAACGTTGATGATATTTTGAAGTACCAGAAACTACTATCAACAATAACAGCACAAAGCAGTTAACTATATTGGCAAAAAGAACAAGCACACTGAACACATACAAAGTGGAAGTACACCATATTATCCTTCAATGTGGATAGGCCAATATTACAGGCATGTGAACCAACCATATGAGCAACAGTCCTATGGTTGGGAGATCATGATGGAAGGACAGTATGGAATGAATAGGCATATTCTTTTAAGACATGTTTGGTGCAGAATATAATCTGTTTATTTTTATATATAAAAATAAACAGATTTTAGGTTACATTTTTTTCCTTTCTTGCTTCATACCTTAAATTACAGAAGAACGATAAAGATCATTAGCATCTATGCACTTCTTTCTTTGAAGATGTATGAGTCATTCTTGTGATTGAGATTAAAACTATTAAGTCTAGAAGTAACACAGGGATCATTAGTTGAGGGAAACACAGACTCATGCTAACATAAGGGTGAATTTGGGAGGCAAGAAGAACAGAACGATGCGATAAAAGGATTCCACCTATACAATTTTCAGCACAATCAGCAAAAATTAAGCTAGCAGCACAGCTTCAAAAGTCTATCATGCCACCTTGATCCAATTAGTCAATCTATCACAGGGGCGGAGGGAGGGGGGGGGGGGGGGGGGGGGGGGCGAGGTGGGGCACCTGCCCCCCTGAAATTTCAAATGTTCCCCCCCCCCACACCAAAAAAAAAAATTCCCAATTAAGTGAATTCACGTTACCTTTCTAGCTTTCCCAACAGTAGTAGACTTCTACTCCTAGTACAATTCTATATATAAAATATTAATGGGTCTCACTTAGTAAACTTGATGGACTAGACCAAACCGCCTGTAGAATTTTTTTATGTCTCAAGTTTTTTTCTTGAATAACTAACTTGAGACATATATCCATGACATGCAATCCACTAAAGAGTTTTCAGCATTTAGAGGAATTGGACAGCTTGTAGAAATGAAAAAGAATGTTTCATATCTATTGGTTTACTCATTAGTGACTTTGGTATTGATCTTACTAGTTGCAACAGCTACTGTTGAAAAAGCTTTTTCAGCAATGAACATAATTAAAAATCGGTTACGCAATCAAATAGGAGATCAGTGGATGAATAATTGTTTAGTCACATATATTGAGAAAGATATATTCAAGACTATTAAGCGTGAAGAAATCATGCAATGGTTTCAAGATATGAAAAATCGTTGAGGGCAATTGAGTAAAATAAGCTAGGTATGAAAAAATAAATTAAAGTTTACATTTTATGTTAGATTATGTATGACAATTACATTATCATATAATTGTTTACTTATTTTGTTATTAATATTGATTAATTTTTTTAGATTAATTTTTTATTTCCAATCTTGTCTTTTAATCTTGTTCCCCCCCCCCTAACATAAATTCCTGGCTCCGCCATTGATCTATCATGACACCTTCAACCAAAAATTTACCATGGATGGTATGAATCATAAAAAAATCACCACATAGATCAAGGGGCAAAAGTTCTAATTAAAATTGAATATGTATACACTTAAAGTTACAGGGACCAGAAGGTAACAACTAGCTTGTTGAAGCCTCATGTCCTACTATCAAAGACGGAGGAGAGAAAAAATCTTCACCAAAATATTGTGCTTAACAGATGGGAGGCTGCTGCCTCCCCTTGTGTAGCCCCAAACCCATTACCTCAAATGATCCCCCCCCCCCCCCCCCCCAACACACACACATAGGAAAATTAATTCACAAACCTTCATCATCATTGGAAACTTTTCTTTGTCTTCGTGTTCTTCTCACTTTCTTTTTTTGCTTTGTCATGACAAGGGCATCATGTGTATCTATCTTATCTGTTACAGTGTCCAAATTTCCCAAAGGCATATAACCAGACTCAGAAACTACTTCAGTAATTGTATTGTTCAAGCTGCAAAACAAGATTACATGTTAGAAGTGCAAGCAGGCAAAGCATTTTTTATATAAAAGCTGAAACAGACACAACCATGACCAAGCTTTTATATTCTACCTGCCAATATCAAAAACTTGAAAGGCTTCATCACCACAAGAGATAATTTTATTACATTTATCAGGGAGATTAACACAAGCATATATAGAGAATTTAATGAATATATATATAGAAACACACACACTAATGGAAAACAAAATACCTGTCAATATGCTCCAGGGCATTTGGTAACAAACACAATGTATTTACATCAATGCAACTTCTATTAATCTCATAAAGCTCATCTGTATGCTCAAGACTTCTACTCACAGTACTTACATCCGCACAAGACATAGAGTTGTCTGCACCATGTCCAATCCCCAATGAGAGCTCATCGGGTGGCTGACCCCCTAATTTACCGTTACTCATGGATTCCTCAAATGAGTCAATTTTAGTTTGCAGAGTACACAAATCAGTTACCTCTACAACAGGGCAAACATCCATTTCAGTTGCTTCAGTAGACTCTTCGTTTGACTTGTTATTAACGTCACCATGTGCTAGATGTTCCATGCCTGGGGGTGGGTACCATGTTGAAGAATATGTTTTGATATTATAAAAATAGTTTCTCTTATAAAAGGAGTCCCAATACACCGTCCAGTCCCCAAGATCGTCATTGCATTCAAAGCTGTCGGTTCTATCATCGTTAAGCATTTTTGACAAAGGGGTATATACTACTGAATCAGGGACAAATGACTGCTCGGTGCCATTATCATTTGAATTTTTCTCATGTTCTATATCATGGTAAGCAGCTGATAAACATTCTAAACGTTCATACTCCAGTAATCTTCCATCACAGTGTTTCTTATCATGGTCAAAACTAGCATCTGGCAAAGGGTTTACAGCAGGAGGTGCAGTATCCAAGTTAGTCAAATTAGCTGAATTTTTCACGTCATCCTTGAACACAGTAGAACTGTGTATGGAGTCACAATCCCGGCAATCATTAGACACAATGTCGGATCTTCCAACAAAAACTTGTTCCTTGTCAGCTTCACAAGTGATCCCAGTTGAACTTGCTAAATTATCTCCTCCGCCAGAGGGGCATTGGGATATTTTGGCATCCACTGCAACATCATAATTAGATGATTCACTTTGGCCCAGCATTGACATAGAACATAAAGAACTGCTTGTATTATCATGAAATATAGTAGGAGATATAATCTCCCCCTCACTCACTTTGGATAATTCAAGTGTTTCATCCTCGATATCTTGATGGCTTTTAGAATGCTTCATGCGTGTACCCTTTCTTTTGCCTATACCCATTCCATTCCACTTCTGCCAAAAACGGTTTCATCATCACAGATAGGCCAAAAACTTGGTAATATGAGTACATAGCTAACCAGTAACCAAAAAAAAAAAAAAAAAAGTGACCCATACAATAAGAGTGATGAAGCAGCCTCTAACAAGTCCTTGACCAAGTGCAAATAAGTTTACTTGTTTCATTTCATACTCAAATGGTTAGATGACGTACAGTAATATGATTAAGAAATCTAAGAGCATAACAGGCTATACTTTGATTGTAATCATTGGATAGTCTCAATTTCCATATTGTAATAATTTCTTGAGTAACATGACTTCCACAAATAGAACACAAGCTCCATCTTAAAGATAGGATCACTTTTCCGACTGTTTTTCTAGTTGCTCTCTTCATATGAAAGACAAGGGTCCTTGCCCCACCATTAACCAATTCTTCATCACCTCTTAGAGGAAAAAGAATCTCAATAAGTCAAAGGACACAAAAAATTTCAAAGTACTTGTTTTAAGTGGTGTCTGTAGTAGGCTCATGTGAAAGTAATGTTAGCTCCAATCACAACTTGCCACATTAGCAAGTTATGAAAAAGGTTGTGTCCCTAGCATTGCTCAAAGAATTATGGCATGTTTGGAACGGAGGGAGACGAGAGTAGAGGTGTCCTCTCCCTCCTATTCTCTCCATCCAAACATAAAATTTATTTACTAACCATGTAAATATAAGAGATTAGCCGCACTCAAATGCATCAAATGAAATGTAACAGACAATAACCATAACACAATAGAAGTTGTGTAAACCCACCTCCTTGTTTGTGTGGAACGAAAGAGGCAGCCCCAACGAGTTCATCTGTTCACTCAGCTCCGTTTCTTCCGGCAAAATGCCATAATCTGACACAACCCCAAAAACAAAAAACAAACCACACTTGTTAAAATAACAGCTAGATCATTAAATTTACCATTTCCTAATAGCTTAAGCTTCTGAGAGAGTCCGTAATTTGTCCACATAGAAACTTTAAACTCCACTATTAAAACATAACATGAACATAGTCATAGTAAAACGTGATACACACATATGTATTTAGCAGAATAAGTCAGTAACACATGAAATAATTCGAGATTTATAAGAAGAACTTGCCAGTAGCTGTGGAAAGAATATTTGACTCGTTGTTGTCATCATCATCTTCAGCTGATTTCTGATATTTCAACGAAGAATCAAATAATTTTCAAATAATAATAAATAAATAAAAATCAAGAAATAAATTATTTAAAATACGCATCAGTAATTTATGTACTTACAGTTACAAAGCGTCTAGTAAAACCATCGTCCCTGCAAAAACAAATGGAAAACGTGTTATTCTACATTGCTCAAACCCCTAATTTGTGTGTGTGTGTGTGTGTGTGTGAGAGAGAGAGAGAGAGAAAGAGACCAGAGAAAGACTTGGGTGAGCTTGAAGAGAGAACCGAGGGCTTTGATAGCGGGGCCTTCGGATTCGTCCATTTTGAAGAAGAAAGGAAAATATTTGGACTGGATTTGACAACTCAATTTTGCTTTTTCAAGTTTCTGTTTCCGATGAACTGAAAAGAGAACGTCTGCTTTATAGCAACGCAGCCGCTATGACTAAAACGACACGGTTTTGTAAGCTTACTACTGTTACGCGCCCTTTTAAAATATAAATTAAAAAAAAAAATCCCAAAAACGCAAAATCAGAATAATCTTTAGATATATATATATATATATATATATATATATGTGTGCATTTAATCCGGGAGAATCCACATTACTTTTGGCATTTAGATCCTTAGAAATGTGATTTCTTGTAATCTGGATGTCTAGGAATATAGCTATTCCTATATTTGGTTTCATTAGAAATTTCTTAAGATTCCTAAGAATGTGAGATAATAATGTATGATTTATTCACAGGAATCTTAAATAAATTATTTATTTTTCTCATTTCATCCATAGATTTGAATATGAACTACCAAATCCTTTAAAAAAAATCTTCCGCTAAATAAATAATGAAAAACAAAATATAAACTATTAATAATTTGTTGAGCAACACACACACATTACAG
This sequence comes from Quercus agrifolia, assembly GCA_029955455.1. Taxonomy (NCBI): domain Eukaryota; kingdom Viridiplantae; phylum Streptophyta; class Magnoliopsida; order Fagales; family Fagaceae; genus Quercus; species Quercus agrifolia. The sequence goes on along the minus strand of JARQAD010000001.1, from coordinate 89,293,222 downwards.
CAAAAGTGAATACTTGGCAATAATGGAGGGTTCCCTTCAAACTTTTTTTTTGTTCCATGCGTAAAACCTAAAAAGAACTTTGTTAGATAATATATCAACAGAGTTGTCTATCTTGTTTATGTTATTTTGGCAGAAAAAGATAAAGACAAATGAAAATATATTGATGATTTGTTTTATATTTCATCTTAATTACTTAAATGATAAGGAAAAATAGTTAAAATTGATTTGGATCTGGTTGAACTGTGCAAACCTCACTATTCTATGTGGGCTTGGGCTGTTTGAAATTTGAGTCCTTACAGTTGTAATAAATACTATAATGGAATAATTATTCTTGTGTCGTGGAATAGTTATTCAGTTATTAGGTTGCATCTTAATCATATGGAGTTTTTTATTTTTATTTTTTATACAAGATAGAAATTATACTCTAACCTAATCTAAGTGTATATGTATGTGAAAATTTCCTCCTGAAGACTTGAAACCCGGCTCTTGCCCCCCACACCCCACAAACACTTATACTTGTAGAGCAACCATTATACCAAGGGTGTACGGTAATAATCATATGGAATTGTTATTTTTTAGGAATAGTGAAATACCTCTTGCTTAAATTGAGGCATAACTATTCAAATCTAAAACTACTTTTTTTATTTTTTTATTTTTAATACTGAAATGATAGAATATCTAACTTTTAATAGTTAGTCTCTGTTTGAGAATAACTTATTTAACTGAAACTAAAAACTTTTTATTGAAAGTACTATAGATAAAGGTAAAAGTTAGGTGAAATAACACAGTGGGACTCATGAATAATATCAAAAAGTGCAGTAAAACTCATAAATAGTAACAAAAATAATTTGAATAGTAAAATAAGCTGGCAAAAATAATTAATGCCAAACGCCCACTTATTCTTTATAGCAATAATTTTTAAATTTAATACATTTTCAAAAATCCAAACTTTTTATTTGCATATATAATTATAAAAAAAAATCATCAAAAATATATGTTTTTTAAAACTATTGCTCAACAAGCAATGATGTTAAATTTATAAAATATTATTTTAAAAAATAATTACACAAATAAGATATTTCATATACTTATTTATATATTTCAATAAAACAGTATAAATAAGTGTGGGGTTAAAGCCCAAATTGGTATATTGGGTCTTGGGCCCTATTCGAGGATATGAATACATTCGAGGAGGAATAGATGATTAGGAGAGGTTCAAAGTGTAGAATCACATAAAGAAAGGATGGAGGGATATAGTCCAAGGAGTTTATACTCCTCGGATGCAAAAAATATCAGTCAAGCAGATATTTAGGCAATTTAGATGAACCTCTAGGAAGATCCAGCAGTAAGGATGAACTTCAGGCACATGCAAAGATGATAAGAATACAGAAATATCTAAAAGTAAAGGTCGTTATCATCGCATTAAATGCATTGCAACAACTTTTCTAGCCACATTTATGTGGAGAAGACCTCTGAACAGTGCAGTCTCAACCACCACCATTCACGGAGAGCCAAAGAAGATGTCTGATGGAACATATACTCAAGTGGGGGCTTAGATGATGAACAAGTGTATGATCATGATGGTATAAAAAGAAACTATATAATGTAAAAAACCTCCCAAAAGGAGGGGGATCAGGAGATATAGAGAAAGAAAATAGAAAAAGAATTATTGTAGCACTAAGGGTTGTATTAGCTCTCAGGAACAATTGTTCAAATAACAGTTCATCTCCTTGGACATTTATTTCATCAAATTTTATCTATGTTTTTCTACGTTTGTTCATCTTTTAAATCCTTGCTAGCCGTTAGTCCATTCGCTAGGAGCCCAGCTCTTTCACCCACTCTCTACAAATTCATTATATTGGGCTCATATCCCAGATCTTTTGGGCTTGGGCTACAAATCGAGACCCTACAATTGGCGTTGTCTGTGGGGAGAGCTTGTGCAAGAGTGAGAGTAACGGTCGACGATGGCAGAACCAGGTCCACAACTAGCAGAATCGAGGGCATCACAACATGGTGATCCTTTCCTAAACCTAGAGCAGAGAAATGATCGTGAAGGAAGTGTGCGTACCACGCATACTGACCAAAGTCAACCTCGAGGTGGAAGTCATATATCCCATACAGAAAATAACAAGAACATGCAACTGGAGATTGATCAATTAAAAAGAGAGTTGCGCCACACGAAGAGAAAGCGGACTTCTTCAAACTTTGATGGCTATTATGGTGATGAACAAGACATTAATTATAGGCGGAGGTCTCAAACCCCACCCAGTGAATCTTTTTCTTATGAAAAGGAGCATTATCGGAAACGGCGGTGGAGTCCGTCACGTAGAGGTGTAGGAAATGACGTTATGAGCAAAGCCCTTAACTAAATCTCCAGATCGCCTTTCACACGCAAGATTGAAGATGTAAGACTTCCTAGTCGTTTTCATCAGCCGACTTTCACTATTTATAATGGGTGAACAGACCCTGTGGAGCACATAAGTCATTTCAACCAAAAAATGGCTATCCATTCTAAGGATGAAGCTTTGATGTGTAAAGTTTTTCCCTCCAGTCTAGGCCCAGTCGCAATGAGATGGTTTGATAGTCTGAAAGCAGATTCTATAAGCTCCTTCAGAGAGCTTACTCAGTCATTTGATTCCTGTTTTGTCACATGTCGCAGAGTTCCTCGACCGTTGACTTCCCTATTATCTTTGAGCATGCAAGAAGATGAGAGTCTAAAAACGTGTTTGGAGAGGTACTGGGAGATGTTTAACGAAATTGATGGTGATTTTGATGAATTGGCCATCAGTTCTTTCAAGCTCGGACTCCCCGCCGATCACGATTTGAGGAAGTCTCTTATTGGCAAACCTATCACCAGTGTGCGTCAGCTGATGGATATGATTGACAAGTATAAAAGGGTCGAAGAGGATTAACAGCAAGGGAAGGGGAAGGATAAGGTTATACCTCAGGAAAGAAGAGATTACAGGTCGGATCGTTACAATAACAATAGATCACGAAGGGATTTTGGGGGACAATCAGGGTCGGCAAGCCTTCAAGCGGTCAACGTCGTGTTCCAAGAGCCAGTGCATCAAGTTTTGGAGAAGATTAAAAATGAAACATTCTTCAAACGACCGAATAAGATGATGAGAAATCCTGAAAAACATAATCATAACCTTTATTGCCAGTATCATCAGGATCATGGGCATACCACAGAGGATTGTAGGAGTCTGTGGGATCACTTGGACCAGCTTGTTTGCGAAGGCAAAATTAAAACAACTCCTGCATCATTCCAGTGGTTAGGGGAGCCAAGCAAGCTTTGAGTCTTGAAGAGATGTTTCTTCAAGAACCCTCTTGGGAACTATTAATGTCATCTTCGCTGCACCGGGGAGAACAAGATCCTGCCCATCCAGGATAATGTCCGTAGCTCGTCTATCCTCAAGAGACATTAATTACGATTCGAAGAGGGCTAAAATGGAAATTCCGCTAGTCCTGGGCTGCTCGGATGAGGATAAGATTGGAACCATCCAACCCCACGACGATGCTTTGGTGATCACCTTCCGAATTAGAGGATATGATGTGAAGAGGGTGATGGTGGATCAAGGCAGCGCTGCTGAGATAATATACCCTGACCTTTACAATGGGCTGAACTTAAAATCTGGGGACTTAACGCCTTATAGTTCCCCCTTGGTGAGTTTTGAGGGGAAGGTTATCATCCCAAAAAGCCAAATCAAACTACCTGTGCAGACTAGTCTAGAAGTGGTAGAGGTAGATTTCATCGTTATGGATGCCTACTCTCCCTACACGGCAATTGTTACCAGACCCTGGCTTCATACATTAGAAGCAATTTCTTCTACTCTGCACCAGAAGATTAAATATCCATCCGAGGGTCAGGTTAAAGAGATACTGGGGGATTAGTTTGTGGCAAGGTAGTGCTTGGTGGCTGCCATCCAACATAAACTCGAGGCTGAGTCCTCGACTCATGAAGGAAAGGAGTTATAGCAGTTAAAACCCCCGGCGTTATCTATCAATAAGCCAGCCGAGGATGTGAATTGTGAAGATTTGGTAAAGGTTACTGTAGGAGACGATTCGAAAAAGTTCTTTCAGATTGGATCCCAGCTGCCTCATCAAGAGAAAGAAGAGCTGATAGAATTCCTTAGATGAAACATTGATGTCTTTGCCTGGAATGCTTATGAAGCCCTAGGAGTTGATCCAGAATTCATTTGTCACCACCTGAAAGTTAATCCATTGATCACCCCTAGGAAACAACCTCCTCGACGCCCATCCAAAGAGCACGCTGAGGCAGTGCGAGAGGAAGTAACGAAACTCAAACAAGCTGGAGCTATTAAAGAAGTATTTTATCTTGAATGACTAGCAAATACTCTGGTGGTGAAGAAGAATAGTGGGAAGTGGCGAGTGTGCGTAGATTTCACGGACTTGAATAAAGCTTGCCCCAAGGATCCATTCCCTATGCCCAAAATAGACCAGCTAGTGGATGCCACTGTTGTCCATCCTCGGATGAGTTTCTTGGATGCCTTTCAAGATTATCACCAAATACCTTTAGCCCTGGATGATCAGGAGAAGACTGCTTTTGTCACCCCTATCGAGAACTACCATTACAAAGTAATACCATTTGGTTTGAAGAATGCGGGATCTACCTACCAAAGAATGATGACGAGGATGTTTGAGTCACAATTTGGGAAGAATATCAAAATTTACGTAGATGACATGGTGGTGAAAAGTAAGGTAGTTTCGAAGCATTTGGGAGACCTTGGAAATATTCTAGAAGTTCTTAGAAAATATAAGTTGCGCCTAAACGCTTCCAAGTGCTCATTTGGCATAGGGTCAGGCAAATTCTTGGGCTATCTGGAAACTCACAGAGGGATTAAGGTCAACCCCGATTAGATAAAGGTTATTAACAACTTGCAATCACCTCGGAATCCCAAAGAAGTGCAGAAATTGACCGGAATGGCCGCTGCTTTGAATAGATTCATCTCTCGATCAGCAAATAGATGCAGACCCTTTTTCTTATTGATCAACAAGTGGAAGGGGTTTGAATGGACTGAAGAATGTGCCTTAGCCTTCTAACAACTTAAAGACTATCTAGCTCGGCGACCAATCATGTCCAGGCTTGAGCCAGATGAAGTCCTGTTTGCCTACATTGCTGTGGCCCCTTATGCTGTAAGTTTAGTACTAATACGAGTTGATTGCAGTGTACAACAGCCGGTTTATTACGTGAGTAAGTTGCTGCATGAAGTCAAGGTGCGTTATCTACCACTGGAGAAAGCTATCCTAACAATAGTACTTGGTACATGGAAGCTGTCTCATTACTTCCAAGCACATACAGTCATCATTCTTACTCAGCTTCCGCTTAAAGCCATACTCCGAAGCGCCGACTACATAAGAAGGGTAGCTAAATGGGGTACAATTCTAGGGGCTTTTGACATTAAGTACATACCTCGTACCTTCATAAAGGGACAAGTCCTCACGGATCTGGTGGCTGAATTCACCGAACCCCCATTAGAGGAGTTGAAACTAGCAGAGAACATGGATGGAAAATCGGTTGGCATGATTTCCCAACAAGGCCCTTCACCCTAGGAAGTGTATGTTGATGGGGCATCAAATCAGAAAGGTTCTGGAGTGGGGCTAGTGCTGATATCCCCTAAGAAAATCATTATTGAAAAATCATTGAGGCTGGACTTCTCGGTTACAAATAATAAGGCCGAATATGAAGCTCTACTGATGGGAATGGCCATGGTTCAAAGAATGGGTGGAAAATTAATAAAAGTTTTCTCGGACTCGAGGCTAGTCGTCAGCCAAGTAAAAGGGGAATTCGAGGCGAAAGATGAGAGAATGCAGGGGTACTTGAGTCAAGTTAGGTGTCTACAGTCAGAGTTTGAATCTTTCAACTTGCTGTACATCCCCAGAAGCGGTAACACACATGCTGATTCTCTAGCTATGCTTACAACCTACTCGGCACAGAATTTGCCTCGGGTTATCCTTGTTGAGGATTTGTACAAACCCACAGAGACAAGAAGAGAAACAGTCCGAGTCCATCAAATCAGAGCAAGGCCAAGTTTGATGGAATCTATAATTCAATTCTTGAAGGGGGATATTTTGCCTGAAGAAAGGTTAGAAGCTGACAAAGTACGGAGGAAGACTACAAGGTTCTGGCTGTCCAAAAACCAGAAATTATACAAACGTTCCTTTTTAGGACCCTATTTGTTGTGTGTTCATCCTGAGATGACTGAATCGCTCTTGGAAGAGTAACATTAAGGGATTTGCGGAAGCCATACTAGTGGCAGATCCTTAGCACATAAAGCCATCACCCAAGGCTATTGGTGACCAAATATGCCAAGGAAAGCTCAAGAATATGTTAAGAAGTGCGACTAGTGCCAACGGTTTGCACCGAACATACACTAACCAGGGGGAGTTCTTAATCCACTATCCAGCCCATGGCCATTTGCTCAATGGGGCTTAGATATTATGGGTTCATTCCCCAAAGTAGTGGGAAACAAAAAATATCTTCTGGTCGGCATAGACTATTTTACCAAATGGGTTGAAGCCGAACCTCTAGCTAACATCAAGGACGTGGATGCGAAAAGATTCGTTTGGAAAAACATTGTCACTTGGTTTGGGATTCCTCATGCACTCATCTCGGACAATAGCCTTCAGTTTGACAGTAAAGCATTTAGAAGTTATTGTGGTGAATTGGGAATCATGAATAGGTATTCTACCCCTGCCTATCTCTAAGGGAACAGACAAGCAGAGGCTGTTAATAAAGTCATAGTAAATGGGTTAAAAAAAAGGCTAGATGACGTGAAGGGCAAATGGGTGGAAGAACTGCCACATGTTCTCTAGACATAAAGAACCATGCATCGTAGGTCCACCGGGGAGACCCCCTTCTCAATGACTTATGGGGCTGAGATTGTTATCCCTTTAGAGACTGGTTTCCCAACACTGAGAACCAGTTCATTCAGTCCAAGTGATAATAATGAACATCTAAAGAAGAATTTGGACCTGATTGAAGCGAAGAGGGAAAATGCAATGGTCCAATTGGCCTACTACCAACAAAAACTCAAACAAGGTTATGATGCCAACATAAAGTTAAAGCCTTTAACTCTTGGTGATCTGGTGTTACGGAGAGTTGTGGGCACTGCAAAGAATCCAGCTTGGGGAACGTTAGGACCCAATTGGGAAGGACCCTACCGTATCACTTCAGAAGCTGACATCGGAGCATACTTTCTGGAAAATTTAGACGAACATGTAGTGTCGCGTCCTTGGAATGTAAATAATCTGAAGAGGTATTATTATTAATAAATATTTCCATGATCAATACGTTCATTTGTTATATAAAAGCTCTGTACTTTTTGCTATTTCGATCTCTATAAGTGTTTAAACTTAAATCTAATCATGCCTGAAGTTCTCGGACCAGATGATTTGGGTTAGTTAACACTCAATTACAGTTTTTATAATTGTTTAAAATTAAATTCAATCATGCCTGAAGTCCTCGGACCAGATGATTTGGGTTAGTTAACACTCAATTACAGTTCTTATAAGTGTTTAAACTTAAATCCAATCATGCCTGAAGTTCTCAGATCAGATGATTTGGATTAGTTAATACTCAATTACAGTTCTTATAAGTGTTTGAACTTAAATCCAATCATATCTGAAGTTCTCGGACCAGATAATTTTGGTTAATTAACACTTAATTACAGTTCTTATAAGTGTTTAAACTTAAATCCAATCATGCCTGAAGTCTTCAGATCAAATGATTTGGGTTAGTTAACACTCAATTACAGTTCTTATAAGTGTTTAAACTTAAATCCAATCATGCCTGAAGTCCTCGAACCAGATGATTTAGGTTAGTTAACATTCCATTACAGATGTCTCTAAGTGTTTAAGCTTAAATTCAATCATGCCTGAAGTCTTCGGACCAGATGATATGGATTAGTTAACACTCTATTATCTTTCTTACAAGTGTTTAAACTTAAATTCAATCATGCCTGAAGTCCTTGAACCAGATGATATGAATTGGTTAACACTCCATTACCATTCTTATAGATATTTAAATGGATCTTAAGTCATGATTAAATACCTTGGATCACTTATTAGGTTTGAATTAACACCTAGTAGCACTCTTGATAAGATTGAGGTAGAGTACTCAATCATTTGCCTGAATAGCAATTTTTATCAATATTCAGTTAAGTTATTTGCCTCATTAGTAAGATGTGGTAATTGATTCTGCTCAAGTTAAAGTGGCAACAAATCAACATTATTTGCTACAACAATAAATCCCATAGTGTATACGGTGAAGATATAGAAAATAAAAGAAAAATGCTTTCATTGATCATAAAAGAAAGTATGGTACATTCCCTTACCAAAAAAAAAACAACAACAACAACAGTAGCAGTGAAAACAAATAAATAAAAATAGCAAAAATGTCCTAATATCCTAAGCTTTCATTTTGGAGGCCAACGGGTCAACAGTCTGGCCGGGTTAGGAGGCAGCAGCATCTGGGGCTTTCTCCTTAGAATCAGAAGAAGTTTTCTTCTTGCCTTAATCTTTACCAATGCCCTGGAGATCCTCGGCTTTCTTACCTTGGCCACCATTTTGGTTAGATTCATTAGGAGCTTCAAAGGGAGCAGGAGGGGCTTGGTTCACCAATGGCTGCTCTGATGCCTGTGGAGCTTGTTCGGGGTGAGAGGAGGCAGGACCTGGGAGTTCATGAATTTCAGGATCGTAATAGACTTTCTCAGGTCACCTCAAGTCAGAATCCGCAGGGACCCCAGCAGCATCAAAGGCTTTACCCCAAGATATACCATAATACTCCCTGCATACTACGAAGAGTTCCTCTGTGAGTCTGACTTGAGTCTTTTCCACCCCAAGTGTATATGTCGCCTGCTTCTCGGCTTCGGCTGCCTCCTTAGCCAGTTGGGCAGCCTCCCTGACCTTCTGAAACTCTTCGCGAAGACCCTTCACCAGTTGCTTCTCTGTTTCCAGATTAATTTCAATGAAATGCAATTACATGCGTTGTTCTTTAGCTTGCTTCTCAGCGTTGTTGAGGTCGGCGTCAGAACTTTCCCTTACCCTAATTGCCTCCTTTAGCTGTTCGGACAGCTTAGCTTGGTTCTCCTTAAGATTACCCACTGTTTTCTCAATCTCGGTCCGAGAATCGGCCTCTGCCTTGGCCTCATTGCGGGTATCTTTAACCCATTCCTCGGCAACGTAAACTTGTTGGGTAATCTACATTACAGAATAATTTTTTTTTTAGTGTAAAACAAAGAGCAGGAACTAGTAAATATAATCAAATGTTTAGGTAGAGAAGTAGATCGAATTACTTACCATAGCCAGGTCCCTCTTAAGGGATAGGAAAAGTTATTGCTGAGTGAAGCGCCTATAAGCATCCATATCTCTTGGTAGGAGAAGTGGCTGCTCCAAAGCCTCAACAATATGACTTGCTAGCCCTCCTTGGTAGTTCCTGACCGAAGTGTCCCAAGCGATGGGGGCACCGTCTAACTCCAACTTAGGAGACCATATGCAGGATGCTCGGCGCACATCAGCCGCGAGAAGCTCCTCTCGGCTTTCAACAGAAGAGGACCTTTTGCCTCGTTGGTCCTGAGTTACTTTTTGTTGTTTATTTCCCTTTAAAGGGCCTATCTCACCTTCATCAAGGGACTTCATGTTGTCTCTTCCTCCTCAGCTCAGGGACTGGCTTCAGCCCAAGGTCAGCAGGAAGCTGAGGAGGGGGAGGATGAGGGTTCACTGGGGGCTTGGACTTATTGGCTTCTTGTGGGGTAGGAGCTTTGTTCTTCCCCTTCATGAGTCCCCTCAAACTATTGTTTGTTTTTGGAGCCATCTCTTCTACCTCTTCGTCTGAAGAGTCCTCCATGTAAGTGATCACAATAGCAGGGGCCTGAACACACGAATATTTATCTGTTTCTTTCTCGGCCTCTAATATAAAAATCGCTTCTACTCCCTGTGTCTCTTCTTCTTTGAATTGAAATTTATCAATTTCTTCCTCGAGTGAAGAAGAAGATGCAACTCTTTCTTCGGCTGTTGCTACTCCAAAGGGTACTTGTTGAATTGGTGGGGCGGCCAACAGAACACCCGGTGGGACTGGGTGATCAACTGGTGGAAGGTCGTATGGCGCCAAGAAGTGAGGCTGAGACACGTCTATACGAGCTAATCGATAATCGTTTTCCCTGATCGCGTTGCCGACTTCTTGAAAGGTGTTTGAAAGGGGTTTGTAATCCAAAATTAAATGGACAGCTCGAAGTTGTCCGTCGTCACTTACAAAGATCTGGGATCTTAGCAGGTAATTGAGCGCGGCTACGTTAGTTAAACTGAGCCGAGGAGCTACGTGATTTCTGTTTGTTAAATAAAGAAAAACTGAGCATAGTCAGAAACTTAGAGTCCATTGTAAAAAATATATGTACATATAAAAAATAGTAAAACAAAGCCGAGGATAAATAACCTAAATCTAGTGTTAGGAAACCTAAATCCAATATATCCCACCTGCCTCTCCTAGCTGGGTTGGGCAATGAAGACTGTCATGCCATGCTCCTGATACAATCAAGTAGTTGTCCTTCATCCCCTTGTTAGACTTGGGAAGACAAGAAATGAGCTTGACAACGTCAGATCGGGATTTAAGGTAAAACCCTGCCCCTTTTTGTTTATGACACTCGTACATATGAACTACGTCGAGCTAGGTGAGCCCTAACCCTAAATGTTGGTTCAAAGCGTCAATCGCTTCTAGGATCCTAAAGAGATAAGGTGCGCACTGGTGGGGACAAAGCCTATGATTATGAAGGTAATCTCTTGTAATACTACCCATGGGGAGAGTCATTCCTCCTTCTATGAAGGCTATCATAGGGATTATGACTTCTCCCACCTCTCGATCAGTTATTATCCCTTCCGGGGGACAGTATCGTAGGGCTACTTCCTAGGGTATGTGATATGTTTCTTTGAATACCTCTATCAAGGTAAATCTACCCATTTTGAAAAAGCAGAAAAGAGGAAATACTAAGAATGACAATTGGGAAATGAGAATTGGAAGGCCGAGGAGGCTATCCAAGGAGATAAAGAAGGGTTCGAAGAAGTTAGAACTTACGCGGACTGAATCAAAAGGTGATCTTTGAAATCCTCAAAAGGATTCTCGAGGATTTTTGAAGAATTAAGACTAATGATTTGACAATCTCTGTGAGTTTGAATGCTTGAGTTTACTAGAGATTCTGAATGATTGAGAAGTAAAGAAAAAATAAATCTCTTTTGAGGCTTTATATAGGGGGCAGAAAATGAGTGGGAGTTATCCTGCCTAAACCTTGAAGGAAAATGTTGTCCGTTGGATCAAGGTTTCACTGTTGGATGCCAAAGGCACAGCGCTGCCTGGAGTAATTAATGACGCTTCGCGGATTCTGAAACGTCAGTAGCAATGATGAAACGCCTAAAATTACGTTCCTGCACGTGCAAATTCAGGTATTTTTACATTTTTAACCGTCGTTACTTAAATTTTGAGGGGCTATTGTGGGGGTAAAAGCCCAAATTGGTATATTGGGCCTTAGGCCCTATTCGAGGATATGGATACGTTTGAGGAGGAATAAATTATTAGGAGAGGCCCAGAGTGTAGAATCACGTAAAAAAAGGATGGAGAGATATAGTCTGGATACAAAAAATATCAGTCAAGCAGATACTTAGGCAATTTAGATGACCCTCCAGGAAGATCCAGCGATAAGGATGAACTTAAGGCACATGCAAAGATGATAAGAATACAGAAATATTTAAAAGCAAAGGCTGCTACCACCACATTAAATGCACTGCAGCAACTTTTCTAGCCACATTTATGTGGAGAAGACATTTGAACAGTACAGTCTCAACCACCACCATTCACGGAGAGTCAAAGAAGATGTCTGATGGGACATATACTCGAGTGGGGGCTTAGATGATGAACAAGTGTACGATCAGGATAGTTTAAAAAGAAACTATATAATGTAAAAGATCTCCCAGAAGGAGGGGGATTGGGAGATATAGAGAAAGAAAAGAGAAAAATAATTACTGTAACACTAAGGATTGTAGTAGCTCTCAGGAACAATTATTCAAATAACTGTTTATCTCTTCGAACATTAATTTCATCAAGTTTTATCTGTGTTTTTCTACGTTTGTTCATCTTTTAAATCCTTGCTAGCCGTTAGTCCATTCGCTAGGAGGCCAGCTCTTTCACCCACTCTCTACAAATTCATTATATTGGGCTTATATCCTAGATCTTTTGGGCTTGTGCTACAAATCGAGACCTTACAATAAGAATAGTAATTCCATTCCTATTATTAAAAAAAAAAAGTAATTCCAATGATTCTTAAAAAAATTAGTAATAAAGATTACCACTTTTATTGTAATCTTTATTCAATATACCAAACAAGACATCAAACTTGAATTTGACTTGATTTCTTAAAAAAAGAAGAAGTATTTTTCCCAAATTGAGCTAATTATAAACAATTGATTCGTTTACAACCCAAAATTTTAACGTTGTAATAAAACAAAATAAGTTTATAATAACTAATAATTATTTAAAAAAAAAAAATTTGTAATAATGTTTTCCCTTCATATTTTTCGTTTACAAAGCATATTTCAAAGTTCAGAGTTCAGATTAGCACAAAAACACAGTTGAGAGTTGAGACTCGAAAGTGAGCATTGAGCAGCGCTAAGCGCAGTAGAAAAAAGAATGGAAGATGGAGAGATAGACGAGGAAGGCGTGATGGTCGTGGAAGAAGAAGAAGCGCCGCCGCCGCCTCCACCTCCGCCGTCGCGAAAGATAGATTCAAAGTCGCCATACGAACAGCTTCAAGAGAGCAAAGCCTCGGTTGAAGACATCGTTTCCAAAATGCTTTCCATCAAAAGAGACTCCAAATCTAAACCTCTTCTCCGAGACCTCGTCACTCAAATGCTTCTCCACTTCATCACTCTCCGCCAGGTTAGGGTTTCACAACCGTTAATTTTTATCACAATTTCAAATCAAATATCGCTAATTTTTTTTTCAAATTTTTTTTTGGTTTTTAATAGGCGAACCGATCGATATTGCTAGAAGAGGATCGAGTGAAAGCAGAGACGGAGCGAGCAAAGGCGCCAGTGGATTTCACGTCGCTTCAGCTTCACAATTTGATGTACGAGAAGAGTCACTACGTGAAAGCCATTAAGGCTTGCAAGGATTTCAAGTCGAAATATCCCGATATCGACTTGGTAGCCGAGGAAGAGTTCTTTCGTGATGCGCCTCAAGATATTAAAGCCAAAAAGTTGTCGAATGACGCTGCCCATGATCTCACGATGAAGAGGCTCCATTTCGAGCTCTTCCAGGTTTTTACAATACTACTTGGCCTTGTTATATACATTCATAAGTACATACATATGTTGTTGTTGTTGTTGTTGTTAAGAATGTGTTATTTTTGTTCACTAGGACATGTTCAATGTTGGTAAGAGATTTTCACAATGTCATATGATTTTTTGGTTAAGAATAAGAGAGAAATAGTTGGAGCTTTAGAAGAATATAACATTTTGGGCAAAAATTATGATTTTAGATGCATTGACCAATAAAACACTAACAATGTTATTTGAATTTAATTGGAGAACCTAATGTAATGTTACGAAAAAGAATAGAATGACCAAAAAGAATACGCGTGTCTGAACTTGAAACTTGATTAGTCTGTTCAGGATTCATAGCTGACTCCAAAGTTTTTGGACTAAGGGTTGGTTATTGTTGTTGTATGATTAATAGGGGATTTTTGAGGTGTCACAAAATCTGTGCTGTGCGTTAATTTTTTTTTTGGCTTGAAATCAGTTACTCGTCCTTGTTCCGTACTTTCCTTCTTTCAAAATTCCATGTCAATTTAAGATGTTCAGTATTTGCAATTTTTTCTCCCTCTTCCAAATGGCTTACGTTTCTGTACAGCTTTTCCAAATTTAACATTTGATGTAGGAGGAGCTTTGAGTAAGGGAATAAGGATGGAAGAATTCAGTGTGACTAAGCATTTGAAGACTTTAGCAAAGAAATATGGAAATTCTTCATCTAGACTGATGAAGTTTCCTAGTATGTGTGTATGTGCTTTCTTTTTACCAACACAGATACCCATGGATACTAACAGATTTGAGCACTCACATCTGATATTGTACATGGCTGTGGCAAGGGTACATAGGTAGTATCTAGTAGATATGATATGTGTAGGAATCTTCTTTAAGGATGGGGGTGGAGGGTATGGTCAATTAGCCAGTAGATAATGGCTGTGAACACACATATTTGTACAAATAATTGGCTGTGGTAAAGGGCAATGAGCTTTAGCTCAAATGGCATCTCCTCCCTCCATAAGAAAGGGGTGGGGGGTATGATGTGGGTTTAGTGTAAAAAAGAAGACGAAAAAAGATAGGAAATGTGTAGGAATTATCCTTTTTTCATGGATGTTTGGTAAATTTCATTTAGTCAAGTATTTTTCTGCTTGATTTATCCATAAAAAGAAAATTAAGCTTGATTTAAAAATTTGTTTTCCTTCACCCCCATATGTGTCAAGTTTGTCATACATTCATACTAAATTTGGATTCATTGTGGCGTCTGCTATTTTTGGTTACTATTGTCACTTTTATTTTTTTGTTGAGTAAAGTATTGGGGTTACTGATTTATTCATATCTCTATCAGCGTAAAGAGCTATGCAAACTTCATGGGAAACTAGAACAACAGAAGAAAGGTCTTTTGGATATAATTGCAGACCGAAAGAAATTCTTGTCAAGTCTCCCTTCACACCTTAAGTCTCTTAAGAAAGCATCCTTGCCAGTACAGAACCAGTTAGGGATTCAGCACACAAAGAAATTAAAGCAGCACCATTTGGCAGAGTTGCTTCCACCTCCTCTTTACGTGGTATACTCACAGTTCATAGCACAAAAGGAAGCATTTGGTGAAAATATCGATTTGGAGATTGTAGGAAGTGTGAAGGATGCTCAAACTTTTGCCCGTCAGCAAGCAAATAAGGACACTGGTAATTTATGTTTATTCATACTCTGTAACTACTTGATGGATAGTGATTAATAGTGTGCTGTCTTGACAACCTATATCATGGTTGGAAGCTTTTTAATTTTTAATTTATAAATTAATGCAAATCCATGTATGCTTGTGCTTAGTTGCTAGTCTTTGATTAATGTGTGATAGATACAAATTAAGTTGATTGATTGTTAGATAATTCAGTTATTTTTAAGATGGATCTTTTTAATTGTGAGGTAATGTTTCAACCTGAAATGGTCGAAACTAACATCACACACTGATTACATCTGTTTCAAGTTTGGATACCCCCCCTCCCCACACCCAAAAAAAAAGAAAAAGAAGGAGAATGAATACTGATGTGGTTTATGGCTCAGGCATATCTACCAATGTAGAGAGTTCCAGATTGGAGGATGATGCAGCCGATGAGGAAGATGATGGCCAGAGGAGGAGAAAGCGGCCAAAGAGGGTTCCAAGCAAGGACAGCCTTGACCAGGAGGGAGTGTATCAAGTTCATCCACTTAAAATTATTCTTCATATTTATGATGAAGAGGTTTCTGATCCGAAGTCTGCAAAACTTATAACTCTGAAGTTTGAATATTTGTTAAAGTTGAATGTGGTGTGTGTTGGGATTGAAGGGTCCCATGACCGACCTGAGACTAACATCTTATGCAACTTATTCCCTGATGACACTGGTGTTGAGCTTCCTCACCAGGTATGAATGTTCATTTCAGTCTTGTTGGTGATTCACACTTTCTGTCTGTTTCTCTCATTTCCCACTTTCCATTTTCATTATTATAGTAATGGTAATTGACTGGATGATGCAGTCAGCCAAGCTCTTTGTTGGTGATGCCCTTGCATTCGATGAAAAGAGAACATCACGCCCATATAAGTGGGCCCAGCATTTGGCAGGAATTGATTTTTTGCCAGACGCGTCACCCTTGCTTGCTTTCCATGAAACTCCAAATGGTGAAACAGCTAAAAGTGATGCTGTTATATCTGGTCTTTCATTGTATCGCCAGCAGAACCGGGTTCAGACAGTTGTGCAAAGAATTCGCTCTCGGAAAAAGGCTCAGCTGGCTCTTGTGTGAGTCATTGCTTTGTATGTTTGGAATCCTGGATCCCAAGGACAAACTAGAAATCAATAGGGGAGAGATCAATGTGGTCAATCTGAATTTAGAACTATGGTTTTCTCACACTTTGTTGAGACTCTTCTTGGCATCTTTTATAATATGTAGTGGCTTATATTATGGTTGTTTTAAGGAATTTCAATCTGTTCTGCATGTCTGTGACTTGTATGCTTACTGCCTTTTATTAGAGGAAACTTCTTTTTCTTGGGCTCTTTGTCTTGTTTGTCAGCGTCATAAGATGTGCTTTATGTTGAAAATTTGGAATTCTTATTGGCTTACAGGGCACAGCTTGATTTGCTTACGAAGCTTAAATGGCCTGCTCTAACTTGTCAAAGTGTTCCGTGGGCTTTGCATGATCCTTTGTGCAATTTGCATGGTTGGTCACCTGTAGGGCCCCCACCTATTCAGGCTTTATCTTTGCCTGTTATTGATACGGACCAAGTTCAGGAACCTATAGATGATGATATGATTGGAAGACCTGGTACTTCAAAGGAAGAGCTAGAGAGTGCAAGAGAAGACGGGGAGCTTCCATTGTTGCTTCCTTCTGCATCCGTCACGAGTGATGTTAAACTTAACCGCTCAAAAGGGTCTAATCTTGAGCATTCAAGGCAGCTGACTTTGATCACAAAAAGCCTTGTACCTCCATTCACTAAGGCAAAATCACAAAGTTTTAAGAAGTTTGATGAGGATTCTGATCTGATGCTGGATACTGATAGTGATCAGGATGGGCCTGCATATATTGAGGTTGAGGGAGAAAATTCCACTTCTGCTCAATATAATGAGATGGGAGAGAAGTTATGGGTGGGTTTTGGGGTCAGGGAGTTTTGTCTTGTTTTAACTAGGAACATGGATACTGACAAGAGAATTTGGAAGTTAGAAGCCAAGGTAGCTAAAATTCTGTTACTCTTGAATTTTGTTCATTCATTATTTTTTGGGTAGCTGACATCAAATTCTATAATGGCAGATTAAGATCAGCATGGAATATCCTCTTAGACCTCCTCATTTTGTATTGGGTCTTTACACTATATCTTCTGGAGGAAATAATTCTGAGAGCGATGGTTCTGAGTGGTACAATGAACTTCGTGCAATTGAAGCCGAGGTAAGCAATTGATATCTTGGGAATAGCTATTTCTAGTTATATAAATATACTGTGGCTTATTGGACTATTCTTTAAAACATGGAAACATATTGGAAGTTATTATATTTATTGCAAATTTACTACTCTCCACCAAACATTATAGATCACAGCCCTCATGTATGAAGGACATGTATTAGATTAACTTTTTTTGGGGAAGATTTTCTGTTCTTTAGCTTATGATGGGAATGCTGTTTTGATCTCTAAATTCTAAAAGTTGATTGGTAAAGACTTCACATATCTTCTCAAGATAAACACAGTTTAAATGAGTGTGTTCCCATAACTTCTTGCCTACCGTAATAATAGATTTCTGATAATTACTTATCTTTTGCTTTTGCATCTTGTAGGTCAATCTTCACATTTTAAAGATGCTACCTCTGGATCAGGAAAACCATATTTTATCTCATCAAGTGTGTTGCCTTGCAATGTTGTTTGACTATTTCATGGGTGAGGCATCCTCATCCTCAGAAAAGAGAAAGAGTACATCTGTGGTTGATGTTGGTTTGTCTAAGCCTGTTAGTGGTAGGCTTCTTGCCAGATCATTTAGAGGAAGGGATCGTAGGAAGATGATATCATGGAAGGACATGGAATGCACTTCTGGCTATCCTAACTAAATGTGTTGATTTGGGATCTGAAGGTGATGAAACCAGTGCATCCCCTGCAGCAGCCTGCAAGCCAGGGACGGAAAGAAATCATAGGAAGGATGAATGATAGGTTTTGTAGCTTTTTTTAATAGTAGTAGATCTACTATAGGCATAAACATTGATGTGATACAAATAATTTGACAGGATGCTACTTATCATAAAAAATAAAATAAAAATTGACAGGATATGAATTGTAAAATCATGGAGGTCTTAAGTTTGGAGGGGTTCTTCTTGGCCATAAGTTATATTATGCGTTTTGTCAACTTGGGTTTACCCTGATAGGAATTCTGGTTCTTACAAAGAAGGGTAGAAATTCTGGGATGTGTTATATGTCTGACTCAATATGGTTAGCCATCCAGATGTAGATCTTTTAGTTTATTGTCTAGTCCTGAATTTTGGAGATCTGAGAACCTCGAGGACTTAAAAGTAACGAGTTGAATGTGTTGCCGTTTTTGGTATTTTGATTATTATTTACTTTAAGGATTCAAACTAGGTGAGATGGTATCGTTGAGCCGGAAGGCTCTTGATGAATGTGGTGGTGTTTCCAGTTATTTGGCGTTCTATGCATAGAAATAAACTTGAATTGTCCTGCGGATGCCATCCCATTTTCACCATCTAACACGCTGTATGATTATTTTGATCACGGGGACATTTGGTCCAGCCCATGCTTATGGATTGTAGTCTTGTTCCAAAGTATCTCCTCGTGGCAACCTGTCTTAAAAAAAAAAAAAAAAAAAAAAAAAAATTCAATTGAGTCCTGCTAATTCCCTTGTAACTCAACCTGTATTTCAAATTTTTGATTTAAAAAAATATTTATCTTATCAACAAGAAATCTTAAATTCTTAAAATTATGTGATGATGAAATGGAAGCCCAAAGAGAAACTGATCCTTAGAATCATCCACAAATCTTTTATAAGACAACGAGGATGATTGTTTTAGAAATTCATGCTCCAATCCTTTAACAAAAGCAAGCAAGCGAAACAGAGTAGTGAGAAATCCAAAGTGAATCCATTTTCACTTTTCCAAGACAAAAGCCATAAAATAAAGGAATCGAGCAAAATCAAAATGTAAAGCAAGATGTGTGTTCTTTGTCAAAATTTTTTTAAATGTTTCAAAAAGACAATAATGGCATGGGAGAACAAAGGTAAATAAAATTGATGCAAACCAAAGTGTGTATTCATCTCAAAAAATATTTAAGTGATTCAAAAAGTCAACAATGACACGAGAGATCAAAAGTATATCAAAGATCAAATGATAACATTTAAAACCAAAGAAGTCAACAAGTTAATCAAAGACAGTAGAGACTAAAAGAGACTGACAAAATCCTATGATCTAAAAGAAATAAAATTCACTTTAGAACAAGACAACATCGTATATCTCTAACAATCCCCTATAGCCTTTCTTCTTGAACTCTACTTCTTCCTTTGTCTCTCTTATCTCCTTATAGCCTTCAAATTTAATTAATTCCAAGTTTGCACCTCAAAGTTTGTTTGTAAGTATTTTAAATTCAATGAATAGTTTACCCTGATTAATTTATCAGTGGAAGATACAATTCAATTAATAGTTTAAACTTTTCATGAATAGTGAAATTTTGTTTTGTTCTATGCAGGCTTTGCCATAGATAATACTTATTTCCTATCTTTCTTCTTTCTATATTATTTCTGTCCTTATTCTGTATTCTTGCAATTATAAAGTTTTGCTGTAGATAATGTTTCTTTCTATATTCTTTATGTCCTTATTTTTTCTTCTTACAATTATAATATTTTGCCGTAGTATAGTTTACATTTATGCTTTATATTTGCTTTATTTATAAGTTCCATTTAATTATTTCAATTGTTTCTAATCTCTCCACACACACATTTAACATCGTTTTCCTTTCTACACTTCTTTTCATTTTTTTAGGAAGAGACTTAATTTTAGCTATGGTAATTTAGACCCAAAAAAAATGAAAAGGTTTCCTTTCAGGTTAAAAAAATAAAAGAAATAAAAGAAGAAAACAATAGATGGTTGGCACGTAATTAAACCACCCCCTCACCCCACCGTACATGCTATAGCGTTCAAACCTTGCACTACAATCTTATCCAAAAAAAAAAAAAAAAAAACCCCTTTCCCTACAAGATAGGAATTTCTATGTGTACCCGTGACCCCTACGCAGTTACCCATAATACCACCTGCTAGGAGAGAGACATGCCATTCTTGCGAGAACATATATTTTTCACCAAAATACAATTTTGGGGTTAAAATTAATTTGATTTTTACATTTTGACAAGAGTGGTCTATGTTATTGACTCAAACGGTGTGTCTATTAGCACACTTGAGTCCAACATGACCAATAAAATATTAATAATAAAAGTTATAGATGATTTTTGGTGAGTTTATACACTTCACCTAACCATATTTCTTTGAAGAGAACTTAGTGGTTTTAAAAAAATAAATAAATAAGAAGACATTAATCTCGGTACAAAGTTTGACATTTGTTATGTGTATTAAGAGCATAAAAAACATATAATTTAACGGTTAAATTTTCAAAATATATAGTAATGTTTATTTTATTGAGGAAGATTATATTCTTAAGCTGCAGCAAATTTTGTAACTAAATTTTGTCCTTAATATAATATTAACTCACCAAAGGTCGATATGCACACCCTCCATTTTATGCATTACTCCAAGTTAATTGAGAAACATACTTGTCCAGGGACCGGGATTAGAATCCTCTCCATTTGTTTTGAAATGGAGAAGATAAATTTCATGATGAGGATTTCATTTTCCTAAATCTAAAGATGAACTTCATGCCAATGCCATGCCATTAAAATTTTCATCAAATCAAATCATGAATGATAGTTCATTTGAATGACGTGACATTGTATTAACTTTTATATTCATGAAAAATTAACTCTTCAATATGAAATAGACTATATGATCATTTTCCTCTAATCTACTACCTACAATATTTTAAGCTTCAAATGCCATGAAATATGCTCAAAGTTTTTTACGTTGATGAAAAGTATAAACATCTCTAATAAAACTTTCCTAAATGTAACAACTCAAGAAAAAGCCAACCACGTAAGGGCAGCCCATTATAGTTCTTTTCCATAACAAAAAGAGGAAGAAAATCACATAACATTAGAAACTTTCATATAAGGTAGATGTTGCAATGTGGAACCGCGATGACGGCCAGGGAAAGAGGAAAGTTACAGGCTAGTCTCATAGTCTGGCCTTCCGAAACATGCTTCCATGCCGAGATTATGTCAGGTCCATGAAGACCGAAGACTATGGAGCCTTTTCCAATCAGTATAGCAATTTGTCCAGCTGAGAGAACCTGTTTCATCATTCAACATCTGTACTTCTTGAAACATCCATATGCAATGTGAAAATGGACAATAAACATATAATTTGACAGAGTCAAGGGCATCATTGCCTTCAAAAAGCTGGTAACACAAGAAAATTTGTAGGACTAGTGATAGTAGGAAACTGGACATGCTCTAAGACATACGAAATGGTATGTAACAGACTATATACTGCTTCTCCATCCTTCCCCTAACTACCCTTGTTTTGAAGAAATGCAAACCAAGAAGATATGGGAAGGTCTATCTAGCACACCAAAACTCTTCTTCTCAATATACAGGACACACGTTTGCCTTTAATTATGTACAGCCACCTAACATAAATAAAATTTTCAACCACATTAACAATCCCATTCTCACACTTTACCATGGACCAGTCTGTGTTCTTCTCAAGCATTGTTTCTTAACTCCTCGTTGCGAATTCATGATCTCCAAGACCTGTGACATCACCAAATTTCAAATTCTATAAGATTCACTCCACTTCATTTTTTTTTTCTTCTAGTCATTAAAAAAAAAATTCAATAAGCAGTTATTTCAGTAAGAAAGAGAGAGAGGGTGTGTCTGTGCATGTCAGTGTGTTCCAGAGTGTAAATTAAAACTATAAAAAGACAACAAAGAATTTAAACTTTGTGCCAGTGTACACTATTCCATTCTTGTATTAGGACTATTGTAACAGAATAAAAATCTTGAGATGCATGTGCAAAATTGTTATGTTATTCCAAGTTTGAATTGGAGGGGCATATTCCATATGCCAGGGTTTAAAAAGAATTCTCCATTAATCAGTAGGGATGGTATAGTAAGGAGTAAAACCTTGGCCCAGCAGGACAACTAGCATCTTTATAATTTGAAAAAATCTTAATAAAATAGGATTGAGGGGTTGACCTTCTAATTAGTGTTTCATCAGCAACTCTTGCGTGCAAGATGATAAGATATTTGTTTAACATGGTTTTGTAATGAGCAACAAATACAAGCAACAGCAGAATAGCAAACCATTTGGAGTTGGAAGAAAGACAAGACAAAGGCGAAAAGAACAAGGCTAGAGGCATTAAGAAAATCTATGAGGCCTTTTAAAAAAAAAAAATTAAAAATAGTGATTTAAAAGTAAAAGACTAAAAAAAGAAACGCCCCCAAAGAGATCAGATTCACACAAAAATGACTCCCAAATAAGCCTTGCTGGGTAAGTTGAGTTATCAGCTTCACTTCAAACTTCATGAAGAAAAAATGATGTATACTGAGGAGGACAATCAAAATGCACTAAACTCAAAAGGGGGTCTCTGTAGTCTCAGAAACCTCAGGGGAGGCCTTTACAATTCATCCTTTCTTCCTCAAATTTTAGTTATTTAGTTTTTTCCACAAACTTATGTTTAAGAATCACACAATTCTCATTCCAACCATGGTTTTCAAATGACAAAGTATTTTAGTACCCAACTTGAAGCATTTTCTTCTTAATGATTGATTGCATCGTTCAAAAACACTCAACTGTACAAGCTAATCAGATCATATGAGAGAGTTGGCGACAAATAAGACAAATCAGTGAGCACATTGTGAGATAGTTTATTCTAGATTTTGTGTATCCTAAATGAATACAATCTTTTACTTTCCGAATCCTAGTACAATTCTCCATTTTCAGTTATTTATAGATGTGTGCCCAAACCAATTAGTCTAATTCATTTAAAGATGGCAATCATGAATCTAGATAATTTAGAGCTTATGCAAAACGCAGATTTCATAAGAACACTGTAGCATCCAAACAAGCCATACAAGTTGATATGATACACAAACAGAAAAATAACACAGCCAGACCAATCTATACATGACTAACAAACAATTTGCCATCAGCAATGCTATTAATCATGCTTCAAAGAGAGGAAGAGCAAAAACAGAATGGGATGATTTCGTCTTTCATTAGTCATGAACCTAGGAAGATTCTGTCTTGGTTAGATTCTCGATTGTAGATTCATATCTCAACAATCATGGGTTTTTTTTTGGGGGGGGGGGGGGGGGGGGGATAAAGGAAAATCCAAATTACCTGATTCTTCTGCATTTCCATAATTTCGGCCTGCAGCAACCAAAGGACAGTAAATGAGGGTTTACCACAGGAATGTAAGTTTAGTGCAGCTAATAGATTCATGTGTGTTAATTTTCAACCAACTGTGTCTGTGACAACTAATAGTACCTGCTTTTTCCGCAACTCTTCATTTTCCTCTTTTAACTTTGCAACTTCAGCTTCCAATTCCATAGTATAAGCCTGGAAGAAGCCCAAAAAAATATCAAGCACATATCGAGATACAATGTTACAAACCATTAGCAGTCATATCCCCCCAATTCGATAACTCTATCAGCATTAAGGACACAGGTATTGAACTCATTTGATGCTTTTATTGTTTTTGAGACTAAACAACCTAATTTGACATCATGTTCCTTACAGAAAATTTCTAATTACCTTGTACTAAACTTGTTCCTTATAACTGCTCATGACTGTAACTTCTCAAAACCTTTCATCTCTGGTCATGTCAGATCGCTATCACATTACCATTCTGCTGCATAATCTTTCATGACGTTTTGGGAAAGAGCACAGCCAAAGATAATGAAAGCAGAAGGTTAATGTCTAGCAAAATTCATAAAGTGACAAGAAGATGAAAGATGTCATTATATTCCTTGAATTAATGGTGCCATTCTATATTTTTTTTAATCTCCTTTAGAATAAGTTTCATGGAACTACATTTTCTTCAGGACTACCACAAAAATAATCAGTTACTAGAGGTTTGTCATCAGTATTTCTCCACTATCCTGGAGTTCAAATCAGTACAAAACAATATGACAGCAATACCAGAGCTGATCTCAGCAGCAGCCCAAAACATGATCACACCACAGTCAAATGGAAATACGATGCACTAATATGAGTACATCATTAGAAATTTCACATTCATTTTAGATTCAAGAAATTAAACATCTACCTTGAACTATCCAAGTCCCACTAGCAGATCCATATTTACAAAGACAAACTAGAGTAGCAAACTAGCAGCACACACTTACTTAAATCTGAGCCCACATACATAATCAAGCAGTATTCAATAAACATAAATCAGACAAAAATTAATTCACCTGTTTTCGAGCTCGTGACCTTGCAGCTGACTCCCTATTCTTGATCATCCTCCTCTGCCTCCTCTCAACGACCTTCTCCACAGCTCCACTCCTTCTCCCCCTTAAACCCCCATTATACCCATAAGGAGCTGGTGAAACAGATGACATATCACCATTACTTTTCCCAATCCCATCCGAAGACAGCTGATTCGCCGGCGACCCTGCAGCTACAGTAACTCCACCACCACCACCACCACCACCACCACCTCCTAATCCAACCATCCCCATCCCTCCTCCTCCACCCTGCAACACCGGAGCCGCGCCTTGAACCATCATTCCAGGACCCCCCAATTGAGGCATTGCATAAGCCACAGGAGGAACCTGCTTAGGCAGTATCTGTGGCTGCAGATTCTGCTGCTGCTGCTGCTGCTGTTGCTGTTGCTGTTGTTGTTGTTGCTGTTGTGGCCTTGACAATTGTGTCTGATTCGATCTAACCCCATTAACATGCAACGGCAAATTCTGCGAAGGCTGAATCGAAAACTGACCATTACTATTACCATTACCTTTACTACTAATCTCTGAAATCCGATTCTCCATATACCCACCACCGGTTTGCTGAAACCCATATCCAAAACCAGAATTTCCAAAGTACCCAGCAGTAGAATTAGGCTTAACATTAACCATATCCAACTGGGCCTGAGCTTGAATTTCCTCTCTCACAACCCCAGCTCTCACTAAAAACTCCTCCAAAGTCATTTCCCCTAAAGTCTGTTGCCTCTGTGCCTGTGGCACACTTGAAACTCCATTTCCACTCTCATCCTTCGATATATCTTTCCAAACCTCATCCACTGTCTTCTGACTCAAAGTCCTCGGCAAAGTCAGTGACCCTTGTCTCTGCAAATATCCACTCGCCGGACCTGACCCTTCAAACCCAGTAATCACTGAGCTGCTACTATTATTATTATTACTACTACTATTAGTATAAGTATTAGTATTAGTATTAGTATTAGCCATAGCCATAGTTTGAGTCTCCTCAGCACTCCAAATATTCTTGAGCAACTCATCCATATTCATAGACCCAAAATCCTTCCCAAAACTCCCACCAATAGTGTTCTGAAACTCGTCGAACGTCAACGAATACACCGACGATTGCCGCGTTAACGGAAAATTCCCCGGCGGCCTTCCGTTACCGTTACCGTCAGCTTCTGACTCCCCCATAATAAAGCTATTCTTGAAGTTCAAATTGGTCCCCATTTTTTTTTTTTTTTTCCTTTGTCTGAAAACAAAACAAAACAACAATCTGAAACCAAAAACATAGTCAGACAATGAAAATTCAAACACACCCAGAAACCACATATCACTACTTAAAAACATTAACATTTACAAACAGTACCAAGTTTTTTTTTTTTTTTTTTCCCAACAATCAGAAGAAAAAAATTCCAAAAAAAAAAAGAAAATAAGTAATTTACCTTATACTGTATTATAAATATTTTTTTGTTGTTGTTGCTATTTCTGTTTCTGGTAGCTTCTTTTGGCTGCGCGTGTTTCTTTTTCCTTGTTCTTCGCTTAAAAGACAGAGGCTTGTTGTGAACGCCAAGTGTCGTTTTTTTGTTTGAAAGGTTTGTGTCTGTGACTCTGTGTGTTAATGTTTTTTTTTGATTGATATTTAAGACACTGGGGGAGGTTGGATTTAAAAAGATGCTATATATGTATTTTATATTGTTAATTATTTTTAATTATTATTTTAAGTGGGCCAGCTAGATGGGACACGTGGACGAGTGATGATAGGGTAGGAAGCTTTGATTTGACATTTAGCCAATGAGGTTAAGCAATGTGGGGGTTATCTTAGCCGTCCACGTTTTCTGCAAGGAACGGTTGGATCATGTGGTTTTGGAGGATTGTGGTGTTGGATAACGACGAGAGGAATACGCACAACGAAAAAGAGTGATTTGTCCTTTTTTTGGTACCTATTTATTGGAGTAACTTTTTTTTTTCTATTTTACTTTCAGATAATATATACCACACATTTTTTTTGTTATTATATTGCTTATCTTTATCTTTTTCTTTTTTTTGGACAAGATGTGAATGCAATTGTTGCCTTGTTTGGAATGGCAAATTGATCTTTCAATCATATGAGTTAGGTACATTATAAAACGTAAAATTTAGTTACAAACTTTTAAATATTATATCTAAATTTAAAGATAAATGTAATAATATTTTATTTAAATAAATTATTATTCCTCGTTTGATAAATTGAGATTAGAAACAATATCTTTAATGATTTTTTTTTGGAGTGGTGCCAAACAAGAAGTACGGTTTAATAAATTAATAGGACAAAACATAGGTATAATGTATTAAATGTTGTATATTATGTTTTTCTTTTAAGATTCAGTTATGTGATTATTTAACTAAAAAATACACTTTAATCTCATGAGGAAAAAATTTGCATAGCAAAATCTTAGAAAAAAAATTTAAAGAATAACACCTAAGTACTATACCTAAGTCTTGCCCATTAGAAAAAATTATGTGTGAACCTATTACATAAAGTCCATATTCCAAAAAATATATATATTTTTTGATATAATATGATGGAACCATAATTTGGTGTATATATTATCTTATTTAAGTCTATCACAATTTAATTGAAAAAACATTTAAAATTTTAAAAGAATTGTTCAATGTTACATTAATAAAATGTACTTAATTAATGCATGATTCTTTAGTTTTTTTTTGTTTTTTTTTTTCTTTTCTTTTTGGTAGAAAAATGATCATATCAAATTAGGTAGAACAAAATTTGTTACACACGTGCTGTCTAATCTAGGGCTAGCAAATTTTCCACCATAGATAAGGTGTTATCAAATAAAACAGAAATACATAGTCTTAAACCAAGTTTAACAACGGCATAAAAACAGTGATTAGCTTCTTTGTAGATATGCTCAATCTAAGCTATAGAGAGATCTCTCATACATGATTTTTTTAGTTTTTGTAATCCCACATCTCACTTTAACTATGTATAGAGATGTCATTCTTCAATTATACTAATTATTTTCTTGATAAGATCAATTATAATAATAATAATAATAAAAAAAAAGGCCAAAATGCAAAACTCACCCTCTAAGTTTCACAATTTTTCATTTCAGTCCTTTAAGTTTGAGTTTTGTCATTTCAGTCCTCTAAAAGTTTCATTCATTCCCAATTGAATCATTCATTAGTATTCTGTTAGTTGCTTTCATCAACTTACCAAAATTACACCGTTTTGGTTTAATTTTTATTTTATTTTTTACTTTTTAATTAAAAAAATTAATTTTTTTAAAAAAAATCAGAAATCAAAATAACCCCACCCATCTCATTTGAACTCTGAAGAACACGAAATCCCTAGCTTAACCCATCAATAAGTGAGAGACTAAGAGGGAGAAAGAGAAAGAAAGAGAGATTGAGAGGAAGAAGGAGACCAAGAGATCGAGCGAGAGAAGGAGTGAACACGTACAACTCTTGGAGCAGCGGAGTATTGGTTAGAGCTGTCGAGTACAACTTCTAGAGCAAAGCAGAACTGCTGAGAAACCTTGGAGCCGAGATGCTGGAAACCTTTCTATCTGTCTCGATTTGTGTGTGTTTTTGTAGGAACATGAACAATAGGAAGACAACAATAATAGTTGTGTTCACCCTAGTCTTACAAGCATCTCTCTATTTGATACTTCATGGTAATTCCCCAAAAAATACTAGTAATCCCGTAAAAGAGGCGTGATGATGTTTGAATTGAGGAAGTTTGAAACTAAGAGGACTGAAATGACAAAACTCAAACTTAAAGGACTAAAAATGAAAAATGGTGAAACTTAGAAGATGGGTTTTGTATTTTGGCCTAAAAAATATGTCATTCTTTGTAAAATGATTAAGTTCAACTAATATAATAAGTTATCTTTTACATTTTCATGGTTTTTATATATGCTCCTTGTGTTTATAATTGATTGTATTGTCTAATTTTGTCATTAATGGATTTTTTTTTCATTAAATAAATCGGATATTTGCAATATTAAGTCCTTGTTCTTAGGAAAGAATAGGAGAGAGAGACATTGTAACAAAGATGGTGAGGCTGAAGGGCATTTTTGTCCAAAGAAATGATGGCGCTCATGTTTAGTGCATGTGAAAACAAAGGCTGACAGAACAAATGTCCAGATCTTCTATACTACTATTTAAGGAGTTTCTCCTATTTGAGATCTTCATTTTTTTTTGTTCAAAAATGCCCTTACACCCTTATCTATATATATAATGATAGGTGAAACTGAGAGAAATTCAAATTAGAATTCCAAATTAGAGTTTCAATTTTGCACCATGTGTCATAAATTATTTATTCTTAAAGATTTTTATTTCTTAATTTTATAATAAAATATGGGGCCACATCATAAATATTCATCTAAGTGAGTTATTAAGTACAAAAACCAAATTATGGGTTTCAGTTAGCTCAATTAGTAAAGTCTCTAATGGTTGTATAAGAGATCTGAGGTTCAATCCCCGCCTACACCAAAAACTAATTGGTGTCTTGGTCTGATGATAATGAGCTATCATCAGGAGTGGACGCCATAAATTGAAATTCTCTAAAAAAAAAAAAAAACAAAAACCAAAGAGTCTAGAATAAATAAATCGTAAAAAAAAAAAGTGCTTCACAATAAAAAAAAAAAAAAAAGAAGACAATTTACATTTTATACCTAATAATATCTTTACAAAAATTTTTAAAGAGTTAATAAAATATAAAAATGACTATCAACATTATTTAAATTATATATTTTAGGAATTATATTATGCATCTTATTGTATATCTTTAAGTGTATCTATGCATATGCATAAGGTTATAAGCTGATGTTTAAATAGAGACAAAACTAAATGATAATCCGATAAAAATGCAACTTTAACTCCCACTAAAATATTACTTAAAAAATAGAGCCACTTTCTTGTTGATTTTCAAATTTCTTTATCAAATTATAAATTAAATTCTCAAAATAAAAATTACTATATACTAACCTCACGCGTGAGATGCTTTTCTATTTTTTTTGGAAAAAGTTAATAATTTATATTCATTATAATTTGGAATTATTATATTTTATAATATAAAAAAATCTAGGAGTGTGATGAAAAATTATTTAATTTGCAAATGCATAATACTCATTACACTTTTAAATTTTTTATGATTAAAAAATATAATAATTTTAAATTATAATAGATATAAATTATTAATTTTGTCAAAAAAATAAAAGAGTGTCTGAACCCGCGCATTCTCAATGACTAATTTCGCTTACCGTAAGAGCCACAAGGCGCCGACATGAGCAGTGGGTTCGATTTGGACATAGATGCCCGTACATTTGTCTTACAATTTTGTTGAAATGACAAGGATCTGTTTGTACTGCTGGTTTGACAAAAAAGATATATATATATATATATATATATATGAAGAGGATAAAAATAGGAAATGAGGCCTGACGGGCTTAACGAGTCCATGTCCATGGGCTAAAAGAAAGTCGAGCCCATCCCTTGCGAAATCCCTGATGAAATAAGGGCCCAATATGAATAGGGCAAAGCATTGGAAAAATATTGGGAGAACACCTTAAAGACTGCGGACTCTTCACGATGAATAACTTGTCCACCACGTTTCGGATTCCTAAAGGGAGAGTTCTACAAGGAAAAGACTTGAGTTACAAGGAAAGGAGGCAAAACCTCACTACTATAAAAGCCCCAATACCCCCTCACATCAAGGTACGCATAATTTACCCATCTCTAGCACTCTAGAGTTGTGAGAATATTTCTAACTTAACCTTCGGAGGGTATTTAGCCGGCTCCACACCGGTGCCTTCTGCAAGGTATTCTTGTTTTCTTCTTTTGTGTAGGTGACTTTTGAGCGCAAGGATCGTGCTTCTCACTGGTGAGATTTACGGCCTCATCAGTTGGCGCTGTCTGTGGGAATTTCATGACAGTTTAAGCCATTGTCGCTTCCCGGACATAAGAGTTGCATGGTACTCACACGCTCAATGGCCACCACTAACAACGTTCAAGAAGACGAGCCGCCAAGGTCCACCGCACTAGAAAGACAGGTCCAAACCCTCGCGGCTGCAGTAGAGCGCCTCACGAAACAGAACCATGATCTGGAGGAGCAGCTGTGACAGAGGGACGCGGGACACAACGTCCAGGAGGAAAACCAGAGGGACAGCTCTGAACGAAGGGGACTTGAAAGGCCAGAGGGCAGTAACGAGCCCAGTAGACCGGAGCGGCGGAACTTGAGCATGCCTTCTCTCATGGATACAACCCCACCACCCATCTTGGCAGAGATGCAGGCAATGAAGGAACAAATGGAGGTCATGATGAACGCCCTCAAGGGACGCGTTTCCAGCGACCTTGACGATTTAGTGAATAGGACGGACTCACCATTCACTATACAAGTCAACTCCTGTCCCCTGCCACAAAAGTTCCGAATGTTGCAGGTTGAGAGCTACGATGGAGTCAAGGACCCATTAGATCATCTAGAAACCTTCAAGACCTTGATGCACCTCCAAGGAGTACCAGACGAGATCATGTGTAGGGCCTTCCCTACAACACTGAGGGGTGCAACAAGAATCTGGTTTAGCAGATTGACGCCAAATTCGATCAACACCTTTAAGGAACTAAGTGCCTAATTCACCTCGCACTTCATCGGGGGGCACAGATACAAGAAGTCTACAGCATGCTTAATGAGCATCAAGCAGCGGGAGGACGAGACGCTGCAGTCATACATAACTCGCTTCAACAAAGAAGCACTTTCTATTGATGAGGCCGACGACAAGATTTTGGTGGCGGCCTTCACTAATGGCCTACGGAAGGGAAAATTCTTGTTCTCTCTATATAAAAATGATCCGAAGACCATGTCTGAGGTACTCTACAGGGCCACAAAGTACATGAATGCAGAGGATGCACTGTTGGCCAGGGAAGACAAACCCAGGAAGAGAGAGAGACTTGAAGATGCCTAGCAGGACCATGGGGGGAAGAAACCGAGAACGGGAGACAGACGCGAGGAGAAGCGTCCTAAACCCCCAGGAGGAAGATTTACAAGCTTCACCCCTCTGAACGCCCCACTAGACTAAGTACTGATGTAGATCAAGGACGAAGGATCCCTGACGTTTCCAAGGAAGCTGAAAAGCGATCCAACCAAGCGATCCAGAAACAAGTATTGCCGTTTCCACCGTGACCACGGTCACGACACTGCGGATTGCTACGATCTGAAACAGCAAATTGAGGCCCTCATCAGAGAAGGAAAACTGCAGAAGTTCGTCAGTAAGGAAAGGACGGTTGCACATACACGGGAACAGGCCCCTCGACGGGAGAACGACCATCTGAGGCCCCCTGTCGGGGACATAAGGATGATAGTAGGGGGCACGGCAGCAACGGGATCGTCCAAAAAAGCCCGAAAGACCTACCTCAGGATGGTCCAGAATGTACAGTTAACGGGTTCTGTACCCAAGATAGCTCGGAGGGAAAGCCCGATTATTGGATTCTCGGAGGACGATGCAAGACGCAAGACCCCGACTGGTTAGCAAATATGGTCATGGTCAGAAAGAATAACGGAAAGTAGAGGATGTGCATCGACTTCACGGACCTCAACAGGGCGTGCCCAAAAGACAGCTATCCACTCCCTCGGATAGATACACTGGTAGACTCAACGGCCAGGCACGAACTCTTGAGTTTCATGGACGCTTTCTCAGGCTATAACCAGATTAAGATGAAGGAGGAGGATCAGGAGAAAACTTCTTTTGTAACCAGTCAGAGACTTTTCTGCTACAAGGTGATGCCGTTCGGACTCAAGAACGCGGGGGCAACGTACCAAATATTAATGAATAAAATGTTCGTGCACCAGCTTGGAAGGAACGTACAAGTCTATGTCGACGACACGCTGGTGAAGAGTGTGCGCGAGAACGACCACCTGCGCGACCTACAGGAGACATTCAACACCCTTCGGTCGTACAACATGAAGCTGAACCCAAGCAAATGCATGTTCGGGGTGACAGCCGGGAAATTCTTGGGCTTCATGGTGTCCTAAAGAGGTATAGAGGTCAACCCGGAGAAAGTTCGGGCCATATTGGAACTAGAACCCTCGAGGACAGTGAAGGCAGTGCAGAGCTTAAACGGAAAAGTTGCGGCCTTAAACAGATTCGTCTCCAAAGCAACAGATAAGTGTTTGCCTTTCTTCCGAGTACTGAGAAAATCTTTTGAGTGGACGGACGAGTGTCAGAAGGCATTCGAGGACTTGAAGAAGTACCTGTCGTCCCCACCGCTACTCAGCCCGTCCATGCCAGGAGAAGAACTGTATCTCTACATAGCGGTCTCGCAAGCGGCAGTTAGCGCAGCCTTAGTAAGAGACGAGGGAGGCTCGCAACGACCCGTCTATTTCATAAGCAGAGTGTTCCGAGGAGCGGAAGAAAGATACCCCAGGATGGAGAAATTGGCTTTTGTGCTCATAACCGCGGCGCGGAAACTCAAACTATATTTCCAAGCTCATATAATCGTAGTTCTGACGGACCAACCTTTGAAGAGAGCAATGAGCAGCCCAGAGGCGGCAGGGAGAATGGCCTTGTGGGCAATTAAGCTAAGCGAATTTGACGTGCAGTATCGTCCGCGAACCGCAATCAAGGGGCAAATAGTGGCAGATTTCATAGCCGAGTACACTCAGCTAGAAGACAAAGGGGCTGAAGGACAAAAATAGTGGAGCATCCACACGGACGGGTCATCAAATCAACACTCAGGAGGTGCCGGTGTAGTTATACTAACACCACAAGGGGATAAGATCGAATGCATGATAAGACTAGACTTCCCTACAACCAACAACGAGGCGGAATATGAAGCCTTGGTAACTGGTTTGGATCTCGCAAAGGCTGCGGGTCCGGAGAACATGATCATACATTGCGATTCCCAGGTGATAACAAGCCAGGTCAACGGCGATTACGAGTGTAGAAATGAGAGGATGAAGAAGTACCTGGAAGAAGTGAAGAGTCGAACCAGCGGCCTCGAGGTCAAATTCGTTTAAATCCCAAGGGAGGAAAACGAATGCGCCGACCGTCTCGCAAAAGCAGCCTCCGTAGAGTTCATGAATGCTCCTGAACAGGTATTATCTTTTGTCCAAACCTCCTCGCTTATTGATGACGGAAAACAAATACAGGAGATAGATGTTGAAGAGAATTGGACCGCGCCTCTAAAAGCATATCTACAGTCGGGCGCTTTGCCAGACGGGAAGGACGCTGCAAGGAGACTGAAAGTCCGAGCATCGCGATTCGTGTTGATCAGGGACGTCTTGTACAAAAGAGGTTTCTCTCGACCGTACCTGAGGTGTCTGAGCCACAGTGAAGCAGATTATGTGATGAAGGAAGTTCACGAGGGGATTTGCGGAAATCACTCAGGAGCATGGTCTTTGGTACACAAACTGATTCGGGCCGGATATTACTGGCCCACTATGCTCAAGGACGCCCAAGCTTACGTAAAGGCCTACGATAAGTGTCAAAGGTTCAGCAATCTAATCAGGCAACCATCAGAAGAGCTCACACCCATGACGGCTCCTTGGCCGTTCGCACAATGGGGATTAGACATCATGGGTCCCTTCCCAACAGCCTTAAGACAGCTAAAATTTCTAGTAGTCAGTATCGACTACTTCACAAAGTGGGTGGAAGCAGAACCCTTTGCCACTATCATGGAGAAAAGCATCTGTACCTTCGTGTGGAGAAACATCATCTGCAGATACGGGATACCGAGGGTGCTTGTCTCTGACAATGGAAAACAGTTCGACAACAGCGCATTCAGGAATTTTTGCTCAGAGCTAGGCATTAAGAATCACTACTCATCTCCAGCACACCCCCAGGCAAACGGACAGGTAGAAGTCACGAACTGGACATTGCTGAAAATCATCAAAACCCGGCTCGAGGGGGCAAAGGGTATTTGGCCTGACGAACTACCAAGCGTACTGTGGGCGTATCGGACGACCGCAAGGACACCTATAGGAGAGACCCCATTTCGACTTACATACAGAGCTGATGCAGTCATCCCAGCAGAGATTGGCCTTACTAACTATCGCGTACAGAGCTACACGGAAGACAAAAACGAAGAAGCGATGCGCCTCCAGCTAGACTTAATGGACGAGGCCCGGGCAAAGGCAGAACAAAGGTTGGCACGATACCAGAACCTCATGTCAAAGCACTACAACGCTAGGGTAAGGCATAGAGATTTTCAGATCGGAGACCTGGTGCTACGGAAGGTAATGGGCGCAGCTAAAGACCCTACGCAAGGAAAGCTTGGACCAAATTGGGAAGGACCGTATAGAATCACATCATGGCAGAGGAAGGGCACATATCAGCTCGAAACCATGGACGGAAGGAAGCTTCAGCACCCATGGAATGCGGAACACCTCCGGAAATACTACCAGTAGAAACGACATTCAACTTCCCCTTATTGCCCAGTCTATTTATATTTACTAGTCTTTGATTGTTTTTGGCACACTTACTACTAGTCTTTTGATTATTTTTTGGCTTTTTTAACAAGCCTTGCTACAATGACTTTTTCAGTACCTTTTTAAGCCCAAAGGGGCAGGTACTTTCTCTACAGCTTTAAATCTTATGGAGGAATATTCAGGCTATGCTGTGTCAATACCACTACAAGATCGCAGTCCACAAAGTGGACGGACCCCACCAAGGGTTACAAACTTACACAAGTCCACAAAGTGGACGGACCCCACCAAGGGTCAAGACCAATCCACGAAATGGACGGACCCAACCAGGGTTAAACTTATACAAGTCCACAAAGTGGACGGACCCCACCAAAGGTCAAACTTATGCAAGTCCACAAAGTGGACGGACCCCACCAAGGGTCAAGACCAGTCCACGAAATGGACGGACCCAACCAGGGTCAAACTTACACAAGTCCACAAAGTGAACGGACCCGACCAGGGTTGCAAACTTATATAAATCCATGAAGTGGACGGACCCAACCAGGTCACAAAATTATACTAGTCCACAAAATGGACGACCACACCAAGGGTCACGACCCCATTCCACGAAATGAACGGACCCAACCATGGTCGCTAATACAAAATCCACAGTGGACGAACCAACTAGTGTCAAGACCTATCCACAAAGTGGACGGGCACAACCATTGTCAACTTATATAAATCCACGAAGTGGACGGACCCTACAAGGGGTCAAAACCAATCCGCTAAACGGACGGACCTAACCAGGGTCAAGCTTATCCAGAGTAGACTCCAACTAGGGTCAAACTTAATTCAAATGACCGGATCCGATGGAAGGTCTAAATCCTACTCCGTAGGGTTAATAGATTAATCTAAACAATCAAGTTAAACAATCAAAACTAGACAGGCTTCAAAGCTACGTCAAAAAAGATGGATCCTACACTACAATCATCAACAAAATAGTAAAGATGCTTTTAAATAAATAAGTTAAAATGTCAATACAACGAATACAAATGGCCCGGCATACAAAGGGCAAAATCCAACTGTTCTCAAAATACTTGGAAAAAGTAAAATAAATATGACTACACATCAGGAATGACGGGGTCTTTGGCTGCACGGGTTTTTTCTTCCTCAGGCTGGATCTCAGGGACGACGGAGCCCGGCACCTCTTTTGCAAAAAGCTCGTTCGTATCGTCCGACAGGTCAGGATGAACGGACGTAGCCTCCGCAACAGTTATGTTAACGGATGAGAAATCGAGCTTAGGATAAAGAGCCTTGGCCTGACGGAGTGCATCATCGAAACCGTCATTATAACAGACTCCGAGCTCTGAAATGAGGGCGTCGGAGTCACGATATTCCTGGACGGCCTTTTCTCTGGCTTGACGGACATCGTTCTCTTTGTCCTCCAGAGCCTTTTTAAGCTCTTCCGTCATCTTTTGGTACTCATCCCTCGCTCGTTCTGCAAGCTTGAGCTTCTGCTCCGTCACCACCTTCCAATTCCTTAGCTCGAACAGCTCCTCCTCCGCCAGCTTGGCCTTTTCACGGACCCTTTCAAGCGCCATCTCATGGTGAAGAGATCGATCCATCAAACCCTTCGTCATGAGCATAGCCTGACGACGGGATGGAGTTTTAGTTATTGTGAAAAAGAATATGTATATATAATAATAATAACGACGGGCTCTTACTTGGGCAATGCTGAAGAGGCTCGTCTCCCCCATGGCCTCCGTCGAGTGGTTTCCAAGGTCCTCATAGTCTTCGCTGCCGATAATAGAAGAAAGCTTCCCCAAAGCATACTTTGGGTCTTCACGGAGTAGGACGGACGACTTCTTCTGACTACCCGGAGGAGGAACCATCAGACCTTTGCCACCCCCAGGTTTGGCCGGGGTCACCGTCTTCTTACCCTCCGCCATTAGACCAATGACGGGCTCCGTCGAAACCTTTTGTTTCTTAGGTGCACGGTCTCCCTTAAGCATTGGTCTCTTCGCCGAGGGCCTACTCGAACCCATCCCCATAGCACCTTCGTCCGTCTCCTTATTCTTCGCGGCCTTATTTCTGATGGCTGCCCTTCTCTTCGCGTCTTCCATCTCTGAAAAATAAGAATAGACGAGTAAACTCGTAGGAAGTGATCAAGTTAGATGTAGAGGGTGACGGACTTACGTTGACAGGTGCACTCCTCGTATTTGATAGCCGCTGGAGTGGGTTCAGGTCCGTCGCAATACCAATGGACGGTATTAAGGTTTACCAACTTCGCCCACGTCCGTTCCTTTGGCTTAGTCTTTGAAAAAATTCTTTCCAAAAAGTTGTACTCCTCGATATTAACTTGCGGACGCCGTCGCATTGTAAAAATAAAAGGGAAAAAGTAATCAGGACGGTCGTTAAAATGTTAAAGAAAAATCACATTCATAACACGACGAAGGAAAATATACCAGACGGGTCCAAGATTCCCCATATTTTATCAACCGGCATGAAGTCCGTCTCCCTCGGGTGACACATCCAGCCGTCACCTTCTAGGAAAAAGTAACGGCTCTTCCAGTCACGGTTGGAGTCAGGGGTTTCATAAATGACCTTCAGGACGGACTTCCTAGGGACAAAGCTATACATTCCCCTTGACTTGTCAATCTCATCTGGACGGTAGCAATGGAGGAATTCCCGTACGGTCAACGATCTGGAACCATCAGACATGGCTCCGTATAGGACCTCCATTGCTATGAAAACCCTCCAGGCGTTCGGGGATATCTGGCTGACGAACAAACCCAAGTGCTGGAGGAGTTCTCGCTTGAGTGTGTTCAAGGGGAACCTAAGGCCAGCCTTGAGTGCTTGTTCATACACCCCTAGGTCGTCCACTCCATCGTAATAGCATTTTTCTGCCTTGAAGGGTAGATGGATAGGGATGTGGTCGGGTATTTGGTAGATTGCTCTAAGTGTTTTGAAATGCACCTCCTTAATAGTGGACCTGAAGTTATTTACCGTCCACTCAGGTAACATGACGAACTCCCTAAGTCCGTCAGCACTAACTACTGACTTAATTCCTTGATCACCGTCGTCAGAACCTTCCCCTGGTTCGGCCAACTCCATATCCTCATTTTTTGAGGACGGTGAAGTGGCAGACGGACTCCTCTCGCTTAGTTCGTCTAGATCTTTATAACCCGACGGGTACAATTCCTCGTAACCCGCCCCGTCGCGGACGAACGACTGGTTACTCGACGCACTAGACATTGCCTACACGTAGCGACAAAACCTAAGACTGACGGGTCTAAAATAAAAAAGGGGGAGACGGATGCAAGAAATTTAAAGTTTTTACCATGTTAAGTATAAAAACTGAAAGTATATTAAAGTGAACGGATGGAATCACTTACCGAGGAAAAGAGTGAGCGGATGAAAGTTGTTGCTAAAAGATGTGAACGGATAAAGCTCTGACAGGTGACGGACTCGCTCTGACAATGTAGTTTCAACGTAAAGTAAAGGAAATGAAGGGGAGGGTGCTGGTTTTTATAGATGGAGTGCACGGAAGACGAAGCGGCACTTCGATCTGAGGTACGAGCCATTCGACGAGTGACACGTGTCGTTGCCTTTAATGCCTCTGCAGCTTGTCAGACCTCTATAGACCTGACGGCGTCATGCTCCATAAACCACCCTCCAAAGGTTCTCGTCACCATCAGCTATAAAGTTCTGACTGTCACTACATTGATTATGTCACCGACCACTCAGTATTCACGGTCGCCATCCTAGCTCAACTTTGTCACCGTTCGTGTATGTCTATCCGTCGCCCCATGAACATAGAACCGTCAGGACTATGTTGACCGTCACCCCAATTGACCCCTTGCACAAAAGCGATGGATCAAATGGGGTGAAGGGCGCAGCTGAAGAGGATAAAAATAGGAAATGAGGCCTGACGGGCTTAACGAGTCCATGTCCATGGGCCAAAAGAAAGTCGAGCCCATCCCTTGCGGAATCCCTGATGAAATAAGGGCCCAATATGAATAGGGCAAAGTATTGGAAAAATATTGGGGGAACACCTTAAAGACCGCGGACTCTTCACGATGAATAACTTGTCCACCACGTTTCGGATTCCTAAAGGGAGAGGTCTACAAGGAAAAGACTTGGTTACAAGGAAAGGAGGCAAAACCTCACTACTATAAAAGCCCCAATACCCCCTCACATCAAGGTACGCATAATTTACCCCTCTCTAGCACTCTAGAGTTGTGAGAATATTTTTAACTTAACCTTCGGAGGGTATTTGGCCGGCTCCACACCGGTGTCTTCTGCAAGGTATTCTTGTTTTCTTCTTTTATGTAGGTGACTTTTGAGCGCAAGGATCGTGCTTCTCACTGGTGAGATTTACGGCCTCATCAATATATATTTTGGTTCCTTGCAATTAGAGAACTTTTTTTTTTTTGGGGGTCCAAGACTTTTGATAAAGTGAAATAAACATTCTGTGATTCTGAGAAAAGCCGAAAGTTTTTATATTTTTCCTGTGCCATTGCCAAACATGCCTCAGCGATATTTCTTTTAGATAAAGATAAAGTTCAATTAATTCAGCAAAAAAAAGATAAAAAGAAAAAAAAGAAAAAGAAGAAGATAAAGTTCAATTGACACTTCATGGTCCTGAAGCGTAGAATATGAGAAGTATTAAATAATAAAGAAAAATAATATGTCCACAATATTTTCATAATAAATTTTAAGTGGCAGATTGTTACTAGTTGTTATTGTTGGAGTAAAAAAGTAATTTTAGTATTAGATTCAAATTTGAATCAATAACAACTAACCACCTATGATTTGTCGTAAAAATGTTGTGAAAATGTTGTGGACATAGGCAAAAAATAAATGAAAAGCGCCTTAAATATCTAATTTATTACGATATATTAGTTACTAAGCAAAAAGTCATATAATATTATAAAGAGAAATGATATGTTTACAATATTTTCACAATATTTTTACAACAAATTCTAAGTGGCAGATGATACTAGTTCTTATTGTTGGGGTTAAAAAGTAATTTTAGTGTTAAGTTTAAAAGAGTAATTATTAATAATTGTGGTGTCATAACTAAAGGGGAAAAAAGTAGGCAATGCTGCTCCTATCAAAAAGAAAAAAAAAGGGGGCAATGCTGTACACTTGTTTGTGTAATGTTAAATTCTAATATGTCCGTTTGGAAGTAATTTATTTAAATTTTTGTTAAAAATTATTTTAGTAAAAGTGTGTTAAAATATAATTATACTTCGATAAAATGAGAAAAATAAAATTTTAAGAAGTTATAAAAGTTAAAAACTAAAAACTGCGTTATTTCTTTTAATCACTTTGTTTTCCTTGATTGATTAGTTGAAACTTGAAAGCTCCCAATTTTGCTCTTAAAATTTTTCTTTATTTGTTTCTTTGAGCCCTAAGAAAATAACTGTGTTTTTTTTTAGCTAAATTTTTTTTGGGATAAGTATAAGATGAAGGAGTCAAATCCTTAAAATTCAACTGATATTTCATGAATTTTAATGATAATATCAATGATTCAAATCGGTCCATTGCAACTATTAATGTATTAAATACTCCCTCCGTCCCACTTTTTTTGTCCTCTATTCCATTTTGAGATGTCCCAAAATATTGTCCTATTTCTAAAAATAAAAGTCATTAATTTACTAATGTTCCTATTATACCCCTATTAATTTACAAATTCAATTTTTTGATAAATTTTTTTAAGGGTAGGTTTGGAAATTTATACATTTTTAAAAGGTAGACAAAATAATAAATGATGTTCCCTTAAAAATTTTGACTTTTCAAACAGGACAAAAAAAATGGGACGGAGGGAGTAATAATAATACTAATAAGATGAAGACGTGCATGAAAAAAAAATGGTACGGGTCATTAAATAATAAAAAGTTGAAAAGACTATAGATTAATTAAGATGGTTGAACTTGCATCATTGGTCCACGAATTATGACTTCCATAAATGACAATGAATAACTATAAACAAAGAGGATGGTATACAATACACTCATTTACTTTATTATTATCCAAAAGATTGAGTAAAGTTTTGGGGAGGAGGTAGTTGAACACCACAAATTAAGCAGAAAAATTTAATTAAGACACACCAAACCAAAACTAAAATGGAACGCGGCTGCTTTTGTCGTAATTTGATAATTTCAACTTATTATTATTAGTACCATTTCATAGTTATCCTTATCCACTTCTATTTAATGGTTGGGGAATTTTAATTTAATTAGCGAGGCATTGAGTCCTTGATCCTTGGGAGTGTTAAATAAACAGGCATTACTAAAAATAGAAATATAGAATCTAGACGGATCTATTATATAAATATAAATATACTCGTTTTTCCTTCTAAGATGCCTTAATATTGTAAATTGAGTAATGCAATAAACTATATATATATATATATATATATATATATATATATATATATATATATATATATATATATATATATATATATTATACACACACAAAGTGGTCTATTGCCCCCAGTGAAGAGGCGTGGAAATGGGCTTGAGGTTCGCCTGTGTACTTCACTTTCTTCAATTTGGTGCGTCATTCGTGCTGCCTACCATTTTAAAGAAGAGGAAAATGTTAGAATCACAATGATTTAGGCAACTTTTGTCCCAATTTGCTATATGAAGAATTGTGAGTAGTAGAGATATAGATCCACATAAATCCAAATGGTGAGTTATATAAATTGTTGTGATCCTAGCATTTTTACCTTTAAAAATGGTCTTAGAGTTGAGGAACATGGTTTTATTTATTTATTTTTATAATGAATAGAGTTGGCAAATATGATTTATTAGATCATGATGATCTAATATAAGGAGTGTGGCTTTTTGAGCTCTTGTTATGGGATGTGCTGCCTACCATTAAAAAAAAGAGGAAAATGTTAGAATCACAATAATTTACACAACTTTTATCACAATTTGTTATATGAAGAATTGTGAGCAGTTGAGATATAGACCCACATAAATCCAAATGGTGAGTAGTATAAATTGTTGTGATCCTAATATTTTTACCTTTAAAAATGGTCTTAGAGTTGAGGAACATGGTTTTTATTTATTTATTTATTTATCTATTCTTATAATGATTAGAGTTGGCAAATATGATTTATTAGATCATGATGATTTAATATAAGGAGTGTGCCTTTTTGAACTCTTGTTATGGGATGTCTAAGGGCAAGAGCAATGGTTAAAATAGAATTTTGAATGCAGTTAAATCACTCTTTTTTTTTGGGCAATTAACTCATAAGTCCAATTTTAATGGACAAAATTTAGTTACAAAATTTGTTCTAACTTTACTCAATATCTTTTTATTAAAAGTGAATATTGACAAATCCACCATTGGATATCTTTTTCTAATATCTTCTATACTTGTAAAACTTTTAGAAAATTAAAGATCAATAGCTATGTCATCAATAGATTATTTAAATTGCAAGTTTTTATAATTTAAAATTATGCATAAAATATAAGTTTATAGATATGTGGGAGGCGAAAACTTGAGCCTTTGCGTTAGGCTTGAACCCCACTCTTTAATAATAATGCGTCCGAGGAGAAGAAAGCATGGAAAAAGGCCCTGTAATAGATAATAGAGCAGATAAACATCCAAGGGTGTTGGTCCGAGAGGGTCATCCTCCTCGGATCTGACATATATCAATAGAGTGAACTTCGTCTTGCTCTAAACAACCTTCCAGGAAGCTCCAGCGACGAAGATAGACTTCAAATGTACAGGGAAGGGATAAGAACACAGAAATATCTAAGGAAAAAGTTGCTACCACCGCATTAAATGCAATACAGCAGCTTTCCTGGCCACATTAATGTGGAGAAGACCTCTAAACAGTGTTTACAACCACTTTTACTCCCAGAAAATCAAAAAGCAGTGGGAAAGGGGAGAAAAACTTGAGTACGAGGTTAGAAAGTAAACAAGTGGATGGTAGGATTGAATGGAGGATGACTATATAATAGAGTAAAGCCTCTAGAAAAAAGAGATCGAGAGATATGAAGGAAAAACATTGAAGAAGATACACTGTAGTATTAAGAAGAACACCAAAGGAAACAACCAATTTGTCTAAGAACTTCCTCCTCGGACATCATCTGAAATAGCCAACTCATCCTAAAAATTGTTCCTCGAACTTGATTTCAGCATTTGATTGTGTTTTATCCTCCTCGGATAGACTCATAACACCTATTAACTATTATAAAACCCATCACCAGCCTAATTCTTTCACCCACTCTCATAAATTTATTGTATTGGGCTCATTGGGCCCATATCCTATTCCATCTGGGTTTGGGCTACAGTTTGTGACCCTACAAGATCATATAGTAAATAATATTTGATTGATACAAAATTTTACATATGTATTAAAAAGTAAAGAACATGCAATTCAACGATTAGATTTTCAAAACATATAATAATGTTTATTTATTAAGTAAGATTGTAGTTTAATGTTACAACCAATTTTATAACTAAATTTTATCATTTTTTAAATTAATTTTTGTTACTTTCCAATACAAATGAGATTCGTTTTATTCTTTTGAACAATAACACCCATTAACATATTTTAAAATGTTGAGACTTTTGTTAATAGATACCTTGAACAAAAGAGTAATAGTTAATTAAAATATAACGTTTTAATTTGAAGTGACTTGATCGCCATAAAAAGCAGCTCGATTGCATTGGATTTCCTTTTGGAAAAAAAAAAAAAAAAAAAAATTAGAGAAGCCCTTTGAAATTTCAACACAAGCTGTGTCTGTCATTTTGACTAAGTAGCGGAGAAGAGGGTGATAAGGATTAGGGATAACCGGCTTTTATAAGTCAAAGGATTGTTCTCTGTTTTTAAGTTGTTTTCAATGTGTTGTGTTAAAGAAAAAGGGAAAAAAAAGAAAAAAAAAAACGATCAGTATATCATATTCAAACCACGAGATTCTCTTCAAAAGCTAATCCCAAATCCTAATTTCCTACTTGTGAAGAGGATGGGATACCCAAATTTTCTAAGTCAAAGGGCTACAAATTTTGGCATTTTTCCCTGCTGGATTGTATTACTTACTATTCAGAGAAAATGAACATGAGGCCAAAATTGTCTTGAAAATCCAATCCTATACGACGTGATCAGCAGGTTTAAGACAATCTCTTAATTTGAACACAATCGATTACATTAAGCAAAAAAAAATTTCTCTCTTTTGGTGTGTGATCTTATAGAATCATGCTTAATTATTCAATCGTTTATGTACTTAAATAAATATGTTTTGCTTTAAGCGGAGTTTTAGGAGATTCCCATCTCAAACTTCACTCCCTTAGAATGAGACAAAAGTATTGCTTTTGACCATATGATATGACAATCTGTGAATAGCTTAATATATGATTATTATTTTTTGGTTAACTGGATGTTTAGGATTCATGGAGTAGCCAATTAATCCCCATATGTGTTTAATCATTCTTTCTATACATAATGGATAATTATAAGGAGGAATTTAGCAACCCCAAAATATTGATTAGGAGACTTGAATCTAGAAAATCAGAGATCACATCAGGTTTAGAAATCACTATACTCTTGGAATTAATG
This sequence comes from Quercus agrifolia, assembly GCA_029955455.1. Taxonomy (NCBI): domain Eukaryota; kingdom Viridiplantae; phylum Streptophyta; class Magnoliopsida; order Fagales; family Fagaceae; genus Quercus; species Quercus agrifolia. Next base: position 89,248,887 of record JARQAD010000001.1, on the reverse strand, counting down.
ATTAAGTATAATTCTTATATTCTTATAAGTTTAATGATTAAGTATAATTAATTATATGAAGGGAGTCTTTTTCTGTTTAGCAATATTGCTAGTTGAAAATTTTTAGAATTTTCCAAACAAAAGACAAGTAGCAACATACTTTTTGGGTACTTAAAATTTTTTTTTTCTACCAGTTAATAGACTAATGTTTTTAGTTATCAAATAGAAAATAAAACGACCCCCTTTTAAAATGATTCTATCCACACATATTTTGTTCCTAGTACAAAATCCCCAAAAACAGAAAATGAAAAACAAAAAAAAATGTGCGGTTGTAAATTAATTAGTCCATTAGAAGCTTACGACACCACTAAATAATATGTTACAATCAATAATTAAAAGAGGTCAAAAAATTGTGGGACTAGTTTTTCTTTTTTTTGGTTGCTTGTTTCACTTCATGTGCAATGTCAAAGATAAGAGGCTAATAGTAATAGGTTGATTTCCAACTTTATCAAATAAACTAGATAAGCCACATCAAATCCAATGAAAACTCTAATTTTGGGGCAAAGTCATTTTCATCTAAGCCCAAAAATAGGACGTAACAAAAGAGTCGCAAATCTTTATCTTCTTTAGTGGATTATTCTTCCTCCTAGTCGCAAATCTTTATCTTCTTTAGTGGATTATTTTTCTTCCTAGTGATGATGAGGGTGGGGATTTGCAGCTTTTGCTTGTGAGCTAAGGTCATTTTCGCAATAGATAAACAAATTGCTTTCCCCGCATGAAAAAAAAAAGCACTAAAAACCTTATGTTAAATAGGAGTAAAATTGTCCATAAGTGAGATTCATAATGTGCATGATTTTCCATGCAAGTGTGAATCCAAAATAGGAAAATTTTCTTGTTTTTCAAAGATTTATCTATAATGTCAAATATAGTTTAGGGTTTCTGACAATCCGATAATGGCAGTAAAGCAAGTGGACAAGTTGTGCTTGTGCACTCATTTTCTATGTCTAAAGAACATTTAACACGTGGAAATCATTTCTTTTAGGAAGAAATTTGGGCCCAAACAATGGAACAACAAAGTATTAAAGTTTGTAGCTTAATTTAGCCAAAAATTTAAAAAAAAAACTTACAATTGTTTAATTTTTTTTTTTTGACTACTTTGTAGTTTAATATTACAAGAAATCCAATTTCGCTTATCTCATTGAAAATTTAGGAGGTCTAGTAGTAAAGGGTCACAATAATGAACATTGACACTAATATTTTTGCTGAATTATATTAAAACATAGAAAACCCAAGATGGAGTATATAGATGTGATGGACTACCTGGCTTTTCAAACAAAAGATTTCGACGTTTGTTACTCTTATTTCATTGGTTGAATTGGATAAAAATATAGTAGTTGTTTAATTGTACACTTTAAAATAATAATAATAATAATAATAACAAGCCGTCTTTAAAAAGTTGTAGCTTAATTTAAAAAACGAAAGACTTAAGCGGGTGAACATCTTGAATGTTTGGGTGGCAAAAATGCCCATTAGAGTTGCAAAATCTTCCTTATACTCTTTATGATATTTCTATATTCACTAAATTGACCCGACTAATTTTTGTTAGTCTTTATGCACAAAATAAAAATATGACAACCATGTGACCAATGGCATAAATCAATTGTTGGGTTTTTTTTAACGTGCTTGTGTGATAGTTATATAATTTTTCTGTTCATAAAAACTAGTAAAAATTAGTCCCAAGAGCTAATTTGATGGATGCAAAAGCCTTGAGCAGTCATAAGAAAGAAAGAAAAAAAAAAAAAAATCTAAAAAAGTGTTTTTGCAACTGAACAAATCTTAAGAGGTATTTTTGCATTTTGACCTTAAAAAAAAAAAAAAAAAAATCCAAGAACTATGGATCTAGAGTCTAGGCCGGTGGTACAGATTTTGGTGTCTCTCAAAAGGACAGAGACACAAAAAGTTGTCATTTTGGGTGTCTCTCAGCCCACAAAGCCCCATTTTCCTGCATGGGCAGCCTTTGGAAAGTCCTCAATTTACCATATTTTTACTATGTTTTCGAATACTTGAAACATTCTCTTTTTACCACACACAGCCTTTTTTATATTTATTTATTACAGTTCAAATATCCTTTTGAAGTATACAATATACATACTTTCTATCGCATTCTTTTCTCTGAATTGTCACGTGAGCACATTACTGAACTATGTTCCCACTACTATTCCTTTTCCCTTTAAAATGGGTTAAAAAAAAGTGACCTCCCATCCAATTATTTTCACACACATTTCAGTCTTTGTCCAGACACGTCGGCAAGACTTTATCGACCTTGTTCTTCTCTGATCAGTTGCGAATATCATTGTTTTGTTTCCTTCTCTAGACTCTATCTCTTTATCCCAGTATCTCTTGCCTATTTCTGTACGTTTTTTTCTTTAATCCATAGGTTTCAGGGACCAGAAGAATGCGTTTAGATACCTCTTAAAACTGAAAACTAAAAATATTGTAGTAAAATAATTTTTAAATGTATGAATAATACCATATGACTAATTTTTAATGAAAATTTTGTTGAAAAAAGAGGTTTGTAGGTTCCGTAAACAGTACACTGGATCCACTAGAACTCAGTTAACGCTATTCTAAAAAAAACAAAAAAAAACGTAAAACGCAAACATTGAACATCAGACTTAGGGTGTGTTTGGATACCGTTTATTTTACTGAAAACTGAAAACACTGTAGTAAAGTAATTTTTAAATACGTGAATAGTACAATGAAACCTATTTTTAATGAAAATTTTGTTAAAAAAAGAGGTTTGTGATTCTTGTAAACAGTGTACAAGACCTACTAAAAAAGCCACTACAACCACAAAAACATGCTTCTAAAAAAAAATACAGACGCATTTCATCAATATCCAAATGGGTACTTAATCTTTGTCCATGTGCAGAGCTGACCTATAGTCCATGTGCAAGTTTAAGCTTTGCTGGTCTTTTTGTTTATTTATTATGAGTTCTAAAAGGGGAAAAGTGCAGGTATACGTGGATGCTCTCAGGACCATCTTCAATTTTATATCAATAACACCTTTTCTCCCTGATTGGTGGACAGCATAAATTACGTTTTAACGATTCTAGTTTCAGCACAGAACCACCTCGTCATCACTTGAAACAATTATTCTTTAGTTTCACGAAAAAGAACAAAGAAAAAATGGTGTCAATTATTGAACTTTACTCAATGTTTTTACAAATTTAAACTGGAGATAGATTTGATTAAAAAAAATGTTTAAGAAGTGAAAATTGATGTTGACCAAAAAGGGGGAAAAACAAATTATTAGAAACGCAAAAAACTTTGATATGATAACAAGTTTGAAGTACATGTGAATGTGTGCGCATTGTCATATTCGTACCTTAAACATTTTGATTGTAGGTTTTGATATTTTCTGTCCTTCAAAGAATACAATTGGAGTCTTTATAAATGGTCATTGTTACAAATAGTTTGGTTGAGAGTAGTTGCAATTCATAAGGTAATGGATTTTGGTGTAATGAGGTTTTGAAATTGTGAGTTTGTCTATTGCGTGAGTGAGTGAGTGACAGTTATTTGGTGTAATGAGGTTTTGAAATTTTGAGTTTGTGTGTGTAAGATTTGTAAGTTAGCTTGTGTTCGTGAGAGTTTGAGGTTGGTTTGTGAGATTTGATTGAGAGTAGTTTTAATCCATACGGTAATGGATTTTGGTAGGTGTCACCCATGAATGTGAGTTTAGAGTTGATCAAATCATGTTAAATATTGTTGTCTTGTGTGGATTTATTTTTCTTATTTGTGTGAATGCACTTGCACTAGCCTAGCCCCAAATCACAATATTGAATTTCAAAATGTTTGTACTTCAAGCTCAACAAATTCATGAGAACTCTTCTTATGAGTTGTGTCAAACAAGATGTCAAGAACATAAAATAAATTTGAAGGCTAATTAATGGAGAAATAAGACTTAGAATAAATGCGGTTCTCTCTTTAAAGATAGTCTGCACTCTGCAGGATGGAGTGGACTCCATGTTTGCAATTAATACCTTCTCATACCAGTAACATCATGCAGACCAATATGAAACAATTGGAGAAAGAAAGTATTCTCTGTCTCTCAATGGTCCACATAAAAAACTGATATAACAGTTTACTCTCTCATTACTTCTTAATCCAGGAAAGGTGTTGTGCTCGAAACAGGATCATTTGAAATTGATAATACATAAAATATTTTTTTACTAAGATAATATACATAAATATTGGACAATATGACTTACTGGAGTGGATAATTATACATAATTCAGTCAATTACATACAGCATTCAATCCCATCTTTTTTCATCAATTGCCCCGAACTTTAAGAAGTCAAGAAAATCAAATACCTCCTAATTTCTAACATGCTACTTAACATGTTATAAATATGAAAAAAAAAATTAAAAAAAAGGAAAATTCTTTCAATACAATGATACAGGTGGCAGCCAAATTGAGAATGCTACCTTCATAAACTACGCCTTTGTTTTCGGAAATGTCTGAGGATGAAACTGTCCGCATATAAAGGATAGTTCTTCCTGATCAGACCCTTTATGCACTTCCAATATGAAAAGTCAACCAACTGTCCATCCTTTCGAACTATGAACAAACAACGTGACCTTTCAAACTCAGGATGATAACCAATCTGTCAATCCAAAAAGAGATATATGCATCATTTCCAGATCAACTGCAAAATAAACATTATTTTTTTTTTTGGATAGGTAATCAGAAATCTTATATTAAAGAGGAAAAAAATAAATGTGAAGTACAAGATGTTCATGATGATGAACAAAGAGAGATAATAGAACACTCAACACAATAGCAAGAGAGGAGTCAGGAAACTAAGCTAAGGGAAGGCATAAACTCAGAGAGAGAAGAACACTCAGTAAACCCCAACAATGAGACCACTCCAATAGACTGCGTTGGCATAAAATTTTTAACTCCTCCAACATCTTCTCTTTATCTTCAAAAGATCGACGATTTCACCCCAACCACATAATCCACATTAAGCACCCTAGAACCAAATTCCAAATTTCCGAATTATGTTTCCCAAGCCATTGATGCCAACTAGATAACAAATCCGCCAACGATCCCGGCATAACCCAATGAATACCAAAAGCCTAAAGCATGAAAGCCCACAGGGAATGAGTAACAGGACAATGAAGAAGAAGGTGGTCTATCGATACCCCATCGCAACAACACATATAACACCAATTAGCCAAAGGGTGACCCTTAAGCATTAGATTATCCAAAGTGAGGATCTGACCATGTGTAGCTGTCCACAAAAAGAACGCCACACGCTTAGGAATTTTTGGTTTCCAAACACCCTTCCAAGGAAATAAAGAATTCGAGGCACCCCAAATCGCATGGTAGTAAGACCGGGTGTCAAACTTACCATCCCCTTTTAGCCGCCAGCAAAGAGTATTTCTTCTATCACCCTGAGGAATACGAGGTTGGATAAGCTGAAATAGAAAATAAAATGCAGCCAACTCCCAATCTTCAAACGCTCTATAAAACCTTAAATTCCACACTCTAACGGTAAACCCATCTAGAGCCCTCAAAACCTCAGAGATGCAAGCATCCTTGACCGTTGAACACACATAGAGCTCAGGATAGCGATCTTTTAAAGTATTCTAACCAATCCACCTATCAGGCCAAAAGCAGATACGAGTTCCTTCACCCACTACAAAGGACAAATGCATAGAAAAGCTCTCCCACCCTTCATCAATGCTTCTCCAAAGGCCACACCCATGAGACCTACTGTAGACTTTAGTGCACCACCCCCTTTGACCCTTACCATATTTTGTGGAGATAACTCTCCACCAGAGATGGGTAACTTCATGACTAAATCTCCACAGCCAATTCCCTAATAGAGCTTGATTAAAAGACACCACACTTCTTATCCCCAAACTACCCCTCTCAACGGGAGAACACACCTTATCCCAAGCCACCAACGGATACTTGAAACTCCCTTCAGAAGACTCCTATAGAAAATTCCTCTGAATACTTTCCAATCTAGCTCCACAGCTTTAGAAATAGTAAAAAGAGATAAAAAGTACGTAGGGAGACTTGAGAGAGTACTCTTTAGTAGCATGAGTCTACTACCCTTCGATAAATAGAGACGCTTTCACCCAGATAGCTTCTTCTCCAAAATAGGATTCCAAATCGCAGTTGTCTTAAAAGAAGTTCCTAATGGCATCCCCAAATATTTCATAGGCAACTTGCCCACTCTACATTGAAGAATATTAGCCCGAGCATCTATATTATTCACCTCCCCAATGGGAACGATCTCACTTTTCCCGACATTGACCTTCAACCCCGTAAAATCCTGAAAACAAGACAACACCAACCTTATGGACAACAACTGTTCCCTAGAGGCATCACAAAATAAGATAGTGTCATCAGCAAATAACAGATGAGAAATACGCACACCAATAGCGTTCACATCTCCCACATGAAATCCCCGAATAAGGTTACACTCCTCTATCTTCTTCAAGAGTCTACTTAGAACCTCCATTATCAAGAGAAACAATAGCGAGGATAGTGGATCCCCTTGTCTCAATCCACGCCAGCTTCCAAAAAAACCTTTAGGGGATTCGTTTACTAGGACAGAAAAACGGACAGATGTAACACAAGCCTTAATTCACCCCCTCCATTTCAACCCAAAACCCATCCGGTCCAACAAATAAAACAAGGCCTCCCAGTTCACATGGTCATAAGCTTTTTCAATATCAAGCTTGCATACCACCCCCGCACTTCTACTCTTTAACTTGCTATCCAGGCATTCATTTGCAATAAGCACTAAATCCAGAATCTGCCTTCCGCCAACAAACGCATTTTGAGTCTCAGATATGAGCTTATCCAAAACCACCCTCAACCTATTAGCCAACACCTTAGATAGCAGCTTGTACATGCTACTCACCAAACTGATGGGATGAAAATCCTTGATGTTAACGGCATTACACTTCTTAGGAATTAAAGTGAGAAACGAAGCATTCGTAGACTGTTCAAACCTAGAGTGTTGGTGAAAATAAACGAAAAAAATCCATGACATCCTTTTCCACCACACTCTAACATTTGTGGAAAAAAGCCATGGTGAAACCATCAGGACCAGGGGCTTTATCCCCCTCCATCTCCCTTAATACCTGGGTGACTTCCTCCTTCATGAACTCCTTCTCTAATGATGACCGCTCACCCTCTTCAATACAAGCAAAATCTATCCCATCCATAGTGGGACGCCCCACCTCGGTTTCCTTAAACAGTCCTTGATAGAAAAAAACTAACTGAGAGCGAACATCAGGCTCATCCTCATAAAGAACACCATCCACCTCAATCCTTTTAATTTGACTAGCATTTCTATGTGAGTTTGCTAATCTATGAAAGAACCGTGTATTATTATCACCCTCCTTCACATACAAGGCCTGAGACTTTTGCCTCCAGGAAATCTCCTCAAGAGAAGCCAACTGTTCTATGTCTCCTTTGATTTGAAGGTGACGAATCTGATCCTCATCTGAAAGACCCACCAACTCCTCTCTCGCATCTAAATCCATAAGCTCAGTCAGCAAGTTCTTCTTTTTGAAAGCCAAATCACTAAACTCCTTCATGTTCCATTTTTTTAAATTTGCTTTCAAAGCCTTCAATTTTTGTGCCAAAATGAAGCTTGGAAAGCCCGCGAAACTGTACCCATCCCACCAATGCTTTACTCTATCAACAAAACCCTCTACTTTCAACCACATATTTTCAAATTTAAAGGCACTTTGACCATGCCGAACAACACCAGCTTCCAACAATAGAGGGCATTGGTTAGAGAGAACGCAGGGAACCACCCATTGGGATACATTGACGAAGTGCTCCTCCCAATCAAGAGAAACCAAAGCCCTATCAATTCTTGACATAGAGGGGAGACCAGAATCTCTAACCCAAGTGAAGGAGGTCCCCTCTAAAGGTAAATCAACTAAAGAATTATTCTCAATAAAATCTGAGAATGCGAACATAGCAGGGCTAAAAGACTCACAGCCAAGCATTTCACTAGGGTACCTGATAATATTGAAATCACTTATAAGACACCAAGCCATGGGCCACTTGGCACGCACCTGGGATAACTCCTCCCATAAAGTAGATCGCTAACCATTGTTATTAGGGCCATACACACCTGTACAAGCCCAAAAAAAGTCATCCACCACTCCTCTCAATAATACACTGACATAAAATTGTCCAACAATAACATCCAACTTCTCAAAGACCCTCTTATCCCAAATCAGCAAGACCCCTCCCGAAGTCAGCATAGCAACCAAATCAGCCCGATCAATAAAAGGACTACCCCATAAACTCCGAACAAAAGCAACATTGCAAGAAGATACTTTCGATTCTTGAAAACAAACAATATCACACTTCCACTCTTTTAGCAGATTCTTACAAACCACTCTCTTCCGGGGATTGTTAAGCCCCCTTACATTCCAAGAAAGTAGTCGTAGAGTCATTTAAGACTATCAGCACCCCCCTTCCTACTCCTAGCAGAGACACTATCGTAATTAACATAAGAAATAAGCCCCTTGTTATCCATTTCCTTGAATCAATACTACAAATCACCTACAGATGTGCCTCCATGCTCAAAATATTAAAACTGAGTAATGCTATGTTTTGTTTCTATGAATTTTTCTTTCTGAGTTCCTGAGGGTTTTACTTGCAATAAGACTGTGTGTCTACTTTAAAAATGCTAGCAAATTATTTCTTGTGCTTTCTTTGAAGAATTTTGTGGGTTTCTTGTTCAAAGCATTTGATTCAATATGGGAGGCTCTGTTTTTTTCTTCGTTGAATCAAAATCATTTGAGTTTTCAGTTGAGGAAGGTGGTATGTTTTACCAGCTGCGTATTTACGAGAGAGGCAGAGATTCTCTAAAATCAATTTTTATGGGAAAAGGAAGTGCAAAGAGACTGCTGTTCAATGTGGAAGAACTGATCTCTGGGCAGTCTAGTGTGTCAATTTGCAAAATCTTTCCGTGAGGGGGACAAATACTTTATTCTTCAGTTGGGTTCCAACTCTCATGAAGCTTTCTTATTAATTTTGGAGCTCACTCATGGTCATTGTAAGGGTTCTATAGTGGTACCAGAAGGGAAGACGGGGAGTGGTTGGAGAGGTTTTGGGTTACACTTGAGAAAGGTGTTAGCCCCAGAGTCTCTATCTCCCAAGCAAGCAATCACAGTTATTCCTTTTAGAGATGCCTTAAAATCCTTTGCATTGGTGGTGGCGGGGAAACGGAATAACAACAGTGCCGGAGGTGATGAAGGTAAGAATAAAACTGTAATGATTCAAAATACAAATCTTGAGCAACCTAGGGTGAAGAGTCAGTCAGTCTCCAGTCGTAATAATTGTGAGGAAAGTATCCTAGGACAGAGGGAGCTTCCTGGGGTGAAGATTTTGTCAGAATCCAGCCGTAATAACCATGTTACCTGCAAGGAAAGTACTCTGGGACAGAGAGAGCAACTTGGGGCGAAGATTTTGTCAACAATAGATGGGATTGAAAATAAAGGCATTAAAGCTGAGTTGACTTTGGATCTATTTTTGCGTATGGAGTGTGGGATAGATGGGAGTTGGGCTATAGTGTGGTTTGAGGTTAAGGAAGTGGGCCCAAAAGTGGTGCAACCTAAAAAGCCCACTATTCAAAATTTTCATAACATTAGTACCTCCAGCCCATTTAATAACGCCAAGCCCAAACCTGTTTGGAGGCCATGCCAAAGCCAATCTTTGGCAAACCCAGTCCACAGGCAACGAGGTAATTTTGAACTCGTAGCCTTGGGTGTGAGTGAGTCTCGAGCTCTGCCTCCGGTTGAGAGACAAGTAGATGTGAGCTCGAGTGTCGATGGGTTGACACCGATGAGAGTGTTGGATGTTTTGGCAACCGGAAAAGAATCAGCGTCAAGGTGTAGCTCTATTTTAGTCAATCCCAACTTCGGCAAGGCTGTCTTCTTTGGGTTCACGGGCTCTGGTGCTGAGGAAACTCAAGGATTAGGTAGGTGGGACGCTGGGTTCACAGATGATATGGTGATTAGCTTCGCAGTGGCAGGGATTGAGCCTCCGATTCTGAAAGAGGGGTCGCCGATCCTTTGTCAGCAACCACGGGTGGTTCACAATAGATTTTCCCCTCTCTCAGTCTTGGGTAATGGTTTGGAAGCTGAGGTTGGGGAAGGAGAAGCTCATGAAGAAGAACGAAGTAGTGGATTAGTGGATTCTATTGGGGAATTTCAGCCAGATTTTGGGCTTCACATTCTACCGTGGGAAACCAGTGGGGTGGATGATAGTGGTTGTGACTGTGAAGAGAAGGATAATTGGGTGTTGGATTGTGAACCTTTGTCTTGATGGGAACCTAATGATTTCAGTGAGGGTCTACTGGCTCAGGACTCTATTGAGGGAACACAGGTGACGGAGTCTGGGCCACCTTCGAATCCAAGTTCTTAGATTTCAAACTATTTTTAGCCTTAAAGGTTTTGATACAAGCATGACAGTGCCTCTGAGATCTAGCCTCAGACCTTAAAAGAAAAAGGACACTGCCTTGAGACCTGCTAATCTTGTTATTTGCACCCGAAGGTCAAGTGCCATCATCTTGGCAGCAAGGTCTGGGAGCATGTGTGGTTTTTCCTTGATCAAGAAGAGAAATCACCGTGGGTTTTAAGGGAAAACAACAATGAATTGTTTGGAATTTTCTGGATTTTGAAACTGTACTTTAGATGTTCTTTGGCCAATTAAATTCAAACTTTCTTGTCTCTAAACACCAGAAAGTAATGAATGAGCTATCCTTATATAAAAGTGACTATTGCACATCAAGTCCAATACCATTAGAACGTTACATGCCAACACACCATGCAATCAAAGCCCATGTAGGTAATCATAATACGTAAACAAACAAGAAGTCAAAAAAGGAAGTAGAAGTACAGATCACATCAATCAAACTGATGATACTCATGGGGCCAACATCCATACCTATTGATATGTGAGTCATGGGTCAATGTAAAACCAGATCCATATGCTTGTTAAGTATAAAGCGCATAGTCAAGCTAAGATAGATCATCCATCCAGCAACAAATTGCATATATAGATTGTATAACTATCCATACTAAAAGTTTTCATCAGATAAATTAGAAAGCATCATTTTGGTACGCATTGTACAAAGTGTATCACTGAGAATGGCGGATATCCTTTTCAAATTAAACCAAGCTTTTGTGTGTGTGTGTGTGTGTGAGAGAGAGAGAGAGAGAGAGAGAGAGTTATACTGTGATATAATCAATGCCGCATCCAATCTTCTTTTCAAACTCAGGATGAAATGGAAGCAATCTCTCAATAATGGTTTTCTCATGCTCTGGAGTCAATCTATCTCCACTTTGATATCTGCATCAAGATTTCCCATTTGCACATAATGAAATTAGCTACATAAATGGATGCTAACTCAATTATAGTTAATTACATTTAGTGTTCTCATAATAAGGATTATGAGTGCTGATAACAATGACTTCAACGCTAATTCCAATTGGACCACGCAAATTATGTTTGCCATGGGAATGACATCAAAATTAAACATGACATGAAACATGAACCACAACAGGAGGGACAATATGCAGCCATCCAGTGCCTTGCACCCAAATAACTTCTATTGTAAGAAAAACCAGTTCGCCGCATAAATATTGATCTCAAATGCATACCAAGAGGACCAAGACTATGTAATATTAGAGCCTGAGCAGCATTTTGAGATTTGAGGTAAAACTAATAGCTTTTCAGATTCTCTCTGAACCACACATGCCCATTATAGAACTGAAACTGATTTCTTTTATTTATTTATTCTCTAACTCTCTCTCTCTCTTTGGTAAAGCAAGAAAAAGTAACAGTACATTCAAAAGGAGCCCATACACAAAGTTATAAGATGAAAAAAATGTGAAAAAATAAAAAATCGCACGAAGCAAATGTCATATAACAAATTGATGATCAAAATTTATGACAATGTAAAACACAATTGTCCTCTAAACTACGTAATAATTTTACACAAGAAAAGTTCTCATCTCAAAAAATTTAATCTGCAAAAGTGCTATTGTTCATTGATAAATTAGTACAACCAAGTTCAATATTTAGCAGTCACAAGTATCCACGTTAACACACATCCTATCGCGATATACAATTAATTTTTCCAAATTCAATCAATCAATCAATCAACTACTCCTCTATTCAAAAAATCCCAATTAACACAACTAAAATTATGCGCTCCATCCAATTACATTGTCCACAATTTAAGAAATTGTATTCATGACCCAGCTAGACTTCCATAGTTTTATAATACTAAACCATTTGGTACTTTAGCATTAGTGTATAGTGGCATTTTCCATTTCAATTGAATTCAAACACATGATTGTATTGAATGACGGACCACAAACATTGTTACAATTTAAATTCAACCATATGCTTCGTTGATCAATGCAACCATAATATAATAGTACATATCATATGATAAAAAGTTGTATGACTTGTCCCACTAATAAAAATGTTTTTAAACACAAAAATGAAATCATTCAATTTTTGCAAATAGGCTTACTTTCCAGAATGAAGAATCATTCTAGCGAACCCAACGAGAGGAACCGTGTCCTCCAAAATCCGGTCCTCCCAATCAACAAATTTCTCGTCGTCGTCACTTTCCTCGTACTCTGTCGTTCCCTCACTGTCCTCGTCTTTTTCCGAAACCCCAACCGTGTCCAAATCCGTGTCCGTGTCCGCGTCCGGAGAGATAACAGGTTTCCGAAGCAAATCGGAGCCGTATCCGTCGGGACCGGTTTTGAGAGCACAGACACAGAGGCGAGTGCGGTGATGAAGAAGATGAAGCGACGTCGTTGGGAATGGGGAGAGAGGAGGGAATGATAGGATCACCGCCACGGGTGAGAAGTGGAGAGGGATAGGGTTTGTGCGGAAGTGGACACGTGGCGGTATTTTAGATATCAAAGCCATGGCCAGAGCCTCGTTGCTTTGCTCCGCTGATTGACAGTTGATACTACTGTGACTGTGAGTGTTTGAACTTTGAAGTGGTTTTGGCTATGGACCTCGTTGTAACAGGTTAACGGTTATTGGTCACATATTGAGATTTGAGAGGAAGAGGAAAAGGAAAAACGGATCTCAGACCTGGCTCCGTTTTGTTGTGGTTGTGATTGTGGGTCATTTCTTTTGTAAGTGTGGTACTGGGCTTAAAGCCTTAAACAGAATGGCCCAAAAGACCCTGTTTCCTAAACCCATCAGTATTCATTATTCAACGACCTTAGAAATGGGAAGGGCTTTTTTTTTTTTTTTTTTTTTATAGAGAAAATGTTAAGGTACTTGGAACTTTCAATGTTAAGCTGACTCCTAGAAGCCACCCTTTTTTTTTTTTTTTTTTTTTTTTTTTTTGGGTTGGGGGTTGGTGGGGGGGACTAATTCTTACCGGTTCAAGTCAGCTCATTCCAAGTGGGATGGAATTTTTTTGTTGTTAATAATATAAGAAAAACTCATCCAAGTGGATGTTGGCTTTTAATTTTTTTTTAATAATAATAATAGTAATAATAATAATAGAAAAATAGATATTTAAACTCTCAAGGTCTCTTAATATTAAAAATATTAAGGGGTATTGTTTGAGTTATAAGGCTCTTGATAGTAAATGTTGACTATTCCCTATATTTGGAGGAAATAATTTACAGTATTTGGGTCTGTGGGTTTTAATCTATGCCGTGCAAAAACTTTCTTTCCTGCACTAGTGAGATCGACCACTCCTCCTTATTGAAAATAGCGCAAATGAGTGAAAGAGAGGGAAAAAGGCAAAGAATGAGAGAAAAAAAAATGCCAGTAAGAGAAGAGAGAGAGAGAGAAAGGCAAAGAAAAATAAATGTGATCACGCATGATTAGAAAAGAAGAATGCATGACAATTGTAGCGACTAGCGAGGCCCTCTGCAAAGTTAAAATTGTGGGAAAAAATATTGAGACTGATACGTGATTGTTTTACTTGACTAAAGAGACAAGAAATCTAACATGCAATTTCAAGATCCGGACTTGGTCCATTCAAAGAAGTGACTTTGGAAAGTTAGGTGGCAATTGAAAAAAAGAAAATAAAAGGAATATATATATATATATATATATATACACACACAAATAGAAGAATTTGAAATAAAAATTTGCTTTAGGTTTCAAGATCCCTCGTCAAAGAGTCGTTTACGTAGTCAGCTAACAAAAACATGTTAATTAATCTACTAGTTGTGCTCCTTAATTAATTTCTACATGTTTATAAGTCTCCTCTCTTCCTCAAAGTCAAGTCATTAATTCAATCTCGCAAATCAATCTCAGTTCACCAATCTTCTTCATACTTGAAAAAAAGAAAGTTCATAGAAAGCAAAATGTCTCGTGCTCTCTTTTTCTTCATGGTGTTGCTATTTACGTTGGAATCAAAAGCTGTTATGGCCCGTGAAGGAGGGGACAACAACAACTGTCCAATGAGGCAGACATTTACAAGTATAGGTGCAGTTTTTTATTATAACTCTCGTTTGGGCAAGGAACAAAAAGTAGCCATGGATATTGCCATCCAAGATTTGCATAGCCTGAATTGTTCCACGAAGCTGGTTTTGCGACTCAAAGATTCCCAAGGAAATTCAGCTCGAGCAACTTCTGCTGGTAAGCTCTCCATCTTCTCAAATGGTATATATATATGATAATGCACAAGTGGTTGAAATTTTATTCATACCTCTCCATTATTACTAGTCCAACTGTAGATCTGCTGCACATAATGTGTAAACTTTTTTATTCTTTTAGTATAATCCTATAGTTTTATAATTAAAAAAAAAAAAAATCCTATAATTATAACAATAGGGAGAAGAGATTCGGGCTAATAATGTACAAATTTCTCCATCTTGTCACCATGCACAATTAAGACCAATTTACGGACCTTCACTACCTCAAAGTTCATATAATAGATGTTTTTTTTTTTCCCATTAAAAAGAATATGGGATTTGACATAGTATGAATTATAGTTTTGGTCAACAACAAATAGTGTATGAGTTATTGATAATATGGTTTTATCTTTTTAATTCAAAATAGATAGATAAAATTTTAAGAACTCCGCATAAAGTTACTCTCTTAATCCACCGCGTCTCCATCTAACCATAAAAATTCTTTTTTGCTTTCAAAACAAAACCTAAAATAAGCCATTATCTCATTTATCTCGACAACATATTAACATAATTGGTAAATCAATTATCATGTATGTATAAAGAGTAAAATAAATTAGATTTTGGTCCTGCAAAATTTGGAGTTGTTGCCAATTTAACCATTTTGTGGGGTTCAAGTGATATCTTAATAGCCTAGCTCGTTATATTTTAAATATATTATATTTTATTGTGTGGATGAAAGATATTTCACTACACGTTGTTTCTGTTGTACTAACAGACACTGCTGGTTTAACTTGAATAAAATAAAGTCTTTGTTCCTAAAAAAAAGGGTGATAGATTGATAGAAATAGCATTAATTATGGTGCCTTAAGTTTATAGTTTGAACCTCATCTCCCCCATTATTTACCTATCTCAAAATAACATGACCACTTCATTTATTTTTTTTAACCACATGTCAGTTAAATGGAACGTAAGTTAAAAATCACATAATTTTAGTGTAAAAACTTATCACAGAAAGAAAAAAAAAAAATTTTGATTAAGAGAATAATTTTTTTGGGTTCCTAATAAATCAACCTAAAACTATATATATATATATATATATATATATATATATATTTTGGGGGGGTTGCCAATTTAGATTTATTAGAACCAAATAATTATTTGTTTCCAAATTAGTTTTTCTAAAAAATTACAATGTTTTGAGTTTTGTGTGGTATTCAACTGAAGGGCTTATTTAATTATTTATTTGAGGAAAATGGAAATTTCATTATTAAATCAAAACATTACAACTGTTGTGAATTAAAAATTCACCAAAGTCTAAAAATGGAGTGTATTCCTCCGTCACTCCATTCATACATTCCTACTGCATGTGTTGAGAAATTAAACCAATATAGAAATTGTAGGACTAAATTGACCAAATTAAAACTTGAGAGACCATGCAAGTTGACCAAGTATCCAAATTTAGAGAGACCATAATATATATCATATCCTAAAAAGTATTTTCACGAATTAATGTTTCTTGACGTATTCAGCCAAAAAAAAAAAAAAAAAAAAAATCTCTTGACCCAACTTCTTGATGAGGTCATTACTGTTGGTAATGAGTTCTAGAATAAAAGCATTAGCATTCAGTATTGGGATATAAAACCCTCTAAATTGCTATTTTAACAACATACCCGTTTAAATTGAGTTTTACTCGGATGTGTATCAATTGTTAAAAAATTTTAGTAACAATGAATAGTGTGTGTATATATATATATATATATATTATTGCCTCTCTCTTGCAATAAACAATTATTAACCTTTTTTTTATTACTTTTTTATCCCTCTTCACTCTCTCCCTCTTAGGTACATAGTAAATAAAGAATAAAAAATATATATTTAAATGAAGCGGTGATAAAATAGAGATTACGAGTTTGAGTCTATTGTAAAGTGGAATAGTATAATGAAAAAAATAACATTTTAAATGGTAAAATAGGAATACAAATCATCTGTACATTTTTTTATGTATCATTCTATGTTTCACACGTCACAACTTATCATGTATTGATTTTTTTTTCTATTTTAAACTCTAGCTATTTTATAAGGAAAATAAAATTAACATATAGTTAGTTGTGATTGATGAAACATAAATAGATACATAATAAATGGTACTAAGAATATGTATTCATAAAATAGATATTTTTATGTAAACCGGAATGTGAATAATGATCGTTAAGGATTAATATTTTAAACTCTAGCTATGCCCCACATTCATCTTTATTTTGTTGCACCACAACATGACTACGCAGTGAATTTTTACGATTCTCATTGCAGCAACTGATCTCATTGACAGCAAACAAGTGCAAGCCATCATCGGAGCACTGACAATTCAAGAAGCTGCTCTAACCTCTGACATGAGCAAAACCACCAAGAATATCCCTATCATATCCTTAACTTCACCAGCAATAGTACCACCACTAGTACCATTTCAACCACCATTTTTCATTCAAATGGCAAACGATGTCACCCTCCACATGCAGTGTATTGCCGCCATTGTAGGTCACTTTAAGTGGCAAAAGGTGACAACTATTTATGAAAACAACAATGGGGTTTCCTCTGAATCAGCAACATTGACTCTCCTTTTCGATTCACTTCAAGCTGTTGGCTCAAGAATCGAACACCACTCAACTATACCTGCTTCTTTATCTTCTATGTCAGACCCGAAAGCAACTATCGAGGAAGAGCTCAAGAAGCTAAGGAGCAAAAACAACAGGGTCTTCATAGTTGTACAATCTTCTTTAGAGCTAGCTATTTTGCTTTTTCAGAAGGCAAACCAAATGGGTATGATGAAGAAAGGTTACGTTTGGATTGTAACTGATGAGATTGCAAGCCTTCTCGATTCCCTTGATTCTTCTATCAACTATAACATGCAAGGTGTACTTGGTTTTAAAACCAATTTTGTGTCTTCCACTGAAGCTTTCAAACAGTTTAAAACCAAATTTCGAAATAAGTATGGATCAGAGTACCCTGAAGAAGAGAATGCTAACCCAGGTGTTTTTGCACTTAGAGCCTATGATGCAACTTGGGCTATTGCTCGTACCATTAATAAATTAGGAAGTGTTACTTCAGAAAAATTACTAGAAAGTAATTTTGATGGTCTAAGTGGGAAGATAAGTTTCAAGAATGGTACATTGTCACAATTACCAATATTTCGGATCATAAATGTGGTTGACAAAAGCTACAGAGAGATAGGATTTTGGTCACCAAAATTGGGTTTCTCAGAGAACTTCATCGAACATGATAGCATGGAAGTAAAAATTGCTAATTCTAGTGGAATTTTGGGCCCAATGTTTTGGCCAGGTGGATCACTAACAGTTCCAAAGGGATGGGAAAGCAATGATGAGGATAAACCATTGCAAATAGGTGTTCCTGCCAAGGGTGTCTTTAATCAGTTTGTGAGAGTGAGTTATGACCAGGAATTGAATAGAACATTTGTCTCTGGGTTTTCAATTGATGTGTTCGAAGCAACTGTGAAGCGTCTCCCTTATGAATTGCCTTATACTTTTGTTCCATTCAATGGATCATATGATGAAATGGTGCAACGGGTCTATTACAAGGTAGGTTCCTACACCGCTTCCTTTAATTTGCGTACGAATTTTTATTTTGCCTAACAAGTATATATAACAATGTACCTCACAATTGTGAAACATATTCTCGTGGAAGATAGATGCTATATATTCTTATTACACTAAATATCACATGATCTTATAAAATCTCTACATCTCACACGTGTAAGTACAGGACCGACACACTTGTTACGAGAAGATGGCTCCATAAAATGGGTGTATGAAATATTAATTGTTTCATTCAGACTAATTTCATAATGGTTTAAGTGCATGCATACAAATCCTATTAATTGATATGGATCATCATCAACCATAGTTAATTTTTTGGCTAAAGTCAATTGTACACCTCCTGTGCAATAAAATTTACTTTTTAAATCCTTGTGGTATATAAAATAATGCAATTAACCATTATATTAGACTTCCACTTCTTTTACTGGATAGAAAATGACCAAATGGAAATATATGTTAGGCATGATTCATTTATTGTGTGCACTTACTTTGGTTGGCTGCTCAAGTGATCATATTTCATTTAATAAATGCGAGCAAATTGTAACAAATGGGTCCGTCGTGTAAATTTAATTAGTTGTGTAAGTCTAGTGTCTGCTGTTTATAACCCCAGTTTACAATTACAAAGATTAGACCATTTTGTAGTTGTACTCTGATTATGTAATGTATTATAAATTCGGTTTAAAACACTATTATTATTTTCGTTTATGTTTTAATAAGTATTACTATTTACTAATATATATATATATATATATAGGGATGTTTATCTCACATTAGTTGTATGTGTATAATGTCCGCTATTTATAACTCCAGTCTACAACTACAATGATTAGACCCTTTTGTAGTTGTATTCTAGTTATGTAATGTATTATAAACTCGGTTTAAAACGCTATTATTATTTTTGTGTGTGTCCTAATAAGTATTATTGTTTACTAAAAAAAAAATCTACAACTACAAAGGTTAGACCCTTTTGTAGTTGTATTCTGATTACGTAATGTATTATAAACCTGGTTTAAAACACTTATTATTTTCGTGTGTGTTCTAATAAGTATTACTGTTTATTTAATAAAAAATATAGGGATGTTTATCCCACATTGGTTGTGTGTGTCTAGTGTAGTTATACTCTGGTTATATAATGTATTATAAACCCGGTTTAAAACACTATTATTATATTCGTGTGTGTTCTAATAAGTATTATTGTTTACTTATAAGGATGTTTATCCCACATTGGTTGTGTTTGTCTAATATCCGCTGTTTATAACTCCAGTCTACAACTACAAAAGTTAGACCATTTTGTAGTTGTATTTTGATTATGTAATGTATTATAAATTCGGTTTAAAATACTATTATTATTTTTGTGTGTGTTCTAATAAGTATTACTGTTTACTCAAAAAAAAAATGGTACATGATTTTTTTTTTTGTTTTTTTGGTTGAGGTAAATTGGCATTAATGAATTTAAAAGGTCAATTTTATAATATATGGAGTGTTTGATAATGATTGATACCACGTTTTCTATAAAAAAAAAAATAATACCGCAAAAAAATTCTAAACTCTAAAAATGAGAACCACTATTTCTCTAATCTACAAGTGCCCTTGCTACATTGATGAAGACAAACTTATGAAATTATACTACTATTTTATATAATGTTTGATGGTTAAACATCCAGTTCTGAAATTTTGTATATAATTCTAGTTACTATTTTTTTTTAATAGGGCTTGGATGCATCAGTTGGTGATATAGAAATAATGTCAGATCGATTTCAATATTGTGAATTCACACAACCTTATGTTGAATCTGGACTTGTGATGGTGGTCACAATCAAACCAGATAATTTGAAAGAGATTTGGTTGTTCACGAAGGCTTTCACAAAAAAAAATGTGGTTAATGATGGTGACACTTCACCTGTTCATAGGGTTTGTAGTTTGGTTAGTTGAACGCGGAGGTAACCCTGAGTTTGAGGGGTTTGCGGCTATGCTTTGGTTTTCCATCACTGTCCTCTTCTTCATGCAAAGTAAGCCTCCATTAGACTTAATTATAGTTACATACAATGAAATACTAATTTGAAAAATGACATTTATATGTTTACAGTTATTTGCAATGTAAACTTATATTGTAAACACACATAAAATGGCAAACATTGCATATATTTGTAAAAAATGGTAAAGAATGTAAATTTTTTTACAAATGTATATAACATTTGTCACTTTTTGTGTGTTTACAATTCAAATACAAAATTTTTTCTTTGAAAAATGTTGAGTATTCATGTTTGAGTAATGTATGTAACTAATTAAGTAGAAAACTCCTACGGTTAGTAATATTTAGAAAAGTGAGTGGTTAAGATAATGTTTTTAGCTTAATAGGATAAGGTGATATCTAGCATTTTTGTATCAAAGCTTCACAAAAAATACTCTCTAGCTAAAATGTTAACTCAAAAGCTAGCTCCTATAAGCCAAACTTCTATGACCTAAAGGTTTATTTTTATTTGATACAAGGTTACTAGAGATTCTGATTCTACTAATTTCACAAGCACCATTCTTTTTTGCAAAGCTTTGATTTGGCTCCATTGTATTTAAACAGGAGAACCAATTAAGAGCAATTGGTCTCGTTTAGTGTTGGCACCTTGGTTTTTAGTGATTCTACTTGTGTCAGCTAGTTTCACAGCAAGCCTAACTTCCAGAATGACTGTGTCTCAGTTTGAACCTTCTATGCCAGACATTTAGACACTTCAGAGAACAAATGCAAAGGTTGGGTGCAATGGAAATTCTTTTATTGTAAGATATTTAACCAATATGTTAAATTTTAAGTCAGAGAATATTGTGAAAGTCAAGTCCATGGTCGACTATGAAGAAGCATTTAATAGAGGGGACATTGGAGCTGCTTTCTTTGTTGTCCCGCATGCCAAAGTCTTCCTCGCAAAATTCTGCTAGGGCTACACCACAACAGGACCAACTTTCAAGCTAGGCGGTTTTGGCTTTGTAATTTCCTCTCCTCTATCTTTTCTTTTGGGCAAATTACACTCTCTTTTTTTCCCCTATCAATAGTGCAGTTGTAAACTTGTAATGTCTTTCTAAACTATGAAATTAAATAGTATCCCTCATAAATATTGGTAAAGTAATAAACACTTTTCCCCCATTGACATTAGGATCAACATTAATTTTTACCAAAATATTCAAACCATACTTTTTGAATTTTTTATTTTTATTTTGAATTTTTATACTTTTTCTTTAAATTTGACTGATTTTCTAATGGTATGATCTATAATGCTTATCTATATCCATTCGGTCCATTTTGGACTGATTGAGCTTTAAATTGATTTTTTTTTTTTTAAAGAGAGTTTCAACCTATGACGTTTGTTCCTGATGATACCTCTTTAAAATTGATTCTTTTTGTAACTTTCCGTTTTAATTTTGAACTCAAAATTTCATTATTTTTTTTCATAATTTTTGAGTTGAAAAGTATGAAATTTTATCCTATTTGGGCTATACTCTTTAGTTTTGGACTAAAAAATACAAACAAATTAGACATTAGAAATTAGAAATACGAGTCTAAAAAAAAAATGATAAATATTCATAAGATTACCTTAAAATTTTAAGTTTCAATAATACAGACATTACACTTATGTTTGGAAAGAAATTTTTTTTTTCCTTCTAAACTTAGGGTCTATTTGGATACAGCTTATTGCTGAAAACTGAAAACTTATTATTGAAAACATTGTAGTAAAATAATTTTTAAATATGTGAATAGTGTCGTGAGATTCATGGGTCAGTTTTAAAGCAAAATTTACGTTTTTTTTCGCACTTGCGGGTTCCGTGAACAGTGCATGAGACCTAAGGAAAAAACACCAAACGTAAATGTGGGTTGTTTTCAGTGCAATCCAAACTCAACTTTAATGTAACATGATAACGTACATGTGTTCCGTGGAATGTGGTGTGAATTTTTTTTTAATATTCTTTAATATATTTAAATTAGTAACCAATTATTATATATCATTTTTTGTTCTCAGGTTTTCCCGAAGGATTCGCCTCTAACTATTGACATTTCAAAGGCAATTCTTGAAGTGACACAGAGTGGAGAACTGCAACAATTAGAGAATAACTTGCTCTCCTCTAATAATTGCTCCTCTTTGATTGACTTAAACAATAACCCAGAATTAGGTCCCGAGCCTTTCTATGGCCTATTTTTGGTTTCAGGTAGCATTTCTGTATTTGCATTCTTAATAATCACAGTGCGTCTGGTGCGAAACCGTCAGCTGAACTTGCATCTCACATCAACAACATTTATAGGTAGTAGAGTTTGGTTATGGGCAATTATACTTCTTATTCGAACTCATTTAAAATTTCAATTTACAAACATAAGAAGGAGCTCTATCATCCCAGATCCTGTGGAAGAGCTCAATGAGATAAAGCCAACTTGTGTTGTTGTTGCTGTGCGATGATGTTTTCACAAATTTTGTGTATACAATTACTTTGTACATTGTTGATGTTTGTGTTAGTATCAATATAAAATTACATTTATAAAGGTACCAAAACAATATGGGTCCATTAATCCTGTGAGCTGTGACAGTTTCTGGTGCGTAAAATGAAGGCAGCGTTAAACTTAAAGCAAAGCATAAGCAAAAGTATGCAATTTGAACAAATCAAAAAGCTTATACATCGTTCTATAATACACTCTATATCACATATTTTATTATTCAAATTTATATATTAAAATAATATATTCAACACATTAAAATAATATTTACTTAAAACTCATTCCAATACAAAACAATAAAAATTGTATAATTTGTGAGTAGTAGGTCACTAGAGGAGAGACTATAATAAAATAATAATAAAACTTTTAGCATTTGTGAACAATACCGTTCCACATCTGATGAGGGATTTTTTTTGGTGTTTAAAGTACCAAATACCAAATATGTTTAATGTGCCAAATGCCAAATGTTTAGCATTTCACACACTTGATACGGGTGCTCAACAAGTATTATTCAAGTCCAAAGAAAACGAAACGTGAGGCGAGGACAATCATTTACAATTGTCAAGCCTCAATCATAAATAGAGGGCTCATTTCCAAAAAAAAGGACACTACACTCAATCAGACGAGCTTGTTTTACTCAAAAGATCTTATAATTTAGTTCTTTACAAAGGTTTATTGATAAATAAATAAGGTCTAGAGTTTTTACTTACTAGTGAAAAGAAGACATGAACTAAAACGACATCATCATGTCACAATATTGGATTCTGTGATATGCTTTTATGGAATTTAGAAGTACTCTGTATTGCAAATAATTATTGAAAATTGATGGGCCACAAAGATATTTTTACTCATTTTAGTTTTGCAAATTTCTTGATGGATGTATCTATTTTTTGGCTAAAAAATAAATCGGTAAGAGCACCCCAATAAAGAAAAAAGAGGTCATGTTTGTATTCGTAAAAAAAATGATAACTATTTTAAAGTTTTTTAGCTTACTCCAATATCACTATTTTTCAAGATGTTTTAATATTTTAATTTATAGTAAAATGTCGTCCAATATATTTTTTTTTTTGGTTGAGAAATCAGACTTTTGGTCTGAGAATTCATTGATAAACAAAATTAAGGAACAACAAAACTAATTAACTGGGAAATATCCTCAGGCATATTGTCTAGCCAAACCTGAAGCCCCAATAAGTTTTTTGACTTCTTAACTAGAGCATCAGCGACCACATTACAACCACGATGAACGTAAACAATTTGAGCGGACTGAAAAACAAAGACTAGAGAGTGAATATCATCCACTAAATTCCCATAAGATGTCAACACGTCCTTCCCCTTACAGATGGCGTTGATTACTGAAGCTACATCCCCTTCGAAGATATTGTGTGAAGACCCAAATCTGCAGCAAAAATTACGGCTTGACAACAAGCTAGAGCTTCCAAGTTAGCAACAGACATGGATAGCGGTGCTGGCATCGACAAGGCTGCCAAGGCAGCACCATGCCAGTTGCGGACAACAATCCCAATTCCTGCCGTGTTGGAGGCTTTGAACACCGCAGCATCGGAATTCACTTTGAAGCATCCTTATTCTGGAGTTCATAGATAGTCATTTTACTATCTATAAACTATTTTTGTACAGTAACAAAATGTAATGAAAACAACAGATTTTAAATAATCATTCAATTACCACCGCGCATCCTTGACGCAACGGTCACTCCGCAAGTATAAGTCCTTGCGAGGTGTGGGGAGTAAGGACTAGAGTTCAAGTTTTTAGGAAGGAGCTCCGCACATATATTCACTTAGATTATGTTAGAGTAAAATTTCTATCTTGTAAAAAAAAAAAAAAAAAACCATTCAATTTGACTGAAAAAAAGAAAGCAAGATTATTGCTTGAATTTGTTTCCTAATTTGGGTGAAAAGATTAACATATTTATAATATACATTTGTGGGGCCAAAGAATTTGGCAACCTCGACCCATTTCATATCAAGCCCAAGGTTCACGCCGAGGAGGAAGAAATGTCCGAGGATGAACGAAGAAGGTCCAAACTGTCAGGAGGCGTTGTTAAGGACAATCCTGTTCTCGGCAACCCGAGATCACGGAAGGAGAAAGCGGTACGCCAACAAGGGCAGTCTCCCAGAGCGTCCTAAGGGAAAGCACTCGTGCAATGAGATAGCCATGGGAATATAGTGGAGGAGCAATTCCAGGATAAGCTGTCACCTTCGCATTAAATACCCACAACTAACATCCTAGCCCTATTTATGTGGACATGACCCCTGAACAATGCTATCTGGGTCACCATAACTCACAGAACGTCAAAATGAGTGGCTGATGGGACGTGCACTTAAGTATAGGCATGAATGACTAACAAGTGTAAGACCAGGATGGTCCAAAGAGAACTATATAATGTAAAAGGCATTCCATAAGAAAGGGGGGGGGGGGGGGGAACGACCGGGGGGAGAAAAAAGCTGACATCCCCCTTTTTGTGCTCCGTTTAATCAAGTCAGATAAAAGCTCACATCCTCAGATGGTGAGTTCGTCTCCTCGGATCATGAGTCCATCCAGCTCTGTGTTCCTAGTTCCTATTCAATCATCTCTTACATCCACATTAACCGTTGTCAAACTCATTAAAACCTAGCTCTTGGACCCACTCTCTAAAAATTCATTGTAATGGGTCGATTGGGCCTAGATCTCATTCACCTATGGGCCTAGTCCGAAAATCGCGACCCTACAACATCTTTTAATGGAACAAGAAAGCTAAAGATACATCCACTTCTTACCTACTATCTATATAAAAAGAGTCGATGGCTCCATCTACACTTTTTAGTTTTTGCTCCTTTTTTTTTTTTTTTGGTTTTGTTTTGTTTTTTTTTTTTAAATATTTATATTTGCCGACATAATATTGCTATACTGACTCAAATATTCTTACATATTTTCACAGTTATTGAGGTGTTAATTCTTTATTATTTAAAATAAAATAATAAAATATAATACTGAGACCAACTACAATTGAAAATAAATGTATTGTGAAAATATTATAATATTTTGTTATTATCACAATATTTTCACAATTGTTGAGAACTCAGTTTCTTATAAATCAAAATAAAATAAAATAAAAAGAAAAATACGAAGTTCACAACATTTTCACAATAATTTTAAAACAAATCCTAAGTGGCAAGGTATTATTGATGGATAAAAAAATTATATCAGTAATTGGCCCAATTTAAAACCAATAACAATTTTTCATAAAAAATTTGTTGTGAAAATTTTTTGGAGGTAATATTTTTTTAAAATAAAAATAATAAAATATCGAGACCTACCACAGCTGAAAATGAAGGTATTATGAAAATATTATAAAATTTTATTGTGTTCCTAGAATTCATTTTTATTTTTAGTCAAATTGGGTGAGTCAAAATTCATTATTTCATTATTTCACACACAGTTTTCTTGTGTTAGCTTTTTATTTTTTGTTTTTAATACACAATTTAAAGTGGTGGTTCTAGTTTAAAACCAGTAGCAATTTACCATCTAAAATTTGTTGTGAAAATATTATGAACGTAAAAAATAAAAAATCAGATCAAGACCTACCACAGCTAGAAATAAAAGATATTGTGAAAATGTTGTAATATTTTATTGTGTTTCTAGGCTTCTTTTTAGGTTTAGTAAAATTTGGTGAGCCAAAATTCACTATTTCAGGTACAATTTTCTTCAATTGGCTGTTTTGTTTGTTTGTTTGTTTTTTAAATGCACAATTTAAAACCAGTAACAATTTATTACCTAAGATTTGTTGTGAAAATGTCGTAGGCTTAGCATTACTCTAAAATAAAATAATAAAATATTAGGCTAGGACTCACCATAACTAAAAATAAAAGTATTATAAAAATATTGTGAAATTTTGTTATGCACAATTTTCTTGGGCTGCATTTTCTTTAACACATTGTTTAATGTTAAAAAAACACACACATAGTTTTACATGCACAAAAAAGAGAGGCAAAAAAACACTTTCACCTTTATGTTTGCGGTAGTTTCATTCCTTTCCTAAACTAAAGTTGAAAATTTTCCTCCTTTATATCTTGTAAAGGAGCATATACCCCTATTGTTACACTCTTAGATAAACCCTAATGAAATCTTATGATTTCTAGAATATTCTATTGTGCAATGTCTAAAATACACCCCACTAAATTTTAATGTCCCAAAAATTTTCTTCGTGTATTTTGAATTTTATGTGGTAGTCATGCTTGGAAAGTGAAAATGGTGATATATGGTGTTCTATTTGTTACTTAAAAAACACTAATTTATTAAGTTTAAATCTTCTATACTTATAATTTTATCTAAATGAAACTTTGATCGCATATGTCTTTTGTTATCTTGTTCTTTTTTAATTTATTCTCTTGCTTAAAAGGATTTTTTCATATTAAAAATTAAGTAAGTTAAACATCATAGTTATGTTCATACAATAAGATAATAAAGAAAGAAGTATGGATAACAAAATCTTCATTGTAGATGATTGCAGATATTTCATTTGATTAAGAGTTTCAATTGTAGCATATATTAACATTCATTGCGAAATTTTATATATTGTGACAATGTTTTATCAAATTTAATTGTTTATTGTTAGAAGATAATGACATTCATTATCATTTTTAGTAGAATTTTTTAGTAAGTAGATATTGCATTTAGTAAATAAGTCCGAAAAAATTGTCATAGTAAATAGATATTCATATGTTAAATAGCTAGTCTAAATTTAAGTACATGATTTTGTACTTCTTAAAAAAAATTACATCTTAATTTTCTCACTAAAACGGCGGCACATGCCTTGCACGTGCATCCCAAACTAGTATTAGAATAAATATTTAAATAACTAGCTAAATAAACTAACCAAAAGATAACATTTGGAGGTTTGAGTGATATATTGTGTTTATAACACCTCTTATGGTGTTTGAGTATTGGGGTTTGAAACCCATTAACCCCCTCCTCTTACTTACCTTAAATAAAACTAAAAGTTAAAATCCACCAATAATTGCCATAATTGATAAAATTGTGATTTTTTATGGAGGTTTCTTTGTACTCCAAATCCTTATTTGTAAATAAAATAACTAAAAGAGAATACGTGATCGATAGTCAGAAGTATGTCATATGAGATAACTTTGTATGAGTAATTATCAATGTTATTGTCATTTTATTATTATTATTACCATGGTTTTAAAAACCAAACGACTAATACAACTGGAAAGATGAGAGTTCAAGGTTTTATGGTGTAATTGAGGATTTGGTTAGAAAGTTGAGCTATAATGGCGAAATTATTAAATAATTAATAATCATAATCCAAATGCATAGTATGAATGTGAAAAAAAAAAAAAATTCTAACCATATTTAAACTCCTTATGGCCTGTTTGGAAGTTTAGAGGGAGGAGAGTAGAGGAGAGTAGAGTGAAGGAGAGTAGTGGGGAGGAGAGTAGAGGGGAATGATTCCCCTCCACCTTGTTTGGATGTTTTTAAAATTAGTAAGGGAGAAGGGAGTAATTAGCCCTTCCCCTTGTTTGGATGTTTTAAAAATTAAGATGGAGAGGAGAAGAAATGATTAAAATAGACAAATTTACCCCTATTTGAAAATAAACTTACAACATTGGTCTATGATTAATTTGTTAGAATATTTTTTTCTTGATAATTTTTTTTATGTGAATTAAATAATCAACATTAGTCTATGATTAAATATTTTTTCTACTCTTTTTATTATACTAAAAAAAAAATCATCCTTAATCGATAATAATTAAAAAAAGAAAAAATTGTTTGGTTTATTTGTTTACTGAAAAAATCAACAAAATATTGAATTTTGACTATTTCAATAATCACAGCCATCCCACCAGGTTGAATACTAAGGTAAGGGCTTACAATGACATTGAAGCATAAGAGTTTTGGTTAATAAAAAAAAATCTATTCTTTATTTATTTATTTGTTAAACCATGAACTTTCATTAAATTAGCAAGAAACTATTCTGTTACAGCAAATTGAATGGTATCTCAAATAAGAAAAATCTGAAATAATAAGTTTTGAAATAACTTTTGACTATACTATCTGGCTGGACCACACAACCAAGAATAATGCAATCATATCTTATATTCTTATGGAATAAATAAATAGTTATCCATTTATTCCAGTGTGTTTTCATAGTGTCTCAAACCATCACTCTTCCTTTTAGTATACACACAATACACAACATAAATAACTGAAAATCCGATAGTGCTAATGCTAATATAACTGCTATTAACGTAAGAAAAAGAGCACATTGGTGGGCTCTTGAAGCCTCACTGTAGAAGCCTAGAGGGCAAGAGCTTGCTGTGTTGTGATCCTCCTCCTTCTTAGGCGCTCAGCAATAATGAAGGCAAGCTCAGGAGATTGTGAGCATTGGCATAATAGCCAATTTTTGAATCAAATGCCTCAAATGACATTGTATCATGCTAGACAACTAAGAAGTGAAAAGCATAAAAATGAATGTAAGCAAACAAATTTTTCAAGCCACTGAAAAAAGGACTGTTACAATGAGCTATGATCATATCTGTAAATGCCAACAGACTTGTTTTAGAAAGAAAAACTAAAAATAAACACAAGCTGGTTACAATGAGCTATGATCATATCTGTAATTGCCAACGTCTTCATTCCCAATCCCATAATCCACATCTCCATTCCCAAATTTGCAATACACGTCTCCTTTTATTCTCTTGTCTATCCATCTAATAAAATTAGAGTTAGAGAGTCTAACAATGATAAGGGTTTGAATTTTCTAAGCAAGCATGGAATAATAGTTGCATTGAAAAATCAAGTTGAAACAACCCTACAAATGTTCCAAAGTTTAATGGGTCCCTAATTTAACTTTAACTATTTGCAATATCACCACATTATTTGATCTTTCAAGAAAAGATAAAAAGTTGTCAAAACACTATTTATCAATAAGCACTACTCTTTTGGTCTCCTCCTCATCCAGAAGAAAAAAAAAAATTCAAACTCTTTTGAAAGCTAATCTATGACATTTAGGTTAGAAGGGAGACAGGAAATGACACATTTGTAACTCTAGATAGCCACTCTTTCACCTTAAAAATTGACAAAAGTTAACAAACATATTAGGGATTCTTTAGTCATTTTACAAGAAGGGACTTCTATGTGAAATGAACATAACCAAATTTGGGAGTTGGGACCATAGTGCACCAGAACCTGGTGATAGAGATGGGACAAAAGTTTTAGATAGAGATAAACGATTATCATAATTCTTGACCCATGCTGAGTGAGCTCAAGACCACAACATCCATGGAGTAATATAAGAGATTAAAAAAAAATTATCACTCTAGCGTGTATTGTGCTACTGATTTTATAAGTGTTGCCCTCCCTGCCCAAGGGAGATTTTTGCTCTTCCAACCAGAAAGTCTATTTTCCATTCTTATATATATATAACATTCATTCATGACTACATGGCAACAACCAACAGGAAATCAACTACGCAGTAATATATTATAAATGCTAAACACAAAATGTTAAGAAATTGACAACCACAAGTTATTTACTATTTTTTTTAATGACATAGGCAGACAACCACAAATGAAAGTCAGCAAGATATATTTCTAAAGTTCAACAATAGTACAATACAGTTGTATAACACAACACATAGTAAACAAAAGCTGTGAACTAAAAAGTCTAGTTTTAGTCTTCGCTCTTAACTCTTCACTCTTCAGCAGTAGCAGTACACTGCTGATCACATATTAAACACACATAGTGAGAGAGATATACCAGTGATGCAGTTAAGTATAGAAGCATGGAGTTGATGGACAACCATGGACTCTAGATGAGGCGACTGGCGGCGTGTTGAAGTGGGTGCACAGTATACACAGTAACTTAGATTTTAGATTCAAGCTAAACCAGCATATGGGTAAGCATAATAACATCATATAAACAACAAACAAACAAACAAAAATTCTCCTTTACTATTTTCTCAGCAACCAAACAATAGGGAAAAATGAAAGCAAACACGATTTCAAGCTAAAAGCTAATAGTTTTCTCAAAACCCAAATGCCAAAAACATAAATCAGATCCATTTTCCAGTTCAAACTTGAACATCAAAAAGTTGAGAGAGTACCATTTTGATTGGGGCTTAGGAGGAGCCTAATCAGAAACCCATTCACAAAAAAAAGAAGAAATTACCCAAATCAGAAACCCGTTTACAAAAAACAAGAAATTACCCAATAAAAATAAACAAGAAACACAGAACCATAGCCAACATATACAAATTTATGCAAGTTCACAGTCTAGATTCACTCAAGCACTTTATCAAAAACGTTAGGAGCAATACTTTGAACCTTTAAAATTTAAGAAAAAAGGCCCTCAGATCCGAAACCTACCCACAAATAATATGTTATTACCCCATACAATCACAATTAATAAGAAATTACCCAATAAAATCACAATTTTAAGAATATAGTTATTTGATTCAACTTAAGAAACCCATGAAACAGGAATTAAAACAGAGTTTACCTTTGTGAGAGAATGCTAGGCGTGAGAGAGAAGAGTGAAAGATAGTCCAAGAGTGAAGAAGTCGAGAGAGAGAGAGAGAGAGAGAGAGAGAGAGAGAGCCAGCGTAAGCTGAGAGAGCTGAGAGAGCTTGAGAGAAATTCGTGGGTTACAGAGCTGAGAGAACTGAGAGAGCTTGAGAGAGCTGAGAGAATTTCTGGGTTACAATGTATTTTTTTTTTACGTTAAAATACCTTGTAATTTTTTTAATATAATAAGGGTAAATTAGGTAATTTACATATTTAATAATTTATGTGCTCTACTCTCCCTCAAAATCCCTCCAATTTGGGGGAATTAAAAATGAGGGGTTGGAGGTAGTTGAAACCCCTCCAAATCCCTCCCCCTTCTTCCTTAAAAAACTTCCAAACAAAGTAATTGAACTACTTTCTTTCCCTCTACTCTACCCTCTCTCCTTTTTTTAACATCCAAACAGACCATTAATGTATTTCCATCAAGTCTCAACTCTTATTTGAGTTTGTGAACTCTTATTTGTAAAATTTTGAATTGTGATTATAATTTTTAGATTTGGTCTAGGTGAAGAACAGTTCTTTGGGTTTATTAGGGTCTTTGGGTTGAAATTGGGGAAGGAGGGGAGTAAAGAAAAAAAGATTTTCGTGACATACGGTGGTTAGTAGAATGGTGGAGAGAGAGAGAGAGAGAGAGAGAGAGGGTTTGGCTACCGAAGGGAGAGGGGGTGGTTGACAGAGAGAAAAGGGGTGGTTGGGGAGGGGTCAATAACATTGTTAATGTCTATTAGACAGAAAAAAAATGTGATCATATGCATCTTGCATGTCTAAGCCATGTGTCACTTTATAGTGTTGCCACCTACCTTGTTTGTAAGAATTTCCTCTAATCTAGTTTATATATATGTGTCCATTTGAGAATTGCTTGTCTAGTTTTTTGGTGAAATTTTTTTGATAAAAGTATGCTAAATATTCTTGTACATTGAAAAAATTTGAAAAAACAGAAAAAAGTGAAATTTTAAAAAGGTGTACATTAAAATTAAAAGTTAAAAGCTTAAAGCTTAAAGATAATGGCAAACTCACCCATAAACTTTGTCCGTTCAAATGCCTCTAGGATCATTTGTCTCACTTGTATGCCTTTTACCTCTCTCCTCTGAGTCACCCCACTTCACAAGCCCAAGTCATCTTCCATTAGATCAACTGGATTGATTTCCAAAGTATTTAGTTTAGTAGAATAACACAAAAAATTAGGTAAGTTTATTAATGGGAAAATTATTAGGTACTCTTAAAGGGAAAATTATTAGGTATTCTTGGAGTACCATAAATACGTGCTCCTTCCTCTCACATGAATGGTGGGCCCCACTATGAATTTAATTAGTGGGACTCATCATTCATGTGAAAGGAAGGAGTATGCATTTATGATACTCTATTATTTTATATTTATGATGATTTTTACCATAAATTTAATGAGTGTGAATCTTATCATTAATGTGATAGAATAAAATACCATTATTTATAATCTAAGGATACCTAAAAATTACCCCATTGGTCTAATATAATTAAAATTCATAATTGCTTTTGTTTTTTTGGTTTGTAGTTTGTACATTCTACACGGTCGTGAATCATCCTACGTCTGAGCGTCCAATACTTCAATCCCCAGGACCACGAAAAAGTGATCCAAGTCTACAGTCTAGCGGTCCATGTAATCAAAAGCCAACAAACGAAGAAAATTCCAACGCAGTAATTCCAACGCAGTTTTCGCACCACCCTTTATAGAATTGAGAGACCCAGACCCACCCCACCCAACGCCACTTCAGACTTTATATTTCTATTCCAATTTCCAATACAACTGTACACAAAACATTTTTGGTTTCACAACTTTCAACTCTCATTTCACTTCATCCCCCCACCTCCCAAATTACCGCGTACCTTACACCACCCATTCACAAATCGTTGTTACGTGGAAGCGTAGATTCCACGCCCCCCCAATGTTTTTTTTTTACTCTTTCAACTTATATATCTCCGCCGACACAACTTGAAAGCTTCAAAAACCCAATCAAAATGCTCTCAAGATTCCAGTTCATTCCAAGTAAGTAAAACAGATAATTTAAAAAAGAAAAAGAAAAAACAGATAGGCTAGCGAGGCGTATATATAATGCCAGTTCATAGCTCTCTTTCCAATCTTACTACTCCGAATACCTCTATCTATCTCTCTCTCTCTCTGTCATTTTCACAAACACTTCACTCGCCCTAGATCTCTCCTCGACAATTATGACTTTTTTGTAGAACCTTCCTCACACTCTTTCTCTCTCTTTTTTTTTTCTTTGAAATGCATCATTTCTGAGTTGATCCTCTTTGAAGCTCAGAAACGAGATTCAAAAAATGGACGGTGGTGATGGAACGGTGAGGTTAGGTGCTCTGAACATGAAGCCGGATCGGGTCGGATTGGATTCGGGTCCGGATGTGTCCGTTTCTTCACCCGTTACCCGACAGAAAGCCACCGCGGCTAAACAGTTCATTGAGAATCACTACAAGAACTATCTCCAAGGACTTCAGGATCGCAAAGAAAGGTCCAGATTTTTATTTGTTTTTTTAAATAATTTTTATCAATTTTTTGTTGTTGTTGTTAATTTTGATTGATTTGATTAGTGTAAATACAGAGATTTTAGTGTATAGTAGAAAATGTGGTCGTTGTAGGTGTACCCTGTATGTACCTTGTATATGCTTTGCTTTTGTTTATATATGTGCATCACAACAAGTATCTTTTACTTTTTTTTTGTTGGGTACTTTTTTTTTTTTTTTTGGTGAGGGACTAGCTTTGGCATATTTGTGTTGTTGGAGGTTGTACTTTAAGTACAAAAAGATTTGGGTCATGATTGGTAATGTATTTGTCTTTGTTTGGTATTTCAGAAACTGGGAATTATTCAGTTTAACCTTTTTTTCTTTCCTTATTAGGGTGTTCCTTTTTTTATTTTTAAATTTGGTAATTTAGTTTCATATTACTATGTTTCAGGCGTCGGGCGCTTCAAATGAAAGCGGAAGAAGCTCAGGTATCAAGTGAGGAACAAGAGGAGATGCTGAGAAATTTGGAGCGGAAAGAAACAGAATACATGAGGCTGCAGAGACGTAAAGTCGGAATTGATGACTTTGAGCAATTAACTGTAATTGGTAAAGGTGCATTTGGCGAGGTAAAAAGCGAAAACTTCATAATATGGCAGTATACATTTTCTCGGATTTTCCTTTTCTGATAAGATATAGTATGCTTTTGAGAATTATATAAAATGTACCTAGTTTTTGGTCATAATTTTAATTGACTCTTGACCTTATTTGGCATGCTTTTGATTGTGTAAGTTCCCTTGGAATGCATATATAGGAAAAGAAGATGCATGTAATTTTCAGGGAGCATTGTTCTTATCCATCATGTGTTCAATAAAACGCAGGTTAGGCTTGTTCGTGCTAAAGGAACGGGAGAGATTTATGCAATGAAGAAATTGAAAAAATCAGAGATGCTTAGCCGTGGACAGGTGACTAGTCTCAAATCTTTTGCTAATAGCATAACTAAATTGTAATGTACAACTGTACATTGATGCTTTTTATTGCAACAACCTTCATTATCTCCTATCCCACTAAAGCTTCTACTGTAATGTCTTAAATATTGGTTTCAGTTGGTGTATTTTGTAGTTTGATGATTGATAAGTACTTAGAGCCGCATTTAAAAAAAAATTTCTTGTTCTGTTCTTAACATTAAATATTATATCATTTTGTTGATATAACAAAATGATATAACATTCTGCATGCGTATTAGTAAGAAGTTACCTTGAGTACCCCTGTTTGCAATAAAATTCAAAAGAAAATATGAATGAAAGTAAAAATGAAATGTTAGCTGAGGTTTCAAAAACTAAATTCATATTAAACCTCAGATATATATGGGGAAAAAAAAAATTGAAGTTTACTATCTGATGCTTTAGTGCAATAAATGTCTAGAATTGATTAATTGTGTACTCTTTGCACAGCAGGTTATGCATTAATTGTTCTACTTCTTTCCACAATTTAGGTTGAGCATGTTCGATCAGAGAGGAACTTGCTTGCAGAGGTTGATAGTCGGTGCATTGTAAAACTCTTTTATTCTTTTCAAGATTCTGATTTCTTGTACCTTATCATGGAGTATTTACCGGGTGGGGACATTATGACATTACTGATGAGAGAGGATATTCTTTCTGAAGATGTTGCAAGATTTTACATAGCAGAGAGCATTCTAGCTATTCACTCAATTCATCTGCATAAATATATTCATAGGTATGATATTTATCAATTTGTGCTCATCCTATAGTTGCTAGTACTCATACACCAATGTTACTAGATTTGTGCATATGATTGGATATGTGAAAATTGTAGGTCCAACTTCTCTGACACTCCTAACCTGTTAGGTCTCAAAAAGCTGGATAGGTATCAGTCTACTGGCTTGTAAAGGGCATAAACAAGATATATTACATATTAAACAGACCTTGGCTATTTCACTTCAGAGCCTGAATATTGGTCTTGCATAATCTCAGCAGGCTGCAAGTTTGTCATAAGCATTGCTAGGCTGAGCCTAATTCTGGCTTGAGCCCAGCTGAGCAATTTGGTAGACTATTGCATAAAATGAGACATTGTAATTTATGTTAATTATCTATCAAAAAATAAAACTCAGAAAATTTTATAGACGATATTTTAACCGTTATGAAATATTTAATGACATTTATTGTTATACATCGCCCAACATCTTCCTCTTTATGACTTAACCTTTGAGTGTGCCATACTTGCTGTTGTCTTTTGTCCTTCGTAAATTGGAACCTTTGATTTTTCCATATTCTTAACTGACAGATCAGGTCAAGATATTCATAAAATTCATCAAGTAATATACTTCCAATGGCCATTAGGATGGTATTTAATGTGATCTTTCCATTATGTCATTGTCAAATTACTCAACCATAAGAAACATCATCTACCACCGCACACCCTTGGTGCGATGGTCACTTCATAAGTATAAGTATTTGTGGGGTGTGGGGTCAAGGGCCGGGGTTCAAGTCTTTAGGAGGGAGCTTCACACACATATGCACTTAGATTAGATTAGAGTAGAATTTCTATCTTGTATCAAAAAAGAAAAAGAAAAAAAAGAAACATCTTTTTTTTTTTTAATATATTGTATATATTTTTTTAATACCTGTCATCAAGTGTCTTGCTTTTCCCATGGCCAAACAGGCCAAAACTTGAGTTGGACAGAACTTTTGTGGATTTGAGTCAGAGATCAAAATGAAGTTTTAGCTATTCTTTTGTAGACAGACATACATTTATCCAGTATCTAGTTATTTTCAAGTACTAGAAGCTTATGCTTACTTTGGCAGTACCTTGCTTGTAGGGACATAAAACCAGATAACCTGATACTGGATAAAAGTGGACATTTGAAGCTTTCGGATTTTGGCTTGTGCAAGCCACTGGATGATAAATATTCAACAATATTATTAGAAAATGAAGATTTATTCACTCAGGAATCCACATCTGAAAGTGAAGGACATCCTGGCTGTGATAGAGTCCCTTGGTTGATGCCAAAGGAACAATTACAACAATGGAAACGTAATCGTCGTGCGTTGGTATTTATCTGAACTCTCTTTTTATAAATGAATGTGTGTGTAATTTTATGGTGAATTCCAGTCTTATATCTCATGTGCAATGTCAAACATAGCAGTGACATTCTGTTAAAAAAAAGATTGTTGGCGGTTTCCAATTTTCTGTATGTCCTCTTTCTTGAGAAATATTTCAACATGTTTCATGTTATCAATTACATCTATGTTCTTCAGGCTTATTCAACTGTTGGTACTCTTGATTATATGGCACCTGAAGTTCTGCTTAAGAAGGGGTATGGAATGGAGTGCGATTGGTGGTCGCTGGGGGCAATCATGTATGAGATGCTTATTGGCTATCCTCCCTTCTGTTCTGATGATCCAAGGATCACATGCCGGAAGGTAAATTTAAATTTGTGGTTCTTATCTTTTTCTTACGTATCCTTTGTATTTTCCAAATAGGGAACAATTTTGTCTTTTATCAGATAATCAATTGGAAAACGTGCTTGAAATTCCCTGAGGAACCAAAAATATCAGAGGAGGCTAGGGATCTGATATGTCATTTGTTATGTGATGTTGAAACAAGGTTGGGCACCCGAGGAGTGGAAGAAATAAAGGTAATGAATGACCTATCTCAGAAAAACTAATTTTCTTAAAAGTATCAGGTCGAGTTTCCGAAATAGTTTGTACCGTACATAAATTTAAAAGCCAATGTTGATCCTTTATATGGTCCTGTTGTCAAATATGCACTCAATACTGTCATTCATAGCCTCTTAAAATAATTTGCACCACATAGTAGTAGACTATTCCAAACTTCTATCAGCATATTTATACTTTTATAAGTGGATTAGTGTTCTCATAAAAATTAATGTCTTCTCAGGCACATCCATGGTTTAGATGCACTCAGTGGGACATGCTATATGAAATGGAAGCTGCATATAGACCTACTGTAAATGGAGACTTAGACACTCAGAATTTTGAAAAGTTTGCTGAAGTGAGTACGCTAGAATAGATGCTCTGGTATTTTATTACAATAATATTTGTAAATATATGATATTCTTCTAGTCTGAAACTCAAGAAGAGCCTTAGTTCCAACTTTTGGGTCCCGAACATGGAGTCTTTGCACAAAGTGCAATTGCTATTCAAAACCAAAATTTTGTTAAACTGGCCACCATATTTTTCACTCCTAACCTGTGTCCTTTTTGGTCTTCCTCTTGTTGCCTTTCCATTTTGATTGGTGTGGTATTGGTTTTGCTGAAGTTGTCTTTTTAGGTCTTCTTCTCGAACCAGTCTCATTTACAACTTTCTAAACATTACTAACACATTTATTTGTACATATAAGAAATCTGCTTGAGACAGCTTTTCAAATTTTCAGTGTCTTAAAAAATGTGATTGAATATTGAAATTCTCTGAAAATTAGTTATTCTCTCTACCAATGGTTAAAATTCTGTAGAGGTGGAAGTTCCCTTCTTTTCTCACTTCAACTTTTCAGTCCCCCCCCCCCCCCCCCCCCCAAGATGAGATTCAAGATGTTAAACCATAGTATAGAGGGTTCAAATTGTCAATTGAGAATTAAATATTATTTCCTTTTCATCTCTCTTAGGTTTCACACTTTCTCAGAAGAAGAAAGAAAACAGGTTTCTCATAAGCCTTTGCTTTTTCTGTTTTTTAATAGGTAGAAGGTCCACCATCCACAATACCAACGATGGGACCCTGGCGGAAGGTAATGACTTCATACTTTTTCCAATTTGTTGCAAATATATCTAAAAGAAAACTTGCTATAAAAACTAGACTAATTAATTTCCATCTCTGCTAGCCCTTTCTATTATCCTTTTGATTATTTTAATGGTTTGTCTCTAGATGAACTGCTAAACGCTGAAGTTGAACATGTCATGCAATGCACATATTATTGAGATTTTTCTCATGTAACAGCTAATTGTCATCTGAGTTTCCAGTTCAGTGAACTTGTTGACTACTTTCATATACAAACTGAAGTGCTACAGAAATTTTCTATTTATTTTGTTTTTATATCTATACGGAAGCCTTGAGAAAATGGTGAACTTGAAAGAAATTTAAGAATAATAATTTAGATCTATATTCATTTTCTTTGGGAGGTGGATAGGGCGATATTGTGCTGAAATTTAGGATTAAGCATAATATTTGAACAATTATAAGTACAGTATTTGTGAAATTGTAATGGGATACTAATTCTTTTTTTCGATGTTTTAGGCGACGGTCAACTTTCATCCGGCCCCATTAATTTACTCCTTATCTTCCTTTATAGTTGCAATAAATTTTTCTTTTTTCTTCCTACTTCTTAAATTATGTACAATAATCAACCAAATCTCTTGCAGAATATCAGCTTTTTGCACTATTGCTTAATGTCAAATTTGACCACTATAATTTGAAATCATGGTTTTCTCATTTGATGTTACAGATGTTGGCGTCTAAAGATAACAATTTCATAGGATTTACTTTCAAGAAGTCAGATGCCCGTAAAGCACTTGAAAGTTCAGGTCTGCTATTATGGAAGACCCTACTCCTTGTTTTATTTCTTTTTTCTTTCCTTTAAAATTTCTTGTCATTTTGGTATATCTGAACTTTTGACCCCATGAATGAAGGATGCCGATTCATCTTAATGTGAACATACTTAAGGAGGTATATTGACTTTTCATACAAAAGGAACTGAATTTCAGAGCCTATTAAAATTGGTTTTGCTAGGACATTGAAATGGTGGGGAACACATGCCATTTTAAGGGTCTACCAGAAGAAAGGGGGACTTTATATAATGTAGATCAATGATGTATTGAGTGGATAGGACTTGAGTAGACACCCAAAAATAGTATGAAATATTATGACGATTAACTATAGAAGTTTCGTATATGAAGACATGAAATGTCAACTTGCATCAAAATCTTATCTTTCGCTAAGGGAATCCAACCTCCTTTAAGGCCTATAAAACCTACAGAAATGCACTTGTAATTTTTGTTATTAACTGAATTTCTAGAAAAGCTCTACTATATGATTATGCATGAAAATCATAAGAAATATATATATATATATATATATGACTATTCAATGGAAATATTATTTAAGTGCGCTGATTTTATAACCTTGATGGGAAATGTTATATTAGCCTATCAGGATAAGTACTATTGGTTGTTGGTCATCACTCATCATAGTATTGCAAGTGATTTTTTATTTTTATTTTTGCACCATTCATTTTATATTGAGAAAAGTACAGCTCTAGTTATAAACCTAGGGTTTTAAAAGGATCTTCTAGCCAAAATTGGTGATGCTGAATTACTAGTGATAGCCTTTTGCATATGTAGACTGATGATGTAAAATCACACCTTCACATCATATATATCTGAAGTGCTGTTGCATCAGAGGATCTCATCATGAATGTGATGATACATTAGTTGTTAACAACTGATTTAGGGAATATCTATCTCCTAAAAGTAATTTTTCATCATAGTATACCGACTTAGTGTTCATATATCACATAATGGCTTCTTGAGCAATGTGCAGATTTAGCGAGTATTATATTTAATTTGTGGCATTGGGCATGCACTATATTTGTTAACAGCCCTTTTGGCTTTGCTGTATACCAATTTTCTTTGTCTACTTCTGTCTTTTGATTGATAAAACAATTTATAGATGTGGATCATTTTCTTTTGTTCATAAAATTGAAAGTTATATCAATTTATTCAGAAATTGAGCTAAGTCTTTGTTTGCCATAAATCCTGTTAATCTTCCAGATAATTTGCATAAGCATTAAGTTTTTCTACCGTTCCATGATACTTATAAATAGTGGAGCTAGACTTATTAACTTGGGTATGGTTTGCAGATACAGATTTGAGATCAAATGGATCTTTGAAGGCCCCATCACTAATTTCCTTGTTAGGTATGATTAAGTTTCAGTTTTGATAAGCTCTGTTTGGTATTAAGATAAAGTTGCTCTATTCTGTTTGTGGAGGTGGCAAGAAAATATAATACCTTACTGGTAACAAATCCTGTAGTTTTCCATAACAAAGGACTGAATTATACTTTTGGTCCTTGAAATTTGGAGTAAGTTTGGTTTTGTCTCTCAAATTTTTGAAAAGTAAATATTTAATCCACATTCCAACTTTTGTTTACTTTCGGCTTACATTGGTAATGGCTATTTGAGGTGGCAAGGTCTAATCTGATGCAATCAATTCTTTTCTTCTCTCTTCTTTCTCTTTTCCTCTCACCCGTTCTTCTTTCTCTCTCATATCTCTACTCCCTTGGTTGAGCTCTGCTGATCCTCCCTTTGGGCAGTGCCGCTTTGTGATGACAATTTGGTGCTGGTATGACCAGGGGCTTTGCATTAGTGAGATCTTGGACGTTGGGGATTTTTGGTTTAGATCATGGAGGAAATATCATGGATCTTGTTTATGGATATGATTATAAAGCATGGATATCATGGGTCTTGGGTATGGCTGTTATTTTGAAGCTTGAAATGGTGATTTGGTCGTTGAGGTTTGATAGGTCTTGCCTAGAGAACTAGTGGAGTCACTCCCAGGGGTTTCATACCATTTATAATTTTTGGGAATTTTTTCTTCTTGTTAAATTAAATTGGATTTTTTTAAAGCTCCATACCATGAGTTTATTGATGGTTCTTTGTCTATGAAAACCATTTACTTTCCCCTTATTAGAAGATTTGAATGATGGTCTAAGTAGGAGGTATTGATGAATCACTTTGGCCATGCTGATTTTTGTCTTTAAAGATTTCAACGACAGTTTGGTATTTTAGTCTTGGGTTTCCTCAATGTGATTGTATATGTGTGTTGAAGTTTGTGCCTTTTGTTATTCAATACCTACAATCTTTTCATGATTGGTTGCTTTTAGTTTTCTACTGGTTGATGTGGCTGGGTTTAACTTTGTCTCTCTACCAATTCTTTGAAAGTTACAATCTTTGGTTTGTGCTTTAATGTTTTGTTGGGCAGTGGGTAGTAGTGGTTTTTTCTAGAAAAAAAATAATTACCAGAGGTTGTCAGAGCAGTACAGATCCAGAGCCAGGTAGGTGCAAGATAACAGATGGAAAGAAATGTAGGTGCTCTAAAGATGTGGCATATGCGACCCATTTATGGCCGAAAAACACAATTCATATCTGAAGTTATGGTGATATCGAAACATTGTAATGTACTGAATCAGTCACTCCATAACCTTGCCATTATAATGGAGTGCCATTATAATGTCAAGGGTATGAAAGGACTAATTTAGTGTGTTTACAATTTTTTGAGGACTTAAAAGGAAAATTTCAAATTTTGGATACTAGAATAGAGCCCAACTCAAATTTTAGGAACTAAATTCATATTTTTGCCAAACAAAAAATATCTGATGTTGTGGCATGTTAATTTCACTAGTTTTTGAAGCTATAATGAGATGTAAAATGTTAATATTGGGTCTGTTTCTTGTCAATAGATTTAAAATGTTAACATGCTTTGGTGGTATTTGACAAAATGGGAGTCCTTTGGTAGTTTCAACTGGGAGCTTCTTCACTCCGGCTGATAACTTTGCTTGCAATTCTGGCTTTAACAATGAGGACAGCAACCCCTAGGATTTGCGGTGTTGGCCAAAGGCGAGGGAGAAGTGAGAGTAAGGAGGTGCATGTGGCTTGCTTATTAGTTAAAATGCATGCCTTGTGAGCTTAAAAACCCTGCCATGTCAGATGGCCTTTAGCCACGTGCCAAAAATAGACAAAAGTTAGACTAAGGGACTAAATTGTCATCTTTTATAAATGTAAGGGACCAAAATTGAACTTTTTAAATTTTGAGTTACCTCAAATTTCAGGGACCAAAAAGTAT
Source organism: Quercus agrifolia (assembly GCA_029955455.1). Classification (NCBI taxonomy): domain Eukaryota; kingdom Viridiplantae; phylum Streptophyta; class Magnoliopsida; order Fagales; family Fagaceae; genus Quercus; species Quercus agrifolia. The sequence goes on along the minus strand of JARQAD010000001.1, from coordinate 89,206,202 downwards.
ATTGTACTCTCTTTTTCTCACCCACAAGTGGTAATTTTAAACAATCAGCATGGCATCAGATTCTTATCTTCTCTTCTGCTTTTTCTCATGATCAAGCAGAATAATGACTCACATCCTAGATAAGACATCCCAAAATATCATTTTATTGTGGATTACTACTAATAGCCCAAATAGTGTATTTCCCTCGAGCAATTCTAGAGGCAGAAAATTTCACTTTTTGCAATACTTTTTGAGGTGATGAGTTGTGATCAGTACAACATTACTTTCACTTAGGCTCACTAGTGATACCACTTTTAATGTACACCAATCATAACATACTGCCTTAATAGTTGTGAAATAAAATTGTAAAGTTTTCTGTGTCACTAGACTTATTCCCCCACCTCATTTTTTGTTCTATTTGGGAGCATTACAAGTGTTTCATCTACTCTGCAAACTCTTCAATATAGTGGTTTTGTTGATTCTGAGTTAGCAGAAAGATGATTATTTGCCTTAATGATCATTTCTTATTTTTCTTTCTTAGCTGTTGACACGGGTTGGATTGACTTGCAAGAAACTGTGATAGCACTTTTAATGAACACCAATCATAGCATGTTACTTCAATAATTGTGAATTTTTTGTCACTTGATTTAATTGGCTTTCCATCACCCCTTTTTCAGTTCTGTTTGGTAGTGGGGGTGGTGGTGTTGGAGCATTACTAGTGTCTCTTTTACCCTGCATTAAGTGATTAACTTAACAATTTTCTATTCTGGTTTTGTTGATTCTGAGCTAGCAGAAAGCTAATTATTTGCCATAATTGTCACTTCTTGTTTTCCTTTCCCCGCTGTTGACACAGGTCGGATTGACTTGCAAGAGACTGTGATACCAGAGGGGGAGCAGAAGCAGGAAACTTGAGTTTAAACATCTTCCTGTTCTGCTTCAATTGGATTGGGTATTAATATTTTCTTCAAACACACAGAAGAAGCTATTGTGAGAGAATGATTTGGTGAAATTTTCACTCTGAAAACATGAATAAGGTCATCATCTTGAAGCACAATTCTTTGTTTCTTCCTTTAGTATGTTGTATCGTATAAGTGCCACAGTAAAGCCAATAATAATTCAGTTCAAAACGTCCTGCTCACGAAGCAAAAGGCTAAATTATAGTTTTGATTCTATCTGTATATCCGATGTTAACATAGGATCACCTCATTCAATTCAATTTTGTCGGTTGGAAGTGGATATATTTTTGTAATTTATTCAATTTTTTCATATGAATGCTTTGGACATCAGTATCAAGAGCAATCGTATTATGAGCTTCCATTTTTCTATAAATGCTTTGGACATTGGACCTATGAGCTCTCTTATGATGAGCTTGCATTGTTATTTGTTGATTTTGAAACATACACAATTACAATCGCATCGTCATCAGCGACTCATGTCATTGGGACCCCAGTAAATTCATCTGTGGGTTGATGGTTTCTATTAATCAGTTGCTGAGATTTCATTGAAAAGTAAAATCTAATAGAACAGCATTGAGCTATTTGTTTTTCCCCCACAACATATGGCTCTGGGGACTCTGATGGCATGTTGGCCAAGTGGTGCAGTTGTGATTCCACAAGGTGCTAGTTGAAAGTTGAACATTGCATAGATATTCCTCTGGATGTTCACTGATCACGGCAATATACAATGGTTTATGGTTTGAATTCTGAATTATACCTTTATAAATTTCCATGATCTAGTTGCAGTTCACTCATTAATAAGTAACCATCTTAACATTGAAGTACCTTTATTCTGTGTAGATATTTATGTTCAATGTTCACTCTTTATCTTCAAAGATGGTTTAAGCCCCACTTTGCCAATATACCAAGTCTTCCTTGTGCTCTTTCATTGTCATACATTTAAAAAGGTTAAAATGATAATTTGGCTAAAGGAAAAGAATCAATTCTCAGCCATTCTTGAATATTTGTATTTAGTTTACCCCTTTTCTCTCACTACTTAATTCTCGTGGGTGCACATAAATATATAATACTTTGGAACTTTGGACTTCATGTTCTCATATAACAATGAATTCTATGGTAAAGTTTGAGACGAATTTTTCCATTTATATGATGGAAAAGAATATTACTCTTAAAGTATTATATACTTTTTTCTTGAGTAGAGAAAGGAGTCAAACTACAACCTCTGGTTTATGAAGTAGAAATCCTAGGCAGTTTTGTTAGTACGAATCCATTCCTCAGGCTTACTAGGAATAATTATTAAATATAAAAAAATAAAAACTTCTTATGCTTCGTAAACTTGTAGGATGAGGTATATCATGTTTCGGATACTTGAGTCTTCTCTTTCACATGATGGTAGACCTCACAAGTGAAGAGGTATATCATGTTTTGGATACATGAGTTCTTCCCCTCACATGAGAAGGCAAACTCTACACTTGTGAGGTCCACTTTCAGGTGAGGGAGAAGACTTATGTATATAAAATATAATATATTTTTCTGACTAGTAGAGCATATGGTCCTATAAAATGTTAAACTATTAAGCAAGAGGGGGAGATAATGCTATATTGAGGTGGAAAATAAATCATAAATGACCTATAATCAAAAATCAATTCAATTCTAAATTAGAAACAAAATTGAATAGTGTTAAACCGTTTTTATTTATACTATATTTTACTTATTAATATTTTACACACACATCAAGGGGGTTTGAACTTACAATCTCACTTTTTATTTGGGAGAAGAGTGTCAAAAAGTTATAGATCATCGAGAATTGCATTGGGGTTAAAATTATAGTATTAGCATTGTGATTCTGTAAAAATCTAGCTAATGTGATGGGTGTCCAAAACATAAACAATAAAACTAATAAAAAAAAGAAAAGAAAAAGAAATTATATCTTATTATTACGTTATTATTAAAGTAACATGCTTGACTAATATATATATATATATATATATAAAATAAATAGTAATAATAAACTCATATAAAGACAATATTATACCAATCATCATAATTAGTGTGGATACAATTGCGTTTGCATTTGTGCTTACGTTGTTTTTTTTGTGTGGGTTTTGTGCATTGTTCACAAAACCCATAAGTACAAATTTTAATAAATATTTTTTTTAAAACTAAATCTCACGATACTATTTACATATTTAAAAATTATTTTATTACTATATTTTTAATTTTTAATTTTTAATTTTTTATAATAAATGATATTCAAATAAACCCTAAGCCGAAAATGTAAAAGGTTTTATACTTGTACATTCATTTGTACACGTACCTAACCTTGGTAGATATTCTTATACCAGATATGGAAATTGATATAAAAAAAGAATGTAAGAGGATATTTTGAAATGAAGTGGGGACAGTTTGAAAAGCAAATGGGCAATAGAGAATAGACACGTAATCCTTGTTACTCAAAAGTCTCACTAAAACTAACCCCTCTCTCTGTCTCTCTGTAACGTCCCAAACACACTTAAAGACGACAAAGAGATATTTTGGATGCCATCCAACAAAATATCTTCTTGGCCTTTCTTTGGTTTCTTTTCTTCTAATATCAGCTGTAACGTGGCAACCTCATGGGCCCCTATGACACGTAGTTAAAGCAAAGTGACAACTGTAACGTTCTTTTGTCCCCCCACCCCTCCTTACTCACCGCCCTTCAAATTCTTATATCTCAAAATCTCTCTCTCACTTTCTCTCTCTCTCTCTCTCTCTCTTTGGAAAATTTTTTTTCTCTGAAAATATCTCAAAGGTTTTATTGTAATTATGAAGAATTTCAAAGCAAGAGCTTCTGGGTCAAGTCCACCACCTTTCTCTGCTTTAACAGCCGAGGCTTCATCAAGCTTGGTACTTTTCTATTTATATATAATAATCTTTATCTGGGTGTTTGTTTGTTTGTTTGTTTGTTTGTTTTTTTTTTTTTTTTTTTTTTGGGGTTTGATTTTGATTCATTTTTTGTAGAAAGATCAGGGCTTTGTATGTATGTTTATATGTTTTTTGATTAATTGGGTTATTGGGTAATATTTTATTTCTAATTTAGATTGGAGAATTTTTAATATTGGTTTGATTAAGGTAGTTACACTTTCATCTTAAAAAATGAAAAGAAATAGATGTGTTTCTTTGTAACTATAGGTAGTTGCATATGACTTTGCTACTTATGAAACAAACCTTTTAATGTTAGAGCCAATGGTTGTTAGCAAGAGAATATAATATATTATATTTGTAAAATAAAGTGAAGATATGAAATGATATGGGATACTGTATTGGGGTTTTGTTTATTGTTTATTGTTTTGCTGGTCATTATTTCAAACTTCAAAGCACTATGTTTTATTTATTTATTATGTTTTCTTAATTAAAAAATTTAAAAAGAAAGAAGCACTTATAATTAGTCTCTGATCGTAGTGTTATATACTCAATTATATGTCAGGGTAATCTTGTGACGGACAGGTCTTCAGACTGGACAGATGAGAAGCACAGTTTGTATCTCAAGTCTATGGAAGCATCATTTGTAAACGAGTTATATGATAATAGGCAAAAGCTTTTGAACACTCGTAACGCTTCTGGCCAGGTTCCAAATTATCTCTTTTTCTTTTATGTGAATTCTTCTATATTGTGTGCGTGAAAAGATCAAAACTTAGTGCAAATGTGCCCGGGGGTTTGAGTGTGACAATTAGTCTATCCAGAATTTGCGATAAGACTGTTTATCAAAGCGGGAGTTTTGTACACTAGATATGACCTTTTGTGTATATGTTTATTTACTAATTAGTGTGTGTTATGTTTTTATTTTTCCAGTTTAAGGTTCTCCGAGGTGGGTGTTGGCAAAAGGTTAATTTTAAAAGAGCTGATTTTCAGCTGAAGAAAGCAGCAGATGGGTCACGTAGTCTTTTGGCAAATCCATGGATTCAGCATTTTAGATCTTCATGTGCAACCCAAGTTGTAGCATCTGCAGATGTCCAAGAAAATGGTGCATCCACTTGTCAAGCTTTAGGATTAGCTGGGAATAACTCCAACTCCTCCCGTGGAAGAGCTACTTATAATTCAAACCAGATTCATGCGTGTCAATTCCATTCGTGCCATCAAGATTTGGTTGACGACAACACAGGTATTCTCACCTATATTTTGGTTGGCATGAATGGTTTTTAAATTCACACCCTTTGTTTCATGCATCTTTGATTACATATATTCTGTATCTTGCTCTAGTTGCTTGCCTATCCATATCTCATTGGCTAAACAATGAGTACTACCACATGCAGTTTTTTCAAATGAATAGAATTTCCAGCTCTTATATGTGTGTGAGTGTGTGTGTTTTTTTTAATGTTGCATGACAGTAAAAGGATTTTGAAAAACAATACATGTGGCCAACCCCAGTTGAAAAACAGATTTATAGAGCCAATTAAGTTGAATTGAAGGTGGCAAATGGCTGCTATTTTCACATTCAATGAATGCCTCGACTTGAACTGCTAACAAGTCGGGGGAAAAGATAAAAGGAAGGAAGGTTTCATGCTTATTATGTGCCAAAATGATTCAAACTATTTTGGCTTTTGCAGAGGTATCAGATCAGAATTTTGTTGATGATGAAGTTGTTGAAGAAGAAAAGGAAAGGTCTAAGCACAATGCAAAAAGGATAAAATCTAGTACAGCTAGTACTTCTAGCCACGATCAGGTAATGTGATTAATTGATTTATTTTATTAATAGTTTTCTTGCTATATAAGGAGCTAATAGAAAATATGATTTTGGATAGTATAAAATTGCAAAGAAGAATATGTATGGGCAATCCTAATTATTATGCTGATGATTCATAGTTCACGACCCCATTCTTGTGTTATACTCAAGGAATTCTAATATTGTCCATCTCTCGCTTGCTTTTTTAGGTTGTTCCTCATAATAAGTCTCCTGCAACAGAAGATGTTGCTGAGAATTGCATTTCTGGGGCTAGATAATGGATTTGACCAGTGTCTGGCAGACACAACATTATTGACTCGAGTGATTAGCACCTAACCAGGGAGACAGTATCTTGTGAGCCCGTCTAGGAGCGCACCTCTCTCAACCATGTGGGTCTCATAGGCATGGGGCCCACGTGCCTGTGAGAGGTGCAGTCCATAGGACAAGCGCATAAGATAATTTTTCCTAACAAGGAGGTTGTTAACCAAATTATGCATATGAACAATGGTGACTGATTGTAACTAAAGTTTCAAATGTTATGTATGCGTGTGAGAGAGCTAGGAAGAAAGAAAGGTTTAGGGATTTCAGGAATTAATTTTTTCTATTGGTCATGTCTAGAAAAGCTGTGTTATTAGTGTTACACTGTAACTGTGGCCTACTATTTTTGTGTATATAATTATATTTCCATGCTAACCTCTCATCACTAGTACTGCTGTTCTGGTACTTTACTACTACTTCGGCCATGTAAATGATTTTTTGGGTTAGTTCGGTACAAGAAAAAAAATGGGAAGATGAGAAAAATAAAAATAATGAAAAGATAGGAGGAGGATGGAGAAGATAACACTATCCATTTTCCATTATGTGTTTGGTAGAAGTAATAGAAAAGTGAATATAAATATAAATATTCTTTATTTTGTTAAAAGAAAACAAGAAAAGATAATCGAATTTGTATTAATTTATTGTATGCTCTTAAGAATCTAAGGTTCCTAAGCATTTTTAGTAAAAGTCGTCTCATGTTTGTCAATTTGTTAAAGAAAATTAAGCATGCGTCACATACTACCAAAAAAGCTACCAAACGTTACCAAAAAAGCTACCAAATATTTGGCAATTTCTGCTAAAAGAGCTTTAAGGGGAGTCTTAAAACTTGAAAATTGCTCTAAAGCAAATGTCTAAATCTTGAGATTTCATGAAAGGTCTAGTTCAAACTTTATAAATCCATTTTGTGTTTTGCCAAAAACTCAAAAGGGATTTTTAGTTAGAGCTCTACCACTAAAACTCTTCATTTAAAGCTTTATTTCCCATAGCAATGTTAAACTGATAAATCAAGTAATTTCGTTCGAAGTGATGGGTCTTCTCAAGAGCTTCTTACCACTGCACCACTTTTATTTGATATCTTTCTTCTTTTCTACTCTCTCTCTCCTTTTTTTTTTCTTTTTTGGTCATTTCTAACAACTAACTGTAGTTCCGCTCTAATTCTCAAAAAAAAAAAAAAAAAAACTGTAGTTCCCCTCTAAACGTTAAAATTCCTTCTAATGAAAGCAGTTTATTATAAAATTCATAATTGAAGTTCGACTGCCTATAGTAATATCAAAGAGAGACATATTCATAAAACAAAATGTAACAGAGTAGAAATGTTTACTAATTTCATATTTAACAAAATATGAGGTATATTAGAAATGGGGTATGGGAGCACCAAAATAGTGACTCTTGCTTACGCATAATTCATACTTACTTCCTTGTTATTCTCTCAATCTTCTGATGTTTGCCTAGCTGGAAAACACCCCACATTACTTCTTTTTTATTTTACTTATTTATTTTTTATAGTTATCACTTACCGACATGTTGTCAAAATTGGGATCCTACGTAGAATCGTGGGAGGTAGGTGAGATCGTGAATCGTAGAATCGGATCGTGGATCGTAAGATACTATATTATTTGGGAAATAAACAAAAAATACACATTGGTATGTTAAATAATCACATAAATTATACATTCATTAGTATAATTACTATACATCACTATATTCATCTGTAAGCATCATTTAAAGAGGCCAAAAATCTCAAAATATGACACTCTATTGGGATATTTTTTATTTGGGTTCAAATGACCTTTTTTTTTATATTAGAGTGGAAAAACTTGGTCTATTGGGGTTTTATTTTCCATTTGGGTCTAACTGAGCCTTCTATCAAGTTAAAGAAGATTACAAGAAACTAAAGTCGTTTGAGATCGTCAAAATCGTATGATTCTATTGATGCTGAACGATCACAAAGATCTTTAAAAGATCTGGATCGTTTTAGGCAAGCGAGATCGTAAAATCGTAGAATCGTTAGATCCAGATCGGGATTTTGACAACTATTACTAGAGTCAGCTCAAATTAGTGAATTATACAAAATTTTGGTTCAATATGAAAGAAATATCGATTTTGCACCCAAAAAAAAAAAAAAAAAAACTAATTAAACAGTGAACTTTTAGTTATGAGCTTTTTAAGATTTTTGCTTTAAAACTTAATGTAAATATTCAAAAGAATAATTCAAATATAAAAATTTCCTGAATAAAAATATTCTATTAATTTCAATTTTGCTATACTTTTGTGGGGCCAGAAGGTTCTAGAGGCTTCGGCCCATTTCATTTCAAGCCTAAGACCCACGCCGAGGAGGAAGAAGTGCCCGAGGACGAATGAAGGGAATCCAGGCTGTTAGAATGTACTGCCGAGGACGACCCTGTTCTCGGCAGGCCAAAATCACAAGAGAGGAAAGCGCCACGTCGCCCGAGGCAATCCCCTTGAGGATCCCAAAAGAGATTCCAAGCCCTACGAGCTAGCCATAGGAGCATGGTAGAAAGGCAACCCCAGGAGAAGCTGTCACCTCCGTATTAAATACCCACAGCTACCACCCTGACCCCATTAATGTGGATGTGACCCCTGGATAGTGCGATGGGGGCCACAACAGCTTATAAAGAGCTAGAAAGAGTGGCCGATAGGACGTGCATTCGAGCACGGGCATAGATGACTGACAAGTGTAGGAGGAGGATGAACGGAAGAGAGGGATATATAACGACAGAAATCACCCAAGACAGAAAGAGGGGGAAGGAGAAACAACAGGAAGGCCCAGAGAAGGAAGGGAGGCTCCTGGGATGAGAGAGGAGTTGGGAGTTCCCATCCTCGGGCGAGGGGTCCTTTCTCCTTGGGACGTTGGGCCGTCTGGTTTTTAGTATTTTTCACCTTCGAAACAAGCCGTCGCCTCATCAAAGCCCAACTTTTGGACCCATTCTCTACAAATTCATTGTAATGAGCCCGGTTCGAAAATCGAGACCCTACAATTGGCATCGTCTGTGGGAAGTTGCTCGTGCGATGATGAGTGTAATAACTTGTTAAGGCGGGGCCAAATTCCCTAGGGGAGACTACGGTGGCCAGTCTACTGTGCCATAAGAGGAGAACTGCCAGGCGGTTCATAGCTCAACGGGCCTCTGGCATCATGTGTGTGGCCCTCGCCCCTACCAAGGGTCAAACCCTCGCGAATCTCGAGGCTGGCCCCTTTGGGCCCCGATTGAGGAAGGCAGCGGCCATGCGAGGCACTTCCAGGGGGCTTCGTGGCGGGACTAGTTCTAGAAGATTGGTACTTGTGCCTTTTGACCCACTAGAGCAGTTGAATGGGGCTTTAGTAATGACGAGTCCTTGGAAGGCTGAACCAAGGTCTCGCGCAGTCCTCAGACTCAAACCTATGAGAAAACTAATAACTCTTGACAAGTATCTAAGTGTTAGGCTGAACCAAGGTCTTGCACAATCCTCAGACTCAAACCTATGAGAAAACTAATAACTCTTGACAAGTATCTAAGTGTTAGGCTGAACCAAGGTCTTGCATGGTCTTCGGATTCAAACCTATGGGAAAACTAATAACTTACAACAACTATCTGGGTGTTTGACAGAACCAAGGTCTTGCACAGTCCTCGGACTCAAACCTATGGGAAAACTAGTAACTTAAGACAACTATCTGGGTGTTAGACAGAACCAAGGTCTTGCATATTTCTCGGACTCAAACCTGTGGGAAAACTAATAACTTATAACAACTATCCGGGTACTAGACAAAACCAAAATTTATTCCCGCTGAGCATTAAGTACAGTCGTAGCTTTGCCCGGGTCCTCAGACCAGACGACAGAGAGAGATAAATGCTTTGGAATCCCCCTGAGTCTCAGATAGAACCATGATGCACCACGACCTCCTCGGATCGTTTGTTCTAAAACTAGCACTTTCTAAATGGTTGCACAGTTCGCAACGTGAAGCGCATCGTTATACGCTCGGCTGTTCTAGGAAAGGCGGAGGCAGTGCAAAAAATAAATGCATAATGAAAATAAGTAAAAAAAAAAAAACATATATATGAAAAAAAAAAAAAAAGTATTCCTTTTCACCAAGCAAAGAAGGTTTCACAAAGTAAAAGTCACAAGTCCTTTTCTATTAAATAAAATGATGGCAACATTAATTACAAAATAGCCGAGGAAGTCTCGATTTACAACTAACTACAGAACAGCCAAGGAAGACTCGTTTCACATCAATTGCAAAATAGCCGAGGAATGCTCGATTTACAACTAACTACAGAACAGCTGAGGTGTGCTGGCGGCAAAGTTAGCTAATAAAAGGGAGAAGGCTGGTGGTGATGGTGGATTCACAGTCTCGCTTAAGCAGCTTCCAAGCCCGCGCGCTTGGCATAGGTGGTGGGGAGGAAGAAGAGGCAGCAGTGCCTGGATTGGTTTCCACCTGCTGAGGCTGCTCTGAAGCGAACTCTGATCCCCAATATAATATCGGTACTCCTAGGAAGTCGCCCTCCATGGGTCTCGCCAGCTGCTTACAATGGCGGAGATGTCTCCCTCTGATATCTCAATTGCTCCCCTCAACTTCGCTTCACTTTCTTCCCCTTTCTCTTTAGCCAACTCTTGCACATTCTTGATTGGCGTTTGGAGGATAATCAGGAACATGGCACGATCTGCACTAGCTACGGTTCCTAGTCGAAGGAGGAGAGTGCTCTTTCTTGTCCGGTTGAAGAATAGGAGGATCTTCAGCCTTCGTTCTCTTTGCCTCAGCTGCAACGCCCATGATTCAGGCGGCTTCTTTTTTGTTCAAGGAAAATGAAAAAACTTGGAACTTCTGCAGAGTTCCAAGGCTAATGGATGTGGAAGATGGTCCTCTTAGGGTGCCTTATATAGAAGGCGAAATCTGGGGGAGCTCACCGCATATAAAGCTCAAGGAAGGAATGTCAAGCAAAATAAATTTCGCCCAATTCCCAACGGAACCTTCAACTTCCAAATCTGCGCCGCTTCATAAAGGCGCCATTGAATACACATTCCGTATACCGAAGTGATCCGCGTTATCCCCAAAAAGAAAGCATTGATGACAATGCAACTCGTATGCCGAAGCGCCATGAGTGTGCCATGGGCAGACGAAGAAACCCTAACACCCATAGGGAAACAAGACTTAACCGGCCATGATATAGGCCCGAAAATGTCAAAATCCTCCTCCCTGTCCAAGGAGCCGGGTAGCATGATTTTGAGGGGCTATTATGGGGTCAGAAGGTTTTAGAGGCTTCGACCCATTCCATTTTAAGCCCAAGGCCCACGTCGAGGAGGAAGAAGTGCCTGAGGACGAATGAAGGGAATCCAGGCTGTCAGAATGTACTGCCGAGGACGACCCTGTTCTCCACAGGCCAAAATCACAAGAGAGGAAGGCGCCATGTCGCCCGAGGCAATCCTTTTGAGGATCCCAAAAGAGATTCCAAGCCCTACGGGCTAGCCATAGGAGCATGGTAGAAAGGCAACCCTAGGAGAAGTTGTCACCTCCATATTAAATACCCACAACTACCACCCTGACCCCATTGATGTGGATGTGACTCCTGGACAGTGCGATGGGGGCCACAGCAGCTTATATAGAGCCAGAAAGAGTGGTCGATGGGACGTGCACTCGAGCACGAGCATGGATGACTGACAAGTGTAGGAAGAGGATGAACGGAAGAGAGGGATATATAACAATAGAGATCACCCAAGACAGAAAGTGGGGGAAGGAGAAATAGCAGGAAGGCCCAGAGAAGGAAGGGAGACTCCTAGGATGAGAGAGGAGTTGGGAGTTCCCGTCCTCGGGCGAGGGGTCATTTCTCCTTAGGACGTTGGGCCGTCCGGTTCTGAGTATTTTTCACTTCCGAAATAAGTCGTCGCCTTATCAAAACCCAACTTTTGGACCAATTCTCTACAAATTCACTGTAATGGGCCCGGTCCGAAAATCGAGACCCTACAACTTTAATATTTACATTTAAACTGAATTTCATCTCATATTTTATAGCTTATGTTTATCTTCGTTTTTTTAATTATTTAATTTATTATTATAAAAAATAAATAATTATTAATCCTATATTTGACCCAACAGTTTAGACAGTGAAGTGAATCATCAAATCACTCTCTTTAAGTCTCAAAGATTAATTAATTAATTTATTTATTATATACAAAATAAAAGTTCTATTTTAACATAATTTAAGCGTATATATATGTGAAACTTTCTCAAGACTTGAATTTTGGCTATTATCTCTATACCCCATAAGTACTTATATTTGTAAAATAATCATCATGTCTCACGTCAAGGATGCGTAGTTAAGTCATGATAACTGTGTTTTTCATTAAACATTTTTTTTTTCTCTTTATACCAAACTGTTTGAAAACATTAATTCCTCCTGTCTGTTTTTGCCCGGGAATTCAACCCAACCAAATGTTCTATTAACTTATTAGGTGTACATTTAAAAAAAAAAAAAAAAAAAAACTTATTAGGTGTACAGATTTCAGGCTGAGCGACACGTTTCCTCATGGTCCAGCCAGCATATAAAGCCCATGACCTGATGACCATACAGTAGGCAACAGCTAATAATTATCAAATTTCATGTCTAAACAAATATATGTATATATATATATATATATATATATATATATATATATATATGAGAAAAAAAAATCACATTAAAATGTTAAATCTTTCATTGTATTGCGTGGGTAATCAACTAGTGTGGCATTTTGTGGGTTTTAATTAGTTTAACTGTTAAAGTTCTAATGGTTGAATAAGAGATCGAAAGTTCAATTTTTGCTTACATTAAAAACTGATTGGTATCTTAATCTGACGATAAAGAGCAAAAATCAAAGAAGCAAATGTCATATGTTAAAACTCTTTCAAAAAAAATAGTGTGGCATTTAAAAATAAAATAAATGCCACATATTGCACATCCGACTAAAATTAGGAGAGAATTGAAACGGACCATTTTCTCATATTTGTTATTGGAGGAGAAATGAAACTAGCTCTTAATGAAATCCACCATGCCATGTGAGAGGAGAAAGGAAGCACTAAATAATTAGCACAAATTTTAATTCATAAATATTACAAATTGATGTGTTATTAATTATAAAAAAATAATTTAAATATTTATTTATTATGTTGTCAAAGTGGCATTAATCACATTCATTTGTCAAACTAGTTTGAAATTTTTTTTCCTTTATATAATAAAAGTGATAGTAGTTTTATCAGTTTCCGCAACGTTTCTAAAATTTTATTTATCTATTTTAAAATGCAACGTTCAAAGGCCCACTAGTACTATTTCATCTTCATGCCATTCTTTGCCCAACCAAAGAGAACTCTTGGTGCATGTGAGAGGTACACTCCATCAAGCAGGCACAACAGAAATTATTGCCGCCAGAGTGAGAGTTTGATGTTCGATTGCAGCGTGTCCAGTCAATTGTCACATGCAGTGTATTGGAAAATTGGACTTCTTGGAGATATTATTGTTGCTTCTTGCTTTGCCAATCTGCCTTAGCAACAAATATCCAAGCATTTACATATATGGTTTCAGTATTTTATTAACTTGGCCAACCAAGTGATGAGCAATTCACTTGGATTTGATCTGCTTTCATTTTATTTTTTTGCATCCAGATTATATCCATTGTAATTCTTGCAAATAAAATAAAATTGTCTTCCTCTTGAGCATTAATTCCAAGCAAGTGGGCTGAATTGAAGATGATTTTAATTCACACCATTATGTTGAGACGGTTTAAAGCTTGAGATCTCGAGAGCTAACATGAATTTAACAATACTGTTAGAATATATTTAAGATATTATCACAAATATGTAACCAATAAAATATATTAGGCCATTTTATTGGTATTTAAAATAGCATACACTACAAGAGCTTCATTATTTGGCTGCATGGAAAATGTGCTTCAATGTTTCAATAATTTTGTTATCTCATATATGATTGAACACCCCCCAGATTCAACCCACTGATTGTCTATAAGGCCCATAATCCAGTTCACAATATTTTTGTGACTGTCATTGTGAGGATTCTATAGGGTAGCCATGGATCTTTTCCAAATCTCCAGAGCCCAGCCATCACTCACCAATCACCATCACCATCACCAAATGGCAACAAGTCAACAAACCCACTTACAAAACATCCTTACCCTTTAAGATAGTCCTCCACAACCAATATGCACTATACATGGGCCCATAAAATAGATCCCACTTTCTAATTTATTTGCCTTTACAACGTGCACCAAGTTTTGTCTTCCCCTTTGAATAGCCCACCCTAGTTTAGAAAACACAACTTGATAAATGCAATATGATCTTCCAAAACCCAAGCCACCAATCAGGATTGATAAACCTCCTCATCTATTTTGAACAAAAAGGGCGACAAATGATTACTTCACGTAATCCTCTTTGTAGGCTTGAAGTGACTTATAGGTTGACATTAATAATGGCAGAGCATGTTGTTACGTTGCATTTTGTAGAAATACATTGTTCAATTGGTCACTAAAACCAAATTTCTTTAACCAAGTTGAAAGCACCATTTCAAGCATACGCTTTTTTCTAGACATGGCAAAATGGACGGGTCGGATTGGGTCGTTCAGGTCGCGGTCAAAACGGGTCACGGGTTAAAACGGGTCACGGGTTGAGTCGGGTCGCGAGTCGGGTCGAGTTGACCTGTATTTTTCAAACAAATTTTTTTTTTTTTTTGAAATAGATGCAATCTGTCAATTGTTTATGAGTTCCTTAACTGTGATTAGATTCTCACTAGTGATATTGTTACCAATTACCACTAAACACTTGACTTGATACCTAAATTTGGTGCAACTCTTGTTCCTACTTTCTAGAAGTTAATCTTGGTATAATTTTCAATCCATTTAAAGTAGGAAGAGAAAATGAAAGTGGCAAAATGGAGTACATAATATATTAAGCAAAGAAGAATAAGTAAATATTTTATAAAAATTACACCTCAATCTCAATCTACTCAACGTTAGTACACATGGCAAAACGGGCGGGTCGGGTCGGGTTAATCGGGTCACGGGTCAAACGGGTTGCGGGTCAAGCGGGTGGGGTCAAACGGGTCTGACCCGTTTTGCCATGTCTACTTTTTTCCAATGTCAACCAATCCTGAGCAAAAGGCAAACACCACTATTTTTCTCTTTTTATAATTCAATTCTAGCCTTAAAATTGATTGTACTTTTTTTAAAAATATATATAATCGGATAATTATAGTAATAAGTGAAGAGAATTAACACGAAATTCCCAAACCTGTGAGAAACAAAATAGAGAAAACACATGCTAAAGAAAAATAATCATATGCACAGGATAGTATTTACGTGGTTCAACAATTTGCCTACATCCATGGAGTTGTAGAGATTTCACTATTATCAGGGAAAAAAATACAAAGTGCGACTGTACATGTTTTTTTGTTTTTTTTTTTCCTCTCAAAAACTACATCAAGAAACCCTAATAACCAAAACAACGATTTTTATATCCTATACACAGGATTTACAATGGACTACAAAATGAGCCAAAAAATTTTCCCGACCCAGATCAAATACAACTAGGCTCCACAAAGCTCAATAATAAGAGCAAGATGTTTAAACCTAAATTCTTCTTATAAAGGAGAACAAGTAATGCTACCGAACTCTTGGCGAACTTCTAAATAATTATTCATGAACTTTTTTATATATCTATATAAAAAATAAATCATACAATGAAGGAGATTCTTGATTGTACAGTTGGTAGAATTTGAAATTGAAACAAGCCATTCTCATAGTTTTTATTTTTGTGATCTCAAATTAGATATCATTTCTTTTCTCAATAGTAATTGGGATTAAATATGTTCTCCTATAAGAACAAAAGACAAGACAAAAGTGTAGAATATGGCTTGAATTAGGAGTTTGACTCCTTGTTGGATTTGGATAAGAAAGAAATTTTATTCCTTTTGGGTTACTGTTGTTTGAAGTTATCAAGCTTTATTAGAAGTCTTATCTACGACTTGATTTTGAGTTCTATTTGGAATAGGAGTGATTCTCCTTTTGTGTGTGGAAAAAAAGTCTAGTCCTTCTCCGTTTTGGATATACCAGCCGACTCAAATTTCTTATATAAGCATAGTGCTTCTACGAAAAATTAGAGAGAAAGAGAAGAGAGAGTGTGTGTGTGTGTGAGAGAGAGAAAAATGCTCTCTCTTTATTTGGTTCTTTAATATTTGTGGGTTGCAGTTTGGAATAGTGAGAGATGTTTGTTATCGCTTGTGTAGGGTCACAAATTACGGCCCAAACCCAAAAGGAATAGGATATAGGCCCAATAAGCCCAATACAATAAATTTGTAAGAGAGTAGGTGAAAGAACTGGGCTGTTAATGGGATTTCTAACGGTTAATCTAGGTTTGAAGCTTGTCCGAGGAGAAAAGACACATAATCAAGGGTTGAATATAAGTCCGAGGAGTAAGTTTTTGGATAAATTAGCTATTTCAGAAAGTTTGTCTTTCACAGTACTACAGTAAATCTCATTCAATATTTTTTCTCTAATATTTTTCCGATCCCCCTTCTTATGGAGGATCTCCCCCATTATATAGTCCTCCCTAATTCATTCCCATCGTCCACTTGTTTATCATCCAACCCTGTACTCAAGTATCTGTCCTGTTGAGCAGCTTTTTTGGTTTTCTGTGGGCGATAGTGGTTGAAAACACTGTTCAGAGGTCTTCTCCACATTAATGCGGCCAGGAAAGCTGCTGTAGTGCATTTAATGTGGTGGTAGCAGCTTTTCCCCAAGATATTTCCGTATTCTTATCCTTTCCTTGCTCACCTAAAGTCTATCTTCGTTGCTGGAATTTCCTGGAAGGTTACCTAAGTCAAGGCGAAGTTCACTTGACTGACATTCGTCAGGTTCGAGAAGTATGATCCTCTCGGATTAGTGTCTTTCAACATTTCTCTGTACAACCATATATTATGGGGCCTCTCCCAACATTTTCTCCTCCTCAGACGTGTTCTTGTTAGTAAATGGGGCTTGAGGCCCAACTCAAAAACTCAAGTTTTTGCCCCCCACAATAGCCCCTCAAAATTTTAATTTTTCCCTCTTGCCCGAGGAGAAAAAGTATAATTTTGACTTGTGAACATAATTACATTTAAAACCATAAAGACATTCAAACCTACGCAAGTGGAAGGGTCATTTTCGTCATCTCACAGTTGTTTCTGACGCTTCGAAACTCGCGAAACGTCATTAAGTACTTTGGGCGGTGTTACGCTCCTGACATCCAACGGTCCGAATTTTTCTTCAATATTTGGGTGAGATAAAATCCCCCTCGTTTTCAGTTTCTTATATAAAAGCTCCTGAACACCATTTCCTTCTTTTTTCATCATAGTTCATAATCTTCAAAGCATCCAAACATCCAAACATCCAAACTCATCACCCATCAGATCGTTCATCATATTTTCAAAAAGAGACTTCAAAGATCCTTAAGAACTACGAAGATCAGTTCGCGCTCTTGTCTACATAAGTTTTATTTTCACAACTTCCTTTATCTCCTCGGATAACCTCCTCGGCTCTTCATTCTCTCATCCATAAATTCAAAATGGGTAGATTTGAACGCTTAATGAAGACTCCAGCCTTGATAGAATTGTTCAAAGAAAAGTACCACATACCCCAGGAAGTATCGATACGATACTGTTCCACAGAGGAATTGGCATTTGACTGAGAAGTAGGAGAAGTCATAATCCCAATGATTGCCTTCATAGAAGGAGGCATGACCATCCCTATGGGTAGGATTACGAGGGACTACTTACGTGCCCATAGATTCTGCCCCCAACAATGTGCTCCTAACTTCTTTAGAGTTCTAGGAGGGATTGACGCTTTGGACCGACATTTAGGGTTGGGACTGACTTGGTATGATGTAGCTCATCTATACGAAGGCCATATAGAAGCTCGGGCAGGGTCTTACCTTAAGTCCCGATCTAGTGTTGTTAAGCTAATCTCATTTCTCCCCAAGTCTAACAAAGGGATGAAAGATGACTTCTTCATCGTATCAGGCCCTTGGAGTGACGGCCTTCCTTGCCCAACCAAGCTAGGAGAGTCAGGTGGAATAACTTAGTTCTAGGTTTTCTAACATTAGATTTAAGGAATTTGTCATCGGCCTTGTTTTGTTGTACCTGAGTCTCATTTTCATTCATTATTCAATTTTTAACTGTTTGTTGTACCTGTAGTTTCTAACTGTTTGATTCTTTCATTTGACAGATAAAACGTATACCAACTCCAAGCTCAGCTTAATCAACGTATCAGCACTCAACTACTTGCTGAGGTCTCAGATTTTTGTGAACGACGACGGACAGCTTCGTGCCGTTCACTTGATTCTAGACTACGAACCAATTTCAAGGACTTTCCTGGACGTCAGCAACTCTATCAGAGCAAACGACCATCGTGGCTCGCATAGACGTTTCTTGGCCAGGTTTCCTAACTCCACACGATCTTTCACCCGTTGATCATCCAATTCCATAAGGAATACCTTTTCCCGCCCAGCCACTTCAACAAGTACCACTCGGACAAGCTATTGTCGAGGAAAGAGCTGCCTCTTCTTCCTCTCTTGAGAAGGAAATTGACGGGTTCCAGTTTAAAGAGGAAGCCATCGTTATATCAGAGGCTGAAGAAGAAGAGGACAAGTATTCATGCGTTCAAACTCCTGCTCAGATAGTAACCTACGTTGGTGACTCTTCAGACGAGGAGGAAGCAATGACCCCTAAGACTGGTCCCAGTTTAAGGGAACTTATGAAAAATAGGAACAAGACGCCCTCACCTCAAGATAAAAACAAGTCCAAACCTCCAGTAAATCCTCATCCTCCTCCTCCTCCTCAGCTTCTTGCTGATCTCGGGTTAAAGCCCAACCCGATCTAAGGAGGAAGAGGCCCACTGAAGTTATTGAGGAGGGAGAGATAGGCCCTTCCAAAGGAAGCAAGCAGCCAAGACAGTCATAGGACCAAAGGAGCAGAAGGTCCAACTCGGTTGATAGCCGAGAGGAGCCTCCTGTGGCCCAAGTGCGTCGTCTAACCCGCACTTGGTCGCCCAAGTTGGAGGTGGACGGTGTGGCGATTGCGTATAATGCCACCCTTAGGCATTATTGTGGGGGGCACGCTAGTCTGGTGGCTGAGGCTCTGGAGCAGCCACTCCTCCTCCCAAAGGACATGGAGGCCTATAGGAACTTCAACCATCCAGAACTCTTTCTATCCCTTAAAAGGGACCTGGCTATGGTAAGTAACTGTATTCGTTGTTCTTCATTTATACATCTCCATTTCCTTACACTTTATAGTAAAGGTAAAATACTTCTTGTTTTTGTTTGTGTGTTTTTTTTTATAGGTCACACAGCAAGTTTTTGTGGCCGAGGAATGGGTAAAGAATACATGTGGCGAGACCAGGGTTGCCTTGGATGCACGAGCCGAAGTGGAGGTGGAGTTAGGCGCCCTAAAGGAAAAACAAGCTAAAATGGCTGAGCTGCTGAAAGAAGCTGTTAGGGCGAGAGATAGTGCCGAGGCAGGCTTGAAAACGATGGAGATACAATTTGAAGAAGAGCGCAAGGAACTGCACTATTCTGAAATAAATCTGGCAACAGAAAAACAGATGGTGACAGAGTTTCGTGAAGAACTTCGCAAGGCCAGGGAGGTTGCCCAATTACTTAAGGAGGCAACTGAGGCCGAGAAGCAAGCTGCGTACGCCTTGGGGGTATAGGAGATTCAAGGCAGACTCACAGAGGAGTTCTCCGCTGTAGCCAGGGATTACTGCGATATCTCTTGGGGTAAAGCCCTTGATGTTGCTAGGATTCCTGCTGATTCCAGCCTGAGGCGACCTGAGAGCATCTACTATGACCTAGACATCCGCAAGCTCTCAGGTCCTAACTTCTTTCCCCCCAGAGCAACCTGCCCAAGTGTCTAAGGTGTCCATAGCAGATCAAGTCCCTCCTGCCCCTGTGGAAGTTCCAACGGATTCTCGCCAAGATGTTGGCAAAGGGAAAGAAGCTGAAGCTCCCCAGGGCAAGGATAAGGGCAAGGACAAGGGTAAGGGCAAGGGAAAGGCCTCAGACACCACTATCTCTCAGCCCGAGCAAGCTGCTGATTCAGGGGCTCCCAAGGCACAAGCTTAGGATATTAGTTTTTGTAGGGTTTTTTTTTTTTTTTTTTTTTTTTTTTTTTTTTACTGTTTTTGTATCTTATTTTTGTTAAGGAAATGTACCACACTTTTGTTATCAATGAAGATATGCCCCTTTTACTTCATAAGTCATGATAAATAATGGAGAACTGATCTGATGCCATCTTCATTTAATTTGAATAGTATGTGTGGCTATATTAGGCAAACAGAACATATTATAAGATAAGTTCAACTAAAAAGTTTAGGATTTTGGTCACAGCGCATAAATTGGATAAGCATCTTCAAAAGTAACAGGGTAACAATAAGTATAATTAACCCAAATTGGAATTTTAAGTAATACGCTTATGTTTAAATTTAAATACTTAAAGAAACTTAGAGTGAGTGTTAACTAACCAAAATCACCTGGTCTGAAGACTTCAGTCATGATTGAGTTTAAGTTTAAACATTTGAAAGAATTGAGAACGAGTGTTAACCAACCAAAATCATCTGGTTCGAGGATTCCAATCATGATTGAATTTAAGTTTAAATACTAAAAAGAACTGAGAACGAGTGTTAACTAACCCAAATCATCTAGTTCGAGGACTCCAGGCATGATTTGAATTTAAGTTTAAATACTTAATAGAATTAGGAACGAGTGTTAACTAACTCAAATCATCTGGTCCGAGGACTCCAGGCATGATTGAATTTAAGTTTAAACACTTAATAGAATTAGGAACGAGTGTTAACTAACTCAAATCATCTGGTCCGAGGACTCCAGGCATTATTGAATTTAAGTTTAAACACTTAAACGAACTGAGAACGGGTGTTAACTAACCCAAATCATCTGGTCCGAGGATTCCAGGCATGATTGAATTTAAGTTTAAACAATTAATAGAACTAAAAGATAAACAGCATAAACACTTTATATAAAGAACACATATTGATCAAATAAACACTTATTAATAGTAATACCTCTTTAGGTTATTTACATTCCAAAGACGTGGTACTACATGTTCATCCAGATCTTCTAAAAAATATGCTCCAATGCCAGCTTTGGAGGTGATACGATAAGGTCCCTCCCAATTCGGCCCTAATTTTCCCCAAATTGGATTTTTTGCAGCGCCCACAACTTTGCGTAATACCAGGTCATCAGGAGTTAAAGGTCTTAACTTTACGTTGGCATCATAACCTTGCTTCAGTTTCTGCTGATAATAAGCCAACTGAACCATTGCATTTTCTCTCTTTTCTTCAATCAAGTCCAAATTTCTTGTTAGTTGCTCATCGTTATCTTTTGAATTGAATGAACTGGTTCTTGTCGTCGAGAAACCAGTCTCTAAAGGGATGACAGCCTCAGCTCCATAAGTCATTGAGAAAGGGGTTTCTCTAGTAGACCTGCGAGGCGTGGTTCTGTACGTCCAGAGTACATGTGGTAATTCCTCCACCCATTTACCTTTTGTATCATCTAATCTTTTCTTCAACCCACTGACTATGACTTTATTTATAGCTTCAGCCTGCCCATTCCCTTGGGGATAAGCAGGAGTAGAATACCTATTAGTAATCCCCAGCTCGACACAATATTTTCTGAATATCTTACTATCGAATTGAAGACCATTGTCCGAGATGAGCACATGAGGAACTCCAAACTGAGTAACGATGTTCTTCCAGACGAATCTTTTCGCATCCACATCTCTGATGTTGGCTAGAGGCTCCACTTCAACCCACTTCGTAAAATAGTCTGTGCCGACCAGGAGATATTTCTTGTTTCCCACTGCTTTGGGAAATGGTCCCACGATATCTAAGCCCCACTGAGCAAATAGCCATGGGCTAGATAACGGATTAAGGATTCCACCTGGTTGGTGTATGCTCGGCGCAAATCACTGGCACTGGTTACACTTCCTGACGTATTCCAGGGCCTCTCTCTGCATATTTGGCCACCAGTAACCCTAGGTAATGGCCCTATGTGCTAATGATCTGCCTCCAATATGGCTTCCACAGATTCCTTCATGTAGCTCTTCTAGAAGTGACTCGGTTAGCTCGGGGGGGACACATAACAAATAAGGTCCTGAAAAGGAACGCCTATATAGTTTATGGTTCTTCGATAGCCAATAACTAGTAGCCTTTCTTCGTATCTTGTCAGCTTCTATTTTTTCCTCAGGCTGAATATCCTCCTTCAGGAATCGTATAATGGAATCCATCCAGCTCGGCCCTGCTCTGATCTGATTAATTTGAACCGTCTCTCCTGTCCTTGATGGTTTGTATAAGTCCTCAACAAGGATTACTCGAGGCAAGTCCTGTGCCGAGGAGGTTGCAAGCATAGCTAAAGAGTCCACGTGCGCATTACCACTTCTGGGAACATGCAGCAAGTCAAAGGAGTCAAATTTTGACTGTAAACATTTAACTTGGTTGAGATACCCCTGCATCCTTTCATCTTTCGCCTCGAATTCTCCTCTTACTTGACCGACAACCAGTTTTGAGTCCGAAAAGAGTTTTATAGACTTTCCTCCCATTCTTTGGACCATAGCCATTCCTTCCAACAGAGTTTCGTACTCGGCTTCGTTGTTTGTGGCTGAAAAATCTAATCTCAAAGATTTTTCAATGACAACTTTCTCAGGGGACATCAGTACTAACCCAACCCCTGAGCCTTTTTGATTCGATGCTCCGTCTACATATACCTCCCACGTCGGAAGGCAATATTGGGAGATCGTACCAACCAATTTTTCATCCATGTTTCCATCTGATGGTAATTTTTCTATCTCAGGTTCGGTGAATTCAGCCACCAAATCTACGAGGACTTGTCCTTTTATGGAGGTACGAGGCATGTACTTGATATCGAAAGCCCCCAGAATTGTACCCTACTTGGCTATTCTTCCTGTGTAGTCGGCACTTTGGAGTATGGTTTTAAGCGGGAGCTGTGTAAGAACGACCACTGTATGTGCTTGGAAGTAATGAGGTAGCTTACGTGTGCCAAGCATTACTGCCAGGATAGCTTTCTCCAGTGGTAGATAACGCACTTCGGCTTTGTGCAATGACTTACTCACGTAATTAACTGGCCGTTGTATGCCATTATCAACTCGTATCAGCACCAAACTTACTGCATACGAGGCTACAGCAATGTAGGCAAAAAGAACTTCATCTGGCTCAGGACTAGACATGATTGGCGGACGAGCTAGATAATCCTTGAGTTGTTGGAATTCCTTGGCACATTCTTCTGTCCACTCAAAATTCTTTCATTTGTTGATCAATAGGAAGAAAGGTCTGCATCTATCTGCTGATCGAGATATGAACCTGTTCAAAGCAGTGGCCATTCCAGTTAGTTTCTACACTTCTTTTGGATTCCGAGGAGTTCGCAAATTGTTAATAGCTTTAATCTGGTAAGGGTTAACTTCAATTCCCTTGTGAGTGACCATGTAACCTAAGAATTTGCCTGACCCTACACCAAATGAACACTTGGAAGCATTTAAGCGTAGTTTGTAGCTTCTAAGAATTTCAAAGATAACTCGAAGGTCTCCTAGATGCTCCGAAACCACTTTGCTCTTCACCACCATATCATTTATATAAATCTCGATATTTTTCCCCAATAGTGACTCAAACATCATCGTCATCATTCTCTGATAGGTGGATCCTACATTCTTCAAACCGAATGGCATTACTTAGTAGTGATAATTCCCAATAGGAGTAACAAAAGCTGTTTTCTCTTGATTGTTCAAGGCCAAAGGTATCTGATGATAACCCTGAAAAGCATCCAAGAAACTCATCCGAGGATGGCCGACAGTAGCGTTTACCAGCTGATCTATCTTGGGCATAGGGAATGGATCCTTAGGGCAAGCCTTATTCAAATTCATGAAATCAATGCACACTCGCCACTTCCCACTCTTTTTCTTTATTACTACCGTGTTTGCCAACCATTCAGGATAGAAGACCTCCTTGATAGCCCCAGCCTGCTTAAGTTTCACTACCTCCTCTCGGACTGCTTTTGCATGCTCTTTGGATGGACGCCGAGGGAGCTGCTTTTTGGGGGCTACTAATGGATTAACATTTAAATGGTGGAAAATGAATTCTGGATCCACCCCTGGGGCCTCATAAGTATTCAAGGTAAAGACATCAATGTTCTGTTTAAGGAACTCTATCAGCTCCTCTCTCATTTGTTGAGGTAGCTAGGATCCGATTTGAAAATCTTCACATTCTACCTCCTCGGATGTTCCGTTAATGGATAACACCGGGGGTTTTAACTACTATAACTCTTTCTCACTGAGAGTCACAAGTTCAGCTTCGGGCCTATGTCGGATGGTTACAACCATGCATTGCCACGCCATGTCTTGATCACCCAATATTTCTTCAATCTGTCCCTCGGATGGGTACTTGATCTTCTGATGCAGAGTGGAAGAAACTGCTCCTAAAGTATGAAGCCAAGGTCTGGCAACAATTGCTGTATAAGGAGAATATGCATCCACCACGATAAAGTCTACCTCCACCGTCTCCGAGCCAGTCTGCACAGGCAATCTGATCTGTCCCTTTGGGATAATAACCTTCCCTTCAAAACTCACTAGGGGAGAACTGTAAGGCGTCAGGTCTTTAGCTCTTAAACTCAGCCCCTTGTAAAGATCAGGGTACATTATCTCAGCCGCGTTGCCTTGATCAACCATTACTTTCTTCACATCATAACCCCCAATTCGGAGGGTGATCACTAAGGCATCATCATGAGGCTGAATAGTTCCAATCTTGTCCTCGTCCGAGAACCCCATGACCAAGGGCCGCTCTAGTTTAGCTTTCTTTGGCTCGTGACAAGTGTCCTCAGAAGACAGGCGAGCCACAGACATTACTCTAGACGGGCATGATCCTGTTCTGCCAGGTGCTGCGAAAATAATGTTGATAGTTCCCAGAAGGGGGTCTTGAAGGAGTCTCTCTTTCAGACCTAGAATTGGTCTGTCCACCAAGCCCGCTAAAATGATGCAACAGCTGCTTTAATTTGCCTTCTCGAACAAGTTGGTCCAGGTGATCCCATAAGCTTCTACAATCCTCTGTTGTATGACCATGATCTCGATGGTATTGACAATAGATGTTTCAGTTTCGCTTTTCAGGATTTCCCACCATCTTGTTGGGCCATTTGAAGAAGGATTCATTCTTGACTTTTTCCAATACTTGATGCACTGGCTCTCGAAATACAGCCCCGACCATTTGATTGTTATTTGACCCTAGCTGCTCTGCATAATCCCTTCTCGGCCGGTTATTGTTGTATCTATCCGACCTAAAATCTCTTCTTTCTTGAGGGACAACCTTAGCTTTCCCTTTTCCCTGTTATTGATCGTCTTCTATCCTCTTATACTTGTCAACTCGATCCATTAACTGTCGCAAACTGGGGATAGGCTTACCTGTCAGGGATTTTCTCAAACCATGTTCGGATGGGAGGCCGACTTTGAAAGTTCTAATAATGACTTCATCAAAATCGCCATTAATTTCATTGAACATCTCCCAATACTTTTCAACATATGCCTTCACAGATTCCCCTTCCCTCATTGTCATAGACAGCAGAGAATCTAAGGGCTAAGGAACCCTACTGCATGTGATGAATCGGGAGCAGAATGATTGGGTAAGCTTCTTGAAAGAACTGATGGAGTTCGTTCTTAGCCCATCAAACCATCTCATCGGCATCGGTCATAAGCTGGAGGGAAATATTCTGCACAACAAGGCTTCGTCCTGAGAATGGATAGCCATCTTTTGTTTGAACTGACTCACATGCTCCACAGGATCCATGCGTCCGTTATACATGGTGAACGTGGGCTGATGGAAGCGCCTGGGGAGCTTTACCTTTTCTATTCCCCGAGTAAAGGGGGACTTTGAAATCTGGCTTAGAGCTTTCTTCATGACATTAGTTCCTACCCCCCTCTCAGATGGACTCCTTCGCCTCCTTTTACGAGAATGTTCCTCTTCACAGGAATAAGATTCAGGTGGAGTTTCTGAATGTTTTCTGTAACTGGCATCTTCATTGTCATTGGAAGAAACGTCAGAGCTGGAAGGGGTTTGTTTTCGTTGTGCTCGACGAAGTCTCTTTTTTAGATCATTAATTTCTCGTTGCAAATCCTTTTCATCAGCTTGCTCATGTACTAAATGACTCATTCGTCGATAACCACTTCCACCTGTATGGAGCGTCTGCAAGCTACCTTCCTGCTGGTTATCTATATTATTTCTGTGCTCGAGGTCATGAAGTTCACCCTGTTGATGAACGTTAGCTGATTCTGCATGGTGTGGACTAGTCTCGTGTGGTCCTGAACCCGCCATAACCGTTATAATCTTCACCAGTACTAGTTCTTCCCACAGACGGCGCCAATTGTAGGGTCACAAATTGCGGCCCAAACCCAAAAGGAATAGGATATAGGCCTAATAAGCCCAATACAATAAATTTGTAAGAGAGTGGGTGAAAGAACTGGGCTGTTAATGAGATTTCTAACGATTAATCTAGGTTTGAAGCCTGTCCAAGGAGAAAAGACACATAATCAAGGGTTGAATATAAGTCCGAGGAGTAAGTTTTTGGATAAATTAGCTATTTCAGAAAGTTTGTCTTTCACAGTACTACAGTAAATCTCATTCAATATTTTTTCTCTAATATTTTTCCGATCCCCCTTTTTATGGAGGATATCCCCCATTATATAGTCCTCCCTAATTCATTCCCATCGTCCACTTGTTTATCATCCAACCCTGTACTCAAGTATTTGTCTTGCTAAGCAGCTTTTTTGGTTTTCTGTGGGCGATAGTGGTTGAAAACACTGTTCAGAGGTTTTCTTCACATTAATGCGGCCAGGAAAGCTGTTGTAGTGCATTTAATGCGGTGGTAGCAGCTTTTTCCCAAGATATTTCCGTATTCTTATCCTTTCCTTGCTCACCTGAAGTCTATCTTCGTTGCTGGAATTTCCTGGAAGGTTACCTAAGTCAAGGCGAAGTTCACTTGACTGACATTCGTCAGGTCCAAGGAGTATGATCCTCTCGGATTAGTGTCTTTCAACATTTTTCTGTACAACCACATATTATAGGGCCTCTCCCAACATTTTCTCCTTCTCGGACATGTTCTTGTTAGTAAATGGGGCTTGAGGCCCAACTCAAAAGCTCAAGTTTTTGCCCCCCACAGCTTGGTTTTGGTTTTGCGGTTTGGTAAATTTCTCTCTCTTGGTGCATTGTAACTTTTGGATTTGATTTGTGGCCCTCTCTTTCGTTTGTGCACAATTTGTATTTGGTATTTAATATTTGTGAACCTCTAGTTCTTTCGTTCGTATTTGGTTCTTTGGTTTTATATTTGTGAGAGAGAGTTATTTGGGTGTATTTGGGATTTGGGTTTGTGAGAGTACTTCTACACCAATTTGTATCATCCCAAATTTGTTATAGAGAAATTTGTTCGTCGTCGCCCGTGGATGTAGGCTATTGTCAAACCACGTAAATCTTGGTGTTTTGTGTCTATTTTTTTTTTTTGAATTAATTTTCTTTGTTCCTATTGTTAGTTTGAAGATCTTTCATAAGCCTAAAATATTTTCACAATCAATCTTAATAATTTGAGCTTCCGCTATTTTACAACAAAAAGATCATCTATATGTCATCTTCAGCTAGTTCTTATTCTCTCCTAGCTCCTATAGACATATAGAAATGTTGACCGAATGAATAAAATGGTCACGGTCTTATCACAATCGTTCATCGAGGTTTAGAGTTGAACGATCAATTTATTGTTGCCGAAACATCACGGGAATGAGAATTTTATTTTGTTGTTATTGAACTAGGCCAAAAGGGAAACATATAGTGATATAGAGCATAGGTGAGAATTTGATTTTGTATTGCTGGTATTTTTTCTCTGTTTCCCCGTGAAACAAAGCATGGAGATTTTTGCAACCCAATCAAATTTTCTCTCAGGCTACATATATCCTTTGTATATACATTTATTATTGTTGCAATCAAATTTGCCACTTTCAAATAATAATAAAAATTCTACGTTATCCACCACTAATAATCCTTTTTTTTTTTAACAAAGTACGAAGCTCCACTACATTTTGTCATACACTTTTTTTCATATCAATTATTATTATTTTGAGAAGCATATCAATAGAGTTAAAAGTCATAAGGCCCATAATACCGCCTTTTCCATTTTATGCAATTCAATTAAAGGGCCTTAAACTGGTCTCCCAG
Organism: Quercus agrifolia; assembly: GCA_029955455.1. NCBI lineage: Eukaryota > Viridiplantae > Streptophyta > Magnoliopsida > Fagales > Fagaceae > Quercus > Quercus agrifolia. The sequence continues at coordinate 89,177,972 of JARQAD010000001.1, read as the reverse complement.
CGCCTTATATTTTAGATTGCGTCCTTGAGGCGTATTGGGTTGCAAACGGGCTTTCATGAATGGGCCCAAAAGTAGTTTAAATGTGAAAAACTTCTTCCTAGGTGTAGACAGCTTGGTGCTTCTTTGGATCAATGCCAACTTATTTTCTCAAAAAGGAAAGTACCAAATATCTTATGTGATACTAATTCTTGGCCCATCCGATAGGAAAATTTATTTTATAAGATGGTCTTATAACTTATAAGACATCTGTTTTTTTTTTTTTTTAACCTAAAAAGAAAAAGGACTTCTAAGACTGTCTTATAAGATACATTCTTTTCTGATAGAGGTGGTCTCTGAATTCATATTGTCAATGGTTCAAATATGTGCTAAATTTTTTTCAAAGAAAAAAAAAAGGTGCTTAAAGCATTAAAAACCCATTGTGCTCAAGTTATAATAGGTTGTATTTGATTCAATATCTTTTTATCAATTATGATTGGTAAGTCATTGTAAAAATAATGTTACTTCAATCACAGTTTATTACTTTAATAAGTTGCAAAAAAAAGTTGTAATCTTGTATCATTGGTCTTTGACTCGAATCCTAAAGAAAAAGAAAAAAAAAAGTAATAAAATGATTGGAATTATGACATGTCATCTTTCCTTCAATGTCTATGAGCTCCATGTGTGAGAAGTTTCCTTTCCTCCTTGGGGAGGTGGGGTTTTTGAAACGTGGTGAGTCGCTAGCCAACAACCTTGATCAATTACATTAGGATATTTTAGGGTCTGTTTTACTTGACAGCCAGGTCTTGATGTTGACCTTATTTTAATGGTGTAGAAGGAATTGCAGAGGTGCTGAATAGATAATTGAGATAATGCGTTCAAGGCCGAAAGCATGAAAAAGACTAGTAATAATAAGGCAACAAAAGAAGAGGAAAATTTGAAATGGGCTATATAGAAAATATATATATCATTTGACCTGAAGGTCATTAACATAAAATAAAAGCACTTCGTTAGGCAAGTCACCAATCTAAATTGGAGTAAGGAGTAAGAACACAAAAGCAATGACAAGTTCATTCTTTAGATTTGTTTGGTTAGGCGTTTTGAAAGCTTAAAAGATTTTCTTTAAAACTTAAAACTTTGTTTTACAACTACAGTCTTTATAACTGTTTTTAAAAAATTACAAATACTAATTTTAAACTCTAAACACCGTTTTTCATTAACTTATATAGATGCACCATTTATCTCAAAAGTAATGAAAAAAATAAAAACACTTATTATTGTGTTTGAGTGTGAGGCCCATCAAAATATATATGCTTAAAATTTTTTGGGTTTTTTTGGACTTGAGAAAAGCACTCATAATAAACAATCAAAACAAGTAATGTTTTGAATCGCATATTTACAAGCCATAATTTCAATAGTTAGTTACTCCGACAAATTAAGGTCATTGTCCCATGTAGGACAACAACATACAAAAATCGAAAGAGAATGAGGAAGAAAAAACACCAAACAAAGAAGAAAAAGAATTATGATTTTTGACCACTTAGTAAATAATCTAAGCACCCATTGGTCGTAGAATATTATAAAGGGATTCCATATGATAGTAATAAAAGCTGTCACACTCTTGGCTTTGTCTTTTTATACACTAATATTCTTAATATGAGTATATGACCAATAATGCATACACTTTCGGAGATCCTCCAGCTGGAAATTGTGTGATATCGCAGGTTTAAAATTTACATTGGGTCCCTTTGAAAATCATCATAGGAAGCTGAATGGCTTCGATTAAGATTTATGATACGGATATTTGTTTCTTTAAGCTCACAACCACAAATTTTTGCTGTGATTGCTAATGTGAAACAGCTATATAGAATATCTTTATCTTTTCACCGATTGGTGGAATCGAAAATGTGCTTGAGGGACTCACTATCAGTCTATCATGCCGTATATGACAAATTTTAAAGTATCCAATTAGTCACCATTCTTTCTTATCCCTGTTTTTTTTAATCTTCAATCCCTTTTCACAGTCTATATATCATCATTCTTTGGTATATTGAAGGCTGGAAAAACTTTTAACTTGATGGGATTGATGAAATTGTTTAATTCTTAGAATAATGACTAAATGCTAATCATTTCTTAGTAGTTTCAAGCTTTTGAGATAGATGGAAGTTTGTCATTATTGTATCAATACAGGTTCTACTATATACGTAGGACAAATAGTTTTTTTTATCACATTCAAACATGTGTTTTGTGCTAGACAGAAAGTTAAAACAAAATTGCTTAGCTAGCAATCATCATTGCTTTCATTTTTTGCCATGGCTAAAACTAAAAAAAAATGCAGTCAAAAGATCACTTATTTGTGTCGTTATAAAGAGCCGCGAACCTTTCTAATTAATGATGATAAGAAAAGCCGCCAATTTGTACTTTTATAAAATGCTATTGATAGAAAGTAAACAAGTTTTGCAAATGCTATATATGAAGCTGCGGAAGCTTGTTGCTTTTCCACTTAATGCTGCATGTATTATGGAAAATTTGGAGATATATGGCTACCGACCTGAGATTGACTGAGTGATGCTGATAAGCATATTATTGGAATATGGAAAAAATTCATGCATTGGCATATGTCAAAAGGCAAACTCCGAATATATCTAATTATGCTTGTCTTCTTTTTCTTGACTAGTTTGGACCTCATATATTATACACAATTGTTTCGAAAACTTGGATTCTAGAACTCACCGTGGTACGGTATGCATGAACCAAGCCTGTTGATGTAACTTTCATACTATATTAGAAAAGGCAGAATATAGTTATGATTTTAGGATGAAAAATATATGGTTAATCGTAGAAAACCACAATAAACTTTGGGGTATTTGTACCTTACACCCCAAATTATCAAAACTTGCAACCACCATCCACTTGAAACAAATTTTGTAAATAACACCCCATAGCCTAATGGACCACTCAAATATATGTGAAAATATGAAAAAGAAAAACATAAAGAAGGAAAAGGGGGAAAGAAAGAAGGAAGAAAATGTAGGGAATTGACATGATTCAGCTTTGGAGACTTACATCCATATATAGCGGAAAACTTTATTGATGGTTATATCTTTATATTAAACTCTATATCTTACAATTAATTTGTTGAAGGGTATTTATAGTGGACTATACATACACTAACTCATCTATAAGTCATGTAATTTGCAACTGATTCTATTGCCTTTTATGAGAGAGATGGGGCTACACTGTATAATAATAAAATATTCTTTTATAATATTGACCATTTAATAGGCTGAGCATCTTAATTTTGTATTCCGGATAGCTTAGTGAAAATTATACATTTAAAGCAAATTTTTTATTAGAAAAAAAAAGTTTTTCTTATTCTAATACATGCAATCTATTTATCATATATATATATATATATATATATATATTCACTAATTCGAGTAAAATTTAAAAGATTATATGTCCCTGTTCTTTATAGATTCTTGTCAATAGTATAGATGTATAAATTATAAGGTAAATTACCATTTTGTTCTCTACCCTTTAGACATGAATTTTTAATATAACATCTAAAATATTTTGGGTGTGCATAGATCGTATTGAATCGATTTTTAGTACTTTTTAACTCAATCCAATTTTCTTGAATTTAGAAATTTTTAAACCATAGGAGTTTAAAAAACCAACACGATCTAACCTGCCTTGAACCATTTTGTTAGATCTAATAAAAAAATAGTTCCCTATTAAATTATTTAAGTTCAGTATTCAATAAATAATTGCAACTTTATCAAAACTAAGTCTTAAAATATCAAAATAAATAAATTTTAAAAATTTTGATTTAATATTTAAAATAAAATTAAAAAAAGATCTACTTATTTTTAAATTATTAATAACATGGGATGTGTCGAGTTACTCAAATTGAAAGGTTTTGTTGGCCCAAAGCCAAGCCAACCCAAACATAAAAAAGAAAAAGAAAAAAAGAAATAGGACTTAACCCAACTTATCAATCTATGAAAAACCAAACTGAGATCGTGCGTTAGGTTGTCCGTTTCCTTGATGAGTTTTTTTCCTTGATGAGTTGAACGTATGCCTCTAGTGTTTTACTTATTTGGTTATGTTAGCAATGTTTAATTAATCTTTTTTTTTTTTTTTTACATTAAAATACAGTTTGTAAATTTTGTAGTTTTAAATTTAGTAAGAAATAAGGTTGGGTTTTGAATTTTTTTTTTTTTTTTTTTTTTGTTATTTGGACAAGTTTGGGTTTAGACCAAAAGAAAAAAGAAAAAAAGAAAAGAAAAAGAAAGACGTCATGCCACATGCCACATGGAATCTTGTTCATCTCCTAAAAGAGAATACGAGGAAGATGATAGAGCTAGTCTTACTCCCTCAACGAAACGATTCGATATAGAAAGCAATATATTACGATACATAGTCCAAATCAAAACCGATATATAATACGATCGACCCCTGCTGATATCCAGCATTTTCAGGTGTTGCTTAGATGTTTCTCGTTGTTTATCTCGATGGATTGACCTACTCTCTGAGTTGATATCAAACTTCTACGACTTTAGTTAGGGTGGTCAGCTTTATCAAAAACTACGAGTCCTACTCCTATTCGTTTAATTGTACATTGTGTGCATGGTGGTAGGGCTTGCAATGATACCCACCAGATAGAACTTGTAGCTCTTTTTCTCTAGCTCTCTTCACGTGTACATATCTCACAGGCCCAGGAAAGGAAATCAGGACCAACTTGTCCACGATTCATGGACATCCTCATCTTCGATCAGGTACTTCGAATGTAAAGCAAATCTATAGCCTCAACTTTTGCTCATAGACATTACATGCAATATGCGTAATTCCCGCCTAGTGTTTCAGAAACAATAAAGTACTATACTTTAGCCCAGGTTTACCAAAGTTGTGGCCCAAACGCTGAATCTCGGAATCAATTGCTCCAACGTAGTACCTGATCTTCTGGAGAAATAGAGAAAATGGGTGTGGCGTATTCGTCATCACTGTAATTCTTCTTTGAAGACAACCAGTCTGCGCTTGCCAGGGGCGGAAGCACGTTATGCTTTGGGGGAAGGGCCCAAAATTTTTTAAAACCTCTATAATAGTATGAAAAAATAGGTCCTATTCTTTCTCATTTAAGAGCTGGCCTCATGAGAAAAACTTGGCCTCCACTCCAATACGTAGCCATAAAAATGACCCATCCCTAATTCTTACTTTTGATCTTTTTAACTTTTCCTTTCATTCTCTAAGATATTTCAGCCATGTCCCACTTTTCCTTTCATTCTCATAGCTATTCAAAGATCTATGTTGTACTGGTGTGGGAATTATCGTTAGAGAGTTGAGAGACTATGAGGGTACAGTATTAGATTATTAGTATGAATGAAATTGATTTTGAATTTAGTTGAGATGAATGAAATTGATTTTGAATTTATTTTTGATCATAGTAGTCTAATTTGGTTGAATTTAACTGCTATTTATTTTATAGTTGCTTATAGTGACTTTGTTATATTTAATTTCTATAAATATTATTTCTTGTAAATGTAGTCTAATTTTGGTTAGATTTAATGTTTTTTTCTAAAACTAATGCAGGAAGACATGTATATATGTATATATGCCATACTTTGTATTTTTCTTGAACTATAAATCAATATGATAATATTACCTCGGTCTCCCAACTAAAAATTTCTGGCTACGCCCTTGGTGCTTGCTAGGATTTGAGAGGTAGCTATAGGTTTTATTGCTATCTAGTGGGTGACGAACATGTTCTCCTTGTCCTTTGGTAATCATATATAAATTCTTCTTACACTTATTATTTTTTTCCCAGAAAGATTCTTCCCTATACCTAAGGCATCGTGATTTTGCCAACTTTCAGACCTACGTTATTCACGGGCAATATCAATTGACAATTTGACATTCCCTATTAGTTGTGCATTTTTATATTTAAATGTATCGTACTCGTTAATTAATCATAAATAATAGTTCTTCTAATCCTTTACGCACCTTTGACATAATAATCACTTTACAAGTATAAATTCTTACAGAATGAGGGGACAAGGATCAATGTTTAAGTCTTCAAAAAAAAAAAAAAAACTTCACACATATATATGTTTAGATTAAAATAGAATAATTCTTCTATTAAATAAGGCAATATCATATAGAAAAACAACTTATAAATGACTTCTTTGGACCAAAGCTCTTACTTGAGCAAAAGTCCTATTTTGATACCTATCTTTGAATTCTCCTTCACTACGAACAAGGTGACCATTACAAGAACTATAAAACTACTTATAAGATGACCCATTTGGATGAAGCCTTTACTTAGGCGAAACCGCTTTCTTTTTTCTTTTTTTTCCTTTTTTTAATAAAAAAATAAAAAAATACTTATATGATAACCCATTTGGAGTGACATAATAAACACATTTTAATGCTCAAAAAACTCTATTATGTCATATGCAATCCTGATTTATTTAACAATTAATTCGCCACCCATCAAAGCTTATGTAAGAGTACGTTTAATCTAACAATATAGTAAAAAAAAGTAGTATATATGTCAAATAACTACTTTATTTATTTTACCTGACTACTTTTGACAATTCACCCTATATTTTTTGTTGTTATTTTATTTTACATTTCATCATATTAAAATAATTTATTTTCTACCCACGTCAACAATAGCAACTGAACCCAAAATAGCACCACCTCATGGCCAAATATGCTACGGCGCGCCTTTGCCACCAAAATGTAAAACCCAAAACTGAATCCACCCCCAACAGCCCATGCCTATGCTGACAACCACTAAAAACACATAAAAACAACCGATCTAAAAAAACCCACCAATGACTCAACATGACGACAACCCAATCCATGACCACTACAACAAATTTCATCTTTTCAGGATCATATATCATATTGTCTGCAATATGTTATAGTGTGATCCCTACAATATGATTTTGTTAGTCTAACGAGAGCTTGCCACCACAATTAAAAATCCAACTTAGCCCTGCCTCACCTCATTACTAATACTAATAGAAATCCCAAAAATTATCTTCCTCTCCATTAAAGATCTTTCTGCCTCTACAATGTGTAAGTGTGTAACTTGCGGTTGCGGGTCCACCTTCAAGATTCAATCCAAACTTCTAGTTACTGTCTATTTATTATATAGTTTATGAAATAGTATTTTCACACTAAATATAGTATGTATATATTTATAAATAATACTATACTGCTAATTAAAGAAAAATAATAGAACAAGCATATAATTATATATAAATATATAATTTTACAATATGAATTGAGTTCAACTTACACTTAATATAACTTTTGTTAACATTACAACACTTAATAACTATATATCGTGGGTTTCAGTTATTTCAACTGGTAAAGTCTCTGATGATTGTATAAGAGATCTGGGGTTTAATTCCCGTTTACACAAAAACTGATTAGTGTCTTGGTTTGATGATATGATAAAGAGCTATCATCAGGAGCGGATGCTATAGATTGAAACTCTCTCCAAAAAAAAAAAAAAAACTATATATCCATTTGTTTTTTGACAAATTCAACCACTTATGCCTTACATTAATTTCTGCTAACTTTAACAAAATTTGATAATGTGGCAATTTCTAACGTCTCCTATTGAGAATGAATTGTAGAAAAAGATTATTAATTCCACAACCGATATATTTTTTTTCTCTCTCTAATTTTATCTTTTAATCTTCATTTGGGTTTGTTTCTATCATATTGACGAATAGTGTAGGGTAGAACGATCTTTACCTTTCATTTTTTATTTTCTCTCTAATTTTATCTTTCAATCTTCGTTTGGGTTTGTCTCTATTAACTTGACGAAAAGTGTAGGGTAGAACGATCTTTAATTTCCTTTCACTTTATCGATTGGTGATACCAGCACTTGATATATCGTCAAACTTCTATTTACTGTCTATTTATTATATGTCATGATCTTTTATTCTGCCTTTTCTTTGGTGAGTATGAAAGTTATCTGCTTCATCTTGACTTGGAACTTCGTGTAGAGATACATATCCTAACCGGAAAGATTGCTATCATGACATGAACATCTTAATGCCATGAATGATATCTTCAAATTTACAAAAACAATAATTGTATCAGAGACAATAGAATTTGGAACTTTGATAAAATTTTCAATTTAAATAATAACAAAACAGAACTTCTTCCACAACTATTTTATGTAAGGTTTTTTTTTTTTTTTTTTTTTTTTTTTTGGGGTAAGAATTTGGATGTGCCTAGTTGGGAAATTTGGCATTTTGTGTATTTTTAATGGGGAGTATGGTTTTTTTGAATTATTTTTTATTATATATATATATATATATATATATATATATATATATATATATATATATATATATATATATAAGGTTTATGGACTTAATAGATATTTTTTAATTCGATAGTTGGGATGAAGAAATTTGAACCATAAATGTCTTTGTCGAAAACACCCAGAAATGCCAACTAGTTGATCTTAAATGTTTTAAATGATACAATAAATATTAATAATTTTTTTGCATATACCAAACTCCAAAAAATGTTTTCTAGTTCACTTTCAAGATGGTTACCATACCAAAAAGGAATAGTTTTCCAATGTTGAAATAAACTCAACATTATATATATATATATATATAGAGAGAGAGAGAGAGAGAGAGATTTTCAAATTAATAAATATTTGTTTATTAACTTTTGTTAAAAATTCTTTTGAATTCTTCTTATCCCTGCATGGGACGCGTACCTTTATATATATATATATAGGGAGAGAAAAGTCACTTTCAATTTAACAGATATTTGTTCATTACCTTTTGTTAAGAATCTTTTTGAATCTTCTTTATCCCTTGCATGGGACACGTACTTTTGTATATATATAAAAAGAGTCATTTCAATTTAGAAGATATTTGTTCATTAGCTTTTGTTAAGATTCTTTTTCAATTCTCATTGTCTTGTGCAGGGACCCTTTTATATTTGTATCCTTTTCACACCTCGTACAATGATGTAGTTATTTGGTTTCATAGTAGCCATCGAGCTTGTGAGCTTTGGACACCTGCCCCAAATAATTCATAATGGTGGTATCTTCTTCAGATATTTCATGTCATTCTGACTCTTTGAAGGCCAACCCAAAAAACCTGGTCTAGGCCTATGTCAAACACCGAAAGATCAGAAACATCAATACTCTCGCGACACGTATGGGGGTAAGGCATTCCTCCCATGCATGATAGCCACACTGAGGGGACACCACCAGATCCCAAAAATTGAAAATCATATATACAAATAAGGCAATGCCCTTGTAGCAGCAAAGCCTTCTTTGTATCGGTTTTTAGCATGTGAAGATTGGGACCAAGAAAGTGAAAATGATAGAGACAAACAAAGACCAACGTATATTGTACGAGATTCTTGCATTAGCACGTGTTGGCATAGACTTGTTTCCGTGCAATTGAAAAATGGTTCCAAAGCCACAACGAGAAGTAAGGATCGATGCATGTATCTCACATGATAGGATAAAGAATCTCAGGGACAGGTGTCATGAAACCATCCTTTCACTAGTCTCACATATTATGAGAAAATATTTTTGCTAACTCTTTTTGATGCCGGATTTCACAACATAGTTCATATCTCGAAGGATATATAAGAATACGTTCATAATAAGAGGGTTGCCAAATTTCTATGATTGTAGCATGGGTCTTCACTCTTCATCTATTTTTCACTTCTTCGTTTACGGTAAAAATTAATTGGTATCTCGATTTGATGATAAATAGCTATCATTAGGAGCGAACGCTATTAATTAAACCTTATCTCTCAAAAAAAAAAGTTGTTTCACTTTGAAAGCTACATTTCGGAAATATTAAGTCACCGCCCAAGGGGCTATATGAGCTATCATTAATCGCTCCACGCATATATGACTAGGAATCTAGGATAATAAGACCGTTGCATGTATAAGACCTCTCATTAGAAAAAGACCCCATATAACGACTGTTGCATAAAACCTCTCATTAGAAAAAGACCCCATATAACGAGTGTTGCATAAGACTTCTCATTAGAAAATTAAAGACCCCAAAACTGTGGGCTGGTTTAATGGTTTGGGAGGTGGGGGATAGCATGAGTGAAATTGTTAGTGTTCCAAATCATAAAAAATATAGGTCAATAAAAATCCAACTTAACTAAAACCGTTTTTTTTTTTTTTAATTGTAAGTGTTCCAAATTATCATATTAATGATTAAGTTCTATACAATTGCTTCTCTAATTTATTGCATGTTTAACTTTTATATGATAAATTGTTAGCATTAATTACATAAACTCTCACGTAATCACACTAAAAGATTAACTTTCTCTAGACTTGCTTCTTTAATTTTTGCAGGTTTAATTTTTATATGATAAATTGTCAATATTAGCCACGTAAACTCTCACGTAATCACACCAAATGTATAACTTTCTATAGACTTGCTTCTTTAATTTTTGCACATTTAACTTTTATATGATAAACTGTCAAGTGTCAACATTAGCCATCTAAACTCTCGTGTAACCCAGGACATGGGACCACCTTGACTTGATTTTTTTTATATATATAATAATTTAAAATTTTTTATTTATCTACCCTTCAAAAAAAATTTGGGAACCCCTTCAATTTTTTTTATGCCAACAAAATTAAATTTTACTCCATAATTTGTTTTATAATTAGTAGATGAATGATTGCTTAATTGTCTACATTGAAAGAGATATAACTTGTAGCATTGATAATGAGATTATTATACACTGATTTCAAAATATAATAACTCGTAAAATGTAATTATAAATTTTATATATTTACGTGTTTTTTTTATCGCTATTGTTGTCAATATATGAATCTATCTTTTTATTAGATTAAATAATTTATATTTCTTAAAAATTACTCTAAGAATAATTCATGGAGCCGCGGCTGGTGAATGAAAGCAATGGTGACTACGCATGGATTTCTTGGCGCAGATTGCACCGGCAATGACAATTGTGGCAGTTGATAAGGCTTTATTTGTGTGTGCTAACTGCTAATCAGTTGATTTGATAGTACTGGCTGATGAGTTTTGGTGGCCGATTTATAGGAAAAAATGTTTGATCTGTTGCGAATTTGTGGTGTCGTACAAAACACGGCCCTTGGAGCTACTTCGTACTACCATTCGCACTACAAACCACCCTTTTGGATATACATGGATTTTTCCACTTCATATTATATTCATACAAATCGTATGGAAGTTAGATTTTAAAATCATATACTTTTTATTGAAAATTAAAAAAAGTTGTGAAAAATGTTAGATTCTTTTTTATTTTTTTTTTTTATAAATTTTTTTAAAAATGATTTACTAATATATACTCTAAATTGTCAAATTGAAGTTAATTAGTAACATGATTATGTATTGTTCCACATAATTTTTACATGTACTTTTAATGATAATTTTACTACTAACTTTTTATTAACATTTTTTTAATACACGGTTTTTGTACAATCAAACACATCTTTTGTTAATTTTCCAAAAAAAAAAAAAAACACATCTTTTGTTCTTATCAAAATTTTCTATTGAATTGTTTTTATCAATTTAATACATGTCTCGGGTTTTATATTTGATATCAGTTATGTAATAATATAGTATTCTTATTATATTTTTACAACTAAAATCCTATAAATCTTTTGTTCTTATAAACTAAAATGATCAAAAATCTATATTACATCATCCTGTTGAGACAAAATCAAACACGTAGATCTTCAAGTCACGATGTGTTTATCTCCGTTGGATTTTGCTCAAAATCAAATATCCCAAACATGAGGCGTCTTAAATGCCCCAGGCTTCCTATTAGCAATTCAAGCCTTAGTGCCTTACACCCTCCCCCCTTTTTTTTCTTTTCAAATTTTTTATTTGGGTGGTTCTTAATTATTGAATTGAGGCTTCCATATTTTACTTGGAATAAATGCTCTATTTCTCAAATAGTTTAATGAATCTACTACAAAATCAAAGTTGCAATTTCCTTTGAAGACTGATCTGTTATGACATGACCATCACCAAAGTTAATCACTTTGTCTTGAGTAGCAATAATACACTAAAAACATAGTGTATAAAGCAGTGGCGTAGCTAAAATTTGACCTTAAGAGGGGCAAGATTTATAACTAATATACATATATGTCTTGTGCTTTGAAATCCTTATATTTTGATTTAACTCATATTGCATCTTAAATGAAAATTTAGTCCTTTAAATAAAACAAGTAAACATATTGTGTATGTAGCATACATCACAAACATTACGTATTCAGAATATTAACCAAACTTGACAATTAAATGCCAGTAATATGAATAGTAAGTGATCTTTCAATATTAAAAATCCCCTAAAATTATAGCATATCATTATATTGTGTATATTTTATTAGTATTTGTGGTGGGTCAAAATTGGCTAAGCTAGATTTCAACCTCACACAATTTACTTATAGAGATGGGATGTCAATCAACCTCAGTAACCCTTTTTCAAACAAGTTAATTGAGTGATAATGGAATGTGAGCTTAGTATATATGTAAGTCAGGAACAAATTGAATAATACAGGTCTTGGATTGATTTAACAATGCCCTTCGGTTTCAATTTGAGGTGAAGGTTTACACTTGTTCTTGTATGATAATAATCTCACTTTCTTTTTCTCTCTATTTCTCTTCCTTGCAATTCTTTGATCCCCCTCTTCGTAGGGATCTCTTTCTTTTATATAGTTATCCAGGTTGTATCCTAGCCTTCCACTTGGAGGGCCAAGGTTCATTTCCTTTGATACTTGTCTCATCAGGGGCTTACTAAAAGGTTTCTCTGTTTGATTGTGAGTTGTGATGACACTGTTCAGGGGTCATTCCACCATTAATGCGGTCAGTTAAGTGGGTGCAAAGCATTGAATGCGAAGGTGACGGATGCTTTGTCAATACTCTTCCTTCATTTGCTTAATGACAAACCTTCCTTCCTTTCCTCGGTTGCGTGTCTGGTGGTTTTCAGAATTAGACCTTAACCCTTTTGGGGACGTATCATTATCCTTGGGATCCTCGGGCACTCCAATCTTTTTGGGTTTGTGGTTGTGTTATCATATTTGCTCTAAGGACTCCTTGACTTTCTCAAGGTGTGTCCCTTTGGTCTTGACCTCTTCTTGTTCATTCATGTTCTTGGTTTCTTGTCCTTCTATAGTATTTTTAAATACAACTAAGTTGTATTGTAATTTTTTTTCATAGTTAAAATTATATTTATAATTCTCATACAATGATTTTTAATAAATCAATGAACCTAAAATATCGTTTTTGTTAGACTTATAATATGATTAGATTATAACAATTTTACACCATATAATAACTATTTGTGCAATCACATTTTAGAGTTCAACTTGAAAATAATATCAAATTATGGAATTTGTCATGTAATTGTTCCCAAATTTTATTGCTTAATAGTTAATACTTTTGAAATGAAACTTTTTTTTGGGGGTGGTATTTTCGTCTCTTCAAATAACTTTTTCTTCTTTATTTTTTTTTATCATTGTTTTTCTTTTGTAACTTTTGAACTTAAAAAAAATATTGATAAAGTAAAAAAAGAAAAGATATGAAGATAAAACAATTGTCTTTGACTTATAAAAAATGTTAATGTATATTATGTTTTGTTATGGGCTTTAGGCCCAACTGCTTTACTTGTATAGCACACTCGTACTTGTACTACACTTTACTTGTACCGCACACTTATGCCTCTTATATAAGGCACTGATGTATATTCTTTCATTAAGAAATACAATACAATCTTCCAGTATTTCTAACATGGTATCAGAGCCACTGCTCTGACTTTTTCTTAGCAGTCTTATCTTTATTGGTGTTACTCCACTCTCAACATCGCTTCCGCCATCACAACAGACGCTGTAGCCTCTCGTCGTTGAACCTCCGACGTCTTCCATCGTTGTCTTTGGGTTCCGGACCTGCAGCCGCTGTCGTTGAGGAGTCCAACACCGCACAGATCACTGCACACGTTATTCCGCCGTGACTATTGCTCCGATCAAATTTCAGGTGATATCACTGAGATCGTCTTGAAACGATCTACTCGTCGGTGAAAGCCCTGTCCTCATTGGAGCTGCCACGCGCTCTCACGCGCCGCCAGAATTTCTACGCCAACGCACCACGTGCTCCACGCGCCACACGCGCCGTCCAGAGTTCAAGCTGACGTCACCTGTGACGTCATCTGCTCCACGTCAGCCCTAGCTACGTCAGCATCCGTCATCTGCTGACGTCAGCACCACGTCATCTTGGTGACGTCATCTGCTGACCGTTGACTGCGTTGACCGTTGACTTTGACTGTTGACTTTTTGAAAAAGTTGACTTTTGCAGTCCAGGTGCTCCTTACCCAGTTTTTCGCGTAGATTTCATTTTTGCAGTCTATTTTTGCATATTTTTCTTCTAAATGAAGAATAAGGACAGGTCTTCTTCTTGTTGCAATAATTGTCGTCGACAATCCAGCAAACGTTTTTGCAATTTTTGCAAACGTTTTGGCCACAGTATTGAGACTTGCTATCGTCGCAACAAATTAGCTGTTACAATTTCTGCTGCTACTGTTGCTAACATTGAGAGTGTCCAACCAATGGCTCCTATCTCTGCACAGTCTAAGTCTTCAGAACGCACTTTCACCATGTCCACAGATGACCTTAAAAATATCATCGCCAATGTCATTCGTATGGTTGGTAATGCATCTTACTCCTCTTCTCTCTCAGCTTTATCTGGTATGTCTCCCTCCTCTTGGCTTATGGATTCCGCTTGTTGCAATCACATGATACCTCACTCGTCTTTATTTTCTGAACTCAAACCTGCACCACACCCTCTTAATATTCGCACAGCAAATGGTTCCACAATGTCTGGTCATAATATCGGTTCTGTTTCGACTTCAAACCTTTTGGTTCCTGGGGTCTTTAATGTTCCTGATCTTTCTTACAATTTATTTTCTGTGGGACAATTAGCTGAGTTGGGTTATCGCATTATATTTGATTATTCTGGGTGTATTGTGCAGGATCCGAGGACGGGACAGGAACTTGGGACCGGTCCCAGAGTTGGCCGTATGTTTCCCGTGGATAACCTTCGTCTTCCACTTGTTGCTCCTGTTTCTGTTGCTGCAGCTGCTGCAGTTTCTTCAATTTCTTCCCTTGCACTTTGGCATGCTCGTCTTGGTCATGCATCTTCCTCTCGGGTACAACAATTGGCTTCTAGAGGTTTGTTAGGTTCAGTGTCTACAGAAAATTTTGATTGTGTCTCATGTCAGTTAGGAAAACAACTAGCTTTGCCTTTCAATTCTAGTGAATCAATATCCACTGATATCTTTGACCTTATTCATTCTGATGTTTGGGGGCCTTCCCCGATCTCTAGTATTGGTGGATCTCGATATTTTGTTGTCTTTGTTGATGATTATTCCCGCTATAGCTGGATTTTTCATATGAAACATCGTTCTGAATTATTGGAAGTATATTCTAATTTTGCAAAAATGGTTGAAACTCAATTTTCCAAACGTATCAAAATTTTTCGATCTGATAATGCTCTTGAGTACACTCAATATGCTTTCCAAGCTGTTTTGCATTCCTATGGCACTGTTCATCATCTAACTTGTCCAGGTACCTCTCAGCAAAATGGTAGAGCCGAACGAAAACTTCGTCATATTCTTGACACTGTTCGTGCTCTCCTTCTCTCTGCCAAAGTTCCTGCTCCTTTTTGGGGCGAAGCTGCTCTTCATGCTGTTCATGCTATTAATCGCATTCCAAGTCCTGTTATCCACAATCAAACTCCATATGAGCGCCTTTATGGGTCACCTCCAGATTATCGCCATCTTCGCTCCTTTGGTTCTGCTTGTTTCGTTCTTCTTCAGCCACATGAGCATAACAAACTTGAGCCTCGGTCAAGGCTTTGTTGTTTTCTTGGCTATGGCGAAACTCAAAAGGGGTATCGGTGTTATGATCCTGTCTCTCATCGACTTCGTGTCTCCCGCAATGTTGTATTTTGGGAACATCGCTCCTTTGTCGAGCTCTCTCACTTCCGTGCTTCCCTATCTTCCTTCTCTGTTTTAGATCTTTTTCTAGATGAGGCACATATTCCCTCTGTAATTGCTCCTGATCCTCCTGTAGTTGCTCCTGATCCTACTGTAGTTGCTCCTGATTCCCCTGTAGACTTCTCTGTCCAACCACCAGATATCTTTGATCCCTTTCCTAGTTCACCATTTAATGAACAGGTGGAAGATGAACAGGTTGAAGACGAGCTACCCAACCCTGAGCTTGGGTCCCCTGCTCCTGCTCCGCCTGACGATCATGCACAAGACATTCCACCTCGTCACTCAACTCGGGTAAGATCCATTCCTACACATTTACTTGACTATCATTGTTACACTGCCCTTGCTACACTGCACGAGCCTCACACCTATCGTGAGGCTTCCACTGACCCTTTATGGCAGATTGCAATGAAAGAGGAGCTTGATGCATTATCTAAAAACCATACTTGGGACTTGGTGACTCTCCCCCCTGGGAAATCTGTGGTTGGTTGTAAGTGGATCTATAAGATTAAGACTCGCTCTGATGGGTCCATTGAGCGCTACAAAGCTCGTCTTGTTGCAAAAGGTTTCACACAGGAGTATGGGATTGATTATGAAGAGACTTTTGCTTCGGTTGCTCGTATCTCATCTGTTCGTGCCCCCTTGGCTGTTGCTGCTGCCAGAAAATGGGACCTTTTTCAGATGGATGTCAAAAATGCATTCCTTAATGGAAATTTAAGTGAAGAAGTTTACATGCAACCTCCTCCTGGTCTCTCTGTTGAATCAAACAAGGTTTGTCACCTTCGACGTGCACTTTATGGCCTTAAACAAGCTCCACGAGCTTGGTTTGCCAAATTCAGCTCTACCATCTCTCGCTTGGGTTACATGGCCAGTCATTATGATTCTGCCTTATTTCTTCGTCGCACTGACAAATGCACTATTTTACTTCTCCTGTATGTGGATGATATGATCATAACTGGTGATGACCTTAATGGCATTCAAGAACTCAAGGTTTTTCTCAATCAGCAGTTTGAGATGAAAGATCTTGGACATCTCAGCTACTTCTTGGGTCTTGAAATCACTCATTCTACAGATGGACTTTATATTACTCAAGCCAAGTATGCTTCTGAACTATTGTCTCGAGCTGGACTCACTGATAGTAAGACCGTTGACACTCCAGTTGAACTTAATGCGCATCTGACTCCCACAGGAGGGAAACCATTGTCTAATCCTTCTCTTTATAGACGATTGGTTGGCAGCCTAGTTTATCTCACAGTCACTCGTCCAGACATCTCCTATGCTGTTCATCAGGTGAGCCAGTATCTGTCTGCTCCACGATCTACTCACTATGTTGCTGTTCTGCGCATTCTTCGATACCTGAAGGGCACTCTCTTCCATGGCCTTTTCTACTCAGCTCAGTCTCCTCTTGTACTCCGTGCATTCTCTGATGCTGATTGGGCAGGGGATCCCACTGACCGCAGGTCCACGACAGGTTATTGCTTTCTCCTTGGTTCTTCTTTAATTTCTTGGCGAAGTAAGAAACAAACCTTTGTGGCCCGCTCCAGTACTGAAGCAGAATATCGTGCCCTTGCTGATACCACATCTGAGCTCCTTTGGCTACGATGGCTTCTTACGGATTTAGGTGTGTCCACATCATCTGCCACTCCCCTTTATTGTGATAACCAGAGTGCCATTCATATTGCTCACAATGATGTCTTCCATGAACGGACTAAACACATCGAGATTGATTGTCATTTTATCCGGTATCATCTTGTCCATGGTGCTCTCAAGCTTTTCTCCGTCTCCTCCAAAGATCAACTTGCGGATATCTTCACCAAGTCACTTCCTAAAGGTCGCACTCGTGATTTGGTTGACAACCTCAAGCTGGTCTCACATCCACCTTGAGTTTGAGGGGGGCTGTTAATGTATATTATGTTTTGTTATGGGTTTTAGGCCCAACTGCTTTACTTGTATAGCACACTCGTACTTGTACTACACTTTACTTGTACCGCACACTTATGCCTCCTATATAAGGCACTGATGTATATTCTTTCATTAAGAAATACAATACAATCTTCCAGTATTTCTAACTTTTGGGGTGGTATTTTCGTCTCTTCAAATAACTTTTTCTTCTTTATTTTTTTTTATCATTGTTTTTCTTTTGTAACTTTTGAACTTAAAAAAAATATTGATAAAGTAAAAAAAGAAAAGATATGAAGATAAAACAATTGTCTTTGACTTGTAAAAAAGATATGGAGATACATCCAAAAAAAAAAGAAAAGGATGTACCTGGTTGCTTACCATGGCTCCACCACTCTTTCGTCTCTTCTACAATTTTTTTTGAAGCATGTAGAGCTGAAGTGTGTTTTCAATGCAACTCGATTATTCACACACTATTTTCTCAGTTTTTCTTAGCAGACATAAGACTATTAGAAAGGGAAAATTTGGGCAGGGTCATAGGGGCAGTTGCCCCTTCTCGTCCCTCCTGACTCTGGTATAAAGATGGATTCAACCAAAACTACTACCAGTTTTTTTTTTTAAAATTTTATATTATGATTGCTAATAAAATTGCAATTCATTTACAAAAATACTCGTTATATTGCAATTTTATTAGATGCACAATGCAAATGTAAACACTTTATGGAAATTTTGTAACATTTGGTTATTTTTTAAAAGATGCATTAAAATATTTCTTTAATGATAATTTGTATTTCAGAAAAGCATACTCCCACAAAGACGTATGTATGTGCTGTACTCTCAAAAGATTCTATAATTATCCCTCTTAAAAATGCCAAAAAATGCTAATAAGTTTTTTTTTTTTTTTGGAGAAGAATTTGGCAAGCGAATTTAATTATTGTTTCTTAATAACACAATATGTTTGATAAATATTTAAATCAAAATCGAATCACGGATGGGCCATATAATTGTGTAGAATCTAAATGAATCATATACATAATATTTTATTATGTGCTGATAGAAGCTAGAGATGGACAGGTCGAAGGAAACTTGGACCGTATTGGCGGACCACTCCGATGGAACGGGGGGCAGTGGCATACAGCTATATAGGTTGTGGAGGATCTCCGGCCATACCGAACCAGGATTTAACATCTGATTCATGTGGGTCCCTTCAATATTTATTGGTATGTACGGGAAAGAAAGAAGGAACACGTGGAACTCTCCCGAGCCTGGCTGGGCCCTTTTCATGAACCCTCTTTTACGCAACATTGCTATCTCCCATATAGACTGTGTTTCATAGTGATGGAGTTGTGAGATTGTGTGCCTCTGTGGTCACCCTAGTGTCACTATCAAACCTAGCTGGAGTTTTGACACTTGTCGACTATCTGGTGGTCCGTTTCCAGACTCTTCCCTTATTAGAAGGCCCCCGAACCCGAACCTCACTCAGGCCCATTTATATATACACACACATTTGTCCACGTTTATTTTGCCATAACTTGCCACGTATTGAAGTTATGTTAAAGTGTATGGACAAATGTGTGATCCTAAGCGATTTGTTTAAGCAGTAATCTAAAGGTTGGTTGCAAGTGTGCGTGAATGTATGCCCACAAATTTTTTTTTTTTTTTTTTTTAAAGAATTTTTCCCTTCACATCTACAATATTTTTATATTATGTTTTCTTTAATATATTAAAGTTACTAACTACTAAATTTATTACAATCGATTTATCGATGTTTAATCAATATAAGATTACATAATATCACGCTTATCAATTTTAGGCGGCACATAGTTTACAATAGCATAACTATAAACTATAAACTATACTTTTACATAACTAATTGTGAAATAAACTATAAACTAGACTTTTACATTCTTTATTAGAGTTGATTCTTAAGTTTGGGTGATAATTGATAAATAGTTGAAGTATTAAATCAAGTCATTAAAAGATAGTTGTCCAACGATTGAGATTTTTGGACTTCAAAGTTTAAATTTCAAGGCTAAGTTTTTCAATTATTAATTGTGTTAATTATTAAAAGAGCATTATTTTTTAAGGACATTACATAACTTAAAAGTTTTAAGTTTGAAGGTTTAAGCTTAATCATCTTATCATTTACTCAAATTTTTTACTTTTTTTTTTCCATACGCAGCTTCCATTCACACATGTATACTGAATATGGCTTTTATTTTTTGGATAAAGTAAATATGGTAAAAGCTATTCCTAAAGATATTAAATAAACTCTACTCGTATTAAGGAACAATTATGTTATTGGAATAACTTGTAGAGTTATCAACTTATAAGCAGTAAATAATAATTTTCACATGGACCCACGACTAATATAAAAATAAAAATTTAAGCCAACCAGGTAGTACCCACCCCACATAACATTGATAATGATATTATCTAAAAACTTGAAATAAATGGAACACTAGCTATTGTGTCTACCCGCCATGTGAAGCAATCCCAAACAATTGGTAGATCATTTGATATGATGTATGTCACTTTTCATTTATGCCTACTATATGGCAAAACCTAGACACCAGATTCCTATGATGTGGCCATATAAAATAAACGTTTCCATGACTATAATAACTGGTATATTTTGAGTATCCTAGATATTTTGAGATTTTTAAGGTGTGTTTGAATTTTAGTAATTAAAAAAAAAAAAAAAAAAAACCCTGGTATATACCGTTTCAATTGTCGACTGTTAATAATAATGCACAAAAAAAAAAAAAAAAAAAAACTTCGTTGTTTCGCAGAAAAACAAAAAGAAATAATAATAATAAGTCTTGGTTGTCTTCCTGCTATTCTCTTATCTGCGAAATTATGACAAATTCAAAGTCAATAATCAATATTTTTTTTTTCAAAGTCACTATTCAATAGATTTTGCTAGTTGTTTCTCGGTAATGAATTAAAGAGGTCGGTGTGTCTTTTTTTAAGTACATGTCCCAACAACCATATAAAAAGGTTGATTACTTACAATTTATATTGATTAACTCCCAGAAATGTCAATCTTTGAGGCCAAAATTTCTCCCTATTTGATTTGATTTGCATTTATTTAATTTGATTTTTTAATTTTTAATGAGGACATAATAATTAAACCCCATATCAAGCCTACACCAAACAAACATTGGGAAAATTATAAATGAGTATGCTAGAACTACATAGATGCAACTTATATTTTTGCAAGCGATGCAATGAGATCATTAGGAAGTTCTCATATATATATATATATATATATGAGAACTCCCTAGTGATCTCATTGCATCTCTACCAATTCCCTAGCTTTATTGCATCTTTTTTATATATAGGGAGTTGGTAGAGATGGAATGATTATAAAAAAAGTTGGTAATTTTTTCGTTTTTTCATAAATTTTTTTCTAAAATAGTTTATTAATGTATGTTTTAAAGGTACACATTAATAAAACCCTATATACACACACACACGAGACTAGGGAGTTGGTAGAGATGGAATAACCCTACGGTTGAGTTGTCTTGCTAAACCAACAATAAATATGCTTGATATTATTAAAGAAAAACAATAATTATGCTTGTACAATGCATAGATTAAGTAACAATATGCCTCTTATCCAAAAAAAAAAAAAGAAAAAAAAAAGAGAGAGAGAGAGAGTAAAATATGCCCATCTTATAATGTATATATATATTAATGATAAATTATATATAAATTAAAAAAATTTACTAATTAATATCTTGTAATTGAATAATAAATAAATTATATCTTAAATTATGTGATAGAAGCACATATTGTAATACCATGTTTTTATGAAAACAAAAAATTATGGTACAAGATTAAACTAATTTAAGTAGAAAATAAATCTTCTCTTAATATAAGTTATAGAATTTTTAATTAGAAAAGTATTTTAAATTTTTTGAAACTTTGATTCTAAAATTTCTCCTAAAGTAAATTATATCAATAATTAGTGAAATATATGCCGAAAACACATTATACGATATGTACAATTTACATTGAGCTACTTAGCCACAACTACGTTGTGTAGAATGTAATTTTTATTATAAAGGATATTATAATGATATATATCATATATGTACATATTTTTCATTTATGCACATCTCCTTCCTACAATATGGTCAGGGGGAAAAAAATTCCCATTTCCTATGGTCCAGCTTTTCTCAAAAAAAAAAAAAAAAAAAAAATCTTTTAGTATATATCCTAGAAAACATGACTATTGTCCAAAACACTTGTGTTGTGAGTCTAATTTAATCTAATTTGTATAAATTTATTTTATCCATCCAAATAAATTAGATTCTCGGAGAAAAATAGTTTGAATTAGGATTAGTTATATAGATAAGATTATATAGAGTTTGTATTTGTCTTTATCTATTTTAGATGTCCTTTATAAATTTAGTTTTTTTTTTTTTTCCTTTTTAAATTTTTTTATAGGGGTATAAATTTTGATGTTGACAGTGATAAATTACAAAGGAATCGGCTTGTGCTCGTGTGCGGTTGAGGTCTTGGTTCAAATAAATAAATTTGGTTTGGGATTATTTTAATTAATAGATTATAAAGAGTAAGTCTTTATCTTTTTTTTTTTTTTTTTGAGAGAGTTTCAACCTATGATGTCCACTCTTAATGATAACTCTTTATCATTAGACCAAGATACCAATTAGTTTTTGGTGAAGGAGGAGATTGAACTCTACATTTTTTTTATCCATTTTAAATGTCTATCTTTTAATTAATGAATAAAGGATAGACACCAATTATCAAAGTACAAATGGTTAGCTAGTCTAAATAGACGTTACTAGAATTCAGCCAAAAAAGAAAAAGAAAAAAAAAAGACGTTACTAGAGTTCTAAACCCCTTCGAAGTAGTTTTATTTATCAAATTTACAGGCTTCGGTTCCACGAAGCAACTTATAAAAATTGGGCCCATACAACTTGTGGCTGAGTGCTGAATGAATCTATAAGACATTCTTGGGTATCCCGTCAAATAGCAGAAGTCCACATATTTATACAAGTTGGTTCGCATGGATAAAGTGTTCATTAAGCACAGCATCACAGGACTGTTAATTTGTATAATTCTAGAGCAGAGCAGTGAATTGGAATTGAGAAATATGGCTACTAAATCTTGAACTGTCTATGAGGATTCTTGATTAAGTTGACACCGATATGCGTTTGAATGTATCTACATAAAACAATCCCATAGTATTCTAGATGAGTATGAGTCTTCAACATACCATACTTGTAGATCATATAATGGTGACATCTGTCTCATTTTCATTTTCTGTCTTTTATGAATTCCACTCCTATATAAAGAAGCGAACCTCCTCGTCCATCTCTATGTGACTAAAAAACACTAAAAACTTGTAAGCTACCATATTCATTACTTTGTTACAAAGGAGAACGAGAGCTAAGTCAGAGAGAGAGAGAGAGAGAGAGAGATGGGTGCAAGTTTTGTCTATGTGTTTATCTTTCTCCTTACTCTACTCTTATATGTTTTTCTAAGAAAGAACAAGAAAGAATCCCAACAAATAGCTAAGCTTCCACCAGGTTCAATGGGTTGGCCATACATAGGAGAGACTCTTCAACTTTACTCTCAAGACCCAAATGTTTTCTTTGCAGAAAA
Organism: Quercus agrifolia; assembly: GCA_029955455.1. Classification (NCBI taxonomy): domain Eukaryota; kingdom Viridiplantae; phylum Streptophyta; class Magnoliopsida; order Fagales; family Fagaceae; genus Quercus; species Quercus agrifolia. The sequence continues at coordinate 89,154,395 of JARQAD010000001.1, read as the reverse complement.
ACAGAAAAGGTACTTTGTTTTTATTCATATTGAATCTTAATTTATATATATATTTTGAACGTAAAATGAATTTGAACACGTGGTGATGAATGATATATATGACATGGGTGTTTTAATTTAAAATTTTTTTTTTTCAGGTATGGTGAAATTTTCAAGACTCATATTCTTGGGTGTCCATGTGTCATGCTGGCGAGCCCTGAGGCAGCTCGGTTTGTGTTAGTCACAGAGGCCCATTTGTTCAAACCAACATACCCCAAAAGCAAAGAGCGTTTAATTGGTCCTTCTGCCATTTTTTTCCACCAAGGGAAGTACCATACTCGTCTAAGAAAGCTTGTCCAGGGATCTCTGTCCCTTGATGCAATCAAAAACTTGGTGGAGGGTCTTGGAGCCATAGCTGCTTCTACCTTTGACTCATGGGCAGGCGGCCATGTCGTTAACACTTACCAAGAAATGAAAAAGGTAAGTCCGCTGGCTCAATGTTGTTTGTTTATACAAATGATTCAATCAAAACCTTTTATGGTGTACTGTTGCATTTGTGGTACTCCTAAAGTTGGTATTATTTGATGCCTCAGTTAAGTATTATAGAGTTACGTGAGGTCTTAAAACATTATAATAAGATAATTACAGAGAGAAATTCTTTAGAAGTGACTTTAGATGGTTACGAAACTTGAACCCTAGTGGATGGCATGAGTTGGAAGTTATTCGGTATCTAAAAAGTTTAGTTTATACTTGTACTATTGTGAATACTCATTAATTGGTCCATCCTTGAACCTTCGCAGCTTTCTTTTGACGTTGGTATACTCATAATTTTTGGCAATTTGGAGGCTCGTTATAGAGAGGAGTTGAAGAAGAATTACTTAATAGTAGACAGTGGCTACAATTCCTTTCCAAATAACATCCCAGGAACTCGATACAAAATGGCACTACAGGTAAGCAATCTAGTAAATTAAAATTAAATTATGTAGTACAACTATTTGGTAGACCAAGAACATTTCCAATTGACTATATATGTTCTATTTTTCTATGTTTTTGTTGGATTCTCTGTAGGCAAGAGAGAGGCTCACTAAGATTATCAGGGATATAGTTTCTGAGAGGAAGGAAAAGAAATTACTTGAAAAGGATCTTTTGGGTTGTCTATTGAACTCCAAAGACGAAAATGGACAGATCCTTATGGTGGATCAAATCATGGACAACATTATTGGAGTGTTATTTGCAGCTCGAGACACTACAGCTAGTGTCATGACATGGATTGTGAAGTACCTCCATGATAACCCGAAACTTCTAGAGGCTGTAAAGGTATGATACCGATAGGCAACTATTTGTGATCCCAAATGGTGTAGAACAAGATATTATTTCTCGCCCTCACTTGTCGTCTTTTTTTAGTTTTGAGTTTGACATTGGTGATTCCGTGGTCCTATTGACGATTTATGAAATGCTCTCCTTGCAGGCTGAACAGAATGCAATTCGTAGACAAAATGATGAAGCTAACCAGCCATTGAGTTGGAGTCAAATAAGGAACATGCCTCTAAGTTCAAAGGTATGCAGTGTCACATACAGGTCATCATGTATGATCACTTACTTTCAAAAGTATGGGCAAAAACTCTAAAAAAGGGGGGGGGGGGGGGGGGGGGGGGGAAGAAAAAAAAGAAAAAAGAGAAAAAAAAAAAGAAGGTGAATGCAAGACCTTATGCATCTCACAAGACCTCAGAACCACTAAGACAACCTCTTATGGATCAATATTTTCCTCTTACCGAATTAATATATGTCATTCATAAAAAAATTTGCATAGAAATAAGATTAAGAAATTAATGACAAAATATCCTCTTGCACTCGTTTAAATCAACAATTTTACATTAATATTCATAATTGATGCGGAAATATCAACATTTTAAAAATTTCCACATTTTAATACATGAAAGTGGAGGTGAGAAAACCAGTATAAGACTTTTATTGTCATTTAGAAAATATGAACCCAAAAAAAAAAGAGAAAAGTATGAGGCTACAAGTAGTCGTAGCAATCGTGTGCTGTTCAATTGGGCCAGATATTTTGTAGCTAAAATGAGAATGAGAAGTTCAATGGCAAGACATTGAAGGCGGTGCATCGAGCATTTTAAAAATCTACTATAAAGTAAAGACTAGGAAACAAAATTAAAAAAAAAAAAAAATCCAATATGCATCTTCATATATAGAAATCTATAAAATACATATTCTTTGTAGAAATCAATTTTGATCTTATTAATTGCAACAAGGCATGTTATTTTGTTGCATGAGTGATTGGCTAACAGTTGGGAACTATGATGTTACTCAGGTAGTATTGGAGAGCTTGAGAATGGCAAGCATCATATCTTTCACCTTCAGAGAAGCAGTGGCTGACGTGGAATATAAGGGTAAGAGGAATACTAGAGCTTTTTATGCAACTAAAAAACAAAATAAAAGAATAGGATCCTTTAGCAAAATGAAATGCCAACATGCAATAATAATCTACTATATTCGATATATGCATTTTCCTTCTCACAATGTATGAATCTTATAACCGTGTGAGATATAAACATTGTGAAAAGGAAGATGCGTATATTTAATGTACAAGAAACCTCCTATTTCAGATGGAGTGGTTAATTTGAGACTTCATTGAAGGGAATGACTAATAAAGAATTTATGACAGGTTACTTAATTCCGAAAGGTTGGAAAGTGATGCCTTTATTTAGAAACTTTCATCACAATCCAGACTTTTTCCCTGATCCTCAAAAATTTGATCCTTCGAGATTTGAGGTATGAGTTAACATTGTTTCAAGGCTAAAGCTCGTTAAATTACAGTTTTTAGGGTTAAGGTATTTCTATGTTTCTACACAGATTGGTTATTTATTTTTTTTCCTCCCCTTATTTGTTTATTGTTTTTCTAGGTTGCCCCAAAACCCAATACATTTATGCCGTTTGGCAATGGAGTACATGCCTGTCCAGGAAATGAGCTTGCAAAGATGGAAATGTTGATCGCGATCCACCATTTAGTTACCAAGTTCAGGTATTGTACAAAAGGAAATATACCTAAATTACAAGAATAAATTATGAAATAACAACCAAGCAAAATAGGCTTATCTGATTTCCTCCAATATGAAAATAATGATCCTGTCAGGTGCAGTAACGCAAACTTGTAACCTATGTAGGGGCATTACAGGTGGAACCTTGGATTCTAAAAAAAATTAAAAAAAAAAAAAAAACCGTGTTAAAAGTTTAGATTCTCAAAAAAGAAAAAGAAAAAGAAAAAAAGCATAACACTTTAAAGTATGAACAATCATAATTTTTTCCCATAATCCACTTGTTTGACAAGAGCCATGCTAAGAGAAATTATTTAGAGCACTTGGAATAATATAGCTTCCTATGATTCATATTTATGTAAGAGAAATGTGTAATACACAGAATATACTAAATAATTTCACTCTATATGTGCGTATAATTAATTCGGAAAGAGGCTGCTTAAAAAAAGGTTAAAATTATTTGACAAGGGCATTTGGTTGAATATTTGCAGGTGGGAAGTGGTGGGATCAGAAAGTGGGATTCAGTATAGTCCATTCCCAGTGCCTATGCAAGGACTCCCAGCCAAATTTTGGAAGGAATCTAGCAACTAACAAGCAGCATGGTTTAATTAGAAATTGGCAAATGTTTTAGATGAAGATGTCATCCCTTTCCAGATCCATCTTCTTTCATTTTTAGTATTGTATAATTTTGCTAGGCATTTTTCATTTTGTACTCTTTTTTAGCCCATTCCCCTTTCTCAATCGGGGTTGTCAATTAAATGCTTCATTTCTAACTTTTTATCATGTGCTCATTGCCATTAGTCAAAGAAATTTTGCTCTCACTTCTCTTTCTCTCTCTCCCCCCCCCCCCCCCCCCCCCAACCCCCCTCTCATATTTTTGGAACAATATGGGTTTTGTACTAAATTCAATTGTACAAAATTTTATATTATATTCCTTCATGTTCACTATCAAAAATAGATCCAATATTCCAATATTCTAATTATATTTATGTAAAACTGAGAGGAGTACTCACAGGTTTTGTCAAGTGGTGCATAGTTGTCTTTTTTTTTTTTTTTTAATTACTAATTTGGTCCTTCAACTATTGAATAAAGATCAATTTGGTTTAATAATTCAATTTAGCCACTAAAATTTTAAAATGAAGTCAATTTCATCTTTAAATATTCTACCCATATAATTCACAAAATTACTGTACGGACAATGGAGCACACGTGGAAATGTTATTAAGGAAAGTGTATAAATTCAAAACTAAACCAATTTCAACTATTAATTTTGTTAAAATTTTAATTGAAAGTTAAAGGATAACCAACAGTTGAGAGACTAAATTGAACTTTGAACTTTGCCTAATATTGGAGGGCCTAATTTTCAATTTAATATTTTAATTGATTCTGTTTAATACTATAAAAAATCCCACCTTTTTTATTCTTCATGATTATTATAGGCTTCTATATTTTGACTCTAATTAATTTTTAAATAAGATGTTACTGGAAAAAAGTATTTTTGGTCATGGACCCTACCAAGATGTATTTTTCGTCAACTACCAAAAAGTATATTTGGTTGGTTGGTAAGCATTATTAAGAAATGAAACAAACACACACACACACACACACTGAGTTTGTTAATTACAATTGAGCATTACATGGACCCTACCAAGATGTGGCTACTGGAGCTTGATGGCCATCAAATTTGATTTGATTTTCTTTCTCCAGATTATGATATTGTTATCTGTGTGAGTCAATCCCACAGGTCATTAAGAAGAGAGGATAGCTATTTTGTTCTGAGCAAGACAGAGGACACCCAAAATTTAAGTAAAATAAAAATAAAATTATAAAAAATTTCACACCCTCTTACATTGAGCTTACCACATGACCAATGTAAGAGATAATGTGAAATTTTCAGTGGGTTTTTTAGTTTCTGAAGACATTTTGTTTTGTTCTTCCTTTTAAACTTATGAGCTCACTTATGAGTTTCACTTTCCCTCATGATTTCCTTCTTAGTTCTTACAATTATTTAACTGCATGATTGAATTTAATTATCTTTGAAAATGATAACAATGACTTTGTTGTATTACTGAACACAATCATGTGATTAAGTTTAATTCAGGAATTTAAAGTACAATACTTTAGTTTTGTTCCATAAAACACTTATTTTTACAACTTGTTAAGATGTCAAATTGTGAATTGTGAAACCTCATTTTCATATATCTCATCACTAACATCAATATCATATAACCAATCACCTAAAGTTGTGAAAATGATTGTATATTATTTTTAATATAATGCCAAGTTGCCAACCAAATCCTGATAAACCACTGGCCTTGTGAGTTATGTCTGATAGATGACACGACATTGAGTCCTTGATCAGCACATTAAGCCAATACCCAATTATTTGGCATCCAATTCCATCTTTAACAAGAAATAGGAGTATAGATTGTTCTAAATACAATGCAGCCCATATATTTGCAGTGTATTTGTTTTGCTGAGTGAAGTGAATGAACTATCTTCACCAAATTCCCTTGTTAGTGTTATATGAATCCAACTTCAGAATAAAAGCATCATCTCTAACTTCACCATTTATCCATTTAAAAATCCTCAACCATAGCTCAAATTATGGGCCAGCACTATTAAGCACCCTATTCAAAAACAACAAGACTCTATACAAAATTTCCTACTTTTTGACAAGTTGAGCTTATCCTAGAATATGCCAGATGCATTCCTTCACTTTGTTTATTTCTAAATTCTAACAGAGAACTCTGCTTTATCTGATCATCTTCAAAAATAATTCACAGGTAATGACCTCTAATAATGTTAGGTTTGCATATCATTGAAATTATGATACATACTTTCTGTCTTGATCTGTAGACAAATTTTTTACTATATCTCAAACATATCAATATTTTCACTCAGGCACCACTGCAACCTTAGTCTAATCAAATAAGCTCCCTATTTATTTAAAATTAGATAGTTTACTCATAAAGAATGTATGACATAGAAGCTCCACATACCTATCCTACAGAACTCAGTCTAGTCAGGAAAATTCTGTTGTTTTTTCCAGTGAACAGGAACAAGGATGTCAACCACCCCAAGTTTTCCCAATAATTATAGACATCCAAGTCATGTATAACACCTGTACAGACCTACTTATATTATAGATAAAGCCATGGTTCAAATAAGCTAGAAGCCACATCTGCATCAAATTAACCTTAAAGTGAATATATTACATAATGCATAGTAGCCAATGAATAAGCCTTTAATAGTATTAATCAAATAGCAAATGAGCAGCACGTGAAGACGGTATGGGTTACACTATGAAAAAATGTTTCTTAAGTAGTTGATCATATCTGCATCCAGTTGAAGTTCCCCATTATTATTCTACAGGTACAAGCACTTGAATCATAACCAGATAAGTTAAAGCATATTAAGATGCAGGAGACATGTATTTACGAATGGCTGCAGTAATCCTTTCTTTGTCTCTGGTTGGGAATGCTTCCAAGAGGACCCCATCTTTATAGAAATGGAAGAGGGGCACTGACTGCATGAGTACATGTCCATTTTAATCTCAGTGAATCATGAAGTAGGGAAAGAATATAAGTTGATCAGGGTATCCCATGAACAGAATATATCAAATTGCACTTGGATTCATTCTAGCCTAAAGTTAAAGCTAAAGTAGCATTAATCAAAAAAGGTAAAAAAATATTCAGGATTCTTTGACAACTTTATGAAAAATACTTTCACTCTCTCTCATTCCTCAGTTTGCCTTGCGAACATTCTTTTATACACCTGAATCAGGGTTCTGATATAGTTTCGACTGAATCTCATCTTAGAAAATACGATTGGAGAGTAAGCTCATTAAAAGATTAAATGAAAGCTAACAGTATGAACCGACTTGAAGCTTATGTTCCTACTGACAATAAATCAAATTGAGCCCACATGCAGAAAACAACATCCCAAGCAATCAAAATAAGTCCAGAAGTCTTAGCATAATATATCTATTGTTCCAAATTAGTACTATCTGCATTACTTCCTGCAAATTCACTGAAATTTAAATAAGATTGGACTGAAAATTTATTATCAGATAAAATTACCTTAATTCTAAGTCGATCTGCAACCTCAGATTGCTCATCATACTCATCAATTACCTGCAGTAGATAGCATTGCAACTTCTTATTCTGAGTTGATTAAGGATATAATAGACATGCTTAATTTGATGAGACAATGTAAAGATCATTACATCAATATTTCCCTCTTCTTTTAAAGGGTTGTCTGGTGAGGCTGGGGGGAAACTAGAGAAGGTGTTTTACATTTTGTTACCCTTTCCATATTTATTAATTTTTCTATGCAAACCATACATGTTCAAGTGTTCAACTAGTATAATACTCACATTGTGCTTTAAGAAGATTACTGGAGCATCTTGATCACCAGATACCCTACATAATTTTCCAAACCCTTGCTCTATGTACTTGCAACTTCCACAAGAAGGGCGATAAAAATCTACCACAACTAAAGAATCTGTTTCTTTAGCCTTTTCAAGAACTCTGGATAGTTCCTCATCGGTCTTAAATTCTCTAACACATTCAGCAGGACAGAGATCATCATCTTCATCTGACAGTTCTCCCTGATTCCCCTCAGCCACTCTGATTCTTTCAGCTCGGAATGTGTCCAAAGTTTTAATAGTAGATGGGATTTTAGCCCTAATGAGACACAATCTAACCTTACTTCTATCATGAAGAAAGCTGGGAACTATACAGGGAAATCTAGAATCAAGGTGTCCATTAGGATTTTTTCCAAAACCAAAATATGCCTTGCAATAACGAATACTCTGCCTTTGCATGACAACATAGAGCAAACCTCCAAAACAACAATCTATATGCCACTTAAACTGATGGTTTTCCAAGATAACTTTTTGGCATAGGACAGTTAATGCTTAATATCATAGATCTTCGATCTAATCCTTATTTTCATTTAAACCCATCACCTGCATAATATAAACTGATAAGCATCAAAGTAAGAAACAAATTTCATAAACATCATAGCATTTTCCTAGTTACAAAAAATACAGGATTTGTATAATAAGACAGGATTTTGGACTTTGGACTAGTCAGAATACTGATTACTGAATATTCAATGAATTTGGAAAGTCTTCATCAATGGAGCAAAAAAATACTATAAAACAATCCGATCAATAAATATCCTATTGACTCTCACAGACACCAAAGGTGAATCACCAGATCTCACAAGTCACAACATCCACTTAGAATAAAAAATTGGCACAAGAAAACATCTGTAGTTTGTTTCTTTTTCCTAACATAGCATATGATGCCAGAATATTCAAGAAGCAGCCACTTGCTGCTGTTGATGCTGCCCCCACCAAAAAGATCATATAAATGAAAACATATACAGGTTATTGATTTTGGTGGAAACCCTGCATATTTTTATACCCAAAAAAAAAGAAAAAGAAAAAAAACTTATAAAAGTGACTAAATTTTACATTGATCATCAACCTTCCACAATCCTTCTCTTATTTTTTTGGAGCTTAGAATTAACCGTAAATAAAATATATGACACTAATTAATAAGCACAAACTGACGAAAATATATCTTTATACCAAATAGAAGAAGGAAAAACAATTTTTCTTGAACCACGTAATTGCTCACTCCAGACGCTTTTGTTCGTATGAGATCTCCTCCTATTATTTATTTATTTTTTTCTTCTGGGGTTTCATTATGCTTATATAATTCTAGGACCCTTCTTTGGCGGACCAACAGTGAGTTACTGACCTTTCCAATGAAGCAGTGTTCAATGTAAATCAATTTGTGAAACAGTTAATGCTCACTTATTTTATTAGTGTAACTCACAAACAACTAAACAAGTACCCAGTAGATTGAAAACAGCAAAAAACCAAAAAAAAAACAAAACCATAATCATTCTCAATTCTAAGAATGTCTTAATGTCTGGCCAACGATACATACATTCACTTTCAACAACAAGCGGTCCACAAAGAAGCAAGAAATGGTAGCTAATCATACATACCATAAATCTGTCAGACAAACTCAGATGATTTTAACTTTAAATGTATGATCAGAACTGAGAAATACTGAATGGTTTTTCTTGTGAACAGAATATAAGGAACTCGTAGAGAGATTTGGTGCTTACCTCCGCGCGAGTTTTTAGGATAGCAGCTGAATAATTAGCTTCGAATGAGAACAAGGCACGTTACTACCATATCCACTTTGTACCTCTTGACTCATAACTTATATCCTTCACGCAAAAAGTCAAAGAATAAATAAATAAATAAATAAATAAATATATATATATATATATATATTTTGACCTTTTATTTTAAAATTATTTAATGAATGTATGGACAGAGCTAAAATGATTTTTCAGTTGCGTCCAGCATTTTTTAGTGGATGTCATGCAATATTCACGGGACCCGTAAGTACTTTTTCATCAAAAACAACTTTAAAACTGAGTCCCATGACACTATTCATACATCTAAAAATTATTTTGTTATAGTATTTTCAGTTTTCAGTAATAAGCAATATCCAAATAAACCCTTAACCAAACATACCCTTTTTTTTTTCCCCAAAGTATGTAGTAAAATTCCATATTTTTGGAACTCTTGATTTTAAAGTAGAACTCGAAATTGCTATGTGTAGCAAAACTTGATACGAGTAATATCAAGTTTCAAAATAAGAATATTTTGATACTTTGAAAATAACTGTTTTACTACACACTTAAAAAATAAAAAGATATTTAGCCATTTTTTCCAGGGATTATATAGGCATGAACTATTAGTCATGTGATCACCTTAGAGAGTGACTTGGTGGTAGGAGTCTTTATATTACTTTACTTGATAAGCGATTTGAGTGATAGTTTTATCAAAGTTTCAGTGGCACATATAATATTACCCATTGCAGTTAAGTGACGTGAAGTCAATAAATTATAAATCCACGTTAGAGACCCCTTTTAATTTAAAAAAAAAAAAAAGATTAGTCACGTGCTCTAAAGCTTAAATTAAAATATATTTTGGGCTAGATAAACATATATCTTGGACCCAGGGCGAGATACACTGTTGTTAAGTGGGACACTTTTTGTTATCTGAATCCAGATTGACCCAAGAAGACAACGTGCAGAACATTATACAAATAATACAATCATGTTATGGGCTTGGCACACCTAAAAATTCATTAAGCCCATCACCCATTTGATATACGACCCAATCTGACCAAAAGCAAACAAAAACTTATCGGTCCGATCCAAGACCATATCCGTTCCGACAAAACTACGAATCGGCCGCTCCATCCTTCTTTGTTGACAGAAAAAACATGGTATTTTTCAGTTGACAAAAATTGGTGATTACTTGAGATTCTTTAGAACTATCACATATAGTAAGGATATTAAGAAATCATTACTTAATATCTTAAGTAATCACAAATTACTTCTCAAACCTAGTAACACTGTGACAATACTAGTTACATAAAAGGGTGAATTTGGGTTAATCCACTCACTCTCTTTAGGATTAAGATTTTTCAGAACACTGGTGATATTTGAAAAGAAAAATGATGGTTGTGCTTTATTTTTATTTTTATTTTTTGAGAATGATGGCTGTGCTTTATTAGTCTTAGTCAAGACAGCTATACATTTTAATTTAATTGGAAAAAAATGTAATATACTACGTGTTTTGCCTTGCATGTCACTTATGTGTTATTTCTGAGTTAGTAACAACTTAAGTTCAATACACCTATATGTTAGGATTAAGATTCTTTAGAAGATTAGATGTTCTTGGAAAAGAAAAAAAAAATGATTATGCTTTATTAGTTAATTCAATTATATAATTCAATTTCTTTCTCAAAAAAAAAAAAAAATTATATGATTCAATTTAATAGGAAAGCCTAATGCAGTACCTTATCCTTTAACAAATCATCGCCTAAAAGATTGAGAGATAACAAACTCATTATCTCTTACAAGACACTTGCGGGTTTGGCTCCAATACTCATGTGCATTGAATTAATTGTTTTTTTTTATCAAATTTATTAGGTAGTTTGAGAGCATTGGTCTCACCTTTCGTATGGGAAGTGAGTTGAGGACCCACTCCTCTTGTGAGAAGAGAGGACAAGCCAACGTGGCAGCACACAATTGGGTAGGAAAAAAAATGTGCATTGGGCTTTTGCTTTTGGCACACGATAGAGTAGCCATGGCCCATAACATCTACTGTACAACACGTTATCTAATACGCTAAAGGAAAATACCAGAAAATGGAAAACGTCGTTAGATTGGGATGCGTGCTGTGTGTCCCCATTTATCATTAATTTCGTCAGCTCATCCAACTCCCTCTTCTCTCTCTCTCTCTCTCTCTCACTGTCTCAACATCCACCGCATCCAATATTAAATGTTAAAACCCCCCTAGTACTAGGTACTAGTTACACACACCCAAACAACATTTTCCAGCGAAGAAGAAGAAGAAGAGCTTAGCAATTTTCTAAGTTGTTGTAATAATAAGCTATGTCTACCAATCAAGAGCTAAAGTCCGATGCTTTGATGGAACAGATGAAACAACACCTGTCCTCTGATGCCGGTAAACAACTCACTAAGAAAATCAACCTCGTTTATCAGATCAACATCGCTCCTAAGGTACCCACCACTTTTCTCGCTCTCACCCAATTCCTTTTTCTACTTTTATTGTACACCCAATTTTGTTCTTATTTAAATTCTTTTTTTTTTTTTTTTTTGTGGGTCAATTGTAGAAACTTGGATTCAATGAGGTTGTTTATACCGTTGATCTGAAGAAAGGAGAGGTCACCAAAGGTTAGGGATTCTGATTTCGGATTTCTGGATTTGTTTTTTTGTTGTTCCTAATTGATTGATAATATTGCAAACATGAATTGTTCGATATTGTGAATTGGTAATTGCTCTAGACAATAAGAAATACTAGAATTGCTGAATTTCTATGAGACATTTGAATAACTGCTTAAGTGCTATAGTTTAGATTTCCTAGTTAAATTCAAACATGTGGCCTTGGAAATTGTAAATTTTGTTTTTTATTTTATTTTATGGAATGACGTGCAACCTCACCAAGACGGGGCCTTTAGACTCACCCACCAGAACTTTGAATTAGGTAATCCAGGGGAACCCCTTGTTGGGATCGATAAGGAGCCAAAGGTCATTGATCAATAAACCAATAAGAAACATGGTTGTATTGTATTGCTTAATAAGCCATATGGTTGAATTTAATTGAAAATTTGAAGTACAGTATCTAAGGAACTATATCTGTACCTAAGTTAGCCCTCATAACATACCATAGGGTGAATTGGGCATAGGAGTTCGATGCTGTAATCACTAACTGTTGGTGTCATTTTTTTGGTTTATATTTGCTCTAGAAACTTATTTTTTATAGAATGGTAATTGATCTGCTATTCCGGTTAAATGTTCATTCATTCTTTGAAGTCTATTGAATTATAGGGCCATATGAAGGAGGAAAGCCAGATGCCACGTTTTCCTTCAAGGATGACGATTTTGTTAAGGTTGCCTTGGGGAAGATGAATCCTCAAATTGCTTTCATGAGGTGTGGCCTTGCACTGTGTTTTAAGTGTTTGTTTGGTCTATAGCTTATTTTCATTGGTTTTATTTTGCCTAAAAATAAGCTGGGTAAAAGTACAGCTCTGCATTCTCAGATGAAAATCAGCTAAACCAAACAAGCAGTAATTCTGTTTGCTACATTTTTGTTGCCGTTTGTCTATATTTACGTTGTTTTGTGATATGTAATGAATGCAGGGGTGCAATGAAAATCAAGGGTAGTCTGAGTGCAGCACAGAAATTCACTCCTGACATTTTCCCCAAGCCTTCGAAGATGTGAGCAGATATGCACGAGAGTTATTGCATTACTGTTTCTATCTCTACTAAATGGTAGAGCTTTAGACTTATCATTTCACCTCTGAATTAGGGAACAAGAAATCAATATGAAATCTTTTATTAATATCTGTCTTTAATATATGCACAATCTTTCTTATGTTATATGATCTTGAAAATTGAAATATAAAGAATCTTTCTTATGTTGTATGAGGATTATGGATCTGGAAAATTGAAATATAAAGTTGGATGATGCCATCCATTTTGGATGTACTTGTTTCATTGATTGAATCCATGTGTACTGTAGATTTGTTGTCTTTGATGCCTAATCTTCAATACGGATCTGTAAAGTTCCAATCTTTGCACCCCAAAATAACTTATTGTAGAATTGATAGTTTTGTCAAGTCAAACATTGGATTAGATTTCTGCATGACGTGATTGCTAGTTATGATATATTTTCTGCAGACTTTATGTCCGTGTGCACTATCTTCATGAACAAAGTGTATTGTTCTTTCTAAAGTCTTTTTGAGGTTTTCACTTTGAGAGGTTGTCAACACCACAAACTTTTTTCTCACACTGTGGGGCTGCAATTTCTACCCAGGCTAGAGTACAAGTTTCACTGACTTTAACTAGCATGTTTTGGTGTTAACCACACACCAGACTCTTGAAATAGTTGGCTAGCCTACTACGCTGTTGGCATCCAGTGTGTGTTACCCATTGAAATCAGAGTGGACTACAAAGATTGTTGGGTAGAAGGCTTCAAATTTCTTGCCTACAACACAACTTAAAAAGTTAAAACCATCTAGTCTATCTTAGAGATGAACTTTTTCTTACTGTTCCATGAATCTCCAAAGCCTTTCTTTTGGAGATACTGACTCCACTGTCTTTGCTCTTCATCTCACTCTTCTTATTCCTGAATAATTAACCCTGCCTCTGAAATGAATAAATCAGGCTAATTTTCAATGTCAAGATTCTTTCTTTTGCATTTAAAAGAATGTTGAGCATAGTTGTTCATCAACTAACCATCTCCTCTCTGGGACCTTTGATATTTGCTGAAATTATTACTACTTTGGCATCAAATTGCAGTTTCTGACAAGTAATTGATGATCAAGATGACTATATGAGCGGGACAAAAAATGAAATAGATGCAGCAAGCACAGAAAATGAAATAAACCTAGGAATCAAAACTTAGAATTGCTTAGAATCATCATTAAGTAAGAGAGAACAAATCTAGGAATCAACACTTCGGGTTGTCTAGAGTAAGCACTAAGTTATTGAAGGAAAAACTTCAAAAATAAATGCTATTACTCTAGCAAACTGTGAACAGTCTCCATTCAAGTACAATCAACTGCTTATATTAGACTATCGACTTAACCCTAATTTGAATGACTTAGGAAAGCTCAATTTTTGAATTATTAAAATATCCTTGATTCAAAGAAATTAAGTAAAATACTAATCAATGAATCATATCTAAAATAAAAACCCGTCAAGGTGCAATCTAATGGTTGGAGGCTTGAAATGAGTTGTAGACCCAAACATCCTAGGTTCAATCCCCACTAGGAGCTCCCTTGGATTACTTGATACACGATTTTAGCGAGTGGGGTTGTGTATCTATGGTTTAGTCTCCAATAGTGGATCCAAAGGGCTCTACCTTGGTGAAGTTCCACATCATTAAAAAAAAAATTATATCTAAAATAAAATATGGTTAATTGCACTTTTTACCCTTTAACTATTGGGTCAATCCACCCTCATAGTTGATGATTTCGACGAGCTGGTTGATCCTTGTCGTCTATACGAGTGTTGCCTTGGACCTAAGCCTTCTGCATACGTTTTAAAGGAAATCGCCTAGGAAGAGAAGAGCAGGTTTTTAATTCTTCGTCCTTTCTTATTTTTCCTTATAGAATTTCACCCTACTAACCTTCTTTCTGCAGAAATGACCACTAGGTATAGCAAAGACAAGTATGCCCGTGTCAAGAACTTGAAGGGTGAACCCCTATCTCACATTACCCCCGGATCAAAGAGATGCAAGCTAGACGAAGGGAAGGACGAGACTCTTGCCCCCCTGTCGCTTTTTGATACTCCGTCTTCTCCCACACCTTCTCTCGAGATGATGACCTTTAGTCCTCCAACCACACGCTCTAAAGGGAAGGCCAAGGTTGCCAAGAGTGTTTGGGATGGCCTTGCTACTGCCCTTGGACGAGCTCATAATGTCATCACCAACGACGAGCTTAAGGGTCTCTTGTCCATCCCTTCTCACGAACTGGTCAGCCGCCATATTCACAAACTAGTATAGGTATTTTACTCAACGTTTCTTCATTACTTGTTAAGTAGTTACACCGGTTGAAAATTACTAACCTTTCTTTCATTTTTTTTTAGGTTCTTGGTGAGTCCCTTCGTTTGATGACAGACTACTTGAACAGCGAGGAGAAGGTAGTAGTGGCCAACTCCAAGGTTGATTCTATTGAGGCCGAAAGCTCAAAGTTGAGGAAGGATTTGATCGAAGCTATGGACCAATCAACCAAGACCAAGGAGAAGGTGAAAAGATTGAAGGAAGCACTAAAGGTTGAGAAAAAGCTCGTCATTCAGAAAGATGAGGAAGTTCAAGCTGTCCTTCTGAGAACAGACGAGGAACGTGAGAAGGTGATTGCTAGGTTTGGAGTCTAATCGCTTCTCCGACATGCAGTTCGAGCAGTACTTCAAGGGCCTCGAGCTTCTTCGTCGGTGGATGATGAAGCACCATAGCCATGTAGCTGATTATGCAAATTTGGACTTTGAAGCTATTGATACTAAGATCCTTGTTGACGAGGCTAATGAAAAGGAAGGTGAGACCATTGCTGAAGCTATCGATGTTGTTGAAGGAGAGTGTGCTGCTACAGGAGGAGCTACTAACAAGGCTCAGGCAGAGGTGGGGCATGTTGAGGAGATCGTCAGTGCTCCTTGAAGTAAAAATTTAAGTTTTTTTTTTGGTTCCACTTTAAAGATAATGAATGCCTCATGTTTTGAGGCTTTTAGAAACAATGGATGCCTCCTGTTTTGAGACTTTTATTTTAGTAACAACGCATTTATCTTGTTTTGAACTTTGAAGTTCTTCTACTTATGATTCATGCTTGCTCTTTTATTACCTTGCTTAAGAACTTAACTCGTCATTTGAGTTTTCACCATGTTTTGTGATTTAGCTCATCGTTAGAGTCATTACCACATTCATGATTTTCACTATATTTTTTGATTTTAACTCATCTTATGAGTTTTTACCACGTCTATGACTTTCAACTTGTCATTTTGAGTTTTTTTCGTATGTTGTGATTTTAACTCATCTTGTGAGTTTCTACCACATTTATGATTTTAACTCGTCATTTGAGCTTTTACCATATTTTGTGATTTTGACTCTTCTTTTGAGTTTTTACCACACTTATGGTTTTCACTCGTCATTCGAGCTTTTACCATTCACGTTATTATCACGTTTGTGATTTGAACTTGTTGCTGTATTTCAAATACTTCCTTTTTGTCATTGAACTTAGCTTTGACACTTTGTCAAACTTTGAAAAAAGGGATGGTTGAACATGCCTTATTATTTCATGCATTCCTCATATGTGAGGGAATTACAAGGAAACTGCAAACTAAAAATAGCTTTATCAAAATACTTGGAAGGAAAAGAAATACTTAGAAAAAACAATTAAATCTCGCTTATCTGATGTGCTGTCAGGCGAGGTGCTCTTACAAATAGAGCTTATTAGACCAAGCAATAACTTTTATTGATAGTACTTCTTTAGATATTCCACGTTCCAAGGACGAGGAAGTGGATTGCCTTCCAAATCCTTCAAATAATAGCTTCCTCGTCTAGAGTAACGGACGGCCTTGTATGGGCCTTCCCAAGTAGGCCCTAACTTCCCTTGCGCTAGATCCCTAGTAGTTTGTGAGACTTTCCGTAGCACCATGTCGTCAGGGTTGAACCTTCTGAGCTTTACCCTCTGATTATATTACTTCTGCATTTTTTGCTGGTACTGAGCCATTTTCAAGGTTTCCTTGTCTCTGACTTCAGTTAAACAATCCAAGTTGAGCCTTAGTTCGTCATTGTTTGTACTTTCGTCGTAATGAGCTTACCTAAGACTAGAGACTCCTACCTCGGCTGGGATAACTGCTTCAGTGCCAAAGGCCAACTTGAATGGAGTTTCTCCTGTTGGTGTTCGCGTTGTTGTCCTGTAAGCCCATAATACTCCAGCCAACTCTTTAGGCCATGCACCCTTTGCCCCCTCAAGTTGTGCTTTGATGAGTTTAAGTCAATTACAATTTGTTATTTATGTTTGTCCATTAGCTTGTGGGTGTCTGGGTGACAAGTAGTGATTTTGTATCCCTAGTTCTGCGTAAAACTCCTTGAATTTTCGACTATCAAACTATCGGCCATTATCATATATGATCGTCCTAGGGATCCCAAAGCTACAAACAATGTTCTTCTAGACAAAGGTCTGTATCTTCTCTTTGGTGATTACTGCTAGTGGTTTTGCTTCGACCCACTTGGTGAAGTAATCAATGGCTACGAGCAGGAACTTCACTTGCCTATTTCCTAAAGGGAGCGGACCGACGATATCTATACCCCACGTGGAGAATGGCCATGGTGAGGAGATGCTCGTTAGTAATTCCCCAAGTATATGCTACACATTTCCGAACCACAGACACTTATCGCATTTCTTCACAAGTTCAGCTACGTCCTTCTGCATAGTTGGCCAGAGGTAGTTTGCCTTAACCGTTTTTCCCACCAGAGATCGAGGTCTGGAGTGGTTACCACACACACCTTCATGTATTTCTTATAGCACATACATTGCTTTGTCAGGGGTCAAGCATTTTAGGTATGGCATTGAGAATCCTCTTTTATAGAGTTCTCCATTCAAAATAGTGAACCTTGCTGCTCAGACTCTGACCTTCTTCGTTTATGATGAGTTAGATGGGAGTTGGCTGTTTCTGATGTAGGATATGATTAGCTCCATTCGGTTACTTGGTTTCTGAATCGAAAAGGCTTGCAATCCATCAATACTAGGGATTGTCTAAACTTCCATGAGCAAGCCTAACATTGTTGAAGCATCTTCAGTTGATGCAAGCCTAGCAACCTTGTCAGCAGTTGATTTTTCTTCCCTTGGGATTAGCTCGAGTCTGATGTCGTCAAACTTGTCAATGAGCTGGCTCATCAACTGTAGGTATTTCTTCATCCTTTCCTCCTTTGCTTCATATTCGTTTGTTATTTTCCCAACAATCAACTTAGAATTAGTCTTCAATCTCAAATTCCTTACTCCTAAGGCTTTTGCAACCTTCAAGTTGGTAAGGACTGCCTCATACTCTGCTTCATTGTTTGTTGTTGGAAACTGGAGTTGAACCTCATACTTAAGCACGTCATTCTCTGGCCACGTCATTATGACATCGACGTCTTCGAGTCTTGTGACAAACGAGCCATCTGAGCAAGTTGTCCAATATTCTACTTCCTGATCATGGTTCAGATTAGTGAATTCCACAACCAAATTTGCTAAAACTTGTGCCTTGATTACTGTTCTTGGCCTGTACTCAATGTCAAACTGGCTTAGCTCAATTGCCCACTGGACCATATGACCTGCAACATCTAGTTTGCTCATTGCTTTTCAGATTGGTTGGTCTGTCATAACTACAATGGTATGAACCTGGAACTATGGACGAAGCTTTCTTGAAGCCACGATTAATGAGAATGCCATCTTCTCCATGCGTGGATACTTTGCTTCGGCACCTTAAGAAGCCTAACTTGTGTAATACACTGGTCTTTGTATCTTGGATTCCTTGGGGATCAAAACGGAATTGACGGCTGTTTGTGATACAGCCAAGTATAAAAACAGATCTTCCTCTTCTACTAACGGGCTTAGTAATGGAGGCTTGGCTAGATAATCCTTGAGGCTTTGAAAGGCTACCTCACACTCGTCCGTCCATTGAAAAGCTTGTTTAAGAATTTTAAAGAAAGGAAGACACTTGTCAGTGGCCTTCGAGAGAAACCTGTTTAAGGCTGCTACTTGTCCCGCCAGTCTTTGCACCTCCTTGACTGTCTTGGGAGAAACCATGTCAAGTATGGCTTTGACCTTCTCTGGATTTGCCTTAATTCCTCGTTGAGATACCATGATGCCTAGGAATTTTCTTGATGAGATTCCAAAAAGGCACTTCACAGGGTTAAGCTTCATTCTATACCTTCTTAAAGTATCGAACGCCTCTTGAAGGTTTGCAAGATGGGTTTTAGCTTCCCTACTTTTTACGAGCATATCGTTTACATAGACTTCCATATTCCTCCATATCTGCTTACTAAACATTTGATTCACCAATCTTTGATAGGTGACACCTACGTTTTTCAGTCCGAACGGCATGACTTTGTAGCAATATAGGCCTTGGCTACTAACAAACGCAGTTTTCTCCTAATCTTCTTCCTTCATAAGGATTTGGTTATAACCTGAAAAAACATCCATGAAGGTTAGTAGCTCATGGCCAGCCGATGAATTAGCAAGCTAGTCAATTCTAGAATGAGGAAAACTGTCTTTGGGACATGCATTGTTCAAATTAGTGAAGTCCACACACATTCTCCATTTTCCATAACTACTTTTGCAAGCCATTTTGGATAGTATACTTCCCTAATGAATCCATCAGTTAAAATTTTTTCCACCTCTTCCATGATTGTTTTGGTTCGCTCTAGAGCGAATACTTGTCTCTTCTGTTGAACGGGCTTCTTTGTTGGGTCGATGTTAAAACTGTGTTCTATCACTCATTTGTCGATCCCTAGCATATCCTCGTAGTTCCATGCAAAGACATTCAAGTTCTTTTTCAAAAACTTCACCAATTAGTCCCTCAAAGTCTGTTGAAGCTCTTTTCCTACCTTGGTGGTTTTGGATGGGTCTCCTTCTACTAGCACAACATTTTCCACCTCCTCCATGGGTTTGGGAGTTTCTTCTTCTACCATCCAAGTGTCCCTAAAAGCCAGGACTGCCTGGTAACATTCCCGAGTTAAAAGTTGGTCCCCTGTGATTTCTCCAATTCCGTTAGGGGTCAAGAATTTCACTTTCAGGCAATATGTGGAAGTCACTACCTTAAGGTGATTAAGGGTTGGTCGTCCAAGAATCACATTGTAAGACGAAGGGCGGTCAACGATCAAGAAGTCTACCATCCTCGTCACTTGAGCAAGGTAGGTCTTTGCTGTAATCTGTAATGAAATGATGTCCTTTGGATAAACACGGTCTCCGCTGAAGCTAACCAACAAAGATCCAAAAGGCTTAAGGCGTTTTGGATCCAACTTCATCTGTTGGAAAGCCGTCATGTACATTACATCTGCCTAGCTTCCATTATCCACCAGCACTCTTTGGGTGTTGAACTCTTCAATGGTTAGCATAATGACTAGGGGATCATCATGGGGCTGCCTGAGCCCATGCACATCTTGCTCAGAGAAGATAATGTCGTCATTCCCAGTGTGACGATATTTTGCCATTGGTTGCTTGACATGGATGCTATTCACTTGCCTTTGAACCGCTTTCCTTAGGGACTTATATGATCCTCCAACGACTGGTCCCTTAGTAATCGTCCTTGTCTCTCCCACAATGGGTTTGAGATTGTCCCGATCTTGCTCTCTTTGGTCGTCAGTGGGTTTCTCCTTTGTTTACTGGCGAGCTTGATAGTCTATTTTAACAAAATTTTAGAGCTTCCCCCATTGGATCAACTCCTCTATTTGTTCTTTCAAATCTCGGCATTTGTCTGTATAATGTCCATGGTCCTTATGGAAGCGGCAGTACTTCTTCGGATCTCTTCGCTTTGAGGACGAGATTAGTGGTTTAAGCCATTTCAAGGCAAGGCCGTCCTTTTATTTGCATGAGAATCTTGTCTATAGGCATCATCAAAGGGGTGAAATTCAACTTCTTCTTTGATGATGCCTCCAAACTACTTTTACTAGTCTTAGTCTCCGTAAGATTATCTTTGCGCTCCTTCTTTTTGCTTTGGGACTCTATGCCTTCGTCCTTCTTTCATTTGTTCGTCAGTCCTTTTACCATTAGCGCGTCTTCCCCTTTCATGTATTTTTGTGCTTTAAATAGTAAATCCGTCATCGACGTCGGAGGAGTTTTCCCGAGGGAGAAAACAAGGTCAGGGTTGATCAGCCTAGCTTGGAAGGTCGTCATTTTCACCTGCTCGTCAGCCTCATCAATTTCTACGACTGCTTTGTTAAATTGCTTCACATATTCCCTCAGGGTCTTTCCTTCCTATTGTTTCATAGTTAGTAGATTGGAAGTGGGCCTCTTATAGCGTTGGCCTTCAATGAAGTGACGGACGAAGGAGTCACTCAACTAGTCTGAAGCTTGAAAATGTGTTAATAACACAAGAGCTATTTAGACCCCAAAATATAATTTATGGCTCAATTGATTTTACACTAACTTAATACTAAATGCGGAATAGTGTAAATGCGAGTAGATAAACAAACAAGCTACTCTAACACATATTCTTTTAATCACAACAGTAAAAAGAAATGTAAAAGAGTAGGGAAGAGAGATGCAAAACACAAGATAATACGCCAATGTGTTATCGAAGAGGAAACCGAAGAACTCGATGAAAAACCTCTCCGCCACCTTCCAAGCGGTAATCGATCCACTAGACAATCAGTTGGGATACATGGGTTAGCAAGAGACCCTCTAAGCCTAATCTACCCGCTGTACTTAAGCCCTCCAAGCTCCTACTCCAACAAGGCTTCTCGGAACTGTGTCTTGTCTAGCTCTCCGGATCCCGCAACAAGCTCCATGTTGCATTTGCCATCCTTAGCTTCTTCTAATGCTTTCCAGCAGCACCAAATGATCACTTGACACTCTGAAAGGGTGTGATAATTGTTTGGGCTATCAACCTCTCAATGGTATGGAAATGGAGAGGTAGGAGTTGAGGAAATTCACAAGCAAATGTGTAGAGATATATAGGTATAATAATCTCTAACTCTCAAGGTTTAAGGCTAGAGTTTTCTCTCAAAAGCACTCCTTGTCATTTGTGGGTAATGTGGATATATATAGTATGGGTGCAGAAAGTGTGTATCAGATAGTACAGTCTAGCAGAACAGAATGTCTCGCGAGTGTCTCGCGGGAAGGCCTTACCCACGAGATACTTGCGAGACACAGCTGTCTCCTTTTGTATTGACTCTTCGCATTCCAGTCATGTGCAGAGCACATGCATTACTTTGCGGGATGTTAAGTCGCGAGATACCTGCGAAAACCTATTCAGTCTTCAATAGCTTGAGTCTTCACACTCTCTCTTTCTATCACACAACCCTTACAATCAAATCCCACAATAAATACAGGGTACAAAAGATTGAATATAATTACAATCAAATTTGGCATCGAATAAAAGCCAACAAACAACATCTTTGTAAATCACAACTTTACATGGTCAAAGTTTGCAATAAACGTTGCAGGCAGTTTATTGAACCATACCCGTGCTGCTCCCCTAAAGGTTGCTGGAAATGTCTTGCAAATAACTTCATCTGGGGTCTGCTAGAGGCTCAAAATTGTTTTGAAAGCTCCAATGTGGTCCAGAAGGTCTTTAGTGCCATCATAGACCTCTAGCTGAGGGAAACGAACTTTTGGAGGCAAAGGGCACTCCAGAACACTAGTTGTGAAGGGAGAGTCAGTCCTCTTGATCATGCCATCTAGGTTTATTGTTGTCTTCCCCTTTATGGCGTTCTTGACCTCGTCCAACTCCTTTCTCATGTTTTTCATCATTTGGTCATTACCACGAGTTGACTACGTGGTATGTTTTGAAGTATCCCTTCTGCTATTCTTTAGAATATAGGCCTCGTCATCGTTGTCATTGCGATTGTGTCAAGACTACGACATAGTCAAAGTCTCAGGTCATGCCTTTCGCTTCAATTCTTTGTTCTGTTTTATCAATTCTTGCACGTTAGTAGTGAGTGCTTGAATCTGTTGGGCCATTACCACCGGATCCGGTGGTGTGGTCGAAGCTAAGTCCATCGGTCTTCAGGAGCTTAGTTGATAGAGAATTCAATGGCTTATTGACGATTTTTTCCCACAGATAGTGCCAAACTGATGAAGCAGGAATTTGCCTCGTCAGTATGCCTCTCGTCAATATGATGGACGACCTGTAAAACCTGTATTACAAAAAGCACTCAACAGATAAGGGCACTGGTATGGGGCCTGCCAAGGACCCTCTGATACTTAAGTTAGCTAATTCTCTTTGAAAAAACTGTAATTCATGTCCTTTTACCTATTTTTCTTGGCTTTATATAGCCTTAGGCTGAGTTACTACTCAATATACCGTTATGTTGCAGTTGGGTAATCAATGCTTAATGATTGCAAATTAAACTCCAACGTTTTTCTGTTTGTAACCGGTCCTTAATTCTGCATTATTGGACGTAGGTAACGGTTTTGTGCTATTCATTGCTCGATCATTGATTGCTGCCTGAAGTTAATGCATATACGCTTGTCCATACCCTTACTCATCACTATAATGGATGGTTTGCAAGTAATGGACAACCATTTATATGCTACTCGTCAAGAATTATGTTAAATGGAGCTAAATCTTCCTTAATTTTTGTTTTTACA
This sequence comes from Quercus agrifolia, assembly GCA_029955455.1. Classification (NCBI taxonomy): domain Eukaryota; kingdom Viridiplantae; phylum Streptophyta; class Magnoliopsida; order Fagales; family Fagaceae; genus Quercus; species Quercus agrifolia. The sequence goes on along the minus strand of JARQAD010000001.1, from coordinate 89,130,940 downwards.
TTGGATATGAGAAAAGTTAATTGGATATTCTTATCCCACCTTTTTACAAACAGTCCTCATAGAATTAGACTTTAGTCTCTTCCGCATTAAAATTTTGTGAACCATCAACCACCCAGCTATATCTATTGGGCTTCGAGTTACACCGGCCATTGTATGTTCAAATTTGGACAGTGCAGGCCTTGAGCAAGGAGGGTGCCAGAATTTTAAGATTGGATTTCCAAGGACCACATAAGCTATAGCTGTAATGAGTTTTAAGCAGCCTAGGACCGAGTTAGATTTTTTTAATTTCTAATCTTCTTTCAAAGTGGAAAGGAAGCCGAGCTTTACCATATATTTTCCAACAAAATGAATTCTAATTTGTTTAAAAAGCTTAGCCCATTAATAAGGTTACATAGTCTAGACTCTACCTCTGGACCTTCTGTTCAACCATTAAACATCGACAAGGTTAGGCCTGAGACTGCTGAACAACTCCAAGCCCATGCCCATCAACAAATTAGAAGGTCTGTTTCGAGGGTTTAATGGTTTACCGTTTATGGCCTGGTAGGTTGGTTAGTGCCATAAGAAGCTTCCAATAAATGTGAATCAACAAATAGATGCACCTATACTTAAATCTACACGTTTTAGAGATTCATTGTTCGATAGAATGTAATCCAAAAGTAGATTTTTTAAAAAAAAAAATCAGTAATATTGATTTCAATTAGTTCAACTTGTAAAGCTTTTTAACATCAAATAAAAGACCCTGGGAAACTAATTAGTACCTTAGGTTTGATGATAAATAACAAACACTATGGAGTGAAACTCATAGATTACATTTCTATCCTATCTATTAAAAATATTCCTAAATTGATCCTAATTGATACCCTGCCGTCATAGTATCCTAATTTGACTAGGAAAACTTACAAACACCTAAAATCAAGGAAATAAAATCTTAAATGCTAAAAGAATGAAAATTATGTAAAAATTCAAAAATTAACAAATGATAAAATTTAATCACTCATCTTGTCCTACATCATACCCCTCCACTTGAATGAAACTTGACCTCAAGTTTTCCTATAGAAATTCAAATATTCCACTCCAAATAAAAAGATACTTCAATAACTTGATTTGGTTTTGAAACTTGTACTCTTGAAATACTTTTCATTGGCTTTCAATTTGTTTGCAACATCAATTAACAAAGGATTGAAGACAAAATCATAATTTTCTATTTCAAGAAAATCAACAAATTGTGTAGTCATCTTTAGCAAAACAACTAGGAAATAATTTTCATCTCATGATTTCCACCATTCTCCTCTATCAACTCAATCTTCTTTTCTTTGATCTCTTCATCAACTTCTATCTTCAAGTTTTAATTCAATAACTTGTTGCAAGTCTTGATCTTTTTCAACCACTTCAAGATTTTTTTCAATTGATGGTTGAAGGTAGAGTTCATTATTATAATTCCTTAGTCTAAACTTTTCGACCAATAATCTTACTTTATATATGACAAAATTACACTACACTACAAAAATTGTACCTATAGTGGCATTCATGAAACGCCACTATAGGTCCTAAAAATGCCACTATAGGCCCATTTGGGCTATAGTAGCATTTTCTATATTGGCGGTTACAAACATCACTATTGTACCATGACTATAGACTTGTGATGTCCAAATTTGATTGATTGTGTGATGTGTGTGTGTGTGATGAGTCTCATATCGGGTATTTACTGGGTTGAATTAAGTTTTATTAACAATTATAATGAGCTTCAATTATGATTAGTCATTTTAAGGTATAATGCAGATGTGACTAATACTTTTCCTTGGATCGTTACAAGACCTATAGTAGTGTTTTACAAAACGCCACTATAGGTTCATACCTTATAATGGCATTTGTAAAACGCTGCTATAGGCCATTACTTGCAACGCTTAAAGTTTGAAAGCTTAAAATTATGAAACATAAAATTTTGATTACACCTTTTTCATAATTTCATATAAATTAAATAGATTTTAAAATTTATGAAACATAAAATTAAATGCTCTAAAATTTTAAAATTTTCATAAACAGATAAAATAAAAATAGAACAACAATAATAGATCTAAATAGACAGAAATTTGAAGAAGTAGAAAAATCAAACACAAGCAAGATAAACATGATAAACAACCCAAAAACATCAAACAAAAACGATGAACAACCTAGAAAAATATATCGCTCCTCTAATTTGATCGTAAGCATTTTTTTCATCATTGGCCATGAACAAGTTTTTCTTAACATTATGTTTGTTCCCACCAATCTAAGGCATACCAATTAAGGTTTAACCTTTCTTTCCTCAAGAGTATTCATATAGTCAAAAAAATCATCAACAATATTTATATTGGTCCCCTCTGTGGCTGAATTACTAATAAAGGTATGATGTGGCAAATTTTAAGTAACGTAGCATCAAATTAATATTAAGAAATTAAATCACAAAATTAGACCCAATCAAACCCATTTCTCACTAATCCATCAACAAACAATAAGGATCTATTTGACACAAATAAAAAGTTAAGGACTAAAATGAAATATTTGAAAGGTTGCGGACAATTTTGAAATATGAGGTAAAGGTTGAGGACCTAAAGAGTAATTAAACCTAAAAATAAAACACCCTAACTCATCTAACTAACATATATGGTTTTTTTATTTTTTATTTTTGGTAAACATGGTTTTTTATTTTTAAAAAATCAAACAGAAACACTACACGCCATTTAATAGAAACAAAGAGAAAATAAAATGGAGGTTTTTATATAAAATAAATAATTTTATTGTTTAAAAGAACAAAAAATTGTTATGAAATTCAAATGTGGCAATCCAAGTAGACTTTTTTACATTGAGAGAGAGAGCTCAAAATCTCAATCTTCAACATCCATATCCATCTTTATTCTTTATGTCTAATTTACCTGTCAAATAATCCACATTAGGACGTTCAGACGTAAAACACGTTCGGTACTCTTGATTGAATAACAGTGCAAAGTCACAACAGCAATAGCTTAGAACTTTCAATAGAAATGATTAAATTAGAAAAGAAAAAAAAAAAAAATGAAGAAGAAGATAGATCTTATCTTTGTTTGTATCTTTTCCACACTTCAATCAAGCAGATGGAATGAATCATGAGAGTCATCTCAACTTATCTTGTTCCCCACTACCAGATCAAGACAAATTGACTGGTCTATTTGAACTTAATTAGTACGTAAGTCATTTCCAGGTCTGAGTTTAATTAGAATTTGGCGAATTTTTAATTCAGCAGCCCACCCTTGAAAAAAAAAAACCCACATATTATTGTGAAGGAACAATTGTTGAGAGAAATCACAATTTAACTCCCTACAACTGTTTTTAAAAAAAGCCTTAAAGAGCATGATGTCGAATATTGTAAAAGAACATGGTTCATTTCTTAAACTCTTAATTATTTTTTTTTTTATAAAATGTGAATGTATTTTGAAAAGTGGAGGAAATACTAATAAAAAATTATTTTAATGAAATAGAATATAGAATAAAAAAAATCAAATGGCGTGTGTTTTTAAAAGTGATTAACTAGAAAATAATATCTTATTCAAAACAAGTCAATGTGAATGCTTTTTTTTGCTCAACAATGTGAATGCCCCTTGGTCTAAAGTGCGTTTTAATTTTCTACGAATTTAGACGCAAAGTTGAGTTGAAGGTCGAAACATCTCATCGGCCAAAAAGCAATAAAAGTGTTTTTTTTTTTTTCTTTTAGCGCAAGAAAGTTGCACCCTATGAACTTTGACCATTGTACTCCCGTCTACACTCTACATCAGATTTTAAAAGGAACAAATAAAATAAAAAATTCAGTATGAATGAGTCTTGGCTAGCTTTTTATATATAAATTGAAGTATAGTATTTATTATTATTACATTTTAATTAAATTACATTTAGCGTTTATATCATTATTTTTTCTTTTTTTCTAATTTTATTATAATTTTTTTGAATATATATATATATATATTTTAATATTAACACTTCTCCCAACTGCTTCTTACCTTTTTATCTCTCAACTGCTTCTCCAACTTTTCTCCCTCCCATATCTTTTCATCTCCTTATTATCTACTACCCTCTACATTAATATCATTCTTTCTATTTCCCTTCATCTTCCTTTATTTTTATCTTTTTTTATTCACATTCTCTTACCATAAATTTGTCACTATCTCTTCCATTCTATGCATAGTTTTCCCTCACCCAAAAAAAAAAAAAAAAAAAAAGTTTCCTCTCTCTCTCTCTCTCTCTCTCTCTCTCTCTCTCAATTTTTGGTGATTTTTATTTTTATTTTTCTTACATCTCTACTTTAGATTGATAATTTTTTTTTATTCTTTAAAACTCCACTTTGAGTTAATGCAATTTAGTTTTTTTTTTTAAATTTTTGTTGTTGTTGTTTGTTTGTTTGTTTGTTTTGTTTTGTTTTTTTTTTTTTTTTTTTAATTGTTAAATGTTATCCTAATGCGTTATAAAGAATTAAATATAGCATATAAAAATATAATATTATTCTATTACATAGCATGATTTGGATAATTTGGTATTTATTTTTTTACATAACATGATTTTTTATAGTGGCCAATTTAAATGTTAAACTATGAGACTTTACTAATTTTTGTTTATTTTTTAATCCTTTGTGTTGGACAAAGTACTTTTAATAGTTGTATTAGAAGTACTCTATAATATCATTTATTTAGAGAAAAAGCAAAACTTAGCCAAACAAAAATAATCGGATGGGTGACAAATTTTAGCTTTTGAAATTTTATTATTATTATTTTATAACAATGCATATATAGAAATTTAATTCTTAGATTTTGCTAATAATTCTTTCTTTGATTTTTGGGTGGACAAAATTACAGTTTCTGCAAAGAAAATAACCTTAATAGATTAACAACAACAAATTTTTTTCCTAATTGGTCCAATTAATCATTGTTAAGTTTTATTATTTTTTTTAGTTATGTTTTTTAGTGTTTTGGATTGTAAGCAGAAAAAGTAAGGATTGAGAAAGTTTGTTTAAAACTGAAAGAATAATTTCCAAATTTTATATTCTTTTTAATGATTCACAAAATGTTATTGTGTGGGCGAGAATCCCTAATCTCATTTGAGTGGGTTGCTAAGATGATTTCTGAGGATGCACCTTGGACCTCGAGGACAAGCATTGGATAACCACGAGACGAACACTCGTTAACCTTGGGGACGAGTAGTAACCATAGGAGGCTCATAAAGTTAAAATATCACAGAGGGAAGAAAGTAGATTTGGCACGGGTTATGAGGAGGGTGAAAGGAGAAGGGTGTGGAAGCTATCCCCTTCGCATTAAATGTAAGACAACTATTCCTCTGGTCGCATTAATGAAGAAATGACCATGAACAGTGGTGGCACAGTTTAAATTGCAAGACAGAAGCTTACTAGTATGTTCTGGATGAGACAGAAGTCCTGTAAATGCAATCGCAGCCCTCCAAGTTTAAGCTTAAGATAATCTATGTGTAACTATAAAAGGAAAATGAAGATCCTCATGGTGGGGGATCTAAAAAGAGAAAGATGGTGGAGGACTTTGGGAAGGAAGAAGAAAAATACTTGTAAAAAAGAGAAAGAAGTACTTATATATAAAAGATCTTCCTCAGGTTGAACTGAGGATCCATTTTTCTTCACAATTGTGTGATCCTAGTCATTTATTTGGCGTTTCTTCTCATTGTGATTAACTTTATCTCATTAAGTAGTCAATACCCTACTCATTCTCTAACAAATTCATTGTGGTGGGCTCATTGGGCCACTATTTGGTCATTCTTGAGTCGTAGGTCAGTTTGTGCCCTTACAGTTATAAATAACTTTTATTAAAAAATAAATATTTTCATTAACTTACCTTTTGAATTTTTGAGAAAAATTGTATTGTTTTCGTTTTAGTACGACAAAATTTATATTTATAATTTATGACTTTTCCTCTATTATATTTATGATTGTTCCTATAATAAATAAATAAATAAAATTTTAAGAGAGTTTCAACTTATGGCGTCCGCTCCTGATGATAGTTCTTTATTATTAGACCAAGATACCAATCAGTTTTTGGTGTAGGCGGGAATTGAACTCCAGATCTCTTATTCAACAATCAAAGACTTTACCAGCTGAGCTAATTACAACCCACATAATAAATAATTAAATTAGTCTAAGCTGTAATTTTTTTTATAATAAAACCACCATAAAAATAATTATCACATGCAACGCGTGGGTTCGCGGATAGTATATATATAAAAACAGAAACTTCATGCATGAAATCATGAGGTTCTATCAAGTGGCACATTCTTGGCAAAGAGAATTGAAATATTCTCAAGTGCCACATCAAAGATAAGAACAAATTAAATATTAAAATTTTGTTTTATTTGGTTTAATGTTTTAAGACTTTTCTAATTAAAAAGGAAATATACTTTGTATCTTTTGACTCAATGTATCAACACTTTTCCTCCCTCACACATACACACAAAATTTTTTGCATTTCAATTCACCATTTTCACCTCTTACACTTTTACTCTTTTATATATCAACACCTCTTGCATTTTATATTGAGTGACTATGGTAATTTTGATAATAAGGTCAAACGTTGTAAATTTGTGGGTTTCGTAAAAGATGTGACTGATTGTGGGTGCTTGAGATGTGTATTTTGTTTTAGAATTAAGGACAAAGAGAAAGACACATTTTATATCAACTTTTATTCTACAATATGCTTATCAAAAACTTTTATTCTATAATATTTCTCCAAAATTGTTTTTATATTTCTCATTACATGAACTGAATAATTATAATGGATATGTGTGTGCAATTTATAATTGTTTCTTCTTATGATTAACTCATTACTAACGAAATTCAATAAGAATAATACTATAATATATGTACAATATTCTCTAAAACCATCTTACATAAAATGTTATAACGTTATCCGTGCATCGCACTGGCAACTCACTTTTATAAATAATTATGGTCTTGCCTTGCCGAAGTCCATCACTAGTTTGAGCTTTCAATCATGGGTTTGCTAGTCTTGTTCCTTCTACTCTCTTTGGCATTTTCTTTTCCACTTATATCTTCAGCATTGGTCGTTATGAGTAAAGGCACATCCCTATCTGTAGAGATACAGATATTCTAGTATCACCAAATGGCAACTTCTCTGCTGGCTTTTATTCCGTGGGTGATAATGCCTATTGCTTTGCCATATGGTTTAGCAACTCATGGTAGGTCTTGCATCTTTATCTTCTTCTACGCATTGTAGAGCAACCTGAACCAAAGCTTTCATCTCGCCCATATCATATTTACCTTCCAACATTGGATCAATGATGTTTTCAAGTGAGGAAATATTTGCAGCCGGTTTCTTCATATTTTCTCTCACCCACGTAACCAGCCTTTTGTGCTCTGCCTCCCCACCATCATCTATAGCATGGACACTCCTTGATGGTCCCTTTCTGGTCACCATTTCTAGCACAACAATCCCATAACTATAAACATCCACTTTGGAGGTGATAGGTAGATTGAAAACCCACTCTGGACCCATATAACCACATGTTCCTCTTATCTTTGAGAAGCTTGAATTCTTAAGAACACCTCTATTTTGTAGCTTTGACAAGCCAAAATCTGCCACATTTGGTTGACAAGTCGAATCCAAAAGTATATTATGAGGCTTTACATCGCAATGTAAAATCCATTCCAAGCAATCCTCATGCAAATAGGCTAGGCCTTTTGCAGTGCCCATGGCAATTTTGAATCTCTTCTCCCAATTAAGTGTCTTAGCTGAGAGGTTTTTTGCTAAAGAACCATGTTCCATGTACTCGTAACCAAAAGCCTGTGCTTTCCCTCTGCACAATAACCCCACATCTCTATTAAGTTCATGTGGTTAATCCTCCCAGTGATGCTTACTTCTACTAGAAATTCACCTTCTCCTTGGTTGGCTTCATTGAGACGTTTGATTGCGGCAACTCGATTGTCAGACAACACCCCTTTGTATAGAATGCCACCTGCACCTCTTCCAATCTCTTCAGTAAAAAATGTTAGATTACAGTTTTAATGAATTTGTCATAATTTATAGTTTATATTTTGTTTTTCATTATTTATTTAGATGAATATTTTTTTTAAAGGACATGGTAGTTCACATTTAAATCTAAGGATAGAATGAGAAAAATAAATAATTCATTTAAGATTCTTAGGAATAAACCAAACATTATCATCTCACATTCCTAGAAATCTTATTAGATTCCTAATGAAACCAAACTTATGAATAGTTACATTCCTAGGCATCTAAATTACAATGAATCACATTCCTAGGAATTTGGATGCCAGGAGTAATGTGAATTCTCTCATGCCAAACGCCACATAAGAGGATTCAAAAGGTTAGTTACCTAATCTTTTAATTCTCTTTAACACCCCTAATATTTAATTCAAACAAATAAATAATTGAGGGTATAAAAGTAATTTGAACTTCTTATATTTATGAGGAATTTAATTTAAACTCAAATGCAAATACATGTTTCACGAATTTCACTATCCCACGTTTTAACTCCTATAAAACTGCTTTACTAACTGATTTAAAATTTTTAACTGCTTTCTTCTATTAAAAAAAAAAAAATTAATTGCTTTACTCACAAGTTTAAAATTTGTAATTGCTCTTAACTTCTATCTAGGAAAAACTGTTATTAACTTCTGATACTTATCCTCTATCGTTTATCTTCAAAAAATAACTTCCAATATTTATCTGGTTTTGGTTTTGGCTCTTTTTTATTTATTTTTTGGTCCCAAATAATCACAAAATTTGGCCAATGTAGCAGAGAAGCATAAAAGACCAAACTTCGGTTTTCTTTAACTTCATCGACACTCTCACATGGTTGGTATGATCTCTCTTTCGTTGAAGGTTTTGATTTTAATTTTTTTGTGTTATAAAATTTTCCATGATATTCACGTAAGTTTTATTCCAAATTTCCAATCTCTCCTTTTTTGTGCTTCTCTAATTCTTTAATTTTTGTTTTATGGGGTTTCTCTCTGTGTTTTAGATTTACATTGTAATTAATTAAGAATGAACGGCCGTCTAGAGCGAGACAAAGGATTTATGAAAAGAGGAGGCAAACGATAATGTAATGTCCTTCGCAATAACATTTAAGGGACCATGAAATATGTCATTCATATATTTAGAGTGGTGCTGGCACAATTATATCTTAGGTGGCGTCCTCAAAATCATTTTGGAGAATGTGATTTGGGACATCCTAACCTACACAGAATATAGGGGTAAGAATGTCACAACCATGGACATTTTATGCCCTCAAGAAGAAGGTGTGGTAGTATCAAACATATGGGTTTCTAGGTTTGGTTTAAGTTTTAATTAGTTGTAGTTGTGGTTGGTTTTCTTTGTAATTTAAACCCTGAATTGTAATTTCCTATGACTTAATGCAAGTTAGAATTTTTATTCTTTTTTATTGTTTATTTGAAGTATGTGAAAGACTGATAAATTTTGATGAATTGTTGCCATGAAAGTTCTATTTTGTGTCTTAAAAAAATTTGGAGCCATTTTGAACTTTTTTTTAATTATACTTTAAGCTTTGTAGCTTTGTTGACAAAGAAAGAAATAAAGTGGCAGTGGCTTTCGCAAGTTTTGTTTAGACAGTATTGCTATTGTAATTTGATTTTAGGAGGATCATTTGTGTTTTTCTCTCTTATTTTGGGTAAAAGTTAATAATCTGCATCAATTATAATTTGAGATTACTACATTTTTCAATCACAAAATACCTAGGGGTGTGATGAGTAGGGCTGTCCATGCAAACCGGAGACCCGACAAAATCGACCAACCCGACCGGAACCGACCTGTCACGGCTGGATTTGACACCTCCAATGGTCAGTGACAGGACTCAACCCTCAAAAACCAACTTTGGTTGGTCGAGTGGCGGGTTTCATCCTTAAAATCCTGAGCAACCCGACCCAGCTCGACAAAAACTAAAAGAAGGCAAAATATCCTCAATCTGGCAATGATCTTGCGCTCCTTAGCTCCGATCTGGCCACGTTTGGCCTTCCTTTACTTTGATCCACTCAAATCTGGCCAAGATCTACTCTCTTCCTTACTCAGATATGCTTAAATTCAGTGAATCTATCCCAGATCTAATCAAACTTGGCCAGAACTCCGATAAGCCCGACTCTAACTTGGCCAAATCTCATCAGATCTCGGCCAAATTTCCATAGATCCGAAGGAACATCAGCCAAATTTCGTTAGATCCGGCCATATCTGACGAGATCCGGCTAAATTTCGACCAAAATCCAGCAATATCGGAAAACTCAAAACCGATCAATTCACACTCGAAGCCAATACTACCCAACCGATTGATCTGAAACTTCATTTGGGTTGGTTGCAGGTTGAAATCTTCCCCACCTGATAATGTCAGGTCGAGTCTGGGTTGGGCATAAACCTGACTCGTGGACAAGCCTAATGATGAGTAGAATGCGTTTGCAGGTAAAATAATTTTTCATCACACCTCTTAGTATTTTTGTGATTGAAAAATGTAGTAATCTTAAATTATAATTGATGCAAATTATTAATTTTTGTCCAAAAAATAGAAAGTCTTTGATGCACGTGCTTAGATGTTAGTAATTTATTATACATTAGTATTGCATAAATTGTACTAGTGCTACTAACTTCACAGATTTTTTTTATGGAATATCAATTTTTTTTATTGTTATATATATTTTTTAAAAATCATGTAAAATGTCATTTATATCTTTTTTTTTAATATATAAAAAATATATAATGCTAACTATGATAACTCTTTTTTTTTTTTTTTTTTTAATTTCAATTCTTTATATAGTCACCCTAAATAGTAACAAGTCACGTTCTATCATAACTACATCACTTTTGTTAGTAAGAATTTTTTTTTTCTCTCTCTCTCCCTCTCTGAGAAGCTTTTTGCATGTTGGATAATAATAACTTGTTCCTTTCCTTTTCCGAATAAGTTACCCAGCTAAATTTTAATTCATGCTTTTTTTTTTTTTTTTTTTTTTAAAGTTATACTTTTATTTATTACGTATTAGTGAAGCCTGAATGTTGGACTTTTCTTTTCTGAGTGATAACTAGAAGCTGAGGGTCATAGTTTCACTTATTGGCTTGTCGTCACACAGTCGTGATTTACGGACAGACCATATATGAAGGAGAAATACTTCTCTTTCAGAAATACTTCTCTTAATACTCCAATATTTTATACTTTTATTTATTACGTATTAGTGAAGCCAGAATGTTGGACTTTTCTTTTCTGAGTGATAAGTAGAAGCTGAGGGTCATAGTTTCACTTATTGACTTGTCGTCACACACTCGTGATTTACGGACAGACCATATATGAAGGAGAAATACTTCTCTTTCAGAAATGCTTCTCTTAATACTCCAATATTTTAGTCATAGACACGGCTTTGAAACAGTCAAATTGATGAAATAAGGTATGGAACTATGAATACCGGACAAAAAGTTTCAAAACAGTTAAAAAGCACATAAAAAAAAAGGGGGTTAAAAAGCAATAATCGTGGAGCCACTACATTATAAGTTTAAATCATATAATATATGTTTCTTCAGGATACTAAAAAATAGATTCAATAGACTTAAAAGATATATCATATCTTATCCAACAAAATAAAATTTGCCATAAACTTGGAAGGAGGTTAGAGGCCCCAAGTTTCATTCACTACATTATCGATGCATAGAGTTTTTGGGATATCTCATGGGTAGGAAGTAGAATAATTTGATTAAAGATTGGAACACTACTTCATGTCAAATGCTCACCTCATGTGTGTCTTTTTTCTATTTTTGTTTTGTTTTATGATCAAAATGCAAAAACACCCTTTGGGGTTTGGGTGGTTGCAAAAATACCCTCTGAGGTTTAAGTAGTTGCAAAAACGTTTCATAAGGTTTCAATTTTTCTATATAACTCCTTGAGGCTTCTATATTCACCAATATGACCAATGACAATGAGGCTAACTTGTGTTGACTCTTACGGATGGAAAAATCACATGATTGCAATAAGAAGACTCGCTAATTGATTTGTGTCACTAATCACATGATTTTTCTGTTCATAAAATCTAATGAAAGTTAATCCTAAGGGTCAATTTGGTGAACATGAAAGCATCAAGGAGTTAAAAGGAAAAATTGAAACCCTATGGAACATTCATGAACTGACCCAAACCTCAAGGGGTATTTTTACATATAGGTCTTGTATTTTATGATTTTTCAAAAAAAAATTTATTTAATTGGTAGTCTAAGTCGGACCTGTCAAATTCTCTAATATTACCACTACCACCTAGTTAAACATGTGAGATAAAAGTTAACGAAAATTTTTAATAGACAAAAAAGTGTAATATTTTTAATAGTTTATGAACTTATAGGAGAAAATTTTTAAAGTTCAAGAATGATAAAATTTACTTTAGGGAAGTTAACAATATATTTGTAAAAAAAAAAAATCTTGCTGCTATTTTTTTGTTATTTACATCTATATAATAATATATACATTATTAAGAAAATTCAACTTCTTGATGGGCACTTTTTAAATAATTTGAAATACTCTCACACATCATCAATTGCGTCCAAGGCACGATACTTGGGTGCCCCTAATCCATGTAACCTAGAATTCAGACTAATGACTGCTATCACTAAAAGCACCCACAGCAGATGTGACAAATGTGCCAAATGCCAAATATTTGGCATATTTGCCAGACCAAACACAAAAAACACCTCCCATCAGATGTTCTATATGTGCCAATTTTTTACCATTTGTGTTAGTACCGTTGCAAATTTGCAATGTTACGGACACAAATGGTAAACTGAAAAATACTATTTTATTCGACTTTTCTCTCTCCCTTCTCAGAATCTCTCTCTCTCTCTCCCAAGTTCCCAACCTGTGTTCTTCCTCTTCTCACAATCGGACGTGAGCAAAAAGAAGGCGGCGGTGGCGACGACCAAGAGAGGAGGAAAGGCAGCCGCGACTTCGTCGAAATCGGCCGCGGCAGCCGCAGAGTCAGATTCATCGATGGTGGTAGATGGGTTTTAATAGCAGCCAGTGGTTGGTGGATTTGGTGGTGAAAGGTGGTGCTTGGCGGTGTGAGCTTGAAAGTGGGTTTAGCCGGTGATAGGTTTGGGTTTGGCAGGTGATCTCACCCCGAGGCCGCCGTCGATCTCACCCTCTTCCCTCTCCTCTTTGTCCGCCTTTCACTCTGCCTCTTTCTGGTTGTGGGTTTTTTTTTTTTTGGTTTTTTTTTTTTTTTTTTGGCTGCAATTTGGGTTGATCTAATATTGGTGAGTAATTGTGGTGGTTGGTTTGCAGTAGAGGTGTTGTTGCGGCAGTGGATATTGGTGGCTGGTGGTTGTGCCGTTGATGTTGTGGCTGTTGTTGATGATAATGGGAATGAGATAATATATTATTTTAATGTGTAGTAAATATTATTTTAATGTGTAGTAAATATTATTTTAATGTATAGAATTGAATGATAAAACATCTGATAAATGGGATGTTGTAAAATGATGTGGTAAAATAATAAAGTAGGCCTTTAGTATGGCAAAATGACATTTTTTTTGCCACATCTGATGCGGATGCTCTTATTAGCAGGCGCAAGCCAAAGGTTTATGGCTCTTTTACATTGCTGTGTTTTTACTTCTTTTTCTTCTTTTTTGTTTTGATAAGTAAAATCCTCTATAAATTAAATGATGAACTATTGTTGCTGCAAAGTAAGAACACAGCACACTGCACACATTGCTGAAAGAAACGTGTGACTGATGATATATAGCCAAGTTTAAGATCTATTTGGAAACTTGCTAGCTGGATCAATTTTATAGAACTATAGTGATCCAAGTGGGGTGATTAATTTTTTTTAACTAAGGGTATAAATGACATTTTAGATGATTTAAAAAATATATATATATAACAATAAAAAAACGATATTCCATAAAAAAAATCTATGAAGTTAACGAAAATTAATAACACTAGTACAATTTATGCAATGCTAATGTATAATAAATTATTGGCCTCTAAGCACGCGCTCACATACATGCTCAAAGGTTCTTCTATTTTTTGAGTAAAAGTTAATAATTTGCATAAATTATAATTTGAGATTACTACATTTTTCAATCACAAAAATACTTAGAGGTGTAATGAAAAATTATTTCACCTGCAAATGCATTCTACTCCCTAGGTATTTTGTGATTGAAAAATTTAGTAATCTCAAATTATAATTGATACAAATTATTAGTGTAGGGTCCGAGTTTTGGTGCTCTTTACTGTTAAGTGAATAAACTGAAACCCAACGAGCCCAGTACAATAAATTTGGTAGAGAATTGGCTCAAGAACTGGGCTTTAGTGAGGGTTGCAACAACCGGACACGATCGTAAGTAGATGGAATAATCAAACACGTGGGGGAAGGGTGAAAGTTTATCCTTGGGCTTGATCCGAGGACTGATTCTACTTCTTCGTTCTTCAGTGCTTAGTTACAGAAGCTTTCTAGGGTTGTAAGAACAGCAACCGTATTTTCTTTTATCTCCATTTTTCGATTCGGCATTCCTGGAGGATCTCTTATGTTATATACCTCCTTTCCATCGATCTTGTCCATCCATTTGTCGATCATGCAGGTTGCCACTTGAGTGCTTGTCCCATCTGTCACCTTCTTCAACTTGCTATGAGTTGCAGCAACCAAGGTGATACTGTTCAGGGGTCATTTCCTCATTAATGCGACCAGATTGTCAGCTGTGGGCATTTAATGCGGAGGTCACAGCCTCTCCTGGAATTGCTCCTCCACCATGCTCCCATAGCTGGCCCCCTGTGTTAGTCCTTTTTGCTTGGGAAGCCCGGGGAGGCTGTCTTTAAGGGTATGCTGCTTTCTCCTTCCGTGACCTTGGTTCGCCGAAGACAGGATTGTCCTCAGCGACGTCTCCTAGCAGCTTGGACCTTCTTTGTTCGTCCTCGGACATTTCTTCCTCCTTGGCGTGGGCCTTGGGCTTGATGTGAAATGGGCTAGGGTTGCCAAATCCTTTGGCCCCACAATTAGCTTTTACCCAAAATAAGAGAGAAAAACACAAATGATCATCCTAAAATCAAATTACAATAGTAGTACTGTCTAAACAAAACTTGCGAAAGCAACTACCACTTTATTTCTTTCTTTGTCAACAAAGCTACATAGCTTAAAGTATAATTAAAAAAAGTTCAAAATGGCTCCAAATGTTTTTAGGACACAAAATAGAACTTCCATAGCAACAATTCATCAAAATTTATCAATCTTTCACATACTTCAAATAAACAATAAAAAAAGAATAAAAATTCTAACTTGCATTAAGTCATAGGAAATTACAATTCAAAGTTTAAACCACAACTACAACTAATTAAAACTTAAACCAAATCTAGAAACCCATATGTTTGATACTACCACACCTTCTTCTTGAGGGCATAAAACATCCATGGTTGTGACACTCTTACCCCTATATTCTGTGTAGGTTAGGATGTCCCAAATCACATTCTCCAAAATGATCTTGAGGACACCACCTAAGATATAATTTGCGCCAACACCACTCTAAATATATGAATGACATACTTCACGGTCCCCTAAATGTTATTGCGAAGGACATTACAATATCATTTGCCTCCTCTTCTCAAAAATCCCATGTCATGCTCTAGACGGCCATTCATTCTCGATTAATTACAATGTAAATCTAAAACATGGAGAGAAACCCAAATAAATAAATAAATAGAGAAGCACAAAAAAGGAGAGATTGGAAATTTGGAATAACACTTACATGAATATCATGGAAAAATTTTATAACACAAAAAATTAAAATTAAAATTTAAAAAAAAAAAACCTTCAATGAAAGAGAGATCATACTAGCCATGTGAGAGTAACGATGAAGTCAGAGAAAACCGAAGTTTGGTCTTTTATGCTTTGCTACTACATTGGCCAAATTTTGTGATTAGTTGGGACAAAAAAAAACAAAAAAACAAAAACAAAATCAGATAAGTATCTGAATTATTTTTGAAGATAAAAGATAGAGGATAAGCATCAGAAGTTAATAACAGTTTTTCCTAGATAGAAGTTAAGAGCAATTAAAAAATTTTAATTTGTGAGTAAAGCAACTAATTTTTATTTTTTAATTTTTTATAGGAGAAAGCAGTTAAAAATTATAAAGCAGTAAAGCAGTTTTATAGGAGTTAAAACATGAGATAATGAAATTCATGTAACATGTATTTAAATTTGAGTTTAAATTAAATTCCTCGTAAAT
This sequence comes from Quercus agrifolia, assembly GCA_029955455.1. Classification (NCBI taxonomy): domain Eukaryota; kingdom Viridiplantae; phylum Streptophyta; class Magnoliopsida; order Fagales; family Fagaceae; genus Quercus; species Quercus agrifolia. Next base: position 89,114,687 of record JARQAD010000001.1, on the reverse strand, counting down.
ATAAGAAGTTCAAATTACTTTTATACCCTCAATTATTTATTTGTTTGAATTAAATATTAGGGGTGTTAAAGAGAATTAAAAGATCAAGTAACTAACTTTCATAATAATAATAAAATATTACAGTAACATAGTTACTACTTACTAGTTTCTACCACCGATTTCTTACCTATTCAACATATCTCCGGTCTTGGTCTGAATATTTTCACCCATTAATTTTTGTTGGTATTTCTTGACTTTGAGTGTCTTCATTATTTCTCCTTTGAATTTTCCTTACTATGGAATTTCATTAATTTCTACTTCGGTCTTAAGCCTTAACATCTTTCCTTAACGATATCAAAAAATATATAAAAAATAGAATTCCTTAACGTACACACCATCAAACGTGTAGATTCAGCACCTAGTGAAATTCCAAACCAAAGGCAAAAAGGTATGCCTATATAATAATTAATAAGAGATAGGCATCCACTATCTTCAGCACCAATGAAACCCATGAATCTTCTAACTTTACTCAGCTTCCTCAGCCTGTGTGTTTCTCTATTACCCTCCTTTGCAGTCTCAGCAATTCTATTTCAGGTAACCGTAATCGTATGCACCCACTTACTATATATATATATATATATATATATATATCTTTTCTATGTACAGAGAGAGACGTATATATATCTCATGTATGATGTATTGCATATATCATATATGCTTCCTAGAGCTATGGTACACTTGGTACATGTGTTGCTGTGGCATGTAAATTAATGAATTATGAAATGACAGGGTTTCAATTGGGATTCAAGTAATAAAGGAGGATGGTACAACTCACTGAAGAATTCTATACCTGACCTCGCTAATGCTGGAATCACTCATGTCTGGCTTCCTCCTGCTTCTCAATCTGTTGCTCCCCAGGGTAATACTTCTGCAATTTCATTTCCTTAAACTGGGAAATAATTTGGTCCCATTTGTTTTGCTATTAAGGTTAAATTCAATCACATGTTGTAACAAGTGATGCCATATATAATGGTACAACAGTTTTGGTTATCTTTTTTTTCTAGCGTAGGTCTTCCAACTTCGGCTTGGCCTGGTTAATTATTTGTTCCTAACTGCAATGAAGTCCTATTAATTCCTATATAATGATACATATTCCAAGGACATGTTGCTGGGTTGGCCTACATGAAGGGTTGCCTGTCTGCTTTGTGTTGGCCTTGTTTGGTCCAAGCCCATAAGGACTTACTAATTTATATTCGGCCTAAGTTCTTGAGGCTTGTATAAACTAAGTTGTTGGAATTTTTCTAACTAAGATGACACTCAATGGTGAGAGCTAAGGTTTTGTGTGTGAGCTTTTCTTGCTCAGGCCATTGAAACAAGTGTCTAATAGGTGTTTAGGATCTTTAAACGAGTTGATGGGAAGATTCCATTGTGGTGAAATTAGATTTTGTAAAATTTCTTGAGGTAATCTTGTATTTCTCCCAGGGACGGACCCACTAAGGGAATCGCCCCCCCCCCCCCCCCCCCCCCCCCCCCCGCCCAACCATTTCTTTGAAAAATGTTAGTATATTGGTTTTATAGTTGCCCCTCAAATACAACACAACAAAAAATTCACAAATTACCAATATCATAATTCAATAATTCATAACAAAAAAAATCTCATAGAAAAAAAAAAAATTCCCTTAGGGGGTGACAATAATTTATATGACTTTTTAATTGATTTATAAATTATGAAAAAGTCAATTACAATATTTAAATTTTTTTCAAAAGATAAAATGCAAATTCTTTTAGAAGTCAATATTAATGATGTAGTATTGCGAACTCTTAATATTAATATTCTAATTTTTTAAAATCCTCAAACAAAGTTTTGAAAACTTCATTAGTGTGATTTTTAGTTGCATTCAAAAATATGGGTTTATCATATTTTTGAGTTGGTCAACGTGATAAAATCAATATATTAATTCTAATTACCCAAAATCTGGAGATCCGAAGTCCTCTTCTTTTTTTATTCTTCTTCTTTGAAAATGTTAGAATATCATATTATAATTTTCAACTTTTTTAGTTCATATTATTTTCTTCTTTTGACTTAAATATTTACGGTAATAAAGTGCAATTGTTTTGTCTACCATGATTTTTTTTTTTTAATAGACCATGTCACTTGAAATTTTTTTGGTTCATGCTTTGCCCCCCCTATGTTCAAATCCTGGTTCTGTCCTTGCTTTCTCCAAGATTGTTATGTAATAGAACTTGAATAGTAGACCACTGTAACTTTTTGATTATAGTGAATTGTTCAAAACTCAACCCGAGGATGTAGGCTTAATTCCAAATCATGTAGATCTCGGGTACATTGTGTGTGCCTTCTAATGATTGATGATATGTCTCTTAGATTCCATATTGCATATCTTGCTAGCCTAACTTTGGCATCTATTGGTTGAGATTTTGCTCTCACCAAGAAGTGGGTAGTCTTTCCCAACACTTAGTGCGTCTTATCTCATTCCTGGGGAATGCATGATTGTCTAATTAAGAAAGAAAAAAGGAACAACTTGAGTATGGATAATGTTTGAGTTATGGAAAATGGTTATTTTTATCATATATATGTTCCCTTCTTTTGGTCTCAAATAAGAGAACAGATAAGATATTCTCAATCTAAATGTATGTTGTTTCCTTGCTTAATTTGTTCTAGGATACATGCCTGGAAGGCTATATGATCTTGATGCCTCAAAATATGGATCTAAGAATGAATTGAAGTCACTGATTGCGGCTCTCCATGAGAAAGGAATTAAAGCCGTTGCTGACATAGTGATAAACCACAGAACTGCTGAGAAGCAAGATGGGAGAGGAATATGGTGCATCTTTGAAGGTGGAACTCCAGACAGAAGTCTTGATTGGGGACCATCCTTCATTTGCAAGGATGACACAGCCTATTCTGATGGCACAGGGAATCTTGACTCTGGAGCGGACTTCGGTGGTGCCTGATATTGATCATCTTAATCCACAGGTACAGAAAGAGTTATCAGAGTGGATGAATTGGTTAAAGACTGAAATTGGATTCGATGGATGGCGTTTTGATTTTGTGAGAGGATATGCCCCTAGTATAACAAAGATCTATATGGAACAAACTAAACCAGAATTTGCAGTCGGAGAGAATTGGAATTCCCTTTCCTATGGGAATGATGGCAAGCCTAATCCCAACCAGGATGCACACCGTGGTGCGTTAGCTGATTGGATTCAAGCTGCTGGTGGGGCTGTCACTGCCTTTGATTTCACAACCAAAGGGATTCTTCAAGCAGCTGTGGAAGGAGAGTTATGGAGGTTAAAGGACTCTAATGGGAAGCCACCAGGGCTGATTGGAATAAAGCCAGAAAATTCTGTGACTTTTATTGATAATCATGATACCGGGTCTACTCAAAAACTTTGGCCATTCCCCTCTGATAAAGTCATGCTAGGATATGTTTACATTCTCACCCATCCTGGGACCCCAACCATAGTAATTTCTATCCTCTCTCTTTTTTTTTCTCTTTTTTTTGTTAATGCCTATACACCTTTTCATTCTATTTGATAAAAAAAAATAAATGTGATTAACTTGATTTTGTCTGTTGAGGATTCATAGTTGACCTCAAAGTTTTGGGATTAAGGATTGGATGTTAGTGTTGTTTTATATACTTTTTCATTTTAAAGATGGCTAATAATCCATAACCGTATTATAACTACTTTGTTGACTAAAAGAGATTGTTTTTATGTTGTGTAGTTCTATGATCACTTCTTTGAATGGGGTCTAAAGGATGAATTAAGCAAATTGATTGCGATTAGATCAAGGAATGGGATCAACACCAAAAGCACTGTGAATATTTTAGCGTCTGAAGCCAATTTATATATGGCTAGGATTGATGACAAGATCATAATGAAGATTGGGCCAAAGTTGGATCTTGGAAACCTTGTTCCCTCAAATTTCCAGGTTGCTGCCTCTGGCAATGACTACGCTGTGTGGGAGAAAAAGTGAAGACTAGAAATGACTTTTAAAAAAATAAATGTCAGAATGGTTCATGAAGCCTATTATTATTAATTTTACTATTACATTTGTCTCTATATGACGAGTGTAAAGATCTCTCTATGGATAGAATAAAATTTTACATATCTAAAATAAAAACAATTCAAGGTGCAATCTAATAATGGTTGGAGGCTTGAAATGAGTTATAGATTGAGACATTCTAGGTTTGATCCTCACAAAATTTTACGGTACATTGTTTTTTTTTTTTTTTTTTTTTAAATGTTATATTTAAAAAGATATCAAGTAAAATGTCATATGTACCCTTAGTTAAAAAATTTAATCACCTCGCTTGGACCGCTATGGTTTGATAAATTGATACTGCTAGCAAGTTTTCAAATAGATCTTAGGCGTAAATGCACTTTTAGTCCCTACATTTTAACCCGATTTCTATTTTGGTCCCTAAATTTTATTTTTACCACTTTTAGTCCCTAAACCAATTAACGCGTGACATTTAAGTCCTTACCGTTACCCAACTAACAGAAAATGCTAACATGGCTAACGGCATAGTAAAATAATAATTAAAAAATCTATTTTGGCATTAAAAAATTGCCACATCAGCGTCTAAATTTAAAAAAAAAATTAATTTATTAATTTTAACTAAATGAAAAAAAAAAATAAAAAAATAAAAAAATAAAAATAAAAACTCGGGAAGAACATGATGAATACAAGAACTCCAACCTAGATCAAAGAACTCAAGAACACAAACCTAAACATAGAATTTTCTTTCCTGACCCGTGACTGCCCTCAAATCACAACCACAAATCCATCGGAATCTGCTACAAAACCATCAACTATCCACCACAAATCCAAAACAATAAACCCATCCACTACCCACACAAACCCATCGGAGCAAACTACCCCACCCAAATCTGATTAAAAAAAAAAAAAACTCAGCTAGTCCAGTCGCCATTCCTCTTCGATCTGAGAATGAAACCCATCACCAAACTCCAATCTGTGAACGAATCCCACCACCAAACTCCGATTTGTGCCATCACCGAAACCCACCACCAAACTTCAATCCAGCCAATGAAACCCACCACCGCTGAAACCCACCACCAAACTTCAATCCAGCCACCAACCATTACCGATCCAGCCACCAAACAATCATGCAACCCATCACCGATTGACCCAAACTCTGATCTGTGCCATCACCAAAACTCCACCACAGACGCCGATCACTACAAACCCACACCCTCCACCATGCCGATCCCCACAAACCCATGCCCTCCACCTCACCAAGGCAAGTCGGCAACACCATATGCACAGAAACCCACCAAAAAAAAAAAAAAATGCTAAAGAGAGAGACCCATTGATTTGAGAGAGGAGCTTGAGGCATATGGGTTTGGGTTTGGGTTTGAGCAAAATCAAGAGATAAAGAGAGTTCAAGAAGGCTAAGCACCAAGATTGAGGGAGAAAGAAGAAAAAGAAGAAGAAAGAAAGAAGAAATGGAAAGAATGGAGGCGGAGAACGATCTAGGGAAGAAAAAGAAAAAGAAAGAAGAAAACAAAAAAGAAAAAGAGTACGATGTTTGTGTATCTGATGAACCCAAGAACCCAAGCACCATATCAAGAACACAAGCACCATTGTTTTTAATTTTTTTCATTTAGTTAAAATTAATAAATTAATTTTTTTAATTTAAATTCTGATGTGGCAATTTTTTAATGCTAAAATAGATTTTTTAATTATTATTTTATTGTGTCGTCAGCCATGTTAGCATTTTCTGTTAGTTGGGTGACGGTAAGGACTTAGATGTCACGCGTTAATTGGTTTAGGGACTAAAAGTGATAAAAATAAAATGTAGGGACCCAAAATAGAAATCTGGTCAAAACGTAGGGACTAAAAGTGCATTTACGCCTAAATCTTAAACTTGGCCAATATCAGTCACACGTTTTTTTTTTTTTTTGGTGGCAAATGATGAATTATTGTTCTGCAAAGTAAGAAGGCAGCAATGCGAAAAGATAGCGGATGTGAAAGCACCCAATTACATGGATTAGGGGCACATCAAGATCAAGATTAAAAAAAAAAAATTTTTTAAATCTCAAAAAAGGGGGTGGGGGGGGGGGGGGTGTGGGCACATCAAGATAAACCTCCTGCTAAAGGATTCCAAGTTAAATGGATTAGGGGCACCCAAGTACCGTGCCTTGGATGCGATTGATGATGTGTGAGAGTATTTCAAACCGTTTAAAATGTGCACATACAGAAGTTGTATTTTCTTAATAATGTATATAGATTATCAGCGAAAATACTATTTTGGTCTTTACATTTTATAATCATAGTCAATTTGGTCCTTATATTTTGGTAGCAATCAATTTGGTCTTTGTCATTTTCAACTTGTAGTCAATTTATGGCCTGTTTAGAAGTTAAAAAAAGGAGGGGGAGTAGAGTAAAGGGAGGGAGAGTAATTCAATTACCTTGTTTGGAAGTTTTTTAAGGAATGATGGGGAGGGATTTGGAGAGGTTTCAACTACCTCTAACCCCTCATTTTTAATTCTCCCAAATTGGAGAGATTTGGAGGGAGAGTAGAGTAGATAAATTATTGACCAAATGAATTCTCAAATTTATCATTTCTAAATTAACAAAATTGCAAACCGATTATACAAATAATCTTTGTTTGTTTCCTAAGAAAATTTAAGAGTAATGAAAAAAAAAATGAATCTCACTATTTACAGACATAGTAGTCACAATCCAAGAATTGAATCTTTACACTATAAATTGAATGCGAAGCTTGAAATCAACGATTTTGATTTTCTTTGAAAAAGTTAGAATTCTTCGTATTCTGAGTTATGAAATGCAAGTGTTGAAGCTGAGAAAGCTTTACAAAAGGAAAAAAAAAAAAAAAAAAGGATAAAGAGGAAAATCTTGCTTACATGAATCGGTTTTACACTGCTAGAGTATCCCCATCAGCTCATGTAAACTATTTTAAAATAGAAAAATGTGCAAGTTTTACACATTTTAAGCAAAAAAACACCCACATCAGTGGGTGTAAAGTTGTGTAAAAATGTGTATATATTTTCATGAGCTATAGTAACCGTGGATATTTACACTGTTACTGTAGCATGTGTATTTATTATTTTATTAATTTCTGTTCGCACCAATTTTTCTCTCTCTTCTCTATGCACAACGACCTCAGTTCCTCATCTTCTTTTCCTCAAATGCACGCAAACACATTCACACAGAAAAATCAACACAGAAACACACTCACACACAAACAAACCCACACAGACAAACCAACAAAGAGATAGATCGGTGCTTGGGGAGTTTGTTTCTTGGATCGACCGATGAAGAAATGATTTGGGTCATGGAGCTTGGTTCGTGGATCGGCCGGTGAAGAAGTGATCTGGGTCGGGGAGCTTGGTTCGTGGATCAGCCGGTGAAGAAGTGATCTGGGTCAGGGAGCTTGGTTTGTGGATCGGCCGGTGAAGAAAGGATCTGGGTCTTGGAGCTTGGTTCGTGGATCGGCCGGTGAAGAAAGGATATGGGTCGCCGGAGCTTGGTTCGTGGATCGGCTGGTGAAGAAGTGATCTGGGTCGAGGAGCTTGGTTCATGGATCGGCCGGTGAAGAAGTGATTTGGGTTAGGGAGCTTGGTTTGTGGATCGGCCGATGAAGAAAGGATTTGGGTCGCCAAAGCTTGGTTCGTGGATCGGCCGGTGAAGAAAGGATCTGGGTCGCCAAAGCTTGGTTCGTGGATCGACCGGTGAAGAAAGGATCTAGATCAGCCGGTGAAGAAAGGACCTGGATCGGCCGGTGAAGAAAGGACCCAGTGAAGAATGAAAAGAAAGAGAGAGACCCGGTAGTTTTTGAGAAAGAATGAGAGAAGGTAGAAGAGAGAGAGAGAGAGATAGGTGATCTGTAAAATGAGTAATGAAAGAGGGAGAGCGCGCTTATGTATTAAAATGGTAGTTGTGAGAAATAATAGAAAGAATGAGAGAAGGTAGAAGAGAGAGAGAGAGAGATAGGTGATCTGTAAAATGAGTAATGAAAGAGGGAGAGCGCGCTTATGTATTAAAATGGTAGTTGTGAGAAATAATAAAAAAATTGAGAAGAATGAATATTTTATTGAAATATCTTGTAAAATAGATAAACTGATGTAGGTGATTTATAAAAGTGATAGTTTAAAATAGAAAAAGTAGGTTTTTTCGTGTAAAATAGACAAAAAATTTAGAAGAACTAATGTGGATACTCTAAAGCTTGTAGTTTAAGATCTGAGCCAAAAGTTCTCGAAGCTTCTAGAATGTGTTGCTTTGAGCTTATTATAGCAGACATAGAGAGAGAAAGTTAGCTGAGAATTGCTCTAAGCTTTGTTGTATTGTAATAGAGCAAGATTTTTAGAGAGAGAAAGTTTAGAGAAAGAGAGAGTTAGAATGTTGAAGACAGAGTAACTGTGATAGTTGCAGAGCTTGAAAATTTTCCATAAATAAAGAAAATTTATTTTTATTTTTATTATAATTTTTTTTGAGTTAATAAAAATTATTTTATAATAGTTAATAGTAGTTTTATACTTTTATTAGTGTAATTTGATGGAATGAGAATGTTGATTAAATAATTATTTAATCTAATAAATTAATCATAGACTAATGTTGCAAGTCCATTTTCAAATAACGGTAAATTTGTCTATTTAAATCATTTCATCTCCTTTCCATTCTAATTTTTAAAACATCCAAACAAAACAAATGGCTAATTACTCACTTCTCTTTTACTAATTTTAAAAACATCCAAATAAGGTGGAGGATAACCATTTCCCTCTACTCTCCTCTCCACTACTCTCCTCCCCTCTACTCCCCTTTTAAACTTCCAAACAGACCATTAGTCCCCACCATTAACTTTTTAACGAAAACTACGTGCCCGTTTGTTTGCACTTTCCTAAAGCAAAAGGTGTTTTTTGAAACCAAATAAATAATATAAGCGTTTGGTGAAGTTTCAAAACGCAACTTTTGAATGTGAAAGGGAATGCACATTCTCAAAAAGTAGCTCTTCAAAACCTTTTCCAAAAGCCCATGCACATTTATAAATATTATCGTTGTACTCTGTGTTCAGTTACCAAATTACCCTTCACATTTTATTGAAAACCCAATCAAAATCAGCTAATGAACAAAAAAAAATCAATCCCTTGTAGTAATAGTTTGAACTCCATCTCTATGGGCGATTGTACGAACTAGAGGAGCGACGACGAAGTCGAAGCCAGTGGAAGAGAGATTGTGAGACAAGAGCAGAGGCATGTCATCGTTGAACTCTGTCTCTACGCCGTAGAAGCAGGATTCCTTGTCCCCTGACCTTTCACCTAGCAGCGTTTTCTTTGGGTTTGCCAAGATTTCTCTATTTTTCATTATGATCTTTCTTAGTTCTCACTCTTTCCCCTTTGATGAAGTAATAGTTTAGAGGATGTGAAATAGAGTTCGAGAGAGAGAGAGAGGTGTTGAAACTTGAAAGAAGACAAAATATGAAGAAGTGTGTGCAGGAAAATAGAGATAAGGGAGAAATAAAGAAGACAAAAGGTGAAGAAGATGTGGCAGAGAAAAAAAGGGATTAAAAAAAAAAAAAAAAAAGGCTTTGTGTTGGTTATACGTGTAGTGTGGGCACGGGCTTGGACTATATATATTTAAGTAAGCTTATAAAAAAAATTATATTAGAGAAATGCTATTTTAAAATATTAGTACAACAAATTTTAGTTAATAATAAATTATTATTATTATTATTAAGTAATTTTTTTTAGTAAGTATTATTAAGTAGTTAGTTTAAGTATGAAATAAACTCTCTTATATATACATTATCATTTTTGGTAATTTACAACTTAAATACCACTTCTATAATGATTAATCAAACACTCAATTTTTTCAAAAAATATTTTTTACAATTTTTACAAAATACTCAACTTTTTAAATAAATCCAGTTTTATATCGTATTTTTTTAAAACAATAGATTTAAAAAAAAAAAAAACTGAACTAAACTCACTCTATCGGATGGTACGGTAGGCACACTTCACACCTACTTGGTGAGTCATTTGACTGAATATTGTTAAATTCAGATTTTATTTGCGTTATAGACACTGTTCCAACTTATTTAGGAAAATGAGAAAAGAGAGTGAATTTCGGTAACGGTGTTGCCGAAATTCAACAAAAGTATGAGAGAGAAAGAGAAAAAGTGAGAGAGAGAAAATTTTGAATTTCGGTAATGTGATTACTGAAATTCCTGCTGTCCAAACTAGTTGTCCGTGCTCAAAAAAGAAATCAATTGTGGCAATGCCATTGCCGAAATAGGGAAAGAAAAAAAAAATTGTAGCAATGTCATTGCCGAAAATGGGAGGGAAAAAAAAAGAATAGTAGTTGCCGAAATTTGGGGAGGAATTAAAAAAAAATGTTACGTCTACAATATTTTTACAATATTTTCACAACAAATCACAGGTGATTAGTTATTATTAGTTTAAATTTAAATTTAACACTGAAATTACTTTTTTAATCCAACAATAACAACCCGCTAGTTAAAATTTGTTGTAAAGATATTGTAAAAATTGTGTTCACATATCATTTATTAACATTAAAAAAAAAAAAAAAAAAAGAAAAAAAAAAAGATGTAAAATGGAATTGAATTGTGTCAATGGCATTGCCGAAATAGGAGGGAAAGTTTCCCTCCTATTTCGGCAATGCCATTGCCACAATTCAATTTCATTTTTTTTTTTTTTTTTTTTAATGTTAAGGAATGATAGGTGCACACAATTTTTATAATATCTTTACAACAAATTTTAACTAGCGGGTTATTATTATTGGATTAAAAAAATAATCTCAGTATTAAATTCAAATTTGAACTAATTATAACTAATTACCTGTGATTTGTTATGAAAATGTTGTAAAAATATTGTGAACGTAGCACTTTTTTTTTCCTCCCTAGATTTCGACAACCACTATTTTTTTTCCCTCCCGTTTTCGGCAATGACATTGCCACAATTGCTACAATTTTTTTTTTCTCTGGTTCGAGCAGCAGGAATTTCGGTAATCAAATTACCGAAATTCAAAATTTTCTCTCTTCCACTTTTTCTCTTTCTCTCTCATACTTTTGTTGAATTTCGGCAACACTATTGCCAAAATTCACTCTCTTTCCTCACTTCTCTAAATAAGTTGTAACAGTGCCTATAACGTAAATAAACTCTGAATTTAGCAATATTCGGCCAAATAACTCCCTACTTAGCTACTAAAATAATAATTAAAATTTTTATTTAGCATATAAAAAATAACACATCAGCTGCATCTAATTGAAAACAAAAAATTAATTAATTAACTTCTCAAATTTACGGATTGAAAAAAAAAAAAAAATCTTAAATCTTTCTTAGCCTCTGTTTGGTTGCCAAGAAAACAAAGGAAAGCACCATTGAAGCCCATCTAAATCCAACCCCAATCAAACTTCAAATCCAAAAAAACCAAACCCAATTGAAACCCACCAGCCACCAACACTCAATATCGGAGAACCATTTTTCAGATCCAAAACTATCGAGGAACCCATTTTGCAGATTGGTGATGTTTGGTTGCTGTGGCCGCTCCTGAAGCTTACTACCTCTGTCCACCACCACCACCAGTGATTGCCACCAGACGTTGTGCTTGTACCGGCCTTGTCTCTCTCTCCTTTTCTCTGTTCTCACTGAAGCATCATGACCATGACTCTAGGATCAACTTCTCTTGCCGTTAACTGCCACCACCACCGTTGATGACGATGCCTCGAATTGATTGTGTCTCTCTCTCCTTGCTTCTTTCACTACTCGATCTGTTGCAGCCAAATCACCCCAGGCTTCATCTCACTTGTTCCATCACCATGGTCTTTAGACAACTTCGCTCGTCACCGCCACGGTTAGCAGTGGCTCTCAGCTTTTCTACTTTGGCTCCCACGATCCCGTGGCTTCTCTGCTGCCTTTGACTAAGGGAGAATGTTGGTTTTTGATTTGGGGTTCCTGAATTTTCATTGTGGAAACGTATGGGTCTTGCAATCGTGTTTTGTCATGGTGTTTACTAAATTTTTTTCATCATTTCTTGGTAACCAAACAAAGGCCGAGAAAGAATTGAGAAAATTCTGGTTTTTCATTTTTAATCTGTAAATTTGAGAATTTATTTATTTATTTATTATTTTTTTTTTGTTTACATTTAGACATAGCTGACGCTGCATTTTTTATATGTTAAATAAAGTTTTTAATTATTATTTTAGTAGCCACATAGGCATGAATGTTCCAACGGTGCAATCCTTTAATCACGCATGTATTATCCGTTAGTGAGTAAACGGTAGGAACCTAATTAACAGTAATTTGAAAATAACATGGACTAAATTGACTACTATCAAAATATAAGGACTAAATTGCCTATGACTTAAAAATGTAGGGATCAAAATAATATTTTTACCTAAATTATTATATAGATATAAATAGTAATAATAAAATATTGTTTCCTTTTCTAAAAGTTATTTAAAGTTTGTTTAAAATGTTCTCTCATAAGTTCCTAAATTACTGAAATATTACATCTTGTCATTCTATTTATTCTCATTAAACTTTATCTTACATGTTTAACTAGGTCCTATTAGAGAATTTAACAGGTCTGACTTAGACTACAACATAAAAAATATATATATAATATATATTAAGAAAAAAAAATTTATAAAAAAATAAGGCTTAAATGTAAAAACACTCCCTAGAGTTTGGGTAAGTTCAAAAATGTCCCATGAGGTTATAACTTTTTCTTTTTAACTCCTTGAGATTTTCATATTCACCAAATTGACCTTTAGGACTAACTTTCATTAGCTTTTATGGACAAAAAGATCATGTGACCAGTGACACAAATCAATTGTTGAGTCTTCTTAATATGATCAGTTGATTTTTCCATCCGTAGTCAACACAAATTCTAAAATTAGCCTCTAGGGTCAAATTGGTAAATATGGAAACCTTAGGGAGTCATAAAGAAAAACTGAAACCCTATGAAGTGTTTTTGCAACTACCCAAACCCCAACGGGTGTTTTTGCATGATGATCATAAAGCAAAACAAAACAAAAAAGAAGAAAAAAAGACACATGAAGTGATCACTTGTCATGCAACTATTGGTCATGTGTACAATATGAAAATTTTCTTTAAAGTTTAGAGATGGAAAAAAAAGATAGTTACTTTTTTTTTTTTTTTTTAAAAAAGTAAAGTTTTTAATAGCCTTGGGACCCCCCAAAAAAAAAAAAAATTTAAAGCATAGACTTTTAGGTATGAAAAAAAGAAATTCGGGCAAATTTTACGGTTGAAAACAAAATTTTTACTTTTTTCCTTGTAAATATGATATGATTTTAATTTTTGTTAAGTAAGTAGTTTTCCAATTTTTGATAAAACTATTCTACTTCCTATCCACGAAACATTTCAAAACTCCATACACCAATAGCATGGTAAATAACACTTGGGACCTCTAGACTCTCTCCAAAGTTTATGACACATCTTTTAAATGATAATTATATAATATTTCCAGAGTATCATAAATACATACTCTCCCCTCTTACATAATTTTGGATTCTACTAATTAAATTAATGGTGGAATCCACAATTTATGTAAGCTAGAAGAGTACATATTTATAATATTTCCGAAATATTCAATAATTTTCCTCTTTTTAAGTCTATTGAATCAACTATCCAGGTGTCCCTGAACAAACATATATTATACCATTTAAACTTATAACATGGCACCACTGTATACATTTGGTGCAATGGTCATTCTACAAGTATAAGTGTTTGTGGGGTATGGAGGGCAAAAGTTGAGGTTTAAGTCTCCATGAGGGAGTTTCACACAGATATACACATTACACTTAAATTATGTTAGAGTAGAACTTCTATCTTGTATAAAAATAAATAAATAAATAAATAACTTATAACACGGCTGTTTCTCCCAAAAAAAAAAAAACATGGCTCCGCAATTATTGCTTTTTAACCAAACTTTCTGTCCTGTATTCATAGTTTCATACCATATTTCTTCAATTTGACTGCTTCAAAGTTCAAAGCCGTGTCTATGACTAAAATATTGGAGTATTAAGAGAAGTATTTCTCTTTCACATATGGCCTGTCCGTAAATCACGACTGTGTGACGACTGACAAGTGACAACAGGCCAACATGAGAAACTAGGACAGCCTTTACCAAAAAAAGAAACCAGGACAGCCTTTATCAGTAATCACTCGCAAAAGTACAACATTCTGGCTTCGCTGTTACGTAATAAAATAAAAGGATAACTTAAAAAAAGAAGACATGAATTAAAATTTAGCTGGGTAACTTATTTGGAAAAGGAAAGGAACAAGTTATTATTATGATATTATCCAACATGTAAAACAATATAGATTTTACGACCGTGTGCATTTTGGAATAAAACAGTTTTATTGGGAATTAAAAAAAATTTCCAATTTTTTTTAAAAAACGGATTTGGGGCGTACGTTAATCGGATCCAAACAACATTACCTTGCTAACAAATGGATGCAGATATGGAAGTACTAGTATGCAACTTTATTATTTAATGTGACTTAGAATTATTTAGGTTATGTTTGGTAATATTTTTAATTTTTAATTTTCAAAAATTTGTTTCTGGAAATATAAAGAAAAACAATTTTCTTATATTTTTGAAATAAAAAACATGTTTGGTTATTAGAAATTAAAAAAATAGTTTTTTGAAGAAAAAAATAGAAAATACTAAAATATTTTGTTATTAGAATTTGAACTCTAATACTAACTCATTAAATTAAATGCATGTTTTTATTGACTTTTGAAAATTAGAAACTGAAAACAGCATTTTGCATGTTTTTAGTTTCCTTCACAAATTGAGTTTTAAAAACCTCTTTTGTTTTCTATTTATTTTGGGTTGTCAAACAAGTTTTTTAGTTTCAAAAATAGAAAATTATTTTTAAAAATAAAAAATAAGGAAAAAAAACATTACCAAATATACCATTAGTATGACTATATAAAGAATTGAAATTAAAAATTAAAAAAAAAAAAAAAAAAAAAAGGTTATCAACAAATGTGATGTAGTTACCATGCGTATGTGACATTGTTACTATACAATGTAACTATATAGAGAATATAAACAAAAAAAAATATTATACCACTTATAAGCATAAATGCAACTACAATATGTGACGTTACTTTCGAATGTAATATTACCGTGTTCGTGACTACCAGTTTCTTAACTGTTCAACAGATATATCTCCGGTCTTGGTCTGAATATCCTCACCCCTTGATTTTTCTCGGTCTTTATTTCTCCTTTGAATATTCCTTACTATGGAATTTCATTTCTACTTTGGTATTAACGTCTTTTAATTCCCTAACGATATTTTAAAAAGAAAAGTAAAGTCTCCTTAACGAACAGACTTTCAAACGTTTAGTTTCAGCACCTAGTGAAATTCCAAACCAAAGTCAAAAAGTGATGCCTATATATAATAATTACTAAGAGAGAAGCATCCACCATCTTCAGCACCAATGAAGCTCATGAATCTTCTAACTTTACTCAGCTTCCTCAGCCTGTGTGTTTCTCTATTACCCTCCTTTGCAGTCTCAGCAATTCTATTTCAGGTAACTGTATGCACCCACTTACTATATATATCTTTTCTATGTACAGAGAGAGACGTATATATACCTTTTTTTTTTTTGGGTTAAAAGAGACGTATATATATCTCATGTATGATGTATTGAATATATGCATCTTCCTAGAGCTATGGTACACTTGGTACATGTGTTGCTATGGCATGTAAATTAATTAATTATGAAAATGACAGGGTTTCAATTGGGATTCAAGTAATAAAGGAGGATGGTACAACTCACTGAAGAATTCTATACCTGACCTCGCTAATGCTGGAATCACTCATGTCTGGCTTCCTCCTGCTTCTCAATCTGCTGCTTCCCAAGGTAATTCTTCTGCAATTTCATTCCCTTAAACTGGGACATAATTTGGTCCCACTTGTTTTGCTATTAAGGTTAAATTCAATCACATGTTGTAACAAGTGATGCCATATATAATGGTACAACAGTTTTGGTTATCTTTTTTTCCTAGCGTAGGTCTTCCAACTTAGGCTTGGCCTGGTTAATTATTTGTTCATAACTGCAATAAAGTCCTATTAATTCCAATATAATGATATATATTCCAAGTACATGTTGCTGGGTTGGCCTACATGAAGGGCTGCCTATCTGCTTTGTGTTGGCCTTGTTTGGTCCAAGCCCATAAGGACTTACTAATTTATATTTGGCCTCAGTTCTTAAGGCTTTTATAAACTAAGTTGTTGGATTTTTTCTAACTAAGAGGACACTCAATGGTGAGAGATAAGGTTTTGAGTGTGAGCTTTTCTTGCTCAGGTCATTGAAACAAGTGTCTAATAGGTGTTTAGGGTTTCTTTCAACAAGTTAATTGGAAGATTCCATTGTGGTGGAATTGGGTTTTGTAAAATTTCTTGTGGTAATCTTGTATTTCTCCAAGATTGTTGTGTAAGCTCAAGTTGTATAATAGAACTCGAATAGTAGACCATTGTAACTTTTTGACTATAGTGGATTGTTCAAAACTTAACCCGAGGATGTAGGCTTAATGCCAAACCACGTAAATCTTGTGTGCATTGTGTATGCCTTGCCTTCTAATGATTAATGATTTGTCTCTTAGATTCCATATTGCATATCTTGCTAGCTTAACTTTGGTATTTGTTGTGGCTAAGTGAATTCACAATTGGTTGACAATATTGGTTGAGATTTTGCTCTCAAGTGGGTAGTCTTTCCCTACACTTTGTGCGTCTATCACATTCCTGGGGAATGCATGATTGTCTAATTAAGTTTTAAAAAAAGGAACAACCTGAATATGGATGATGTTTGAGATATGAAAAATGGTCATTTTTATCATCTATATGTTCCCATCTTTTGGTCTCAATTAAGAGAACAGATAAGATATGCTCAATCTAAATGTATGTTGTTTCCTTGCTTAATTTATTTTAGGATATTTGCCTGGAAGGCTATATGATCTTGATGCCTCAAAATATGGATCTAAGGATGAATTGAAGTCACTGATTGCGGCTCTCCATGAGAAAGGAATTAAAGCCGTTGCTGACATAGTGATAAACCACAGAACTGCTGAGAAGCAAGATGGGAGAGGAAAATGGTGCATCTTTGAAGGTGGAACTCCTGACGGACGTCTTGATTGGGGACCATCCTTCATTTGCAAGGATGACACAGCCTATTCTGATGGCACAGGGAATCTTGACTCTGGAGGGGACTTTGGTGGTGCACCTGACATTGATCATCTTAATCCACAGGTACAAAAAGAGTTGTCAGAGTGGATGAATTGGTTGAAGACTGAAATTGGATTCGATGGATGGCGTTTTGATTTTGTGAGAGGATATGCCGCCAATATAACAAAGATTTATATGGAACAAACTAAACCAGAATTTGCAGTTGGAGAGAATTGGGATTCCCTTTCCTATGGGAATGATAGCAAGCCTAATCCGAACCAAGATGCACACCGTGGTGCGTTAGCTGATTGGATTCAGGCTGCTGGTGGGGCTGTCACTGCCTTTGATTTCACAACCAAAGGGATTCTTCAAGCAGCTGTGGAAGGAGAGTTATGGAGGTTAAAGGACTCTAATGGGAAGCCACCGGGGCTGATTGGAATAAAGCCAGAAAATTCTGTGACTTTTATTGATAATCATGATACCTGGTCTCAAAAGATTTGGCCATTCCCCTCTGATAAAGTCATGCTGGGATATGTTTACATTCTCACCCATCCTGGGACCCCATCCATAGTAATTTCTACTCTCTCATTTTTTTTCTGTTAATGTTTATACACCTTTTCATTATATTTGATAAAAAAGAATAAATGTGGCTAACTTGATTTTGTCTGTTGAGAATTCATAGTTGACCTCAAAGTTTTGGGATTAAGGACTAGATGTTAGTGTTGTTTGTATATACTTTTTCATCATGGTATTATAACTACTTTGTTGACTAAAAGAGATTTTTTTTTTATGTTGTCTAGTTCTATGATCACTTCTTTGAATGGGGTCTAAAGGATGAATTAAGCAAATGGATTGGGATTAGATCAAGGAATGGGATCAACACCAAAAGCACTGTGAATATTTTAGCGTCTGAAGCCGATTTATATATGGCTAGGATTGATGACAAGATCATTATGAAGATTGGGCCAAAGTTGGATCTTGGAAACCTTGTTCCCTCAAATTTCCAGGTTGTTGCCTCTGGCCAAGACTACGCTGCATGGGAGAGAAAGTGAAGACTAGAAACGAATTTTTACAAAATAAATGTCAGAATGGTTCATGAAGCCTATTATTGTTAGTTTGTTACTAATACATTTGTCTCTATGATGAGTGTAAAGATCTATATATTGATAGAATAAAATTTTACAGAAGCTTATTATAGATCAATGTTCTACTGTCCACCTTTTCTGCATAATTTCACAGCCTTTTCACTTTATTATTTATGCAAAAATAACATTAAAGTTGGTAGTATGAACATGGGGAAAAATTTTGTTGGCTGAAATATTTTTCAAGTAGTCCATTCATGGTGGAGAAGATAAAAAGAAAATAAGTAGGTCGGATATGAAGTTGATTATCTCAAGCCACAGATACTAAAAAGAAATGGAACAAAAATCTGTTGTAGTAGTCCAGTCTTGGTATGAATGGCTTAGGAGTTAGAATAACCCCATCTAAAAGAACTCCCATAACATTATATGAGCCATCGATAATACTCTTATGTTTCAATCTTCATTTCACTGTCTTGATTACTTACTGGAGACACATTTGAAACCGAGACCTATCGGGTGAGAAGGCACATATCACTGCACCTAAACTTGACATTCGTGTTAAACTTCAAATATGATGTGTAAAAGACCAAAAAAATCCATATCTATATTTATAGAATATCTAAAAGTTGAAGTTTAACATTTATTATTGCTAAGTTTCTTTTAAACCACATGAGTGTAACATTTCGGTCTATTTGGTTCATTTCAAGTCACTTTAGTCCATTTCAGTCTAATTTGGTCTATTTAAAAGGATAATTTTTTCTTAATTAAAAATAAAAGGATAAGATTAATTCAAATAAAGACATGAACTACAATCTAGCTGAGTAACTTATTTGGAAAGGAAAGGAACAAGGTAATTGTAGGTGTGATAGGCCCGGTCATATATATCTGTATATATATATATATATGTTGGGCCGAGGGTCCAATCCGAGGATAGCCAATAGTCCAAAGACGAGTAAACGCTGTCATGGGAGCTCGTGTCAGTGAATGACGAGGTGAGGTTTGGTCATGAGAGTGCAGAAAGGTGGTTCGAGGAGGAATGCCTCCTCGGCCGAGCCAAGTAGAGGTTCGAAGATGTGGTTTGCCATCCGAGACAATGTTCCAGGAGATTCTATTGATAAGGATACACATCATGAAAGTATAGGACAAAGGGAAGCCATAAAATATCTAATAGAAAGCTACTATAACCACATTGAATACTCTGTAGCTAACTCTCTGGCGACATTAATAAGGAAGTGATGCCTGAATAGTAATTTTCAGCTTTACAGCTACTCTCAAAAACTTCGGGAATGTGCTGATGGAACAAGGATCAACACTAGCAATCTAATATACACGTGGAAGCTGGAGATGAAAGAAAGAAGGTAGTATAAAATAGAAAGAAGACCCTGAGGGAAAGGGACCGGAGAATTGAGAGGAAAACACTGTAGTAACAAGAACTGTGCCTGTAACCAAATTCAAGAGATATATACAAGAATTGATCTCCTCAGATTGTGCCAAGGACGATTTTCTTTAAATAAAACCAATCTATCTTTACTTTCTTGTCATTTGGATCCATTATAATTGTTACCCAACTCATTAGAGCTTAGTTTTCTAACCTACTCTTTACAAATTCATTGTATTGAGCTCTTTAGGCCTAGATCCTTTTATCTTTTGAGTTTATGAACCAAATTGCGTCCTTACAATAATATTATCCAACATGAAAAAAAAAAAAAAAAATATATATATATATATATATATATATATCTTACCAACAAATGTGATGAAGTTGCCCTGACATTATTATATGACATTATATATTATCTATGATGGTACTACACAATGTAACTATATAAAAAATTGAAAATTAAAAAAATTAGGTTACCAACAACAATTGTGATGTAGTTATTAATACTATACTATTATAAGTAACTTTATTATTGTCAAAGTGATATTTGTACTATTGAATGCGACTATATAAAGAATTTAAATAAAAAATAAAAAAATTTCAATAAATGTAATGTAGTTACCATTATATGTGAGATTGTTACTATTCAATGAGACTTTATAAAGAATATATATATAAATAAATATATATATATATATATATATATATATATATATATATATATATATATATATATTTGTATATATAATGCTACTGACACTTGTGACATAGCTACCAACATATGCGACGTTGTTACTATCCAATGTAATGTTACAATGACATGTTTTACTAGGCTAACTATTGAAAATGTGTAGGTAAAATTATAATTTTCCTCTTTTGAACACAATTATAAGAATGTCAATTAAGTGACTGTTTGGATTGCGCGTTTCACCACGTTTTGCTTGGCTGCGTTTTGGACTGCTGGGACCCACGCGCAAGCTTAACTGGGAAAAACGCAGAGGAAACGTGAGTTTCAAATGAGCAACGCGCACCGTTTCACTTAAGCTTACTGTTCATGGCCCAGCAACAGAAGAAAAGCTACGTTCAACGCACCGTTCCACTTAAAACCCAAAGCACACCGTTTTGAACAGCTGAAACAAATTCCTTGCGCGTCCTGTTCATGGCATAACTGAGTGTGCAAACGGTGCGCAGCTCCAGAATTTCCCTTGCGCGTCCTGTTCATCGCGCACGAAGCTTGGATGATGAGATCCTACGGTGCGCAGCAAATCCCAACGGCCATGAGGAACTTCTCAACAACCAGAGGCAGAATGGTTTCAATACCCTTCAATGCTCTGTCCGAAGCCTCTTCAATGTGTCTCACCTACCCTCCAACCACAAAGTTAAGCCCACTCTTCACAGCAGCTGAAGTTTGCAACCCCAGTACGCAGAAGCAAAAGAAAAACTCAGCTCTGTGCTCACCTTCTCTTCGCGTGAACCATCGTGTTTGCCACTGTGGAACAATCAATTCACGGGTAAGTGTAAATCCATTCATTCATCAAAGTCTAATTCCATGAAG
The DNA here is from genome assembly GCA_029955455.1 of Quercus agrifolia. NCBI lineage: Eukaryota > Viridiplantae > Streptophyta > Magnoliopsida > Fagales > Fagaceae > Quercus > Quercus agrifolia. Next base: position 89,093,461 of record JARQAD010000001.1, on the reverse strand, counting down.
CTTCTCCATGTGCTTGTATTTAACCGTTTCTGTGTATTTTGTGTATTGAACTTTGATGAGTGTGATCTGCTCTCTGTTTCTCGGTTTTTGTATTAATCCATTGTTTACTTGTATGAACTTCTTCCTCCAATGAAATCCAATCAATATGTGAGTTTACATACACAATGTTCCAGCTGACCATGCCTAACTTGTAAACTGCACCCAAACTGTTTGTTGAAATGCTTGACTTACTTGTAGACCGTACAACATAATTTGTAGTTGAGCATATGTTTGTCTGTGGTACCATGAGAACTCATACTTTGCATAACTTGGGAATTCAGTGAAATAAACAATAGTAACCATGGCTTACTTCATCAAATAGTGGTTTTTTTGTATCCCTCGGTTCATTTGTGTTTTTTGCATTCAATAACAATATGTGCGGACGATAATTGGATGAACCTGAGATGAAACAGGTTCGTATTGATATCACAACATCGATATGTGCGGACGATAATTTGTAGATGTAGGGACCATAACTGATGGTTCACAAACATTATGGATTTGTTTTGTTGTGAAGCATAAGGATCAAGTGTTAAATCTGTATCTTAGGAACTTCGCAACAACTTGATAGTTTATCTAATGAAAATGCTTCGAGTGTTTTGTATTGGCATCGACTGTGTAATTTTCACAAGTAGAAATATGATTAATTTATCACTGTCACACTACGGTGCTTGCATCTCAAATTTCTAATATGTTAGTGTTTAAAATTTATTCCACATTCAAAATAGATTTCCAATGACTTGTAAAAAATATTTGCATAACATAAAGGCAAAAACAAATACTTTTTCTTCAAATAGACTGTACAATATTCCCAATAAATGACATAATTCACAAATGTGATTTATTTAAATGCCATCCAAGCAAAATAATATCAAATATAAAAGAATCCAAATTGTGCAAAAGGCTTTGAAGGAAATATATGTCCCACAATTATTACAGCACACATTTATGTCCCAAAAGAATCCCTTTATTACAGCACACATTGTTGTCCAATCATTAAAGTCTATAAAATTAAAGATCCCAGCTCCATGCCTTCCCATTTATCTGATCGACCAACCAAATGGTATTTGAAGTTTTGAACCCACCCCACAAAATATTTCTCCATAATATCTTCAATCTGATCATTTGTGTGATGCCTCCATCCTAAATTAAAAGGCCAAAAAGATAATGAAAAAAGTAAAATTTATCAGGAAAGCAGGACAACAACCTAATTATCCACGCAATGAAAAGGAACTGCATTGCCACATTCAAGGTATTCTTTATTTATTTATTAGTTTTTTTTGTTTGATAAGTAATTCTTAATTTATTTATTAGTATATAAATTCATTAAAGAAAAGTGCAATCCCAATACACAAGCTGTGTAGCCACATTCCAGGTATTCTAACATTAAAATAAATAAATAAAGCAAAAATGTTGGTTTACGAAAATAATATTTAAATTAGGAGCAACATGTATACAAGGAACACATAACGTTATCTGATTCCAGGGAGTATAATATTTAATATACGCAGCACCAAAGATTTCAAGTTACAATGATATATTAATATCACTACCTATGGGCTCATTCTAAACGAAAGGCTATTCAGTTGCAACCATTAAAGTAGCAAACCAAAAGTGGTCATATGAATTTATATGCTCATAAGTTAGAGATAGAACTTGCAAGTACAAAATTAAAATGGGATTGTCCTGCTCAATAAAGCAGAGCATTAAATAGAAAATATCAAAAACATGTATATTTTGTCAAAAGTTAAAGATCCCAAGTTTGCCTGCCTTCTAGTTTTTCTATTTTCCCTTTTCTTGATTTCCCAGCCAATTGAGAAATGTTTCACTGTAGTTAGAGTTAAGGACAGTCAATTTATCACAGTCAATTCAATATCACTTACATGCTTCTAGTTAGTTTATATACTATTGGCAAAAAGGTTGCATGACAGATATCAATTAATCTGCTCCCAAAAACCTCAAATCAAAAATTTGACAAAGTATAAACAAATAGAAGGTAAATTAAAATCACACCACATCACTAGTTCAAGAAAAATATGATAGTTGAAAAAATAATCTCATTTCTCACCCCATCAGAATCATTCTGTGCAGGACCCTTGCTTGCAGCCTGAGCTGCAGCCAATTCTTCAGCCTGTTTTATTATTATCACCAGAATTAGTAGGCCTTTAAGCAAATATTAAATGACATATCATAAAATTCACCAATGCTAGCATGAGGGAACTCATATCATATATATATATATATATATTTTTTTTTTTCATTTTGCTCTAGGGCATTAATTAAAAATTATTAATCCAAATCTCAACCACTTGTTAGAGACAAAGTGGCAGATGTTAGGGCAAGAAAACAGAACATTATTCAAGTACCTTCCGAGCTCTGTTTATCATTATTTGGTCATGATTTTCTTTTTCATACTCTGCGATTTTTGCTTCAATAGCAGGGACATCAATTCCTTCAATCAAGTTAAATGCTGAAACGGATTGGTTTTCTTTTTGTTAAAATATGCACTCATATGTATGGAAATTCAGTAAGGACAGTTAATAAACTTACTCATGTCCTCCACTTCCTCCAAATAATCATTGTATTCTTTTAGGGACGAAAAATCCTCTTCTCGTTTATTGAATCTACAATATTGTTCGATAGTGAGTTATAATTAGAGAAGATACTTAATAATACTACTACATATACACTGGCTAAAAAAAAAAAAGGGATCAGATAATCAAACCCAGAACCTGATTCAAAAAGCACAAACATTAAAAATGTGTCCCAAGTTCCTACATTACTATGATTGCTATCAAAACATTATGTGTAGAAGTTGATATAACAAAAATTCTTCATCTATCCTACATATAGGAAGCTTTGAACCCTTGATATGTAAAAACTCCAATATTGGCATCTTTTCCTCTTCAGAATTCATGTGTTTGAACAGACTCTTTCTAAAAAGAATAGATCCATTGGTTCTAAATTAGCAGTCATTTAAAAATTGACATTGGAGTCTGAAGTACACAACCAAAATTATGGACCTCCTACGGATACTTAATCTCTTTTGACTTCCTCACTAACAGTTCATTTGATTAAAAAACTGCTGTGAATCTAAATAGATGCTTCTGCCATATCAAAGTTCGTATAAAAAGCACTAAATAAGCTTCTTCTAAGCAAAACAACCAGTCACAAAGACATATAGAATCAAAATATCCTACTATCCACAATATCCAAAATCTAAAAATGCCACCACACTTAAAAAGACCCAAATATCCGTACTCATGAGTATCACAATATAAATTCGATCCTTGAAAATCGAATTAATTTTATCACATAACTCACAACCCTTTTAACAACCAAATTACATTTTAACCTACAACCAAGTTTCAGTAATTCGACTCTTAATAAATTCGGCGAAAGCATGGTAAAAGCTAGTGTTAAATACATATGCACTAATTTCCCCTTGTCCTCGGGCTTCAGTAATTGGAGCCTTAGGAATAACTCTACATAAATCATGGTAAAAGCAAAGGTTAAATGCATATGCACTAATGTTCTCCACATTGTCAAAGCTGAATTGCATTCACATGAAACTAGTTAGATTTTCAATTCTTTACAAATGGACACAGAGGGAGATATCATTACATGCTGGCAATCCTCCTCCTGATAGAAATCTCCTTGCTGTGTGGATTAGAACTTGAAACCACCATTTTTGTTGCACCCCTCAAACTTTTTTTATTTCACTTCCCTTCTGTTCTGCTCCAACACAAAACAACAGAATTCAAGTATTCAAAAGACCCATCACTGCATTTTACTAAAACAAATAAAAAAGAGTAACTTTAGATAAAAAGAGCAGATTTTTAAACCCATACCACTTCAGGAACACCTTTTTTGCAGTTGGGTCCTCAAACCCAAATATTTAAGCTAAGATTTCTGCACCCAAAAAGAAAAACACTGGTTCATGATCGCTTATTAAGTGTGCAAGTCTAGTTCGAACCACGCTAGTTTTACTAAGGTAAAGGTAAAAATGTTGAATGAAGACATGTGAAAAGTTGGGTCAGACATTTTAACAAACACTATTTTTGTGTTTCAGTTCACACTCAACCAATCAAAACCCAAAGCAATTGGTGGAGCATACAGTGGGCATATTAGAGGGTTTTTATTCCTAAAATTCTCATCAACAAATCCTTCAAGAACAACAACAAATACAGTGGGCATTTATTTTTTAATAAAATCATCTAATCCTTCAAGAACAACAACAAAAATTCTGTTTCTCACCTACAAAATATCAAATGTATGTAATTATATCTGTCTTGTGCACAGACTAAAAACACAAACAGAGACACAAGGTATAAGTAAAAACTCACCTAAATCAGCTTCTGATTCTTCAAGCCATTTCTTCTTCTTCTTCTTCAGCAAACCATGGGCGATGAAACTCTCTCTCTCTTCAGCACAGAGGCCTCTAAATGCTCAGATATACTCGGAAAAAAAACATTTGTAAACAACAAATTTCAGCAAAAAACCGAGAAACATTTATGGAATTTGAAAAATCGAATGGAAAGGGGAAAGCTCAATACCTTATCCACTGGGTACGACTCAATCCATTTGCAGATAAAACGAATCCACATCTAATTATCTCGAATTTTGAGACATTTATGGGAAAAGAGGTGTCATGGGTCGGAGCTGGAGGGACGGTGGGGAAGAGGGTCAAATGGGTTTCTGGAAGGACGAGAAGACAAAGGCGTCGGACTGGGGATGTCTTCCAATAGATGGATTTCTCACCTGGGCTCTTCGCCGGCGTCGGACCGATGTAGGTCTTCCTTCGTCAATTGCTGCTGCTGCTGGAACTCTCCGAAGGCACAGGCGTAGCTGGTACGGTGAGGAGTGGAAAAGAAAATTATGAGAGGAAAAGAAATTCAATGGTAAAATTTTGGTATTTATATGCTACAGTGATTTCAGCTGAGCTACAGTGATTTCAGCCAAATTATCTACCCACGTTTTATTAATTATGTGCTACAGTGTTTTAAGTTTTCAGTTTTCAGTTTTCAGGAACAATAAGCTCAATCCAAACGGACCCTAAGCATGCGTTTGGATTGAGCGTTTGTAGAGTAAATGCTGTGTTTGGCATTTTGGAGCCCGGGTCCCACGCACTGCTCATGGACCAGTAGCCCAGGGAAAAACCCAACAAGTGTTATACACAGTGTTTTTAGCTTTAAAAATTATTTTACTACAGTGTTTTCAGCAATAAGTTTTTAGTTTTTAACAAAATAAGCCGTATTTAAACAAATCCTTAAATTTTTTGAAAATATTTGTTCTTCATTTGTCCCTTTGATTTTTGTTCATTTGATCAATATTTCCTTAGCGAGAATTTATCATAGAATTTCTAAAACCCACTACATCCATTTAATTGGATGGATTATATTTTACCATATCCACAACATTTAAACAAAGGTTAACTAGTTTCTTATAAAAAAGGGGGTTTCTACCACCAATTTCTTATCTATTCAACATATCTCCGGTCTTGGTCTAAATATTTTCACCCATTGGTATTTCTCGGTCTCTCTTGATAATGACTGTCTTTATTATTTATCCTTTGAATATTCCCTACTACGGAATTTCGTTTCTACTCTGGTCTTAACATCTTTCCTTAACGATATCAAAAGGGGAAAAAAAATCCTTAACGTACAGACCATCAAACGTGTAATTTCAGCACCTATAGTGAAATTCCAAACCAGAAAGTGATGCCTGTATAATAAGAGAGAAGCATCCACCAACTCCAGCACCAATGAAGCCCATGAATCTTCTAACTTCACTCAGTCTCTGTGTTTCTCTGTCACCATCCCTTGCAGTCGCAGCAATTTTATTTCAGGTAATTGCATGCACCCACTTACTATATATATCTTTTCTATGTACAGAGAGATGTATCAGATATATGCATCCCCTCTTAGAGTTGGGACACTGAGAAAAATGATGTATATATTTGATAAATAAGATAATTATTGGTACATGTACATGTTGCTGTGGCGTGTGATGAGTTAATTTTGATATGGCAGGGTTTCAACTGGGAATCAAGTAATAAAAGAGGATGGTACAACTCACTGAAGAATTGTGTTCCTGACCTTGCTAATGCTGGAATCACTCATGTCTGGCTTCCTCCTCCCTCTCAATCTGTTGCATCCCAGGGTATCTCTTATTTCTTCTTCTGCAATTTCATTTCCTTAAACTGGGACATAAGTTGGTCCAACTTGTTTTGCTATAAGGTTAGTTGATCACATATTGTAACAAGTGACGCCATATATAATGGTACAAGTTTTGGACCTTTTGGTTATCTTGTTTATTAATTATTAGCTATAGCATCTTGATTAGGGGTTCAAAATTTGGCTTGGCTGGGTTAATTCTTTTTTCATTTCCATAGTACATACCTGCAATGAAGTCCTATTAATTCTAATATAAAATATCTATTCCAAGGACATGCCAAAAATCTGCTTTGTGTAGGCCTTGTTTGGTCCAAGCCCATAATGCCTTATTAATTACTTTTTGCCTGAGTTCTTGAGGCATTTATAAGTTGATGGAATTTCCAGCACATATAGATGTACAAAAGCTAAGTTGTTGGAATTTTTTTTAACTAAAAGAACACTCAAGAGTGAGAGCTCTTCTTGCTCTGGCCATTTGAAGCTTATTGAAGCGTCACATAGGTGTTCGTGTTTGGGGTTTTTTTCAACAAGTTGTTAGGATTTAGGAAGATTCCAATGTGGTGAAATTTTTCTTGAGTAATCTTGTATTTCTCCAAGATTGCTGTGTAAGCTCAAGTTGTGAAATAGAAATTGAATAGAAGCCATTGTAACTATGTCTATGGATGTAGGCTTAGTGCAGAACCATGTAAATTTTGTGTGCATTGTGTATGCCTTCTAATGTTTGATGATTTGTGTCTTAGATTTTATATTACATATCTTGCTAGCTTAATTTTGGTATTTGTTGTGGCTAAGTAAATTCACACTTGGTTGACAATATTGGTTTAGATTTTGCTCTCACCAAGAAGTGAGTAGCCTTTCCCAATATGCTGTGCCTCTATCACATTCCTGGGGAATGCGTGATTGTCTAATTATGGTTATTTTTATCATCCATATGTTGCCAATTTTTGGGTTCTGATTATAGAACAGCTAAGATATGCTCAATCTAAATGTAGGTTGTTTCCTTGCTTGATTTATTCTAGGATACATGCCCGGAAGGCTATATAATCTTGATGCCTCAAAATATGGATCTAAGGAGGAATTGAAGTCACTGATTACTGCTCTCCATGAGAAAGGAATTAAAGTCCTTGCTGACATAGTGATAAACCACAGAACTGCTGAGAAGCAAGATGAGAGAGGAATATGGTGCATCTTTGAAGGTGGAACTCCAGATGGACGTCTCGATTGGGGGCCATCCTCCATTTGCAAGGATGATGCAGCCTATTCTGATGGCTCAGGGAATCTTGACACTGGAGAGGACTTTGGTGCTGCACCTGACATTGATCATCTTAATCCACAAGTACAAAAAGAGTTAACAGAGTGGATGAATTGGTTAAAGACTGAAATTGGATATGATGGATGGCGTTTTGATTTTGTGAAAGGATATTCCCCCAGTATAACAAAAATTTATATGGAACAAACTAAACCAGAATTTGCAGTAGGGGAGAATTGGAATTCTCTTTCCTATGGTGATGATCAAAAGCCTAATTTCAACCAGGATGCACACCGTGGTGTGGTAGCTGATTGGATTCAGGCTGCTGGTGGGGCTGTCACTGCATTTGATTTCACAACCAAAGGGATTCTTCAAGTAGCTGTGGAAGGGGAATTATGGCGGTTAAAGGACTCAAATGGAAAGCCACCAGGACTGATTGGAATAAAGCCAGAAAATGCTGTGACATTTATTGAAAATCATGATACCGGGTCTACTCAAAACCATTGGCCATTCCCCTCAGATAAAGTCATGCAAGGATATGCTTACATTCTCACCCATCCTGGCACCCCAACCATAGTAATTTCTATATCCCAATTTTATTTGTTTTATATATTTTTTCATTCTAAATGATAGAATAGTCTACATGTGGCCAACCGGATTTAGTTTGTTAAGGATTTATAATTGACCCTAAAGGTTTTGGGATTAAGGTTTAGTTGTTATTGTTGTATATACTTTTTCATTCTATAGATGGCTAATAATCTTTATGGAAATATATATATATATATATATATATACTTTTGCTGGCTAAAAGATATTGTTTTTGTGTTGTGGCAGTTCTATGATCACTTCTTTGATTGGGGTCTAAAGGATGAGATAAGCAAATTGACTGCAATTAGATCAAGAAATGGGATCAACACCAAAAGCACTGTGAATATTTTAGCTTCTGATGCTGATTTATATATGGCTGGGATTGATGACAAGATCATTATGAAGATTGGGCCAAAGATGGATCTTGGAAACCTTGTTCCCTCAAATTTCCAGGTTGCTGCCTCTGGCAATGACTACGCTGTGTGGGAGAAAAAGTGAAGATTAGAAATGATTTTGTATAAAATAAATGCCCGAATGGTTCATGAAGCCTATTATTGTTAATTTGTTACTAATACATTTGTCTCTAATGAGTGTAAAGATCTCTATATGGATAGAACAAAATTTTACAGAAGCTTATTATAGATCAATTTGATCCACCCAGTCACTATTACTTCTGTGCTACAGTCCACCTTTTCTGCACAATTTCACAGCCTTCTCACTTTATCATTTGTGCAAACATAATATTAAAGTTGTAGTATGAACATGGGGAAAAATTTGTTGGCTGACGATTTATTTTCAGGTAGTCTATTCATGGTGGAGAAGATAAAATGAAAATAAGTAGGTCGAATATGAAGTTGATCATCTCAAGCCCCAGAAAAGTGGTACTAAAAAGAAAGTGAACAAAAATCTGTTGTAGTAGTCCAGTCTTGGTGTGAATGACTTAGGAGTTAGAACATCCCCATCTCAGAGAACTGCCATAACATTATATGAGCCATTGTTAATTCTCTATGTTTCAATCTTCATTTCACTGTCTTGCTTGCTTACTTGAGACCCCATATTTGAACCTGTGACTTGTCGCGTTTGGTGGAAGACAATTGTCAAATCTTTATTCTGTAAAAGAGAGGTGCAATGATGTAGCATGGTTGAGGGAGATGATGAGAGACACAGGAATGTCTGTTCAAGACTTAGCATCATTGAGGCGACTTCATTCGAGTTAATTAATAGAAACTTTTGTTTGAGTTAAGTGAATTTGAATACAAAATTATGGCAAGTTGGCAACCTTGGCCTTTATATATTGATTTTTAAATACTGATATCCTGTATCATATTTGTTCCCCAAAATAAGCATTCTTCCTGATGCCATTTGAGAGGGCGCAACTTTGGGCCTGGGCTTGGAAAATACACATCACTCCAATTTAGGGTCTGTTTGGATACCGTTTATTACTGAAAATTGAAAACTGAAAGCACTGTAACAAAATAATTTTTAAATGTGTGAATAGTACTATGGAATCCAGTTTTAAAGTTAAACTAGTCGTACACCCACTCGTTACACATAGTAATTTTTTTAGAATGGTCTCATTAAATATTTTATTAATACTATAATTTTAGTTATTAACCATTCGTTTTTCATTAGTTTTAAGTTAATAAAAACCTTAAATATACATTTTTTTTACCTTTATACACACACATACACATATATATAGTGAATCTTTACACATACTTTTAAAAAAACTCTATATATTTCATTTTTTGGATGCGTAAAATTATAGACTACTACTCCATAATGATAGTGGCTAATTAATTTTATATATATATATTTTTTTAGTGATCTCATTTGTAATGCTTCTTATTATTATCATATATTTACTAACTGATGATTTACATAACAAAGACAATAATGAGAGATAGCATTGTTCATTAGATTTTCGAAAGTAATAGTGTATGAAAATTATATATATATATATTATATAAATAAGGTTAACTGAAATGTCAAAAAATGAATTCTTAAATTTTCTAACTTTATTTCTTATGTAATTTCTACTACTATATATTAGAGAACGTCTCTGTTTTAGTTATAATTAATATGGTTTCCATAGTTAGAGTTTGATTAGTTTTAAATTTAAATTTAGTACTATGATTGTATTTAATTGTTGATTTTTTTTTTTTTTTTGAGAGTGTAATTGTTGATTGTTGATTTAATTTTTTAAGTGAATTTAACAGTTTATGTTACTACACTGTAAAGTTTTTAATGTTCTCCACATGGTAGTCTCTATTTTATTTTTTTACTTCTCCTTACAACCTCTTTGTTTTCCAATCGATTACTAATTGACTTTTTTTTTCTTTATTTACTCTTAATTACTTTGAATTGATTTTTTTTCTATACCACCTCTCTCTCTCTCTCTCTCTCTCTCTCTCTCTCTCTCTCTCTCTCTCTCTCTCTCTCTCTCTCTCTCTCTCTCTCTCTCTCCATTGGCAACCTATCGTTTTTCAAAATTTGATGATGATTCTATGACATTAAATATGCATTATTAGTTTTTTTTTTTTTTTTAATTTAGTGTTTCTAACTTGATTTTTTTTTTTTGTATTTCATTCTTCCTTTGATGCATTGGGTGTGAGAATGAGTGTTTCCCTAGCATTACTCCACTTAATGTGGACAATTTTATTTATTTAATTTAGGCAAAATATTATATTTTAAATTTTTTAAAATAAAAAAGGAGTGGAAATATAAATAATTTAATGATATATATGAGAGATGTGGCTGAATTTAAATGTTAGATAAAATGATATGAGAAAAAAATAAAAATAAAATGCATAACAATAAACACTAACTTATCCAAATAGTTCTATGTAATATAATAATAGTACATTCTTATATACTATTTTTAATTATTTATAATGCAATATGATAATATTTAACAATCAAAGTCATAAAAAAAATAAAAATAAAAAACTTAAAACACAAAACTAAATCCCATCAACCAAAATAGAGTTCTAAAGAATACAAAACTTTATCAAGCTAAAATAGAGACGCAAGAAAAATATAAAAAAATTAATAAAAAAAAAATTCACCAAAAAATTGAGGGAGAAAGAGTGGGAAATAACCACTTTTTTGTGAGAGAAAATTATGTAAAGAATGAAAGGGTGAATGACAAATTTATACTAAGAGGATGATAATAAAAAGAAACAAAATAAAGGAAGATAAAAGGAAAGAGGAAGAGTGATATCGAGGTAAAATGTTTGTGGAGATGAAAAGGTAAAGAGAATGAGAAAGGTGGGAGAAAGTGTAAATGTTAAAAAAAATGAGTACTGTAGGGTCCCGATTTGGGGGGCTCTTTTCACTGTAGATGTGAGCAAACCCAAACCCAACAGGCCCAATACAATGAATTTGGTAAAGAAGCGGGCTTGAGAACTAGGCCTTTGTGAGAACGCCTTCAACGGTCGGGCGGGATCATTGGGGAACTGAATCGTCTACAGCGTGGTTGGGGGGAAGGTCAAAGCTCGTCCTCGGTCCTCGGCCGAGGATGATTACTTCTTCTCCTCTTCTGATACTCCACCGATAGAACTTCCTAGCGTCTTCCGAATTGTCGTCCCCCCTCTTCATAGAATCTCCCTGGTTATATATCCTTTTGTTCTCTTCATCTTGGCCGTCCATCTGTTGATTGCGCAGGTCGCCACTTGAGTGTCTATCTCATCCAGCGCTTCCCTCAACTTGCTGTGAGTGGTAGTGGTTAGCATGGCACTGTTTAGGGGTCATTCCCTCATTAATACGGCCAGATTGCCAGTTGCGGGCATTCAATGCGGAGGTGACAAGCTCTCCTACAATGGTCCTTTTTCCCTGCTCCCATAGCTGTCCTCCTACGCTAGTCCCATTGTTTGGGGATGATGGAGAGGGCTGCGGTGGATGGCGTACTGCCCTTTCTTCTCAGGGCACCAGTTCGCCGAGGACATGATGCTCCTTGGCGATTTCTCCTAGTAGCTTTGGGCCTTCCTTAATCATCCTTGGACGTTTTCCTCCTCGGCTGGGCCCTTGAGCTTATTATCCGAAATGGGCTGGGGTACCCAGGTCCTTTGGCCCCACAATAGCCCCTCAAAATCCTGCTGTCTGGAACCTCGGACGGGGAGGAGGATTTTGACGTTCCCGGACCTATAACACGGTTGATTGGGCTTTGCCTTTTTACGGGCGCCAGAGTTTTTTCAGTTATCCATGGCACGTTCCTGGCGTTTCGGCGTACGAGGCACATCGCCATTAATGTTTCCTTTTCGGGCGTAGCGCGGATTGCTTTGGAATACGGGAAGCGTATTCAATGGTGTCTTTGTGAAGCGGCGCGGATTTGGAGATTGAAGGCTCCTTTGGGAATCAAGTGGAATTCATTTTGTTTGACATTCTTCCCTTGAACTCTGTGGGTAGTGAGCTTCCCCAGACTTCGCCTTCTATATAAGGCGCCCTGAGAGGAACATTCTCCACACCCATTAGCCTTGGAACTCTTTGGAAGTTCCAGGTTTCCTCTCTTCTTGGATAAAAAGGATGCCGCCTAAACCATGGGCGTTGCAGCTGAGGTAAATAGAATTGGGGCTAAAGTCCCTCCTATTCTTCAACCGGACAAGAAAGAGCACTCTCTTCCTTCGACCAAGAACCGTAGCCAGCGCGAACTATACTAGGTTCCCGATGTTCCTCCAAACGCCAACCAAGAATGTGCAAGAGTTGGCTAAAGAGGAAGGGGAAGAAAGTAAAACGAAGTTGAGGGCGGCGACCGTGACATCAGAGGGAGCCATCCCCGCCGTTGCAGGCGAATAGCGGGACACGGGGAAGGCGACTTCCTAGAAGTACCAACATCGTATGGTGGGCTAGGTTCGCTTCAGGGCAGCCTCAGCGGGTAGAAACCAATTCAGATGCTTCCGTCTCCTTCTCCTCATCACCACCCACACCAAGTGCATTGGCTTAGGGGCTGTTGAAGCGGGACTGTGGACCCACCATCACCACCAGCCTTCTGCCATTTATTAGCTAGCTTCGCTGCAAGTACACCTCAGCCACTGTGGAGTTAGTTGTAAGTCGGACTATTTTGTAATTGATGTAAAGCATGCCGTCCTCGGCTATTTTGTAGTTAGTTGTAAATCGGGCCCTCCTCGGCTGTTTTGTAATCGATGTGAAACATCTCATTTAATGGAAAATGACTTATGGTTTTTACTTGGCGAAATCTTTTTCTCTTTACTATTATTACTTTCTGTAGATGTTTTTGTTTACTTGTCTTCCTTACGCACGTATTCCTGCACTACCTCCGCCTTTCCAAAAATAGCCGAGCACACAACGATGTGCTCCATGCTGTGAATTGCGCGACCCCCTTTTTTTTTTTAAACAAGGGATGCTAATTTTGAAATCTACAATCTGAGAAGGTCGTGGCACGTCATGACTCTGTCCAAGACCCGTATAGGGCCAGGGCGCCTATCTCCCTTTGTCATCCGATTCGAGGACCCAGGCAAAGCTATGGCTATACTTAATGCTTGGAGGAAATAAGTTTTGGTTCTGCATAGTACCTAGATAGTTGCCACAAGCCACTAATTTTGCCAGAGGTATAAGTCCGAGGACCATGCAATACCTTAGTTCTGTCTAACACCCAGATAGTTATCACAAGTTATTAGTTTTCCCATAGGTTTGGGTCCGAGGACCATGCAATACCTTGGTTCTGTCTAACACTTAGATACTTGTCACGAGTTGTTAGTTTTCCCATAGGTTTGAGTCCGAGGACCATGCAATACCTTGGTTCTGTCTAACACTTAGATACTTGTCACGAGTTATTAGTTTTCCCATAGGTTTGAGTCCGAGGACCGTGCAATACCTTGGTTCTGTCTCCTGAGGATTCGCCCTTATTGCAGCCCCATTCGACTACTCAAGTGAGCTAGAAGGCACCAACACCGATCTCCAAAAACTGTTCCCGCCGCAGAGCCCCTTGAAAGCGTTTCACGCGACCGCCGTCTTCCTCTACCGAGGTCCAACGAGGGCCGCCCGTGAGGTTGGCGGGTCGTCCGGCCCTTGGTGAAGGCGAGGGCCACACGCGTGCCGCCAGACGCCCGCTGAGCTGGGAACCCCTCGACAGTTCTCTATCCACGGTCCAGTAGGTTGGCCATCATCGTTCCCTCTTGGGGGTTTGGCTCTGCCCTGTTCTTCCCACAGACGACGCTAATTGTAGGGTCCCGATTTAGGGGGCTTCTTTCACTGTAAATGTGAGCAAACCCAAACCCAACAGGCTCAATACAATGAATTTGGTAGAGAAGCGGGCTTGAGAACTGGGCCTTTGTGAGAACGCCTTCAACGGTCGGGCGGGGTCGTCGGGGAACTGGATCGTCTACCGCGTGGTTGGGGGGAAGGTCAAAGCTCGTCCTCGGTCCTCGGCTGAGGATGATTTCTTCTTCTCCTCTTCTGATACTCTACCGATAGAACTTCTTGGCGTCTTCCGAATTGCCGTCCCCCCTCTTCGTGGAATCTCCCTGGTTATATATCCTTATGTTCTCTTCATCTTGGCCATCCATCTGTCGATTGCGTAGGTCGCCACTTGAGTGTCTGTCCCATCCAGCGCTTCCCTCAACTTGCTGTGAGTGGTAGTAGTTAGCATGGCACTGTTCAGGGGTCATTCCTTCATTAATGCGACCAGACTGCCAGCTGCGGGCATTCAATGCAGAGGTGACAGGCTCTCCTACAATGGTCCTTTTTCCCTGCTCCCATAGCTGTCCTCCTACGCTAGTCCAGTTGTTTAGGGATGATGGAGAGGGCTGCAGTGGATGGCGTACTGCCCTTTCTTCTCAGGGCACCAGTTCGCCGAGGACATGATGCTCCTCAAAGATTTCTCCTAGTAGCTTTGGGTCTTCCTTAATCATCCTCGGATGTTTTCCTCCTCGGCTGGGCCCTTGAGCTTATTATCCGAAATGGACTGGGGTACCCAGATCCTTTGGGCGCACAAGTACAATTTGATGAGAACAATTTTCTTTTATTTGAATTTAAGTAAAATATTACATTTTTTTTATTTTTTAAAATAAAAGGAGAGAGAAAATATAAATAATTTAATGATAAGGAGGATGTGGTTGAATTTCAATATTTAGTAAAATAGAAGAGAAAAAAAAAAGAAAAATTAAAAGATATAACAATAAACACTAAATTTTCCAAATTATGCTATATAATGGAATACTATTTTATTTTTATCTATTATCTTTAATTTTTTATAATGTAATCGGATAAAATTTAATAATCAAAGAGCAAAATAATAATAATAACTTAAAACACAAAACTAAATTGTATCAACCTAAATTAGAGTTCTTAAAAATACAAAAATTTATCAACCTAAAGCGGAGATGTAATAAAAAATAAAAATCCACCAAAACATTGTGAGAGAGAGAGAGAGAGAGAGAGAGAGAGAGAACCTTTTTGTGAGAGAAAACTATGTAACGAATGAAAAAGAGTGACAAATTTATAATAAGATGGAAGGGATAAGAAGAGACAAATAAGATGAAGGGAAAGATGAATAGCAATATTAAAATAGAGGGTAGTGGGGAGATAAAAAGGTAAGGAAAGAAGAAAGGTTAAAAAAAGTGTAAATATTTAAAAAATAAATGAATGTAAAAAAAAATATAGGAAAATTGGAAATAAAAAAGAAATATATATAGATGTTAAAATTGACAAAGATGAATATATAAAGTCAATAATCTATTTATATATATTGTAAGAGCCAGATTTGAACTTCTAGCCCAAAACATGGATGGACCTATTCCCAAAAAACCCTAACAATAAATTTTTAGAGAATGGGTTGGAAAACTGGGTTTTAATTTATCAAACAAACCTTCAAATGGATTCAAATATTGAAAGAAAGAAAAAGAAAAGGGTTTGTGTTGGAGTAAATCGTCCTCGGCAAGATCCGAGAAGGTCTGTTCTAATATATTGTTCTTAAGTTTAGTTACAAATTTTCATCCCCCCAATTCCAGTGTTCCTTTTTCCTTTTTATACCATCCTCTTCTCTCGTTCCTACTTCCCACGTGTATATTAGAGGGTTGGTGTTGATACTTGTCCCATCTGCACCTTCCATCGGTCTCCATGTAGTAGCTGTAAGGCTGAAACACACTGTTTAGGTATCACCTCCACACTAATGCGGCCAGAGAGTTAGCTGCAGTGCATTTAATGTGGAGGCAGCAGCTTTCCCTTGAGATACTACACAATCACATTCTGTCTTATTCATCTGTAGTACTTATCTTCTCATATGGAATGGTATAGAAGGTTGCCTTTATCGGTAAAACACTTCTTCGTACCTTAGCCTTGGTCAATCAAGGAAGGGTTCGTCCTCCACGAAGTTTCCTGGACCATTACGATTAACACTATCTCCTTCACCTACAATTATGGGCCTCTATGACACCGCATATTTGTCCTTGGACATGTCCTCATGCTCAGTTTAGGCCTCGAGCCCGATATATATGTGGATGAGTATCTTTGGACTCTCCGGCCCCACATATATATATATATATGTAAAAAAAATAGGAATAAATAATAAATAATAATTATGTGGCGAATGACGTGGCGATGACGTGGCGCAACAGGAACTTAGTAGCAATAAATGCCACGTTTCAGCTTTTAATAATATGTAGATATAGATTTGCATTTTTCCCAAGTTGTGGGTCCCATGAATAGTGCCCATGGACCCATTAAAAAAAACATAGCTGCTGAGAATCGTGCAAGACGTGCTTCCTAAACTCACACTTACACTATTTTAAATAAAGATGAAAACAAAATTCCAAAATTTAAGGTAAATATATTT
This sequence comes from Quercus agrifolia, assembly GCA_029955455.1. Taxonomy (NCBI): domain Eukaryota; kingdom Viridiplantae; phylum Streptophyta; class Magnoliopsida; order Fagales; family Fagaceae; genus Quercus; species Quercus agrifolia. Next base: position 89,076,621 of record JARQAD010000001.1, on the reverse strand, counting down.
TTTAATTTGTAAAAAGTTTAAAAAAAATTCAAAATTTCACGAATTATAATATGTTTTCAGTATACAGTTTCTCCTCCACCAACAAATTTTCTTTAATTGATGTGTAGTTGTGTACTAATGCTTAAAAGGCAAAGATGCTACTTTATGTGCTTTCATTAACAATTACTTAATTTAACTTTGATTCAAATTCAACTGCAGAAATTGTTGGTCTAAATTAAAATGAAGTGGCTTCCTAATAGTTGGTAGTAATGATTTTCAAAACATAATTTTGGATGTTGGCTTAAAATCAGACACTCACACTCACTTCATTTCCCTGCATCTTATGCCACCATGGACTTTTCGTAGCTAACGTCTCTTTCCTGTCCATCATGTAAATTTATCTAACAATAGATCTAATGAAACTACATTTTTCATAGATCTAACAATAGTATGTAATTAATTTAGTATCAATAATAGACATATATAAAAGTGACGTGATTCTAATCACAACAGTTTTTTTTAAACATTCCAATGACAACTTGACACTTCCAACAATTTGTTAAAAATACTGTGAAATTTTGTCTAAAATTAGCATTTACCTTCACAATAATAACATAAAAAGAGGATAGCTACCTAGTTTTAGTATTTTTTTTTTTTTTAAAAAAAGGATAATTACGCATAACCCACATGTGGTTTGGGTGAAAATTACTTTACCTATCCGTGGTTTGAAAAGTATCACTTAACCCACCTGAGGTATGTTTCTGTCACTCTCCGTAACCCACCTCGGTCTCTGCTGTTACAAAAACAACTTTTAACCCCAAAACAGAACATAACACGAATCAAAACACCCAAAACTCAAACACTTTTCGAGAGAGAGACCCGAGGTGCGATTAGCTTGTTCTTCGTGGTTTGGAGCGTTTGGACCGAGAGAAAGCACTTGTTTTGCATCATCGAAGCTAGGCAGGGTATGTGCGATTGTTGTCATCACGACCCACCCACGTATTTGTGTTTGTTCTTGATTTAGGGTTTCAGAGTTTATTCAAGTGCGAACTTACTGTGTGAAAGTCAAAATTTGTACTTCCCAGGAATTGTGTTATGTTGATATGTCTTCATCAAGTGGTAATTTCTCGAGTTCATGTGGACACATATGCAATGAGCAGACTTGTGTTTTGAGAACAAGTTTGAGTTTGTACAATTTTGGGAGGAGGTTCTTGGGTTGTAGCTGTTATAAGGTTGGTCCTAAGTGTCCTTTCTTTGTTTGGGTTAATAACCCAACCTGTCCTCGTGGGAATGAAACTGCACCTTTGGCTCTAGAGAAGATGTCTAGGCTTTAGAGTGCTCTCCAACTTGCCAATGAAAGGGAAAGGACAGCTCTGGAAACGGCAGAAGAAGCTAGGAAAATGGCATAAAATGCTCTTGAAGAGGAAGCCAGAGCGAAGGAGAAGGAGAGAAAGGCTCAAGCTGTCTGTGCAAAAGTTAAGGAAAAAGTCATGTTTGCTAAAGAGAAGCAGAGAATGTGGAAGTCCGCATGCATTTTGTCATGGATCTTTTTTGTTATTGTTATGTGTTTTGGCTCAATTGAGTTCTCTGGAGTGAAGAGACCTAGATTGTTGCCCTAAAGTAATTAATTGGTTAGTAGAGATAGTTATGGTAATGGTGTTAATGAATTTGCATTGTAATAGCACTAGCCTACTGATGTAATGTTTTGATGTGTCAATGAATGAAGAATTGGTCAATTATTTGAGTATTTTGTGCATACCATAACAACCATTCAATGGAAGAAATATTGGTCATGCCACTAGTCTGTGGGCATATAATGAAAGAAGTATTGGTCAATTATCAATGACTTGTGCATACCATAACAATCATTCCACAATAAAAACTTTCATACACTATATTGGAAAAATGTACTTCGACACAATCTGTAGTAGTAATAAATAAACTTCCATATAATTTGGTTTGGACAAATAATGTTTCATACAGTTACCTGTGCATACCATAATAACCATTCCACAATAACAACTTCCATACAATCTATATTGGAAAAATCTACTTGGACACAATCTGTAATAGCAATAAAAAACTTTCATATAATCTAGTTTGGACAAATATTGTTCCATATAAACTGTAATACCACAACTTCCATATAACAACTGGAGTGTATTGTACCTTAATTACAAAAAAACACATTCCAAGGTCAACTACATATATATATATATATATATATACACACACACATACACATATATACACATACATATAATTGCTCAAAACAAGGTGATTGTTTTTTACACTAATTGATAATTACAAAAAGCCAACAGTGGTCTTCACAAAAAACCAAAAAGGCCCACATGTTCCCACTAGCTTTACTCTTAAGCTGGCATGCATACCCACTAGCTTCATTCATTTCTTGCCTTTACTCTTTCCTCTTTCCACCCATTGAATTCATTTTTGGTGGCCTTTGTGCAGCAAGCTGTCCTCTAGTCCTCACACCACCAGTGCTCTTATTTGCATGTGAAGGCTACAAAATAAAAAATAGATCCACTTGTTAAAAAATATCTCTGTCTACACAACTATCGAGGAAAGAGGTTACCCAACTAAGTTACCTATGAAGAACTTGGTAAGGTATCCCAGGTCTCCCTAGGTGTGTGAAACTCTAGCTGTGAGGAAGAGAACCATCCTGCTCTCCTGCGAGATGGCCTAGGTTGATTTCTTTGCAGTAAGGATGAAGGCTGAGTGGCAAACATCATGTTGTAGGTCTGGTGAGGCTACTAGGATGGTGGCTGCGGTGCAGGTTGAGGTGTAGATCTAGGTGCAGGCACCCCTCCCCTTGCCTGCAACAAAACCTAGTTTCAATACAGTGTTTATTGTAAGTTTAAAAACAATTTTTTTTTTGCCATTTAAATCCTAATTACTTACAGTTTTTTCTCTTTGAAGTCTCTGTCTCCTCTGCCATGGTGTCTCTCCAGTGATGCTAGCCTTGCACCCTCTTGAGTTATGCCCTTCCTTTTTGCATTTCCCACATCTTACAGGTCTGTTCAGCCTACTTGCTTTGTAAGGGTTCGTAGGCTCATCAGAAGCCCTCTTTCTTTGCTTTGGTGGTCTGTCTGATGGTTTGTATATGTGGGGTGCTAGGGGAGCGGGCTGTCCAGTCTCAACCCATTCTGACTGGCCAGGAATGGGAGGAAGTACCTCCTTGTATATCTCCATGTAAGTTTCTTTGAAGTAGCATGGGTGGGTATAGTCTTCTGGTGTCTCAATGTTTGTATAAATGGCTATTATGGCATGTTTGCAGGGAATGCCATTTAAATCCCAAGACCTACAGCTACATGTCTTCTTGACCAAATTAACTACATGCCTCTCATACTGACTGCCTACCTCATAAAGGAAATTGTCAGCTGGGGTAGCACTAAATGGCTTACTTTCGACCTTCAATTTCTCCAACCTATCTTGTATGCTTGGACACAACTTTCCAGCATACTTCTGTATCCCCTCCCTTTTTGTGTAAAACCTAATCATAAGTCTAACCCTAATCCACTCCAACATTGCCAATATAAGCTTGTCCCTAGACTTCAATATCATTGCATTAAAAGACTCACTCAAATTATTTACCAAACAATCTATTAAAACCTTAAGAGTGAAGTGTGACCTTGTCCACTGTGCAGGTGCAATGTTTGCAAGATATTCATATGTCTTTTCATCCAAATTCCTTATGTATTGCATGCATCTCTCAAACTCCCTTACTGTTGTGGCAGCAGCACACCTCCACAGTGCATCCTTCAGCTCCAATCCCTTGTGATCAACTTTGAAATTGTTGTAGATGTGTTTCACACAGTATCTATGCTCCACAGTAGGGAATAATGTCTCTATTGCAGATATAAGCCCTTGCAAATAAGCAAACAAACAAACAAAATAAGTTAGTTTAGCAAACAAAGTAAACTATTCAAGTGTAACTGAACAAAACAAAACTTGCATACCTTTTGCCTATCAGAAATGAAGACCAACTGAAGCTCCTCTGGCCTCCCTATATCATCAGCAAAAATTTCCAAAAACCATATCCAAGACTCCCTGGTTTCTTGTTCCACAACAGCCATGGCTACTGGAAAAATGTTGTCATTTGCATCCTTGGCAGTGGTAGATAAGATTTGCCCACCAAATCTGTGCTTTATGTGACAACCATCTAAACCTATAAATGACCTGCATCCACCTAAAAATCCTACCTTCTGAGTATTGAACCTAATATACATCCTCTTAAATTTTGGCTAGGAAGTCTCATCAGTCATTTCTGTTTGCAGTATAACCCTACTCCCCTTGTCTACAGTGTTTATCATTTGTGCATAGTCCCTAAGGACACCATACTGCAGTTGCTCATCTCCATTGATGAAATCCTTTGCCTTTCTCTTTGACCTATACACTTGGTTTACACTTAGGTCAACAGATAAATTTTGCATCAGATGGTTGTGTACACCACTCACCTCCCAATTTGGATTTTTGCTAAAATCCTCAATGAACCTCTTAGCAACATAAGCTGATGTTGCTTGTCTGTTTTTAAAAGACATGGGGCAAGTACAGTCATCAGTCAAGGTCTTAATTTGAAATGTTAGCTCTCCACTTATTTGAGATGCATAACATCTCCACCCACACCCATTCTTGCAATGAACTGATATCTTGGTCCTCTCATTAAGCTTGAATTTGATGTCAATAGGTTTTTTGATTGCATACTCCCTCAAAGCAGCTCTGAACACCTTTGCATTAGGAAACTTCATCTTCTTCTTCAGTACAACATTTCTCATGTCACTCTTAGCATTAAACTCTACTTGCTCAGGTGCCTGCTCATCATCAAACCCATCCATACTTACCAAGTCATCCTCAAGGGCTGGCTCAGCCCACTCAGGGTCTGCATGGAATGCATTGCTTGATTTTGGGGCTGTGTAAGGTGCATTGCTTGATTCTAGGGCTGTATCGGGAGCAGAATCTTATGGTGCTGAGTTTTGAGCAGTAAATATATCATCACCAAAGTCATCCCCCTTTAGGCCTTCATTTAGCCAATCATCATCATCATCTTCTCCTTCAACATTATGTTCTTCATCTCTTGCACCAATCTCAACATCCTTAACATCTTCTTCTTCATCATTCTCATCATCATCCTCATCATAATCACTATCCAAATCTATTTCATCCCTTACTGCATCACCACCTAAACCACCTACACCATCTGCCACTCCCCCCTCCATCACCACCTACACCACCATCTGCCACTCTCCCTCCATCAGGATACTCAACTGTCAGTGGCTCCACATCTATGTCAGTATAGATTATAATTTTTTCAGCTGGCCATGCCCTATGAAGGGTAGTCATGTTTAGGACATTTGCATCTGTTTCTATGTCTCTTAAATCAATCTGTAGATTACCTTCAAGAAGTAAATACCTATATCTACTGTGTTCTTTAGGAGCTCCAACTAGATGGCATAAATCCTGAATTTCAAAGAAACTCAACTTGTCAAGGTCAATCTCTGTCAGTAAATGTACAAACCCACCCACGTATTCAATGGTTGGCTCTTCTATAAAACATCCCCCAACATGAATTTCAATGTCAAAGGTGAAGTTAACCATCTGCAATTAAAATAAGTAGTTTGTTTACACACTGACATACAGAAAATGACAAGAAGCCAAAAGAGACAACAAGCCAACAAGTTACCAACAACACACAAATAAAGGACCACATAAAGCACATGCAAAACCAAATTCCCAACAAATTCATAGGGACCACACTACTCACAGTTCACAAACAAGTGTAATTATTAACAAATAAACTTGATTCTTTCAGGTATATGCATTATATAAACAACCATAGCAGTACATTAGCTACATCCTAAGCGATTTTACATATAAATAGTAAAATGCACATTTAACATACAAAAAAATTTAAATGTGCAGATGAACAGCAAAACCTAACTATGTGGGTGGGTCGCAATAAAAAAATGACATCAAGAACCCAAATGCAGCAGTCACACATACCTTGCCTAGCTTCGATGATGCAAAACAAGTGCTTTCTCTCCCTTCAGATGCTCCAAACCACGAAGAACAATCTGATCGCACCTCGGGTCTCTCTCTTGAAAAGTGTTCAAGTTTTTGGTGTTTTGATTCGTGTTATGTTCTTTTTTGGGGTTAAAGGTTGTTTTTGTAACGGCAGAGACTGAGGTGGGTTAAGGAGAGTGACGGAAACATACCTTAGGTGAGTTAAGTGATACTTTTCAAACCACGGGTAGGCAAAGTGATTTTCGCTCAAACCACAAGTGGGTTATGTGTAATTATCCAAAAAAAAAAAGAAGAGTTTTTCAACTCCGTCTATTTTGAATGAATCCTTTTTTTTTTTTTTTTTTTGAGGACCTTGAATGAATCCTTTCTATTTGGAGAAATATCGTAACTATCCTTTGCTAAGCCAATATTAAAAAATGATAAATAAAAATAATAATGCAATCACTAAGTTGACAATAATTATTTGAGTATGATTTAGGTGCAGTACTTAGGTTCCCTTTTTAAAATTTTGCCATGTGGATTTTTTCTTATGAGATGGAAGTGTATTTTTTAGTTAAATAGTCACATGACTAAATCTTAAGAGTAGAACCTAAAGAACAACATCTAAGGTACTGTATCTAAGTTTTATCCTAATTATTTTATGCATCTTTTACCGTATGTAAACCTATATGATATACAATACATAAAAATGGGCAAAGTTTAGGGCCACTATTTTAGTGTGCTAAACCTCTACGTGGTCAAAAGTGAACACGTACTATTATTGTGACAGATCTAATATATTAGAACACTCAGCTCAAGCCAAGTCTTACCAGATAATGGTTCCTTTTTTTCCCTCCAAAACTCGACCCATGGCTTGTCCTAGTTGTCAATCGGCTATAGTCGGTTACCCATAACCTATCCTTCCTCTATTTTTGACACAATCCATGATACTAATGGAACTGCAAAAGCCAAAAGGTCACGTCGCTGGCACTGAAACATTTAAAGACAGACAGAATTCATCAAATTAGGTGTATATATATATATGGACTATGACTATGTCTCTATGATTTTATGACTATTGACCATGACTGTCTTCACCTCTAATCAATAAGAGCATTAGCATTGGGAAATTCCAATTCTATTCTATTTTACCATTCTAAAAAGCTACTTTATCATTATATCATACTATTTTATAATACCTCCAGCATCCCAAAACTCTATTTTTATTAAAATATTATTTTTTAACCTTTCTTTATTATTTCTTTCCAACCGTTTTTCAGTCCCATTTTCCTGGGCTTTCCAATAGTCATTTTTTTTCCTCTCTCTCTCTCTCTCAACCTCTAGTACCGGTTCAACACACAGAGCCACACACACACAAACCCATGATACATCGATCAACCTATCCAAACCCATCACCACACACACAGAGCCACACACACACACAAACACAAACCATCAAACCATCAACAAAGCCACACACACACAAACCATCAAACCAGTTGGAGCCAACAATGGCCACCACACCCACCACCCAAGCCACCGATCAGCAAACCCAAGTCACTGATCAGCAAACCCACGCCGCCGATTTGAAACCCAGGCCACCGATCAAAAAAATCATCACCGGAGCAAACCCATTCAAAAAAAATCATCACCGAAGCAAACGCATTAAAAAAAAATCATCACCGGAGCAAACCCATTCAAACCCATTTAAAAAAAATCATCATCGGAGCCACCGAAGCAAACCCATTAAAAAAAAATCATCACCGAAGCCACCGGAGCAAACCAATTCAAAAAAAGTCATCACCGAAGCCACCATCGGAGCTACTGATGATCAACCCAATCGATCAACCCACCAATCAATAGATCCACCATTTCAAACCCAACGATCAACCGATCCAAACCCACAATCAACCGATCCCAACCCACCAAACCAAACTCAGCTCGCCGATCCACGCTAATCCAACATCCAAAATCCAAAACCTAGGGGATGGCGATGAAGCTTCAGAGATGAGAGAGCAGATAGAGAAACAGAGAAAGGAGAGAGAGAAGAAAGCAGAAATAATGAGAGAGATGAGAGACAAAGGAGAGAGAGTCAGAGATTAAAAAAAAAATTTACAATACTACTACAGTGCAATTCTACAAGTAGAATTGCACTTTAGCAGTATTGCAAAAAAATTTGCAATTCTTGAGTTTACAATTCTCTGATGCAGATGGTTTTGGGGCTTGAAATGCCAAATTTCTTTTAGATTTGCATTAACATTCCCCAATGCTAATGCTCTAACAAGTCTCTACTCTCTATAAAAATTTCTATGCAAAAATGAATAATATTATTAGTAGGTTAAGAAATTGCACTATATTTATATATAGTATACACTTTTTTTTTGGATCAAATATACTCATTTTAGTTAACCTAATTATATATATTAACGCATAGGAACTATATTTTATATTTATTGTATTAGGTTAAAATATGTTAAAATAAAAAGAATGCAGAAAGAGATAAAAAAATAAAAATACAAAAAACAGAATCAAAAAAGAAAAGAAAGAAAGAATGCATTGAGAATTATCATGATTTGCTTAATAGCCTATGTCTTCAACCAAAAATTTGAAGTGTGTGGTTCATTGTGATGTATCATTGATGTGATACACGTTACGATGATGTAATATTTAGGTTTTGATTTATTTTATTTTTTTAACATTACTATAATTTAAAATTAAAAAAATATCACATCATCTTAATTTTATCACATTCTTAAACAATGTAATGTTGTATTCTTGTATTGAGATTACAATAATGTAATATTACAATAACGTAATATTATGGCGTAATGTAATATCATGGCAAACCAAATGCCTAATAATGTAATAACACATCATCTACATCTTTGCTATTCATATAATTTATGTTTTACAATGAACCTAAAGTAGGGGCTACTTCCAGACTAACTTTGTGATTGTAGTATATACACAATATAGCTCACTCGTACATCATCCGGGCATTCTTTAGGCCAAAGGGCTTCATCTTGTAACAAAATGTGCCCTCCTATTAGTAAAGATGACGCCTTAGCATATCTAAATGTAAGCGAAAATCACATTTTCGTCCCTACATTTTCAGGAAATTCTCACTTTGGTCCCTAAATTTTATTTTTACCGTTTTTAGTCCCAATCCTAAAAAACGCTTCCCATTTTGGTCCATGCCGTTACATTAGAGACGAAAAATACACACATGACAAATGGTAGAATTAAAAAATATTAAAATAATGTCCACATATCACTGCAAGCTCCACATGGCTTTCCCGCCTTTAGTCAGTCACGTGGCCCTCATGTGACATTCTTTCTAAACCAAAAAACCCCAAATCAGTAAGCACAATCCAATATTAAGAGAAGTATCTCTCCTTTTCATATATGATCTGTCCTTTAATCACGACTCTGTGACGACAAGCCAATAGGTGAAACTATGACCCTCAGCTTCTACTCATCACTCAGAGGTGAAACTATGACCCTCAGTTTCTACTTTTTTCTTTTTTTTTTTGGCAAATGATGAATTACTGTGCTGCAAAGTAAGAAGGCAGCAATGCGTAAAGATCGCGATGTGAAAGCACCCAAGTACATGGATTAGGGTCACATCAAGATAAACCTTCTGCTAAGGGGCACCCAAGTACCGTGCCTTGGACGCGATTGATGTTGTGTGAGAGTATTTCAAATATTGTTTCCTTCCCTAAAAGTTATTTAAAGTTTGTTTAAAATGTTCTCTCATAAGTTCCTAAATTATTGAAAAATTACATCTTTTGTCATTCTATTTATTCTCATTAAACTTTATCTTACATGTTTAACTCGGTCCTATTAGAGAATTTAACAGGTCTGACTTAGACTACCACATAAAAAATATATATAATATATATATTAGGAAAAAAAATTTATAAAAAAATAAGGCTTAAATGTAAAAACACTCCCTAGAGTTTGGGTAAGTTCAAAAATGTCCCATGAGGTTATAACTTTTTCTTTTAACTCCTTGAGATTTTCATATTCACCAAATTGACCTTTAGGACTAACTTTCATTAGTTTTTATGGACAAAAAGATCATGTGACTAGCAACACAAATCAATTGTCAAGTCTTCTTAATATGATCATGTGATTTTTCCATCCGTAGTCAACACAAATTCTAAAATTAGCCTCTAGGGTCAAATCAGTGAATACGGAAACCTTAGGGAGTCATAAAGAAAAATTGAAACCCTATGAAGTGTTTTTGCAACTACCCAAACCCCAAAGGGTGTTTTTGCATTATGATCATAAAGCAAAACAAAACAAAAAAGAAGAAAAAAAGACACATGAAGTGATCACTTGTCATGCAACTATTGATCATGTGTACAATATGAAAATTTTCTTTAAAGTTTAGGGATGGAAAAAAAGATAGTTAACTTTAAAAAAAAAAAAAAAATGTAAAGTTTTTAATAGCATTGGGACCAAAAAAAAAATTAAATTAAATTAAAGCATAGACTTTTAGGTATGAAAAAAAAGAAATTCATGCAAATTTGATGGTTGGAAACAAAATTTTTTTCTTTTTTCCTTGTAAATATGATATAATTTTATTTTTTATTTTTTAAGTAAGTAGTTTTACAATTTTTGATAAAACTATTCTACTTCCTACCCATGAAACATTTCAAAATTCCATGCACCAATAGTATGGTAAATAACACTTAGGACCTCTAGACTTTCTCGAAGTTTATGACACATCTTTTAAAGGGTAATTATATAAATACTCCTGAATTACCATAAATATATACTCTCATTTTCTTACATAATTATGGATTCTACTAATTAAATTCATGATGGAACCCACAATTTATGTGAGCAGGAAGAGTATGCATTTATGATATTATCGGAGTATTCAATAATTTTCCTCTTTTTAAGTCTATTGAATCAACTATCCAAGTGTCCTTGAACAAACATATATTATACCATTTAAATTTATTACATGACACCACCACAGACCTTTGGTGTGATGGTCACTCTACAAATATAAGTGTTTGTGAGATGTAGGGGGTAAAAGCTGAGGTTTAAATCTTCAGGAAGGAGTTTTATAGAGATATACACCTAGAATAAAATATAGTAGAATTTCTATATTGTTTAAAAAAAAAAAAAAATTTATAACATGGCTGTTTCAAAAAAAAAAAAAAAAAAAACCCTTAAAACATGGCTCCGCAATTATTGCTTTTTAACTAAACTTTCTGTCCGGTATTCATAGTTGGGTCCGGTTAATGTGTGCCCTAAAGGCACACATTAAGCTTTCTATTTTTAGAAACATTTTCTCGGGAATTGAAAAAGCTGTCATTACTTTTTCAATTCTCGAGAAATTTTTTTCCAAAAATGGAAATTAATGTATGCCCTAAGGGCACACATTAGTAAAATCCTTCATAGTTTCATACTATATTTCTTCAATTTGACTGCTTCAAAGTTCAAAGCCGTGTGGACTAAAATATTGGAGTATTAAGAGAAGTATTTCTCTTTCATATATGGCCTGTCCGTAAATCACGACTGTGTGACGACTGACAAGTGACAACAAGCCAACATGAGAAACTAGGACAGCCTTTACCAAAAAAATAAACCAGGACAGCCTTTATCAGTTATCACTCGCAAAAGTACAACATTCTGGCTTCGCTGATACGTAATAAAATAAAATAAGAGTTGGTGGCCGTTAACAACACGGTTTTCGGCAGTTTTTTTAATTTTTTGAGCAACTTTTGACAGTATTTGACAATTTTTTTATTTCTGTTAATAAATTTTTTGACAAATTTTTCCTTTTTTTGTAAGTGAGACACAAAAAAGGAATGTTAACAAGCACTCCACGGCCTTTGTAAACATTTCCTATAAAATAAAAGTATAACTAAAACAATATTACCTTGCTAACAAGAATAATGTTAGGATACAAACCATTTTACAAAATTTTTTACAAACTGTTGATGTGATGAGTGATTATTGATAAATGAAAAAGTGATAATAATATTAGGCCTAGATGAAAATCAATAAAAGGTTGATCACATTAACATTTTGTAAAAATGTTGTAAAATAGTTTGTGACTGTAGTATTACTCTACTAACAAATGTAATGCAGATATGGAAGTACTAGTATGTAACTTTATTATTTAATGTGACTTGGAACTATTTAGGTTATGTTTGGTAATAGTTTTTATTTTCTGTTTTCAAAACTTATCTTTGTGGAAATATAAAGAAAAAACAATTTTCTTGTATTTTTTAAATAAAAACATGTTTGGTTAGTTGAAATTAAAAGAATAGATTTTTGAAGAAAAAAAATAGAAAATACTAAAATATTTTGTTACTAAGATTTGAACTCTAATGCTAACTCATTAAATGAGACAAATTCATTAAATTAAATGCACGTTTTCATTGACTTTTGAAAATTAGAAACTAAAAACAACATTTTACATGTTTTCATTTTCCTTCACAAATTAAGTTTTGAAAATAATTTTTGTTTTCTGTCCATTTTGAGTTGCCAAACAAGTTTTTTTTATTCTCAAAAATAGAAAATTGTTTTTGAAAACAGAAAATAAGGGAAAAAAACAGTTATCAAACATACCTTTAGTGTGACTATATAAATAAGAGAGATGCTACGTCTACAACATTTTTACAACAAATCACAGGTGGTTAGTTGTTATTGGTTCAAATTTGAAATTAACATTAAGATTACTTTTTTGCCCCAACAATAACAACTAGTAACAACCTGCCACTTAGGATTTGTTATAAAAATGTTGTAGAAATGTTGTAGACATATCATTTCTCTATAAAGAATTGAAATTATAAAAATAAATAAATAAATAAAAAAAAGGTTATCAACAAATGTGATGCAGTTACCATCATATGTGACATTGTTACTATACAATGTAACTATATAGAGAATATAAACAAGAAAAAAAAATATTATACCACTTATAATCATAATGCAACTACAATATGTGACGTTGTTACATATTGGGATTGTGCTTGCTAATTTGGGGTTTTTTTGGTTTAGAAAGAATGTCACGTGAGGGCCATGTGACTAACTAAGGGCGGGAAAACCACGTGAAGCTTGCAATGATACGTGGGTATTATTTTAATATTTTTTAATTCTGTTGTTTACTACGTGTGCATTTTCCATCTCTAATATAACAGTAGAGACCAAAATGAGAAGCATTTTTCAAGATAAGAACTAAAAGCGGTAAAAATAAAATCTAAGGACCAAAGTAGGAATCGCCTAAAAATGTAAGGATGAAAATGTGATTTCCGCTCTAAATGTAAGGGACCTCTCATTCGCGCCTACTTACTACTACATCTTTTTTCAAGTAATAATGATGGCTTCCTCCACAATCGCAAGAACCCAACCAATTATAATTTAGCTTTGTGTATTATTTCTGGAGAAAAAAGTAGTGTATCAACCACGCTGAATCATGGATTTAAAGATAATTTTATGTCCTCATTATTTTGATTATCTGTCCATTGACTTGTATCAAGTACATAAGACTCTTGGTCCTTATATATATATATATATATATATATTTCCCTACCAATTAAAATCAAGCAATATGTGATCATGACTGGTGAATTGTTCTGCATTGCAATATATGCGATAATGCGAGTAGAGAAGTTCCTTGCAAGTTTTTATATGCTCATGTAGTAATACTAGTTAATATATAGGCGTAAATGCACTTTTAGTCCCTATATTTTGGGGTCATTTCTATTTTGGTCCCTACCTTTTTATTTTACCTCTTTTAGTTCCTAAACCAATTAACGCGTGACATTTAAGTCCTTACCGTCATCCAACTAATAGAAAAAGCTGACATAACTGACGGCACATTAAAATAATAATTAAAAAATATATTTTGACATTAAAAAATGTCACGTCAGCATGTAAATTAATTTTAATTAAATAAAAAAAATTAAAAATAAAAAATTACAGATCTAAGAACATAAGAACTTGTTCTTCAATGTTCTTCTTAAATCAAGAAATAAACCCAGCAACAACATCAAACCTAGAATCAAAGAGCATGAACATCAAATAATATGAACATCAAAGAATATGAACATCAAACCTACAGGAAAAAAAAAACATGAACATCACCAAATCAAAGAGCATCAACAAGAGCATACACAGGAAAAACCACACGAAACCATACCCAAACCAAACCATCCAAAGAATAGAAAACCAGCAAAACACCCAACTCATCCACTCCCAAACCAAACCATAATCAAAGAAATTTCGAATACCACAACAAGTTAATAACTTAAAAAACAAAAAGAAATTTCAAAATGCGAAATTCCCAGAAAACGCTAAAACCAAATCTCAAGCAAACCCCAAACCCCAAATGTCTAGAAACGATCACCGATCAAACCAACAACAACAACAAACCCTGCAATCCCAACCAACGAACCCAGCACCCACCAACAAGCTCCCTTCCACCGAGACGAAACCAAACCGAGATTCCTATCGAAAAAGCTACGCCGCTCTGGCCAAATTTCGGTATCGAGAAGACCGATAATGACATCGAAGCCGTAATCGGAATCAGACCAGAGACCGCGCTGGTTTCTAAGGCCGAGAAACTGAGGAGACCGAGTGGTGTGAAGCTCACGATGGCAGTTCTCGAACACGGCGAGGACTAAGGGGTTTTTGTCGATCGTATCGGCTTTGCTTTACGTGAGAAAGGCGGAGAAGCGATCTCTTTCTCTAAACCCAGATCCGATCAAACCCAGTCAAACCCACCAACGATCACCGATCAAAGCCGAAGAGAAAGGCCAGATCCCAGCAAACCCAGTTGAACCCAGCATCCACCATCTCTTTCTCTAAACCCAGATCCAAAGAGAAAGTCGAAAGAGAGATAGAGATAGAGATTTTGATCTAAGAGAGAGAGAGCTTTAGATGAAAGAGAGCTTCATTTTAGACGAGAGAGAGCTTTAGTAAGTTGAATCTAGTGGATGAGCAATGACCAAAATGTTTTTTATTTGGATTTCAAATAAAGGAAAATGTCATTGCTGGGTTTGCTCTTTGATTCTAGGTTTGATGTCGTTGCTGGGTTTATTTCTTGATTTAAGAAGAACATTGAAGAACAAGTTCTTATGTTCTTAGATCTGTAATTTTTTGTTTTTAATTTTTTTAATTTAATTAAAATTAATTTAGATGCTGACGTGGTATTTTTTAATGTCAAAATAGATTTTTTAATTATTATTTTAATGTGTCGTCAGCCACATTAGCTTTTTCTGTTAGTTGGGTGATGGTAAGAACTTAAATGTCATGCGTTAATTGGTTTAGGAACTAAAAATAATAAAATGAAAATGTAGAGACCAAAATAGAAATGACCTCAAAATATAGGGACTAAAAGTGCAGGTTACAAATTTAAACAAACTTTACTAGCTATTGAGTTTTGTCCAATGATATCTTTACCCTGCTTAATATATTATATATATGGGTGATCTCAGTT
Organism: Quercus agrifolia; assembly: GCA_029955455.1. Classification (NCBI taxonomy): domain Eukaryota; kingdom Viridiplantae; phylum Streptophyta; class Magnoliopsida; order Fagales; family Fagaceae; genus Quercus; species Quercus agrifolia. The sequence goes on along the minus strand of JARQAD010000001.1, from coordinate 89,061,158 downwards.
TCTGAAAGATTTTGTTATCCAACTTGATAAGGTCCTCAGAGTAATAACTACGGTTTGTTTAGTAATGGTTCAAAGAAGTCAGCTGTTCCTACTGCTTGTTTTCATCATATTTTCAGCTATAGCAGCCGAGACTGAAAATCAGGACTGTAAGTTCAGTTCATTTCTGTCTTCTTGTTAGTTTGTGTAACTGTTATATTATTAGTTTGGTTAGAATATGAGGGACAAAGCTTCTGTACTTTGAACAACGATTTGTTTTACTCAAGATTCATGTCAGTTTCTGGAATCTGAGCAGTACAAATCGTACGGTTAGTTATTCGGCAGCACTTGACTCTAGGAAATACTTAGTCAACACTAAGATGCATCACCAATAAAGAGGTTCTTTATTTTGGCTATTTGGATTGCTGAAGTAACATAAATTTTGGTATCAATTTTTTTTTTTGCCACGTTATGTATATTTTGTTTCCATAATTCCATCACAGGGCCTTAGCTAATGTTACACGTCCTTCCAATTTACGTGAATCTTCAATCTATTTTGAACTATATATTAGATAGTCTTGTTTGATAATTTGGAGATTGAGTTATGATGTTTTTAATATCCGTATGCAGATGTTGCTTTGCTTTCTCTCAAGAATATATGGCAGAATACACCACCCAGTTGGGTGGGTCCGGATCCTTGTGGCAAGGGATGGGAAGGAATTGGGTGCACAAATTCACGTGTGACCTCCATGTAAGCTTTCTGCCTGGTTTTCGCTTTCTAGTTTTTGTTGGCACTTTGCTTGTTCATGACAATTCCAAATTTTGGTATAAAGCTGACTTTGTATCATTTCAGAATGTTGTCAACCATTGGTTTGACAGGCTCGCTTTCTGGAGATTTCGAATTGTTATCTGAATTACAGACTCTGTACGTTTTCTATGTTCACTTTGCGTCTGTTATTTAAGTCTTCAGATTCAATTTCCAACTGATATCCCTGAACCACCATTCAGCCACAAGAAACTGCAGGGCTCAAAAATATAAACGTGTGGAAACTGAAAACTGAAAAAGTTGCTTAAAATTGAATAGTGCCGTAAGATCCATTTTTAATGAAAAAAGTTGCTGAAAAAAAGAGGTTTGTGAGTCCCATAAACAGTGCACGGGACCCACTGGTGTGACATAAAGTTTGAGAAACAATTTCTCAAAAAAAAAAAAAAAAAAAAAAACGCAGATGCATAAACCTCAGTATCCAAACAGATACTTAGTGAGTGTTTGGATTGAGATTAATGCTGCGTTTTCCTTTCCACGTTTTCCTCTTTTCTTTTTTTTTTTCTCTGCGTGTGAACAGTAACCTCACATGGGTTACTATTCATGCACTATTCATCACTGTTCATGTATTAAAAAATATTAAAAATAGATCCCACGTTACTATTCACACATTTAAAAATTATTTTGCTACAGTACTTTCAGTTTTCAGTTTCAGCAACAATAAGCTCAATCCAAACGGACCCTTAATATTTGTGGAAGTTATGGGGAGTAGGGGTGGTAATTTTTCCCCACTCCGCTTAACCCGCCCCTCCCCGTTTCACTCCGCGCCGGTTTTTCCCGCCCTGCAAAGGTGGTGGGGTGAGGATGGGGCAAGATTTTAGCCCCGAACTATGGGGTAGGGTGGGGATGGGTTTAAACTTTTTAGACACACTCCACCCCGCCCCGCTCTGCGTTACTAAGGGGTATAATTGTAAATTTTTCATACCCTAAAACCCTACTATTTAAACAAACATATCAATATTAGCTTATTTTATTCTACCCAATGTGGTTCTCTACCTTTATTTTGTTATGTGTTATACTATGAGATTTTTTTTGTTTTTTAATGATTATCTTGTTAAACACTTAGATATATTATTCAATTTTTTCTAAAAATTGATTTGATTTTATGGGATAAATTTAATTGTAATTTCAAGTATATTTTTATTAATGAAATAGGTTTCATTAAAAAAATTGTACTGGTTGTAGGGCAAATTAACAAAAAGTAGAGTTTTATGGGATGGGGCAGGGTTTCGCACGGCCCCAAGGGGTGGGGATGGGGTAAAAAAGTTTTCCTCGTCATGCAGAGCAAGGTGGGGATGGGGCAAGACATAACCATGCAAGGCGGGGACGAAGACCCCATTGCCATCCCCGATGGGGAGTATTACTCATGCTTCCAGCCTCATGGTCATTGAGATGTGGATCTCACTGTGGCCGATTTAGGCGATTATATCACAAAAACAATGATTGGAGATTTTACTTTCTTTTAAATGTCCTAACTAAATCAAATGAAAATCTCAATTCCTTATGCTTATTTGGTAGTAACTTGATCAGTAAATTTAGTAATGCATTCCTGACTAGCTTCTTTCATATAGGGATCTATCTTACAACTTCCTGACTAGCTTCTTTCATATAGGGATCTATCTTACAACAAGGGCTTGACAGGACCAATCCCACGATCAATTGGGAATTTGAAGAAACTATTGAATTTGTAAGAAAATATTGATTGTTATTAACAGTCTGTGCTGGAACTCAAGTTGGATGGTAAAGATCTTCCTAATTTACTATGTTTCTTTCTTATTTGCATATCAGAATCCTATCTGGTTGCAGCTTCTCAGGTCCTATTCCTGACACAATAGGATCTCTACAGCAGCTACTCTATCTGTAAGGATTCTGACTCTGTAATTTCTTCAGTAATTCAAATGTTTTACTGCAAAGGACAATATGAATAAAATTCCTTATGGATGCTATCTTCCATGTAATAAATGACATAACTTTAGATGAAGGGGTTAGGCAAGATGGAGCACAAACCGGAGACAAACCCAAAACAAGGAAGAGATGGAGGACTAGGCGAGATGGGTCTCGGCGATGAGGGAGAGAAAAAAAATGAGAAGGAAAAAGGAGGAAAGAAGAGAAGCCAGAGAGAGAGAAAAAGAAAAGAAAATATAAAATATTTTTTTGACGAGAGAGGAGAGAGTTTAATAAATTTTTTTTAGTTTCTTGCTACAGTTCATAGCCATTTTTTAGCTATAGCACCATTGTTGTAGCATGCATTTTAAGCATTAATGGTGCTAAAAATAGCTATATAACTATTTAGCACCACTATTGCTAGTGCTCTAAGTCCTGAAAATTTACCATCTCTGTCTGTAATGTATGTTTGTGTACATATATACACATAATTCACTCTGAGTTTCTATTTTTAGTGCAGTAAAATGAAAGGGCTAACATACTGTGAAATTTGAAACACTTTGTTGCTTTTATCTGCAGATCTCTGAATTCTAATCACTTTAGTGGACAGATTCCGCCTTCCATTGGTAATCTATCCAGTCTTCTTTGGCTTGATCTAACTGACAACCAGCTTAATGGACCCATTCCAATCTCTGATGGGATCACACCTGGTCTTGATAAGCTACTTAATGCCAGGCACTTGTATGTCAACTCTCTTTGTGAAATGAGCTTGATAGAATAACAATTAAGTTATTAAATTCACTATTTCCTAATAGCTTAAGTTTTTGGGAGAATCATTAATTTATTATGGTATTAGAGCAAAAGATATTCAATTTAAACTCCGTTTTTACTCTACCTCTCATTTAAAAAGTTAAAAACCCCACGTGAGACTCCACTCATAAAAAGGGAGTTAGGGCCCACATGTGTAGGGAATGTTAGAATGATAGTTAAATGATTGAATTCACTATTTTATAACAGTTTTAAGTTTGGGGATGATCAATAATTTATCAAATTTGATTTAATTTTTTTCATCCTATGACTTTAATTTCTCCAACTATAACAACCATCTAAGATTCTGTCTCTTATCATCAGTCATCTTGGAAAGAATAATCTTTCAGGAACGATCCCACCTCGGCTTTTCAGCTCAGAAATGGTCCTAATACATGTGTAAGATTGGTTATACTTCTAATATCTGGAATGTCTTGGTATAATCAAGTTACATGAGAAGATCTATGCATTGTTTGGTTACTTCAATATTGTTAAAATGCATATGTATATAGATAATATATATCTAATAGCCCCACTAAACTTACATTATTTTGTTGTTTCATGTTTAATCATTATTCATTAATAGCTTCTTTCACATGTTACACCCTTTTTTTTTACTTTTTTAATTTTTTAGTGAATAGGTATTGTCTCCTAAAATTGCATCTTGATATATTGTGGTAATGTTAACCATGACTTTCTTTATTTGCAGTAATCTCCCTTAGATGGAGAGAACACACACGCATGCATGCAGAGTAGATATTTTGCATCATCCTTTGCTTTTCAATAAAAAATTATCTTGGAATTTCTACATTACTTTCTATCAACTCATTGATTCTTCTGGCAGGCTTTTGGATGGCAACCAACTGACTGGCAGCATTCCTTCCACCCTTGGACTTGTGCAAGCCATGGAGGTGCTGTGAGTATCTGTCACACACTCCAGAAAATTCACCAGAGATTTCTATTGGCTATGGATTTCTGATAAGTTATTGTTGTTTAATATTTGTTTTTGGCTATAGGCGCATTGATAGGAATACATTAAGTGGACCTGTGCCTTCAAACTTCAACAATCTTACAAATCTTAATCACATGTAAGAAGCAAAAAGAGACATGCCAAATTAAGCTATATATTTGCTTGAGAAAGGTTATTATGACCTAGTGTGGAAACTTTATAAGGCTTGCTTTTTTATGATATATGGTTTTTTTCAGGTTCTTGTCCAACAATAAATTGACTGGTCCTCTGCCCAACCTTACTGGCATGATTTTCCTCAGCTACGTGTAAGTAATAATGACATTACTAACATATGAATATCAATGTTAGTGTGGGCTTAAGTAAATCGTTTGTTAGACTTATCACAAAAATGATCATTTAAGCCTTTACAGCCCACCAAAGATGATGCTCAGTCGCCTAATAATACCCAGTTCTCTTGGTTTTGAGTTTCATTTGTTGACTGAGATGATTTTGGCAGGGATATCAGCAATAATACCTTTGATGGATCAGACGCTCCTCCATGGTTCCCAACCTTACAGTCTTTGACAACATTGTATTCTCTCTCTCTCTCTCTCTCTCTCAATGTGTGTGTCTCTGCTCAAACATGCATTTGTGTGAAACAAAGGTGTTTATTTTTCCAGGATATGAGGAGAAATGTGCTTTTCTTTTTGGCCTCAGGTTTAAATTATTCAGTACTAATGTAAAACTTTTCTACCTTGCATGGCAGAATAATGGAAAACACAAAACTTCAAGGACAATTTCCAGTTGCCCTATTCAGCTTACCCCTTCTACAGACTCTGTGAGTATCAGGCTATCAGCTTGTCTAAAGTAGCATTACACTCATTGCAATGGATGTTGAGAAATCCAAATTGAATAAATTAGTAATTCCTTTGTATGAAACCTAAGGAGGGTAGTTACACTCATTGCAATGGATGATGATTATGAGGCAATTATTCTAACATGTCGTAACAGGGTACTAAAGAAAAACCAGCTCAATGGCTCCTTGGTTATTGGCACCACCCATAGCAACCAACTCAAACTCATCGACTTGCAGTTCAATTTTATTTCTCACTTAGAAGGAAAGGAAGCATACAATGGTACATTGAAGTAAGATGAATTTCCTAGTAACTTTGGCCCATTCTATTTTAGAGTATTAAAAGGACCAACTAGTTTTTTTGGAAGTTAAATTTCTAGGATAATGTACTCATTGTTTTATAGCCTATAATAGTTATGTCTCATTATTGTGGTAACACTGTATTATCTTCTACAGACTAGAGGACAACCCAATCTGTGGGGTAACAGGAAATCTAAATAGTTACTGCACAGTTTCCCTCTCCAATGTCTCATATTTGACACAAAAAGTTGATTGCGAGCCTGTTCCCTGCAGTTCAGATCAGATTTCAAGCCCCTACTGTAGGTGTGCATATCCATACACAGGAACCCTCTTCTTGGAAACTGTGTCCTTCTCAGACTTGGGGAACAATACTTACTACAACATACTTGAGGAATCTCTCATGCATTCTTTTCACTCCCATCAACTTCCTGTGGATTCAGTCTCTCTAACTCTGAGTAATCCCATTACGGCTTCATCTGAGTACCTTGAAGTGAAGCTAAAAGTATTTCCTTATGGCCAAGTTAGTTTCAATCTAACGGGAATTTCTAGTATTGGTTTCATGCTTAGCAACCAGACTTTCAAGCCACCACCACTTTTTGGACCTTTCTATTTTATCGGTGATAAGTATGAGAAATATACAGGTAGTTTTGTGTTTAAATGATAATAATTTCTGTGTTTTTTAGTAATTATCCTGATGCATCTCTCTTCATGCCAACAGAATCAAAAAAGTCATCAAGAAGTAGTATTGTGATTGAAGTTGTAGTTGGCGGTTCCATTCTGCTGCTGGTAATACTCCTTGCAGGGGTTTATGTTCTCCACATAAAGAAAAGAGCAGAAAGAGCAATTGAACACACCAGTCACTTTTGTAAGTTAGGTTTTTGTTTATATTTTACACTTTTTGGCTAATCATATGGGATTTTGTAGGGTTATTTTTCTAATTCATGTCAAATAAAGCAGTACAATTGGACCAGAGCAGTAGGGGTGGTAGTGTTATTAAGGTAAAAGGTGTGGGATGGTTTTCCCTTAAAGAGCTTGAGAAATACACCAATCATTTTTCAGTAGCCAATGAGATTGGATCTGGCGGCTATGGGAAGGTTAGTTTTGATTGTCCCTCAGTAGTTTATCATATAAATGTATGTCAATATGCATGACCAATCTTTTATATTCCAGGGGTAAAAATATGAAAATTGTTTTCAAATTTCAAATTTGTATTGTTTTTTGCCATTTGTAATCCTTCCTTTATTTTTAAATTTTAAATTTTAACTTTTTAATTTTATTTAAGATCAGCTTTTTGAACCTTGTTGCTAATTTTCCAAACAATTGATGTCACTAAATGTCTTGTTTGTCAACATTTATACAGGTTTATCAAGGTTCTCTTCCTACTGGGCAACTGATTGCCATTAAACGGGCTAAAAAAGAATCTATGCAGGGAGGGCTTGAGTTCAAAACTGAGATTGAACTTTTATCAAGGGTCCATCATAAGAATCTTGTCAGCCTTATGGGGTTTTGTTTTGAGAAAGGTGAACAAATTCTGGTGTATGAGTATGTTTCAAATGGTAGTCTAAAGGATAGTCTTTCAGGTACTTCCATCCACTTTTCTCCTACACTCTAAGAATTACAGTATTTGTTGACACTTAATTTCTCACGTAATTGATAATCACATGGAATTATTCAACTCACTGGCATTTGTACCATTAAGTCAATAATTGTTAGGCCATACACCTTGCATCTACCTACAAAAGCAGTAGAAAAATCTGATAGTAGCACAACCATAAGAATTCTGTAGTCTACCAATAATGCTCTCATCCAAAGATGACATGAGAGGAATTAAATAACTTGGCAAATACTGCAATTTGTCTTTAGCCTGACCCTGATCACTTCTCCTGTAGAGAATAAAATGAGTTCTTGTAGACAATCCTGATAAAATTGTGCCAAAGGATTTGATGACTATATGCTGGGAATTCTGCCACCCAAAACCCCTTTCCTTTGTAACAATATCCATGCATCAGAATTCCACTTGCCAGTCAATATAAGGGTTTAAATGTTTTAAGTGTACCTCATTGTCCAATTGCAAAATTGACATGCTGGCATCTAGCTTGACATGCACCAATGAAGTATTTGTCAGATTCTCATTCCTGTGTTAGTACATAATGAACCACCCTGAAACCTCGAACAAAGTTTTTGAAGTCAAAAGATACTGAATCCTAATTCATTTTTTTCTCTTAGTTGAAAACTAACATATTGTCTGAAGGGAAGTCAGGGATCAAGTTAGATTGGATGAGGAGACTTAAAGTGGCCCTTGGTGCAGCCAGAGGTCTGGCCTATCTTCATGAATTTGCCAATCCACCTATTATACATAGGGACATAAAATCAAACAACATCCTCCTGGATGAGTCATTAAATGCTAAAGTTTCTGATTTTGGACTCTCCAAGCCAATTGATGACAGTGAAGGAAGTCATGTTATCACTCAAGTTAAAGGGACAATGGTTAGTTCAGAATCTTTTTACCTCTACTTTAACAAAAATAATGCATTTGTTATGTTCTTTAATTGATAATATAAGCATTAGAATCTGGTCAATCCAGAAGCATCTAACAATGAAATTACTGGATCAGGATTTGGACAGAAACTCAACCAAATGCTCTCTAGTCTTGTATAAAAGTATTACTGGATTGTACCAAATTTAGAAATGATTCTCATTCTTTAGCTAGGCATCTACTCTAATAGTATATGGCTCACCTTCAATGGATTGTCCTTGTGAAAAACACATAAAATAATAAAAGGTAAGCAAAACAATACATAAAATGTGACATGACTTGGCAAACTCCATGTCTACATCCACAACCAACACCAACCAAAAATATCCACTATCAATGATAATTACCACAGTCCAAACTCTCATAAACCTCACAAATTTAAACTAACATAAATCCCCAATACACCTAAAGGTGCTCTCACACTAACGTACTAGACAAAGCTTAGTCTCCAACTCTCTCTAGGCAAACTGTCTTCTAATTAACTTTTATACGCACGCGCGCACACACACACACAAAAAGAAAAAAAAAAAAAAGAGGCTACGCCATAGCTCTATTTATAAGGACTATGGTACCTCCTAATTATTCTTCTAGCTAATATAGGATTCCAAAACCAACTTGGAAAACTCCAAAATTTTTCTTTCATCAGCTGGACTTAAAAGTCCCAAATTTTGCAAACCCACAACAACAAAAAAGAGATCCCAAAAATATAAAATGAAAATCGACTTTAGTCAGGTATCTTTTCTAAAGTAAAAGTAATAGCAAGATAAACATGGTTAAAGGAACATTTTTGAAGATTTTTCAGGAATGATCAAGTTGAGTTTCTTGAAATTCCAGGTGGAGCTTCTGGGAATGTTTAAGGGAATGAAGTAGATAAATGTAAAGATAGCTACCTATTTTTTCCCTCTTTTGCTGAAGTTTTAGGTCCAGCCATTGGCAAGGGATTTTTTCAAACTCACACACACATACTTCTACTAGTACCTAGAGGCCTTAAACTAATTAGGAAAACAAAGTAGCTTGTAGGAGCTGTTCACTACACTAACTATATACTGCACAAAAATTTAAGTAAGTGTTATAGGTAGGGCAAGCATTTCTTGCTGCCTACTATTACTGCTAGAACCACCATATATTTGGAGGGGAAGAGATTTTCATTTAGTGATCCCACAATCTGCCCATTGTAGAGTAGGAGTGGTTTTTGTTGGACCATAAAAGTACTAGTATGAGTTTGTGGTAGTTTAGGCATTCTTAATTTCCAATTACTTGAATAAGAAAAGCTTAAGTTTCAAAATTTTTGTCTTAATATTATCTAAATTTCACAAAAATACATCAAAATCTAGCACTAAGAATGGATTTGATCAACTGTAGGGTTACATGGATCCAGAATATTACATGACCCATAAGTTGACCGAGAAAAGTGATGTGTATAGCTTTGGAGTGCTAATGTTGGAGCTGTTAACAGCAAGAAAGCCAATAGAGCATGGGAAATATATTGTGAGAGAGGTTCAAGAGACAATGGATAAGACAAAAGATTTACACAACCTTCATGAATTTCTTGACCCAGCCATTGGTTTGGGAACAACCCCGAAAGATTTAAAAATGTTTGTGGATCTGGCAATAAGGTGTGTGAAAGAACCTGGAACCGACAGGCCTATGATGATTGAAGTGGTTAAAGAGATTGAAAACATTATGGAGCTTGCTGGTGTAAATCCTGATGTTGATTCTACATCCACTTCCACAAGTTATGAGGAGACAAGTAAGAGGAGTTCCCCTTATCCAGGCTACCCTTATAGTTGAGGCACTTGTTTTATAGTGGATTATACCTTCCAAGATAAAGCCTTATTCCAAATTTCATTCCAATCAAATGATCCACAATTGCCAATATAAAGAAATGAAATGGGGTTTTTCCAAACATTGTAAAAGCAAGATTTATTTTTTTCATTTATTCAAATAAAATATTATGATCTACTTTGTGTAGAATATCTAGTTAGTATTGCACATCCTAATGCTTGTGTTCATATAGTAAGTTACTAGAACCATGTTTATGATGGTACTTTTTTATTTGTGTGTGGGGGGTGGGGGGGTTGAAACAGAATCTTAGGTCGTCAACCTTGCACAAATTAGAAGGGAAGAGCAAAAAAGATGAGAATTTAAAATATTTTGCAGAATTCCATTTGAGGCTAGTCATCTTATATTACACTTTTGATTTATGTGCTATGTATGCAATTCTACAATACTTTTGCAAAGAGAAAATATATACAGTTTCCTATTTCAATTGAGATAATTGTAGAGCTTTTTTGGCTGTCTTAATTAGCCCTTTTTGTTTTGGTTGTGTAGTGGACGGAGTCTTTGAAGGTCATGTACTGAAACTTTAGCAAGGTTGCTAAATTGATTGAACCTTGTAATCCTTTGGTCATGGTTGTGATTGACTTTCCCTGAAACTTATTCATCAATCTTCTAAATCTGTATCCTTGCTTCATCACAACTCTACATAATTTACAAGAGCAACAAAATAGGCCACAAGTTGCAACCTCAGTCGTATCAATTGTCAAGTACTATGGTGCTTCTCTATTCTCTTTTGTTCAATTAATATATTTATATTTCTCACCTCTTAAAGTAAGACTTTAAATCTATTTAGATTTTCACTTGCCAAACCAATCAAGATTATAAATAAATAAACATGATTATCAAACAAAATGTGTTGGCGGAGCAAATATATTAGGTGCAGGCTCACTTCATTGGTTTCTCCAATAGGTACCACTCATTCTTATGAATTCCACAATCAAGCTTCCTACTAGCATTCCATCTTAGTTTCTTGAATCCAATACAATCCAACATTGGAATGTAAGTGGTGTTGAGTTGTGACCCCATGCAGAAGAAGTGGTCAAGCAAAAATAGCCCCCTCGGCCTCAACACCCTGTATATGTCATAGAGTGTGAACTCAAGCATGGTTTCTGGAATCTAGTTGCTTAGCATATGCATGGAATGCACAACATCAAGTGTGTTCTCAAAGAAAGGAAGCCTTTGGGAGACACTAACATGGATTAGGATCAATCCTCGTGAGGCAATGAAGCTGTTGAATGGACCATCCAAATTCAATGTGCTAGTGATGATTGTGACATTCCGTTCTCTCATTCTGGCAGCAAATGTGGCAGTCCCACCTCCTATATCAAGTCTTATACAGATTGTCCCACGAGGTTTTGTGTTGAGAACATGATCAATCCCATAATCAAGCCCTCCATTGTAAAAGAGCCACTGACTTGTCTCTCAGCTCTTTAAGCCAAAGCAATCTTTGCAGTCAAAGTATCCTGGTGCATTCGTGCACTCTATGAGGCACCGATAACTTTTACAAGTGTAGGGATCCCAAATGATGCTGGTGTCAAGTGGGGTTGCCCAGAGACTATCCAGAAATGGTGTTGGCTCTACATAATTGGTAGGGGACTTGGGACGATATCTCCGACGTGGAAGTGGTTCACACCCTTTAAGCAAAAGCCTTTGGATTAAAACATCATCTACTGGACACTGGTCTCCAATGTTGTATGTCATATATTGCACCAACTCCTCTGGAAACTTAAAGCAACCTACTCTAACTAGCGGGTAAACCTCATCGGACCCCATTTGTGGTGAGTACCCCAGTGGAAGCTTATGAGGGTCAATTGCAAGCATAAGCTCATCAGGTATGTGAATGCTTGAATCAATATCATAACCAAGTTTCATGGACTCGTGTGCTTAATTAGTACTAGATAACTCGTCATGTTGGCATGTAAGCTCAATGAATAGGGCCTAGCTGAGTAAGTTAGTGGAAGTGAGTTGTGGGTGTAGCTCAGCAATTAGAGAGTGACTGGCAGCAGGATGGGATTTGGTGGAGTTAAGGTCGTGCAAGAGAGAGGTGCAGGAGATAGATAGATAAGTTGAAGTAGAAAGGAGTAGTGAAGATGTATATGGTAAGGAGATTGGTGATTATAACAAGCAAAAGCATCTTGAGCTTGTACTTTTTGTCATAGGACTGTTGTTGTTGATGTGCCTGCTCTCTTTAGCTTTGGTAGTCTTGATCAGCTCCACTTCCCATTATCTATTCTCTCTGAACTCTTTGAGTTCAGTTCAGAGAGTAAAAAACATACCTTTGTGAGAGAGAGAGTGAGAGTGAGTAAGAAGTAAGATGTAAGAACAACAGTGAGGGAATTTGAGACAATGAAGAAAGTTGCCTTGCTTAGAACATAAGGGGCTGTTTGGTTTTTTTTTTTTTTTTTTTTTTTTTTTTAAATCACTTATCACTCCTCACTCAATTTTTGTCACTCATCACTAATCACTCATCATTCAAAATACCCCAATTTCTATACCCCACCCATTCGGCACATATTTTCAGCATTTCATCACCCAATTTTTTGTACTTTCTATGGGACCCACTCTTCTTAAAACCACCAAACACAAAACCAACTACATGTTCAATTCCAAAAAATAAACAATATTAATGCCACCCAAAAAATAAAAAAATCTTTCTGCCTTTTCTTCTTCTTCTTCCTCTCTCTTAAACTCTCTCTCTCTCTCTCTGGTTCATGGTCCAATAGATCGAAAATGGGTCCGACCATTTTGACTCAGTTGGCAACGAGTCTGGGTGTGTTGGCCAGAGCGGCCCTGGTCAAATCAGTCATGGACTAGAAGACCATGGCTGACCCGTTTCCAAGGTGCCTAAGTTGTAACGGAACGGGTCAGGTCTCATGCCTTTGTTCTCGTCACAACAACCACCGCCGCAGCCGCCGCTACAACCCACAGTGACAAACAGCGACATTCTGCTCCTTAAAAACTCTAAAACCCACCATAGCCACAATAGCAGCAACAGCAACATCAAAGTCACACCAGGCGCAACTTTTCTTCTTCTTTCTTTTTCTTTCTTTCTTTCTTCTTCACAGACTCACTCCAACGGTCATTTTTTTCTTCTTCTTCATTCTTTTTCTTTCTTTTCTTCTCCACAAAAACATCGAATATGCTTTATCAAAAAAAGAAAAAACAAACACATTGGTACCGATTTCTCAAACCTAGAAAATCAAACCCATAACACACATCAGTTAGATCATACACACTAACACACAAACATAAACCCACAAACATGTTCATCCACACAACCACAAAAATTCCATTGCCACAAATCATTCCAATCCAACAACCACAAAACAAAAACTCACTTTCTGCTAAATTAAGTCAACAAACAGTGAAGCTTAAAAGTAAAACCAAAATCTAAGTATAGCTACAAAACAGCAGTGTAGATGTGAGGAAAATGAGAAATGGGTTTCACCATGGGTCTGACTCCATAGTCGAGTCCCTCATCCTCCGTGGCTGCCACCCTCTCCATCGCCGCCACTGCTTCTCCAAAACCCCACCAAAACCCACTTCCTCTCTTCCCCATAACCCTTTCCCCCATAACCCAACTTCATCCAACCGGCCTCTAGCGACTCATTGTGATCAATCAGGACTATGAGGAAATTGGTGAGCAGAGAGTCCGATTTGATAACCAACTCGGCAGAGTCAAAGAAAGGCTCCACCAAAACACGCTCGTGGTGGTGGGCGAGCGGGTTGGCCTAGTGGATATCGGAGTCGCACAAGACACAAAGTGCCGTCGCGTCGGCCTTGCACATGATGGACGCCGAAGCTTGCTCGCAAACCTCGCACATCCACACACCGAAGCTTTGCTCTCTACTTTAATTTTTTTTAGCTTTGATTTTTTTGGAGCTAATAAGAGAGGAAGAGAATGGATCGGCAGAGAGGAAGAGAGAGCTATGTCTGGGTATTGGAAATATCTGAGTGAGGAGCTAGGTATAGGTACCACAAAAAGGTTGAAATATTTGAGTGATGTGAACTGAAAAAATGTGCCAAACGGGTGGGTATAGGAAATTTGGGTATTTTAAGTGATGAGTGATGAGTAATGAGTGATAAGGGACGAAAATTAAGTAAGGAGTGATGAGTGATTGTTTTCAAAAAATCAAACAACCCCTAAGCTTCTCTCTATGGAAACTTCGTTCAATTTTGGAAGCTACAGATTTTACAGGTAATCTAATTAACATGCAAAGTTGACAATTTCAATGTCAACTTGCACTTTCTCTGGATCTTGACCACATGGATCTTAATTATATGGGATAATTACATATAACCCACCTGTGGTTTGGGCGAAAATCACTTTGCCTACCCATGGTTTGAAAAATGTTACTTAACCCACCTGAGGTATGTTTCCGTCAACCTCTGTAACCCACCTCGGTCTCTGCCGTTACAAAAACACCTTTTAACCGCAAAACAGAACATAATGCGAATCAAAACACCCAAAACTTAAAAAATTTTCGAGAGAGAGAGACCTAAGGTGCGACCAGCTTGTTCTTCATGGTTTGGAGTGTCTAGAGAGGGAGAAAACACTTGTTTTGCATCATCGAAGCTAGGCAAGGTATGGGTGACTGCTGTTCATCGCGACCCACCCACGTATTTGTGTCTATTCTCGATTTAGGGTTTCAAATTTTGTTCAAGTGCGAACTTACTGTGTGAAAGTCTAAATTTGTACTTCCCAGGAATCATGTTGTATTTTGTTGATATGTCTTCATCAAGTGGTAATTTCTCGGGTTCATGTGGGCATATATGCAATGAGTAGACTTGTGTTTTGAGAACAAGTTTAAGTTTGTACAATTTTGGAAGGAGGTTCTTAGGTTGTAGCCGTTATAAGGTTGGTCCTAAGTGTCCTTTCTTTGTTTGGGTTGATAACCCAACATGCCCTCGTGGGAATGAAACTGCACCTTTGGCTCTAGAGAGAATGTTTGGGCTTCAGAGTGCTCTCCAACTTGCCAATGAAAGGGAAATAACAGCTCTGGAAACGGTAGAAGAAGCTAGGCAAATGGCAAAAAAGGCTCTTGAAGAGGAAGCCAAAGCCAAAGAGAGGGAGAGAGGCTCGAGCTGTTTGTGCAAAAGCTAAGGAAAATGCCATGTTTGCTGAAGAGAGGCAGAGAATGTGGAAGTTTGCATGCATTTTGTCATGGATCTTTTTTGTTATTGTTATGTTGTTGTGTTTTGGCTCAATTGAGTTTTCTAGAGTGAAGAGACCTAGATTGTTGCCCTGAAGTAGTTAATTGGTTAGTAGAGATAGTTATGGCAATGGTGTTAATGAATTTGCATTGTAATAGCACTAGCCTACTGATGTAATGTTTTGATGTGTCAATGAATGAAGAATTGGTTAATTATTGAGTATTTTGTGCATACCATAACAACCATTCAATGAAAGAAGTATGGGTCATGCCACTAGTCTGTGGGCATATAATGAAAGAAGTATTAGTCATTTATCAATGACTTGTGCATACCATAACAACCATTCCACAATAACAACTTCCATACATTATATTGGAAAAATCTACTTTGACACAATCTGTAGTAGCAATAAATAAACTTCCATATAATCTGGTTTGGACAAATAATGTTCCATACAGTTACCTGCGCATATCATAACAACCATTTCACAATAACAACTTCCATATAATCTATATTAGAAAAATCTACTTGGACACAATCTGTAGTAGTAATAAATAAACTTCCATATAATCTAGTTTGGACAACTATTGTTCCATACAAACTGTAATACCACAACTTTCATATAACAACCTGGAGAGTATAGTACCTTAACTTCTAGTAAATTACAAAAAAGCACATTCCAAGGCTAGCTACATATATACACATACATATAATTGCTCAAAACAAGGTAATTGTTTTTTACACTAATTGATAATTACAAAAAGCCAACAATGGTCTTCACAAAAAAACAAAAAGGCCCACATGGTTCCCACTAGCTTTACTCCCAATGCTAGCATGCATACCCACTAGCTTCATTCATTTCTTGCCTTTACTCTTTCCTCTTTCTACCCACTGAATTCATTTTTGGTAACTTTTGTGCAGCAAGCTGTCCTCTAGTCCTCACACTACCAGTGCTCCTATTTGCATGTGAAGGCTACAAAATAAAAAATAGATCCACTTGTTAAAAAATATCCCAGTCTACACAACCATCCAGGAAAGAGGTTACTCAATTAAGTTACCTATGAAGAACTTGGTACGGTATCTCAGGTCTCCTTAGATGTGTGAAACTCTAGCTGTAAGGAAAAGAATCATCCTACTCTCCTGTGAGATGGCCTAGCTTGATTTTCTTACTTTGAGGATGAAGGCTGAGTGGCAGACATCATGTTGTAGGTCTGGGTAGGCTGCTAGGATGGTGGCTGGGGTGTAGGCTGAGGTATAGATCTAGTACTAGGTGCAGACACCCTTCCCCTTGCCTACAACAAAACCCAGTTTGAATACATAAATACCTTTGTAAGTTTATAAAAAAAGTTTTTTTTTTTTTTTTTTTTGCCATTTAAATCCCAATTACTTACAGCTTTTTCTCTTTCAAGTCTCTATCTCCTCTGCCATCGTGTCTCCCCAATGATGTCAGCCTTGCACCCTCTTCAGTTATGCCCTTCCTTTTTGTATTTCCCACACCTTACAGTTCTGTTCAGTCTACTTGCTTTGTAAGGGTCCCTAGGCTCATCAGAAGCCCTCTTTCTTTGCTTGGGTGGCCTGCTTGGTGGTTTGTACATGTGGGGTGCTAGGGGAGCAGGCTGCCAGTCTCAGCCCATTCTAACTGGCCAAGCATGGAAGGAAGTACCTCCTTGTATATCTCCATATAAGTTTCTTTGAAGTAGCATGGGTGAGTGTAGTCTTCTGGTGTCTCAATGTTTGTATAAATGGCTGTTATGGCATGTTTGCATGGAATGCCATTTAAATCCCAAGACCTACAGCTACATGTCTTCTTGATAAGATCAATTACATGCCTCTCATACTGACTGCCTACCTCATAAAGGAAACTGCCAGCTAGGGTAGCATTAAATGGCTTACTTTCAACCTTCAATTTCTCCAACCTATCTTGTATGCTTAGACACAACTTTCTAGCATACTTTTGTATCCCTTCCCTTTTTGTGTAAAGCCTAGTCATAAGTTTAACCAGAATCCACTCCAACATTGCCAAGATAGGCTTGTCCCTCGACTTCAATATCATTGCATTAAAAGACTAACTCAAGTTATTTACCAAACAATCTGTTAAGACCCTAGAAGTGAAGTGTGACCTTGTCCGCTATGCAGGTGCAATGTTTGCAAGATACTCATATGTCTTTTCATCCAAATCCTTTATGTACTGCATGCATCTCTCAAACTCCCTTACTGTTGTAACAGCAGCACACCTCTACAGTGCATCCTTCAGCTCCAATCCCTTGTGATCAACTTTGAAATTGTTGTAAATGGCCTGCATCCACCTAAAAACTCTACCTTCTGAGCATTGAACCTAACATACATCCTCTTAAATTTTGGCTGGGAAGTCTCATCAGCCATTTCTATCTGCAGTATAACCCTAATCCCTTTGTCTACAATGTTTATTATTTGTGCATAGTCCCTAAGGACACCATATTGCAATTGCTTATCTCCATTGATCAAATCCTTTACCTTTCTCTTTGACCTATACACTTGATTTACACTTAGGTCAACAGATAAATTTTGCATTACATGGTTGTGTACACCACTCACCTCCCAATTTGGATTTTTGCTAAAATCCTCAACGAACCTCTTAGCAACATAAGCTGATATTGCTTAGCTATTTTTAAAAGACTTAGGGCAAATATAGTCATCAGTCAAGGTCTTAATCTAAAATGTTAACTTTCCACTTATTTGAGATGCAAAACATCTCCACCCACACTCATTCTTACAGTGAACTAATATCTTGGTCTTCTCATTAAGCTTGAGTTTGATGTCAATAGGTTTTTTGATTGCATACTCCTTCAAAGCAGCTCTGAACACTTTTACATTAGGAAACTTCATCTTCTTCTTCAGTACAACATTTCTCATGTCACTTTTAGCATTAAACTTTACCTACTCAGGTATCTGCTCATCATCAAACCCATTTATGCTTACCAGGTCATCCTCAAGGGCTGGTTTAGCCCACTCAGGGTCTGCATGGAATGAATTGCTTGATTCTGGGGCTATGTGGGGTGTATTACTTGATTTTAGGGCTATATTGGGAGTAGAACCTTGTGGAGCTGAGTTTTGAGCAGAACCTTGTGGAATTGAGTTTTAAGCAGCAAATATGTCATCACCAAATTCATCCCCCTCTAGGCCTTCATTTAGCCAATCATCATCATCATCATCATCTCCTTCAACATTCTATTCTTCAACCCTTGCACTGACCTCAACATCCTGTTCTTCATCTCTTGAACCAATCTCAACATCCTCAACATCTTCTTCTTCATCATTCTCATCATCTTCATCACAATCACTCTCCAAATCTATTTCATTCCTTACTGCATCACCACCTACACCATCATTTACCACTCCCCCTCCATCAGGATACTCAACTGCCAGTGGCTCCATATCTATGTCAGTATAGATTATGATTTTGTTAGCTAGCCATGCCCTATGAAGGGTAGTTATGTTCACCACATCTGCATCTGTTTCTATGGCTCTTAAATCATCCTATCGACCACCTTCAGGAAGTAAATACCTATATCTACTGTGTTCTTTAAGAGCACCAACTAAATGGCATAAATCTCGAATTTCAAAAAAACTTAACTTGTCAGGGTCAATCTCTGTCAGTGTTTGTACAGACCCACCCACATATTCAACGGTTGGCTTCTTCATAAAACATCCCCTAACATGAATTTCAATGTCAAATGTGAAGTCAACCATCTGCAATTAAAATAAGTAGTTTGTTTACACACTAACATGCAGAAAATGACAAGATGCCAAAAGACACAACAAGCTAACAAATTGATAACAAGACAACAACACATGGACAAAGGACTCCATAAAGCACATGCAAAACTAGATTCCCAACAAATTCATAGGGACCACACTACCCACAATTCACAAATAAGTGTAATCATTGACAAATAAACTTGATTCTTTCAAGTATACACATTATATAAACAACCATAGCAGTACATTAGCTACATCTTAAGCGATTCTACATATAAATAGCAAAATGCACATTTAACATACACCAATTTTGAGAAAATTTTACAAAACCTAACTACGTGGGTGGGTCGCGATAAAAAAATGACATCAAGAACCCAAATGCAGATCAACATCAGTCACACATACCTTGTCTAGCTTCGATGATGCAAAACAAGTGTTTTTTCCCCCTTCAGACGCTCCAAACTACGAAGAACAAGCTGATCGCACCTCAGGTCTCTCTCTTGAAAAGTTTTTGAGTTTTGGGTGTTTTGATTTGCGTTATGTTCTGTTTTGGGGTTAAAAGGTGTTTTTGTAATGACAGAGACCGAGGTGGGTTACAGAGGTTGACGGAAACATACCTCAGGTGGGTTAAGTAACACTTTTCAAACCACGGGTAGGCAAAGTGATTTTCGCCCAAACCACAGATGGGTTATGTGTAATTATACCCAAAAAAGAAAAAAAGAATCAAAGGCCCTTTTACTATCCTACAACATGGAAATAAGAGGTCTGAATTTGAGAATCTTCTACTTGATTGATATAAGCACTTTTGTTTTCAATCAATTTCTTTTAACAGAATAACAAAACATTTGGAAGTGAAGCAATCTGCTTGTAATTTATGAAAAAGACCAACCAAAAAAAAAAAAAAAATATATATATATATATATATATATATGAAAGAACCATACGATATGAACCACATTATCAATGCTCATTCTTAATTAAAAATTTGATGTAGGGATGGCACGGCAAAAAATATAATTAGGGATAATTACACATAACCCATTTGTGGTTTGGGCAAAAATCACTTTGCCAACCCGTGGTTTGAAAAGTGTCACTTAACCTACCTAAGGTATATTTCCGTCAATCTTCGAAACCCACCTCGGTCTCTGCCGTTACAAAAATTCCTTTTAACCCCAAAACAGAACATAAAGCAATCAAAACACCCAAAACTCAAAAACTTTTCAAGAGAGAGACCTGAGGTGCGATCAGCTTGTTCTTCGTGGTTTGGAGCGTCTGGGGGGGGAGAAAACACTTGTTTTGCATCATCGAAACTAGGCAAGGTATGTGTGATTGCTGTTGACCTGCATTTGGGTTCTTGATGTCATTTTTTTATCGCGACCCACCCACGTAGTTAGGTTTTGTAAAATTTTCTCAAAATTAGTGTATATTAAATGTGCATTTTGCTATTTATATGTAGAATCGCTTAAGATGTAGCTAATGTATTGCTATGGTTGTTTATATAATGTGTATACCTGAAAAAATCAAGTTTATTTGTCAATGATTACACTTGTTTGTGAACTGTGGGTAGTGTGGTCCCTATGAATTTGTTGGGAATCTAGTTTTGCATGTGCTTTATGGGGTCCTTTGTCCATGTGTTGTTGTCTTGTTGTCAATTTGTTAGCTTGTTGTGTCTTTTGGCATCTTTTCATTTTCTGCATGTCAATGTGTAAACAAACTATTTATTTTAATTGCAGATGGTTGACTTCACATTTTAAGGGATGTTTTGTGGAGGAGCCAACCATTGAATATGTGGGTAGGTCTGTACATACACTGACAGAGATTGACCCTGACAAGTTGAGTTTCTTTGAAATTCGAGATTTATGCCATCTAGTTGGTGCTCCTAAAGAACACGGTAGATATAGGTATTTACTTCCTGAAGGTGGTTTATATGATGATTTAAGAGCCATAGAAACAGATGCAGATGTGGTGAACATGACTACCCTTCATAAGGCATGGCTAGCTAACAAAATCATAATCTATACTGACATAGATATGGAGCCACTAGCAGTTGAGTATCCTGATGGAGGGGGAGTGGCAAATGATGGAATAGGTGGTGATGCAATAAGGAATGAAATAGATTTAGAGAGTGATTGTGATGAAGATGATGAGAATGATGAAGAAGAAGATGTTGAGGATGTTGAGATTGGTGCAAGAGATGAAGAACTGGATGTTGAGGTCAGTGCAAGGGTTGAAGAATAGAATGTTGAAGGAGATGATGATGATGATGATTAGCTAAATGAAGGCCTAGAGGGGGATGAATTTGGTGATGACATATTTGCTGCTTAAAACTCAACTCCACAAGGTTATGCTCAAAACTCAGCTCCATAAGGTTCTACTCCCAATACAACCCTAGAATCAAGTAATGCACCCCACATAGCCCCAGAATCAAGCAATGCACTCCATGCAAACCCTGAGTAGGCTAAGCCAACCCTTGAGGATGACCTGGTAAGCATAAATGGGTCTGATGATGAGCAGGTACCTGAATAGGTAGAGTTTAATACTAAAAGTGACATGAGAAATGTTGTACTGAAGAAGGAGATGAAGTTTCCTAATGTAAAAGTGTTCAAAGCTGCTTTAAGGGAGTATGCAATCAAAAAACCTATTGACATCAAACTCAAGCTTAAAGAGAAGACCAAGATATTAGTTCACTGCAAGAATAGGTGTGGGTGGAGATGTTTTGCATCTCAAATAAGTGGAGAGATAACATTTCAGATTAAGACCTTGACTGATGACTATACTTGCCCCAAGTCTTTTAAAAATAGCCAAGCAATATCAGCTTATGTTGCTAAAAGGTTCGTTGAGGATTTTAGCAAAAATCCAAATTGGGAGGTGAGTGGTGTATACAACCATGTGATGCAAAATTTATCTGTTGACCTAAGTGTAAATCAAGTGTATAGGTCAAAGAAAAAGGCAAAGGATTTGATCAATGGAGATGAGCAACTGCAATATGGTGTCCTTAGGGACTATGCACAAATAATAAACACTGTAGACAAAGGGAGTAGGGTTATACTGCAGACAGAAATGATTGATGAGACTTCCCAGCCAAAATTTAAGAGGATGTATGTTAGGTTCAATGCTCAGAAGGTAGAGTTTTTAGGTGGATGCAAGCTATTTACAACAATTTCAAAGTTGATCACAAGGGATTGGAGCTGAAGGATGCACTGTAGAGGTGTGTTGCTGTCACAACAGTAAGGGAGTTTGAGAGATGCATGCAGTACATAAAGGATTTTGATGAAAAGGCATATGAGTATCTTGCAAACATTGCACCTGCATAGCGAACAAGGTCACACTTCACTTTTAGGGCCTCAACAAATTATTTGGTAAATAACTTGAGTTAGTCTTTTAATGCAATGATATTGAAGTCGAGGGACAAGCCTATCTTGGCAATGTTGGAGTGGATTAGGGTTAGACTTATGACTAGGCTTTACACAAAAAGGGAAGGGATATAGAAGTATGCTGGAAAGTTGTATCCAAGCATACAAGATAGGTTGGAGAAATTGAAGGTTGAAAGTAAGTCATTTAGTGCTACCCCAGCTGGCAGTTTTCTTTATGAGGTGGGCAGTCAATATGAGAGGCATGTAGTTGATCTTTTCAAGAAGACATGTAGCTGTAGGTCTTAGGATTTAAATGGCATTCCATGCAAACATGCCATAACAGCCATTTATACAAACATTGAGACACCAGAAGACTACACTCACTCATGCTACTTCAAAGAAACTTATATGGAGATATACAATGAGGTATTTCCTCCCATGCCTGGCCAGTCAGAATGGGCTGAGACTGGCAGCCTGCTCCCCTAGCACCCCACATATACAAGCCACCAAGCAGGCCACCCAAACAAAGAAAAAGGGCTTCTAATGAACCTAGGAACCCTTACAAAGCAAGTAGGCTGAACAGACTTATAAGGTATGGGAAATGCAAAAAGGAAAGGCATAACTGAAGAGGGTGCAAGGCTGACATCATTAGGGAGACACCATGGCAAAGGAGATAGAGGCTTGAAAGAGAAAAAGCTATAAGTAATTGGGATTTAAATGGCAAAAAAAAAAAACTTGTTTTTAAACTTATAAAGGTATTTATGTATTCAAACTGGGTTTTGTTGTAGGCAAGGGGAAGGGTGTCTACACCTAGTACCAGATCTATACCTCAGCCTACACCCCAATCACCATCCTAGCAGCCTACCCAGACCTACAACATGATGTCTGCCACTCAGCCTTCATCCTCAAAGCAAGGAAATCAAGCTAGGCCATCTCACAGGAGAGTAGGATGATTCTCTTCCTTACAGCCAGAGTTTCATACATCTAGGGAGACTTGGGATACCCTACCAAGTTCTTCATAGGTAACTTAATTGAGTAACCTCTTTCCTGGATGATTGTGTAAACTGGGATATTTTTTAACAAGTGGATCTATTTTTTATTTTGTAGCCTTCACATGCAAATAGGAGCACTGGTGGTGTGAGGACTAGAGGACAGCTTGCTGCACAAAGGCCACCAAAAATGAATTCAGTGGGTAGAAAGAGGAAAGAGTAAAGGCAAGAAATGAATGAAGCTAGTGGGCATGCATGCTAGCATTGGGAGTAAAGCTAGTGGGAACCATGTGGGCCTTTTTGTTTTTTTGTGAAGACCACTGTTGGCATTTTGTAATTATCAATTAGTGTAAAAAACAATTACCTTGTTTTGAGCAATTATATGTATGTGTATATATGTAGCTAGCCTTGGAATGTGCTTTTTTGTAATTTACTAGAAGTTAAGGTACAATACACTCCAGGTTGTTATATGGAAGTTGTGGTATTACAGTTTGTATGGAACAATAGTTGTCCAAACTAGATTATATGGAAGTTTATTTATTGCTACTACAGATTGTGTCCAAGTAGATTTTTCTAATATAGATTGTATGGAAGTTGTTATTATGGAATGGTTGTTATGGTATGCGCAAGTAACTGTATAGAACATTATTTGTCCAAACCAGATTATATGGAAGTTTATTTATTGCTACTACAGATTGTGTCAAAGTAGATTTTTCCAATATAGTGTATAGAAGTTGTTATTGTGGAATGGTTGTTATGGTATGCACAAGTCATTGATAATTGACCAATACTTCTTTCATTATATGCCCATAGACTAGTGGCATGACCCATACTTCTTTCTTTGAATGGTTATTATGGTATGCACAAAATACTCAATAATTGACCAATTCTTCATTCATTGACACATCAAAACATTACATCAAAAGACTAGTGATATTACAATGCAAATTCATTAACACTATTGCCATAACTATCTCTACTAACCAATTAACTACTTCAAGGCAACAATCTAGGTCTCTTCACTCCAAAGAACTCAATTGAGCCAAAACACAACAACATAACAATAACAAAAAAGATCCATGACAAAATGCATGCAAACTTCCACATTCTCTGCTTCTTTTCAGCAAACATGGCATTTTCTTTAACTTTTGCATAAATAGCTCGAGCCTCTCTCCCTCTCCTTGGCTTTGGCTTCCTCTTCAAGAGCCTTTTCTGCCATTTGCCTAGCTTCTTCTGCCGATTCCAGAGCTGTCATTTCCCTTTCATTGGCAAGCTGGAGAGCATTCTAAAGCCCATACATCCTCTTTAGAGCCAAAGGTGCAGTTTCATTCCCACGAGGGCAAGTTGGGTTATCAACCCAAATAAAGAAAGGACACTTAGGACCAACCTTATAACGGCTACAACCTAAGAACCTCCTTCCAAAATTGTACAAACTCAAACTTGTTCTCAAAACACAAGTCTACTCATTGCACATATGCCCACATGAACCCGAGAAATTACCACTTGATGAAGACATATCAACAAAATACAACACGATTCTTGGGAAGTACAAATTTAGACTTTCACACAGTAAGTTCGCACTTGAACAAAATTCAAAACCCTAAATCGAGAACAGACACAAATACGTGGGTGGGTCGCGATGAATAGCAGTCACCCATACCTTGCCTAGCTTCGATGATGCAAAACAAGTGTTTTCTCCCCCTCTAGACACTTAAAACCATGAAGAACAAGCTGATCGCACCTTAGGTCTCTCTCTCTCGAAAAGTTTTTGAGTTTTTGGTGTTTTGATTCGCGTTATGTTCTGTTTTGGGGTTAAAATGTGTTTTTGTAACGGTAGAGACCGAGGTAGGTTACAGAGGTTGACGGAAACATACCTTAGGTGGGTTAAGTGACATTTTTCAAACCACGGGTAGGCAAAGTGATTTTAACCCAAACCACAGGTGGGTTATGTGTAATTATCCCTTTTTTTTTTGGATAGGGCCTTTGATTCTGTTAATTATGTTAATGGGTGTGCAATCAATCTACCAACTTGATGAATCCGATCCAACCTAACTCAACACCTCAAGTTGATTGTTTATGAATTGATGAGTTCAGTTTTTTTTTTTTTTTTCCCTCTTTCTAATGATCAAATGGGTTGTGTTTTGGTTGGCAAGATTTTCATTTTGAACAACCCAACTCAACTCACATTATTAATAGTTTAAAAAATATATGCATCTAAAATTTATTATTTTGACTTATTTTGGATTTTGCAACTTGGTTTTAATTATTTTGACTTATTTTAAATTAATTAATTTATTATTTTGGATTTTGCAACTTGGCTAAGCAAAAGTAGTGTAATAACTTTTGCTAAGCCAAATATTAAAAAATGATAAATAAAAATAATAATGCAATCACCAAATTGACAATAACTATTTTATGTGACTTTTACTGTAGGTAAACCTATATGATATACAATACATAAAAAGGGGCAAAGTTTTGGGCCACTCTTCTAGTGTGCTAAACCTCATATTTTATTGTGACAGATCTAATACATTAGAACATTGAACTTAAGCTAAGTGTGCGTTTGTTTGGACTTTTTGAAGCCCAAAACGCGCATAAATAAAAAAGTTGACAAGAAAATGTGTTTGGCTGAGCCCAAAACGCAACTTTTTTTGCCAAAATACAAGTCCGAAACACGCTAAATTTATGGACCTCTGAGGTCCATAAATCAAAACGCGTTGCTGGCTTTTGGACATTATTACCGTTGGACGTTGCATTTACGAAAATGCCCCTAATATATCTCACACAAACTTACACAAACTCATCAGTTCTCTCACACTCACCCATCTCATCTCTCTGCTCTTCACGCTGCACACCCTTACCCCCACGCCTCCCAGCCTCGCTTGTATTTCTGCGCTCTGCTCCGTGGTAAGCTTCTTCCTCTTCTTCTTCTTTCTTTCTTCGTCTTATTCAACACGATTCTTATCTTTTTTTTTTTTTTTTTAAATTTTATTTCTGTCTGATCTAATCTGAGAAATACGTTTTGAAGGTAGAGATTTGCTACCAAAACACCAAGCAACACTGATCTGCTACCAAAAACCACTAGGTACCAACTAATTCAGAAGCTTTTTTTTTTTTTTTTTTTACCGAGTGTTGGAAAAAAATTTTCAGATCTTGCATGCTTTTGTTTTCTTCAGCTTCAGCTCTCTTTGATTTGTTTTCTCGCAACCCAGAAATAGATTAATGGGTATTGTTTTTATTGATTGGAATTTTAGTTGATTGGAATTAGTTTTTTTGTTTTCTCGGCAACCCAGAAATATATTAATGGGTATTGTTTAAGTTTAAGCCCTGGAGAACAGATTCAGTGTTTATCCTATTTGTAACAATGTTTTTATTTCTTAAATCTTGAATCAAAAAAGTTCAATCCAATTAAGCTTTGCGTTTTGTTCTATTCTTAATCTAGAAAAGAAAAAAAAAATTGCAATTATTTTTATAATTTAATTTTCGTTGTTACACCTTTATTTCTCAACATTGTAATCTGCTGGAATAGTTGAATCATAGTTGACACTTGACCCTCATATAATCATCCTTTTGAAGCTTAAGCTAAGTTACTTGTTGTCTTTTGAGGTTAGGATGGCATAGATGAAGTAATTAACCATCATATAAAATTCCTCTTGTTTCTCTGGGTGCCATGGCAGTGAAAATACTTGCTGCTCAGCTATAGATTCGGCTGCTTCTTTCTCTTTTTATCAGAGCTTGCCTAGCATTCCCAAAGTAACTTTTACTCCAATATTTCAGTTGAGGTTGACTTTTTTGGGAACCCTTGTCCATTGGAGGACCAGTGATTCTTGCATCCCGTACTGAGTACCCTCACAACCTTCATCTTTAAGCCACATTGCTTTGAATCGGAGGGCCGTTCTGGTCTGTAGAATCATGCTTGTTCATCGTCAGAGCAAAGCCATATAGGCTTGTGATCTGATGAGGAACCTCGATAGAGCAGTCATATAGGCTTGGGATACTTTGCATTAAATATGCTTAATTTGATTAAAAAAAATCTATCCTCATATATTTAATCACGTACATACAGTAAGGACATATGGTGAACGTATGTAGTTCTTGGCTCTATGGTCAGATTGGTGTTTTTGAAAAGTTTATCAGTAGTGTGACCTTTTGTTTTCAATTTGTTACTATTTTACCAAATCACTGTTAGATACCTGTCAAAATTGAGACAAAGATTGGTTTCGGCTGAATTTTTCATGATTTGGATTAATCCAAAGCACGATCATAATTGGTGTGTGTATAGTTTATATTGTATCTCTAGTTACCATCATGGGATATCTAGTTTGTACTATGATTACTGCAATTTCTAGTTAGTTAATTTAGTTTTTCTATTTTGTTCCTGCTTTCAAAGCTGAATACAGTTTTTTGTTATGCCATGACTGCTTCTAATTTTATTCAATTAAATTTTTGGATGCCAATTCTGTGTTCAGGTACCTCCATGAAGTCTGTTCTCCATCCTTAGTCCACAAGAACATCAAGTCATCAAATATTTTGCTCGACGCTGATCTCAATCCTCATCTCTCTGACAGTGGTTTATATGTATTTTATATGATTTTACATTTTTATGTAGTACAATTTAAACTTGGATTATTGGTGTATATTTTATCATCTTTTTATAATTTTATTTTGTGCTTCATGATGATAAAAATTATTTAGATTTAATTAATATTAAGAAGAAGTCATTAATAGTAATAACAAATAATTATGATACTAAAAAAGAAAAATTACCCAAACATTATTAAAATAATACCAATAATATATATTTATTATTATTATTATTGTTTAGTAAGTATATGAAATAGATGATTTAATAAGTATGAAATAAACTCACATCCACACCAAAAAAAAAAAAAGGTTTGAAATAAATTCCTTTATATATATATTTTCCTTTTTGGTCATTTACCCCTCAAAAAGCCATTATTATAAGTGCTAGCCAAACACTCAGCTTTTTCATTATGCACTTTTTAACAGTTTTTACCAAACACTCAGCTTTTTGAAACTCCACTTTTTTATTATACACTTTTAACAGAATTCCATTTTTTCATTATACATTTTTTTAAAAAGCTGAACCAAACACACCCTAAGTCCTATGAGATAATGGTTCCTTTTTTTTCCCTCCCAAACCTGACCCATAGCTTGACCTGGTTGTCAACCGGCTGTAGTCGGTTACCCGTAACCTATCCTTCCTCCATTTTTCAATCGAAAAGTGAAAACCCTAAACAGTAACAGGTAACTAACAAGAAGTCAACAAAGCAAACGCTCCAATTTCAAAATTCGAACTTGGCGCTTTTCCCTTCCTCATTTTCCCATTTCTCAGATCTCTCATATCTCTCTCTCTCTCTCTCTAAGCAAGAAAGATTACATGGGTGCCAATCACAGCCACGAAGATCTGGAACTCTCTGACGCCGATGAATACGAAGAAGAAACCGAAAAAGAAGACGAGCAAGAAGAAGAAGAAGATTACCACGATGCCAAAGATAAGTCCTCAGAGCGCCGACCCAAAACCCCATCTTCCGTAGACGAAGTAGAGGCCAGACTCAAAGCTCTCAAGCTCAAATACCCATCTTCAACCCAAAACCCAAATCTCAAAAACCCAGTCAAGCTCTACCTCCACATCGGTGGAAACACCCCAGTAGCCAAATGGGTCCTCTCCAATAAACTCACTTCTTACTCTTTCATCAAGTCCTCTCAGATTGAACAACAAGGCGACGATGAAGATGAAGAAGAAGAAGAAGAGCAAGAAGGTGAAGATTCTTGGTGGGTTTTGAAAGTTGGGTCCAAGATTAGAGTCAGGGTTACTCCAGAGATTCAACTGAAGACTTTTTGTGACCAGCGTCGTGTTGATTTTGTGGCTAATGGTGTTTGGGCAATGAAGTTCTTTACAAACGAGGACTATAAGGGGTTTGTAGCTAAGTTTCAAGACTGTTTGTTTGAGAACACGTATGGGTACGAGTCGAATGAGGAGAACAAGGTTAAGGTTTACGGGAAGGACTTCATTGGGTGGGCGAATCCTCAAGCTGCCGATGATTCGATGTGGGAAGATGCAGAGGATACTCTGTTTAAGAGCCCAGAGCCGAAGACTCCGACCCCGGCTTCTAGGGGGGGCCAAGATTTGAGAGAAGAGTTTGAGGAAGCTGCAAATGGCGGTATACAAAGCTTGGCATTGGGTGCATTGGATAATAGTTTTCTAGTTGGCGAATCGGGTATTCAAGTTGTTAAGAATTTCGCTCATGGAATTCAAGGAAAAGGGGTGTGTGTCAATTTTGATTATAAGAAGGGCGGTTCGGGTTTGGTCCATTCGACACCTAAAAAGGCGTTACTAATGAGGGCCGAGACGAATATGCTGCTCATGAGTCCAATGATGGATAGTGGAAAGCCTCACACAACTGGGCTTCATCAGCTTGATATTGAAACCGGAAAGGTTGTTACTGAGTGGCGGTTTGGGAAGGATGGGACTGATATTACAATGAGGGATATTGCTAATGATAGTAAAGGAGCTCAATTGGATCCCACGGGTTCAACCTTTTTGGGATTGGATGATAATAGGCTTTGCAGGTGGGATATGCGTGATCGAAAAGGAATTGTTCAGGATATTGCTAATGCTAGCACTCCTGTGTTGAATTGGACACAAGGGCACCAGTTCTCTAGAGGGACTAATTTTCAGTGCTTTGCGAGTACCGGTGATGGATCAATTGTTGTTGGGTCTCTTGATGGGAAGATTAGATTGTATTCGAGCAGTTCTATGAGACAGGCTAAAACTGCTTTTCCTGGGCTTGGTTCGCCTATTACTCATGTGGATGTTACCTTTGATGGGAAGTGGATTTTGGGCACCACGGATACGTATTTGATCCTTATTTGTACACTCTTTACTGACAAGGATGGAAGGGCTAAGACTGGTTTTGCAGGCCGTATGGGGAATAGGATCTCGGCTCCTAGGTTGTTGAAGCTGAATCCTCTGGATTCACACTTAGCTGGAGTTAATAATAAGTTTCGAAATGCACAGTTTTCATGGGTGAGTATATAGTTATTCTATGCTTGCAAGTAAATTTATTAGAAGTTATGACTTTCTTATGGCCATTTAATTTGGAAATAGGTGCTTTAGAATCTCTAAGAACTAGTTGTTTTTGGTGGGATTTAGTGTCGCTGCATAGTTTATATTTTGTGTGGTTTGCTTTGCTAATGCTCATAAATTCTGTATTGCATCTGATTTAATTGCACGGTTTCATAGTCTACTTGAGCAGGGTTTCCTCTGTATAAATGACAACAGATAAGATGTAAATGCATGTATTACAGCATTGAAAATTTTTGAGAGTTTAGTTGTTAAAAATATTTCATGGAATAGTTGTTGTTATGTTTCTTTTTGTCTTTCTCTTGTTTTTCTGTACAAATTGGGATTGAAAATTAGCTGCTTCCACACGAATTGCATGTTTGAGATGTGAATCCTGGCATAAATGATAACTTGGTAATGTTTGTCCTTTAAGGGTTGGTTAATTCTGTAGGAGACTTTGTATTTAGGAAGGGGGACTGTGGAGGTGGTCTTGTTTAGTATGCTTTTGAGTAGTTTTTACCTGATTAAAACTTTATTCTATTTTTTTTTTCCTGACTCAGTGTTAAATCTAGAGCTTATCAGGCTCTTCTTTCACTTTAGTCCAGAAGGAGGTCTCTTAGTAGTTATCATGTTAAACGTAAAAATATTTAAGCTTTATGAGAGTTTTATCAGACTCAGAAATAGAAATTCATCCAAAATCATCCTGTTAAACCTGGTGCTTATATATATGGACTTGCATATAGGGTCTTGATTGTACTTGTAGATTTCAGGAGTGATTTTTGTAGATTGAAGGTTTATCCTTGCATGGTCTCATTTATAAGCCTTCCCATGACTTTCTATGTTTAGGTAGTTCATTGCTTGCGTTGTCTTTGTACCTTGGCTTTTGGCCCGTTGGCACGGCACACATACACACACAATGTTATCCAGTTAGAAATTTTCCTTTTAGTTGTGCAAATTGCCTTTATTACATTTCTCCTGGCTAAAACTTAAGCAGATTGTTAGTACTCTTATTACCTTTGTACCTGCTGTTCTATTCACAGCTCAGGGATACTTTGGCTTAATGGTTAGCCAATCAAGTATTTGACTGACCTGGCTAGGATATCTTGCTGCTTGCTTTAATGTAGTCAGCTATTTCAAATTTTTACTGATTTTGGTTGATAAGCCTTCCTTCTGAAAAATTTTGTATAGCTTATGTGCTTTGTGATACTTCTTTGCTTCCCCTTGGAGGGGGTAACTCCTAGAGAAGTTGATCAATAACTCAAATTCTTACCATTTTTCATTCCTCTTTCCTTCTTTTTTTGGTGTTTCTTTGTAACTATAGTGTATGCAGGCTCATTAGCATAAAGAATCCCATTCACCTTCCAACAATTGTTAAGTAAATCCTTAGTGTGGCATTTTTTTTGTAAAATGTGGATGGTGTGCCACAGTTGCAATGTTGCATCTTTCTTTCTTTTCTTTTCAATAAACCATTTGTTATCTGAAAGTTTGTAGACTGCCTGCCGCTTTACTTCAGCAATTTCTGTCATATTTTTGTTATTTAATGTTGTCTGCCTACTTTTCAGTATGAATAATAGAACTGCTATTCAAGCTCACCTAAAGTTATTAATCTATTTATTTATATACACTTCATACCTATTTAAAAACTCAGCTATTGATTTATTTTCTTGTGCTTTTCCTTAGTTCCTTGGGTTTAATTTTACAATTTCATATATGATATTGCCTAGGTCACGGAGAATGGGAAGCAGGAGCGCCATTTGGTTGCCACTGTGGGCAAGTTTAGTGTGATATGGAACTTCCAACAGGTGAAGAATGGCTCTCATGAGTGCTACCGCAATCAGGAGGGCCTGAAGAGCTGCTACTGTTATAAGATAGTCCTGAAGGATGACTCCATTGTTGATAGTCGCTTCATGCATGAGAAATTTGCAGTCACTGATTCACCTGAGGCCCCGCTGGTCATTGCAACCCCCTTGAAAGTCAGCTCCTTCAGCATATCCAGCAGGCGATGACATGCTCAGTCATGGCCATTTCTTCACTCATCAGCTTTCTTAGCCTCACCATTTCAAATGCTTTGTTTTAGAACTTCTTTTCTGTTTTTTAGGATATTGTTTCATTCGGTGATGTTTCACGGTGACATCAGTAATGAATGATGTCTAATTGTACTACGGTGTTCTAAACAGAGATTTAGTTTCTCTTTCAAATTGTAAGCCGTTTAATGTCTCCTAGCAACTAGTGTGTGTTAGTTCTTAATGATAAAAATTGCTATCCTTATTGCAGAACTTGAAGCAGACATTGGTTGGCTGAAGTGTTCTCATTTTCGATTTAACTTTGTTTATCTCCTTTTCTTCTTTGTATATGCAACTTTTGGTAGAAGATACCATAGAGAACTAACTTATAATCTAATTTTTACCAAAAAACTTATAATCTATTTACCTCCCTTCTAATTAGTTGTCACTGCAATTCTAGGTGAAGGCACTTCGTAGCTTTGAGGAATTTTAGCTTTATCAGGATAAGGCCAAATCTTTTAAGTAATATGAAGATCTGTACCCTGAAATCCAACGGCTTCAATGATTTGGGATAAGTGGGCCCATGTTATCATGTTGATTTTATTACACGTTGGTTACATACATGTATGATATATGTGGCTTTTTCTGTACCTTGTGGTGTGTATGACTTTAGTTAGAACTAGGAGTTATTGATAGAGAGTGAACAAAAGAAAATGGCGCTTGTAGTGGGCAGAGGATTCCTTGTTCAGCCGTGCTCTTCATCATTCATTTGTAAGAATGTTTATAAACCCTTGTCAGGTGTAACAAACACGTTCTGGCCTACCAGACCAGGAACCACTCGATGCTTAACCCAGACCGTGGTTAGAGCCCAGCTGCGCCCTACATGGCTACCTGGGCTTGACCCTCCACCCTACCTGGATGGAAGGTGAGATTTTCATATAATTGTACATGTTAATGTTCATTTATGCTGCTTTAAAAAAAGAAAATGTTGCTTTTGAGCAGGAAGCTTGTTTGAATTGTATTTTGTTCTCCAATTTAGTCTGCCTGGAGATTTTGGTTTTGACCCACTTGGGCTTGGAGAGGATCCAGAAAGCTTGAAGTGGTATGTGCAGGCAGAGCTGGTTCATGCTCGCTTTGCCATGCTTGGAGTTGCTGGAATTCTTCTTACTGATGTGAGTAGTTCCAAAGTTTCCCTGGCCATTAACCATTTGTGAACCTCAATGTGTTTTGGCCACATAAATGCAAAAGGGTCATGATTTGTAGCTTAATTAAATATTCTACTCTCTAACTTTAAATATGGCGAAGTCTGGAAACCGGAATTTGCAATTGCATCTAGTACTAGCTCGTTCCATGTTATCATTCGATTATGGGGTTTCCAAATGAATTCTTGGATTTCAATAGCATCTATATAATGAGAACCCCACACATCTTATCCAGAAAGCATCTACCTGTAAATTTACTTTTTGTCATTTTATCATATTCTTATACTTTGTTACAGTTACTCCGCGTGACAGGAATCAGCAATATACCAGTTTGGTATGAAGCAGGTGCAGTAAAATTCAAGTTTGCCAACACAGAAACCCTATTCATTGTCCAACTAATATTGATGGGGTAGATTCTCTGCCCTTTATCAACCACTAAATTGATGTTTACTGCACTTTTTTTTGCATCCCTCTGGTAAAAAGTAAAAACCTTGCTTAGTGATAAAAGATAATCAAAGAGAATTATAGCATTGGACAAAAACTTTGATTGAGTTTCTTAGGTGTTGCTTTTGTACGTTAGGTTACTCAATTAAATTAAATCATGTGACTGCATTGACCAATGAGTCACACTGTTGAATTTAATTATCATTGGGGAAAATAACACTTTTTATGTTGTATTGATTAATGTAATTACATGATTGAATTTATCTATAAAATCTAAGATACAACACCTAAGAAACTGTACCTAAATTTTACCAATATGGTATTATTTTCAAAACCCATGTCGTTGTTGCAAATATTACATTCATTTTAAACATATAATCTTCTTAAAGCCACATGGTTGTTTTAATTTTTTTCATCTGCTTTATTTGCACAGGTTTGTTGAAACTAAGAGGTACATGGATTTTGTTAGTCCTGGATCTCAAGCTGAGGGACCTTTCTTTGGGATAGAAGCCGCATTTGAAGGTTTAGAACCGGGGTAATTTTCTCATAAGAAGGTCGCATATTAATGTCAATCACTTCCAAAGTTAAATGTTTTGATACTTTAACAAACAGATACCCTGGTGGCCCTTTGCTAAATCCTCTTGGCCTGGCTAAAGATATAACAAAGTCTCGTGACTGGAAACTAAAAGAGATCAAGAATGGTTTGTTTTACTCATACTTTCTTATATACTGCCCTTTTTTTAATTGGGGGTTTCAATCACTTCTAAGTTTCATTGGTTACTGTCTTTATTGCAGGACGACTTGCAATGGTAGCCATGCTCGGCATTTTTGTGCAAGCTTCTGTGACTCATGTAGGACCAATTGATAACCTTGTGGAGCACCTCTCAAATCCATGGCACAAAACCATTGTTCAGACCCTTGCTAACTCTGGCTCTTAAATGTGAATCAAACTTGGTCTCCCTAGTCCCTACAATAAAAATGTAAATTTTGTTACAAATTACAACAATAACTTTTCATTTGTTCAGTTTTAGGTGAGTAAAGGTTCTTGGTCAAGAGTTGGGTAATTCTTTGGCATGGAATAAGAAATTAAGAATGAAATCGTCTAGTCTGATGATAAAAAAACAATTATCATATAGAATTTAAATTTTGTCGTAACTATTAAAAAGAACTTACAAGAAAACTTAGAAAAGAAAGAAAAAAAAGGGTTATGCTTGGTTATAAATATGGTATTGGCATCAAAATTTCCGAGGTCTTGTAAATATAGATATTCTCTTTCTTGTAATTTTTATGGTAGATAAATGCTTCATATAAGCAATTTGCACTTTCCTATTCACTAAAGAAACTATTGAGGTAAAGGATAAAAGTAAAAGAAAAAAAAGAAGGCAAATTAAGTCACCTTTTAGGAGAAAAGGTAAGAAAAATAAAACAAAAACAAAAAATCCGGCTTGCCGGATTCGAACCAGCGACCTAAGGATGACAGCTAGACCACTACAGTCCTCCGCTCTACCAACTGAGCTAAAGCCGGTGTTGCTATAGAATTACGAAAATAATTACTTAATCTATAGTATACGCATGATTCAGATAGCCTCCGCATATTAAGATTCTTTATTATTATTGAAAAACTTAAGGAAAAAAAGTGGAGAGTAAAGTAGATGCATGTATATCTCATTATTTATTGAGAGATGTTATATCTACAATATTTTTATAACAAATCACAAATGATTAGTTGTTATTGGTTCAAATTTGAAACTAACATTAAGATTACTTTTTTACACCAACAATAACAATTAGTAACAACCTGCCACTTAGGATTTGTTGTAAAAATATTGTAGACATATCATTTCTCTTATTTAAATACCTTAAAAATGAAAAGGGAGGAGAGAAAAAATAGGGTTGTAATAAATGATTATCTATAAATAATTCGGGAAAAAGCGTGTTGACCTTGGATGGACACATGAGAAAAGAAAAGAAAAAGATAACATATAAGAAAATAGACAAATTACAATATCTATATTAATCTCTACACTTAAAAAATAAATGAAACAAATATTAAA
Source organism: Quercus agrifolia (assembly GCA_029955455.1). Classification (NCBI taxonomy): domain Eukaryota; kingdom Viridiplantae; phylum Streptophyta; class Magnoliopsida; order Fagales; family Fagaceae; genus Quercus; species Quercus agrifolia. Next base: position 89,025,167 of record JARQAD010000001.1, on the reverse strand, counting down.
TAAACTAGAATACATTCCTCACCAAAACCAAATTCCTCCAAATTCATTACTCTTGCCACTCTCCTTAAAGAATAATAATAAGAAGAAGAAGAAGCAAATATTCATTAACCTAGAATAAATTCCTCACCAAATTCCTCCAAATTCATTAAACTAGAATAGTTTCTAGTCCGAATTTCACCAGACATCTAACAACAGGAAAACTTCAAATTTAATCTATCCGAGATATCTTTTCAACCCACGTATAAATGCCATTTAAGTGAGAAAATCAAATTTTCAATTCTCAAGGGAGGAAATGCAGCTCAAAAACTCAAATTCTTTGATTAGCTCAATCTCAATTCTCACAAACTTTTACAAGAGTTGATAATGGATGTTACAAGCCTATAAATTACAGAACCACCTTATTATGTGTCTTCCCCCGACCAAGCACCAACAACAAACTTATTACATCCTCCAAATCCACCATCCACACAATCCTTTCGTTGAGCAAAATATAATCCAATCGACTTATACACATAATAATACCAACATGTACATTCAAGTAATGTTGAACCACCCAAAATAGAGAGGTAAAGCTATAACAGCAAAGACAATATATACTGGTTTTAGTGACAATTTACGTTGACTTTATTGAAGTTGACCTTTTTCTAGCCAAAAACATAAGAACCCGTGGGAAGAAGGCTTTCTTCTTTTTCTTTCCAAGCCTTGAATCTGTGGATGACTCAGTATCAATGTCAATCCCTTGCATCGGTGGGTTAGACACATAATGAGTAGGAATGGCAGCATCAGGTGCCCGGTCATAGTTCATTGTTTCATTTCTCCCCTCGAAACTTATCCTCGGGCTTTTAGTGGGATTTACTACTAGTGGACCTGATGCATTTGCCTTCCGTCGTTGTTGTTCATGCTCAGCCCTCCATTTTCTTAACTCCTGTTCTACACCCAACTTCCCTTCCTTGGCCTTCTCAGCCTTCTCCAACGCAAATTTTAGCTCTTCCTTTCTATCAGCCATCTCCTTATTCACTTCTTCCAACTTTGCTAAGCTTCTTAGTTCAGACTCCTTGGCTACCTCAATTTGGGAAATTGCAGTTGCCACCCTAATGTTGGCCTGCTCCTCTGCCTCATGGGCGAGTTTGCTGAGCTCATAGTACTCCTCTAGAGAAAGCGTTACTCCGGTAGGTGAATCCACATCGTCAACACTTCTAGTTGATTCGCTCTCTTGCAATGCTTTTATTGCTGCTAGCGCCAACTTCTCTGAAGCCCTGGCAGCTTCTATCTCCTTTTGAGCTGCAAGTAATCTACTCTCCATGGTACTTGCTCCAGCCTTTGCTTGCTCAGCTTCTTCCTTTGCCTTGCGCAGCTCTTCACGAGCCACTTGAGCAAGTGTCTTTGCCTGATCAGCCTCTTGTGCTGCTTGCTGTAATCGCTTGGGCAGCTCCACCATCTTTTCTCTAGCTTCTCTCTCTTTCATCTGAACTAGAGCTATTTCTGACCTTATCCTGTCTATCTCAGCTTCGAGAGATGCAACCGCTACTGATGCCATTCCTTCTCTTTGCCTTAAGGTGGCAAGAGCCGATTTCTCTGTTTCAAGCTCCGACTTCAAGGACATGGCTGCCGCCTTCAAGTAATTTACTTCAGCAATTGCTTTCTCTATGTTAAGCTTCACTTCTTCAAGTTCCTTCTTTGCAGAAGAAACTGCTGCTTGTATATCACTATGAGTTTTCTTTGCTGGATCCTCTAGCTCACCATTTGAGAGTCCTTCACCAGTTTCCTCCTTCAATTTTGATTCCATATAAGCTGCCAATTCAGCTTTCAAATCAAGTAGCAAGGCCGAGGCATTGTCAAGTTTTGATTTGAGATCCTTTGCTGATAGAATTTGCTGGTTAAGTCTCTGAAGCTCCTCTTCTGCTTGCTTCAATTCCTTCTCCCAATAAAGAGAATCTTGTTCTCTGGCCATTGCAGCTCCTATTCTTTGTTCTTCTGCTTCTAGATGGGCAGCATGTGCAGACTCCAATGATTCCTTTGTGGCAATCAGCTCAATAGTCAGTCCTTCCACTGTCCTCTCAACTTCCTTCGATGCTGCAATAGCTTCTTCAGCTTTCTTTGCAGCCACATCTTTCTCAGTCACCAAAGAAGCATATTCCTTACCCAGTGCTTCTAATTCCTCTTTAACATATTTTAGGTCTGAAACTGCAGCTGTATGCCTGGCTTTAGCCACCTCAAGCTGTGCCTTGGCTGCAACACTAGCCTCATCAGCAATTCCTTGCTCCATCTCTTCCACCCTGAGCTTTGCAAGTTCTGAATCTTGTTTTGCCTGTTGCTCTTCTGTTTGTGCCCTTTCGAGGTTGAGCTTTAGTTCTTCTATGAGTCTCTTAGTGCTGTCCAGCTCCTTTAGCACTTGCATTTTTTCCCCTTCAGCTATCTCTGACTGTCTCTTAAACTCGGGAATCTCCTCCTGTACTCTCTCAAGTTCTTCTTCTACAAGCTTGCGTCTCTGCACAGCCAGAGAAGAATAATAGTTATTTTCAGTAGGACCATGTCACAATCTTAAAGTGTGAGTCACAATCCACAATTGAATACAATGTTCAGAAGCAAGTCGTGGAACAAATAAAATTACTAACATGTTATGCATCCCAGAAAAGGTTCAAACAGTCACCAAAGAAAGCAAAAACTTGCAGCAAGCAATAATCAGAAATTGAAACCATTACCCTAGAATTGAAAATCTATCCTCTTCTTTCCATTGGTTATTTCTAATTATACTGAAACACCTGACATATCATAGAGAAAGTAAACCTGCAAAAATAATCATTCAGTAAAGTGAAAAAAACAACGTGCAATTTGTTCTCTTGTTAGATCAATTAGCCATTATTTCAGAAATATACATTTTGTCTCATACATGTACCACTATCATCATCATCACAATAACACTAACCCTATGACAGCATATAATTTTTAGCCATCCATCTGCCAAACTAATTGCACAAGTACTGCTACCATGGCTAAAGACATTACCACACACCAGTAACACCACAATCAAATACACCACCTTAGTTGTTAGGTCAAAATCTTACAACTCCATGTCCCAAAACAATTGTGCTTTGCCCCTCTCTCTGTCTCTCTGCATTGTAGAAGCTGTATAACAATGCTACTCTCCCACATAGCAGCCCTTGGCACAAGATTGACTCGAGAACAAACTTATCAAAAAAAGGAGAAAAAGATTGACTCAAGAACAAACTTAATCAGAAGATCCTAAAGCTAAAGGCACCTAACAAGTCACTAAATTGAAAAGCATGGAGTAGTCAGTTGTTCCCTCCCATTTGTCATAATCCTATTAATGTGAAATGCTAACTTTCTTTAAATTTAGCTATTTTTATCAGTTTTTCAATAATGTATTTTTTTCCTACAATTAAAAAGTTAGGGGAGGGGAGGTTTGAACCTTGGACATCTCCTCTGGAAACGCTAAGAAGTGCCAGTTGAGCTACAAGGCTCTATGGCAGTTTTTCAATAATGTCTAAATATCATTCATGCAGCAGCAGCAGCAACAAAAAAGCTTTAGCTCCAAAACTTTGGGGTTAACTATAGACTAATTAAGGTCAACCAAATGTATTCTTAAAATCATACCTGTCTGGCAAGAAAATCAATAACTGGGATTTTCTGTGATGGCAATTACAACAGGGAATTGGATTAGAAAAATCTGTTACAATCAATTTTGTCTTCAGGCCAAAGCATAAATTTGAAATGAAGTCTATATAAATGTAAAGTATCTATTTGTTCCTTTGTGTTCATCATTGCGAACTAAAGTTCTTTTGATTAATAAAATTGCACTACTTACCTATAAAAAATAAATAAATAAATGTATAGCGTCCTCATAAATTTTTTAATCAGGTCTCTCCAGCTATATTGATTTCCCCATTACTACTACCATCATCTCTTCATAGCCATGCCACCACTACCACCAACCATTACCATTACCATTACCATGGTTATTGCCTCTAGCCAAAACCACAACAGTAAATCACATATTTCCCAACTTTTTTGAAACATATCATATACAGCATAGTAATCTCCAAAACGCTTTAGAATCTCCCCCAAAAACCATAACCAAAAAAAAAAAATCTCCAAAACACTTAAGGCATTATCTTTGCAAGCTAAAACAAAACAAAAGGGATGCAGGTTATACTGTGTAACTCAAACTAATATTACACCACCTAATAACTTGTTATTGAATTTATATTTTGAAAATTTCACTGTTGGATTAAATGTTCTATATGTTTTTAACATGCATGTCAATTGTTATGCTAATCAGATGCTATATACCATTTGATCTATAAATTCTTCTTTTATGTATTACTTTAAATTACAAAAATTTGAATTTAAACAATTGATTGATAACATGACTATTGATCTTTGATCATCTTGAAATTTTGCAAGCATGGAGAACATTCAAGAATAATGCAATCCAATGGTAGATTTGTCAAACTTTGCATTTAATTAAAAAATATTGAGTGGTGTAACATAGTTTAAAGTTACACTAGGTTTAACTTGAACCCAACCATACATACATACACACACACACACACACACACACACACATATATATATATATAAAGTCGAGCACATTAATTGATAATGATCACAATAACACAGTATATCTACCTCCACAGTTTGGATTCTATGGGCTTTCCAATCAACAATTCCTCCAAATTTGGAAACAGCTTCTTTGACAGATTCAAAAGGTGCTGTAGTATCAATAAGTCCTCTGTTTACATCAACCTGCTCAGCATGTTTAGAAAGATCAATTGTTACTGGTTTTTTAATGGCAATATTGGCAAACTATGCATGATGCAGAGAAAGCTCATCAGATAGCACTACATGATCCACAAAATTTTCCCCCTTACCTCAGGGTATGAATTCTGTTCAGACAGCACTATGTGGTCCTCATTTTGGGATTCATTTACCGCCGGGGATGAATGCTCATTGGATGACACAACAAGGTCTTCATTTTTTGATGCTTTTACCTCAGGAGAGGAAGCAGGTGGTGTAACTTCATCCACATGAACATGAGCACCGTCAATAGAGGAACCATCTTGAGTTTTCTGTTCATCATTGGAATATATTATCTCTCCAGTTTTAGAATTTTCCAGTGTTATATCTGGTTGGTCTGTCTCTGTTTTATCAACCTCATCTGTTGAGGTTGAAGCTGAAGTGTATGTTGGGAGAAGCTGATCTTGTCCCAGAGATGGACCATCAGATGCATCCCGTACAGTTTCTGAAGACTGATCGTTGGGTTCCACTTTTCCATTAGCAGTAACTGGGTTTGTCATGGGAGAGGGCAAGGAAGTTTCAGGAGGAGGCATCTCATGAGCAATTTTTACATCCTGAGGAGGCTTCTCTTCAGTAATTTTAGTTTCCTCCATACTAAGAAAGTTTTAAGAAGTGCCACAAGGGTATCTAAAATTCAATTAAACAGAAGCTAAATTAGCAAAAATGAGCATAAAAAAAATGACAAGAAATTTATTGCCTGGTTTGTGCAATTCTTGACAATATTGAAAATTTATAACCATTGCTCAGCTAGAATAATTACAAGCTGGAACTCCTTAAGAAGCAAGTTGACGAATTCAAATATAAGATAGATTGGATCAATCATAAATTCTCCTTGTTTTCTGCACATACTATTCATCATCATTTACCATTGTATTTCATTTTTTCCATTTAATTCCATTGTTAGGCTGATCAAGGTGGGGAAACTGGGAATGGGATATACGTTTCAGCCAAAGGCACAGATAGTTGACATGTTTTGAGCAAGGAAGTTAAGCCTTGCAGGAAGAACATGGACAATTAAAAGTGTGTGGTGAAGAGAGGTCAAAAAGAAACAGAAACAGGGTTAAGGATCAGGAAACATTTACTTGTGGCCCTGCTAGAAATGATTCCAGAAAGGATTCCAACTTGTAACCACAGTATAAAGATTCTAAGAAGAGTTGAGCGAGATAATTAGCAAACAAATGCAGAAAGAGGGTCATGGTACAATTGATAAAAATGATTTTGAGATTATTGATGGCCATATCTACATCAAAACATATTAAATAGGATTTGAAACCATAATTACTAAATAGGATTGATGACATCTTCAGTCTCACCACGTAAAAGATAAAAGAAATTCATAGCATTTGACAGTATGCAATCAAGAAATTATTGTAATTAACCTTTATGACTATCTTAGGTAAACAACCTTCTAGTTTCGTACTTCTTGAAGATTCAACAAATCAAGACGGACAACAGATCTTTACTACACTGTTCTTTAATACATGGCCTAGGTTTAATTACAGTGCATGCCACTGCCACCTAGCAGCATCCTGGATTTGTTATTGACAGAGAAAAATTAGATTTTCTCTCATAGTCCCTTTAACATTATTCCAAGTAACCGATTCATCAACTTAGAGTACCCTTCAACTAAAACTTCTTTAATTTCATCATAAAGGGTCCATCTAACAAAGCATTCATTCAGCTACCATGAGGATGTGTTCATTCATGATCATCAAATTCAGCTGCTTACTTGTCCTTTTCACCAATTGAATGAATATTTTATAAAAAGGGGAAGGGAATACTGAGTCACTAACAAACACAACACTGAACAGGATGCTTAACTGGAGAAACTAGCACGCCAATCCAACCAAAGGAAAGTAATGTTTTAATCACACACAACTTTTGAAATGCATTATCCAATTGCAGGACTCATATATCCAGGTACTCTTATCACACCCTATTTCAATTCAACTAGCACCCAAAAAGGCCAAAAAAGATATCTGTTGTCCACCAAAAGCCGTTAGATTTTCATTTTTGCAAGAATAAGTTAGCTGCTATAACCATTATATAGTAATATGAAGCCAAAGGGTCCTTTATAAAGTTTTGAAACTGCACCAACTTTCTAAATTCTGCATGCTATCTAAATTGCAAGGTCTACCAACCACGCCAGCATAAAATTAACCCAACACAAACTATTGCAATTTGCAAGGTCTGTGTACATTTTATAGACAACACCTCGCTTTCAAAAACCATACCAATTAACTATACCTCACAAAAGAACCATGTTCACCCTGAGCTTCAAACTTAAGCATTTAATTTCCACCCCAAATAAGAGTTTAATGGGCAAGCACAAGATAAGAACTTTTTACACTGATTAACCTCAAGCATAAACAATATTAACAAGTAAAAATAAAATAAAATAAAATTCTTATTTGTAACAAACTGGTTTAATATTTTTGTCTTCCAATTATATACATGTACTAAAAAGTAACATTTCAACTCTAAGATTCTCCGTAAACATTCATAGAAGACCAAAAAATCTCAAAATCTCTTATAGTAGCTGCAAAAGCTCAATCCATCCAAGCTGTTCTGTCATTAAGCTTCAAAATTTTCACGAACTTTAGGAAATCAAAAACCAAGAAAACAAACAACAATTATGACTACCAATCAAAGCTTCACAACAATTCTCCAACTACACGAATTACAAAATTCCCAGAATTTCCTTTCCACAACTCTTGAACAACCAAAGTGCAAAATCTAATATTTACAGAGCTAATTTGAAACAATAATTACATGTAAGAAATGGAAAAAAAACACAGAGAAAGAAGAAAGAGAAACGTACCGGGATAGAGTAGACGCGAAATAATGAAAAGTCAAATGGAATTGGATATTAAATATGGCTGAAATTAACAAAAATAATTAGTAGAAAATAATAATAATAATAATAATTATGAGAATATAGTTAAGGTGGAAAAATTGAGTGCTAAAATTAGAAAGAGAAAATTACGTGGAGCCTACCTCTTCACACGCAGAGTACTAGATCCATTCTGTACGCTCTATCTTTCTCTCATTCAAAATGAAAACACTTTTGTTTTTGTTTTTGTGTTTTTGTTTTGTTTTTGTTTTTGGTTTGAGAAACGAAAAGAATCAATTATTATAGTTATAATTATGTTGTTGTCGCTTTTTTGTTTTCGCGAAGGAAAAACAGTATTGTGGTTTTTAATGAAATTGTTCGTTTTTTGAAAAGGAATCTTACGACACAAAGTTTGTTTTTGACTATAATATGAATACCGGAGCGTCGACTACAGCTCAGCTCAGCTCAATTCAGTTGATTTTTTTTTATATATATATATAATTATTTTATTATAGTTTAGCTTTACAAATTAAAAAAATTTAAAAGAAAAAAAAAGTTGGTATGATAATCAACTATAAGAGGTTTAATAAACAAGTAGAATTTCTAAAAAAGAAAAAAAAAATGCGTTAGTTTACCAGACCAAATGATCAATTTTTTTGGTAAGTTTGACTGTAAGTTATGAATTTGGCATTCATAAAAAAAGAAGTTATAATTATAGTAAAATTGAACCGAGCTTAAATTAGTTAGTGGATAAAATTTACCTACATATATTGTTGATATTATTTTAGGTAAATCGCAAATTACACTCTTAAAGTTTGAGATGTTTGAATTTACACCTTAAAGTTTTAGAATTTAAATTTTATCCACTAAATTTTAAGGATATTTAGATTTTACTCTCTAAAATTTTGGGAAGTGTTTGGATTTTACACTTTAAATTTTTTAGAAATTTAAGGTGTAAATAGGGGTTTAAATTCAAATTCTGAAATGTTATAGTGTAAAATTTAAGTACCCCTAATTTTAGAAAAAAATTCAAAATTCTGAAATTTCAGAATATAAAAATAAAATTCAAACAGTCTCAAACTTTAGAGGTATAATTTATGATTTACTTTATTATTTTTTGTTAAAATTACAGCATAGCAAATTGTGGAAGAAATAAAAGTGGCCCAATAATAAGTTTAATCATTTGGTGTAGATAATTTATACAATCATTTAGTAAGATTTATGGTCAAATTATTCGATTATAAAAAAAAAATGATATCACTATCGTTTTCCTTAATTTTCAAATATAGATGTCCTATTATTTGTCCTTCATAAACCTATAGGTGTTGCCATAAATTCTATAATAATTTTTTAAAGAATACAAACAAAACCAATTTCCAAAATTTCATAAAATAATGAAGGGTCCCCTCTAAATTTTTGTAAGATGTTACACTTTAAAGTAAAGGAATAAAATATAAATGAAGTCACCGCCCCATCATGAACGGCTCCTTCACGCGCTTAATAGAGGGTGTAAAGTTAATCTTCACCAAAATACTATTATACCCTTGTTATATAGTTTAAATTACGCAAGATTTTAATGAACCATGGTCAACCAGTACTGGACAATGTTGTCCAATGAAAATTTTAGAAGTATAGATTTGAGATTTCAAGAAGTTCAAACAGTCTCAACGGTAAAGGAAATTTGAGGCATTAAATGACGAAAATACCACTTTCAATGTTGGAGAGTGAGGTCCAGATCTTATCTCACAATACCGACCAATTGGACAAATTGGGACCGTTGGATTAATTGTTTTGCGGGGGTTGAATTTTCTGTTTGAAAAGTAGCTGAGAGTCTGTGACTTTTTCACGGTTTGTAATGAAATTAAAGGATCCCAAGGTGTTTGAGAAACAAGAAGAAGTTTTGGAAGAAGAAAAAAAATCTATTTGTAGAAGGTAAAAAAGCTTGGGATTTAGGGAATGGTAGCCTTATGCCAAGTGCTGCATTAAGAGGATTCATTTTAGTACCAAAAAACAAACTAAACCAAAGGTGTCAAACTTAGATATAGTAAATTGCTATTTCTGAAACTTTACTGTTACTAAATGGTAAACATAAAAAATGTTCTTTAATTGTTGTCACGTACGTATGCATTATAACAATGTAGCTCATTCGTCTACAAAGAGAGCAATTTGCAGTTTTCAATTCCAAATCTGAATGGAAGATGTACTATAAAACGTTACCCTTGTTTTACAGATTGATCTTGACAGCCTTCCTTAAATGAAATGTATTGTCTTTCTTCTCAAAAAAAAAAAAAAATGGGAAACATAATAAAAAAAAAGTTATTTAATTGAAAGTTAGAGAGAGCGACTTGAGTGGTAAAATAAAAAAGAGTAAATAGCAAATTACACTCCTAAAGCTTGGAAGTGATTGGATTTTACACTCTGAAGTTTTAAAATTTGGATTTTATCCCCTGAAGTTTGGTGATGTTTGGATTTTACACCCCGACGTTTCAAAATTTGGATTTTACCCCCTATATTTTAGGAGTGTTTGGATTTTACTCCCTAAAGTTTTGAGGTATTGGAATCCAAATACCCCAAACTTTAGGTGGTCTCAAATACCTCAAACTTTAGGTGGTAAAATCCAAATTCTGAAATTTCAAGGTGTAAAATCCAATCACCCCAAACTTTAGGGGCGTAATTTGCAATTTACCCAATAAAAAATAAAGAATCAATATTTAAATGAAGTGGTAAAATAATAGAATATTAGATGTTGAGTGTATTATAAAGCGAGGTATTAAAATAGATTAGCCTCATTGCACGTACTCCACACCTGCAATGAAAATCTTTTTTTATTTTGAGTTTAATATAATTTTTCAATTTGAATTTATCTATTGTTAGTGAGGTTACACAAGAAGGGATTTTTATAAAACTAAAATTTAGAATTTGAAATGGAGTAAATTGCTGGGTTTAGTGTGTGCTAGTTTTTAGGAAAAAATGTATCAAACGTATGTGAGATATGTTTAGATAGAGAGTGTGCTTATTTTTAGAAAAAAAGTTTTTTCTTATTTTTGAATTTTGTTGAATTACAATTTTAACCCTATTTTTTTTAATTTTTTAAGAATAAAGATTATCTAATTAGATTATGCTTATTTTTGACATTTTTTGAAGTCATAATTAACTTTCTGAATCCTCTTAATATATAGAGATAATATAGTTTTTTGAATTGCTACAAACTAAATTTTTTAGCACATTTGATGTGAATGCTCTAAGTAGGACTCTTTTTGCCAAGGGACACAATCCAATACTTCAATACTTTAAATCCGATGTGATATATACACATATCCAAAACGTGGCATGTATTATAATTGTGTCAAATGGACTAAAATTTGCCTTTTGCTAAAATCCTTGTAGGTCAAGGTTTGAAATTCAAATCTCTCATTCATATTTATATATATAACTAAAGCCAAAGTTGAGAGAAAATTTATTAGATCTCAAATTAGTTTTTAATTATAGGCTAATTTTGTGTTATGTGTTCACTAAAGTTTTTTAATCTTTGTGTCAAATGAGTTAATGAGTACAAAATAGTAAAAGTTCAATGCTAATTAATATAAAAATAAAAAATAAAAAACCAATCATATATCTACTCAACCAAAGTCACCACACTTTCTATCTTATTCAAAATTAGAATAAAAATAATAATAAGTAGCATTAAACTTTGGCAGAAATTTTAATATGCATCTAATTATGTTTATTTTTTTTCTAATAATTTAGTCGATTATGTATCTGTAGGGTCTGGGTTTGAGTGCTTCTACTGTTACATGAATAAGCTTAAACCCAATGGGCCCAATACAATAAATTTGGTAGAGAATGGGCTCAAGAACTGGGCTTTAGTGAGGGTTGCAACAACCGAACATGATCGTAAGTAGATAGAATAATCAAACACGCGAGGGGAAGGGTGAAAGTTTATCCTCGGGCTTGATCCGAGGACTAATTCTTCTTGGTTCTTCGGTGCTTAGTTATAGGAGCTTTCTAGGGTGGTAAGAACAACAACCGTCTTTCTTCAATCTATTTTTTCGATCCCCCATTCCTTGAGGGTCTCTTACGTTATATACCTCCTTTCCATTGATCTTGGCCCTCCATTTGTTGATCATGCAGGTTGCTACTTGAGTGCTTGTCCCATCTGCCACCTTCTTCAACTTGCTGTGAGTTGCAGCAACCGAGTTGATACTGTTCAGGAGTCCCTTCCTCATTAATGCGACCAGATTTTCAGCTGTGGGTATTTAATGCGGAGGTGACAGCTTCCCTTAGAATCGCTCCTCTGCTATGCTTCCACTGTGTTAGTCCTTTTTGCTTAGGACGCTTGGGGGGGTTGTCTTTAAGGGCATGTCGCTCCTCTTTCTCACGATTTTGGTATCTTGTCCTCGGCAATGCCTCCTGGCAACTGGGGCTCTCTTCGTTGATCTTCGGGTGCTTCTTCCTCCTCGACGTAGGCCTTGAGCTCTGTATGAAGTGGGCCGGGACCGCTGAATTCCTTAGCCCCACAGTATCTTTTTATGATTAAAAAGTGTGCTCGTTTTTAAATGTATCAATGCATATGCATGTGTTACATGCTACTATATATATATATATATAGGCAAAACTGAGAGGAAATCTAATTAGATTTCAAATTAGAATTCAATTAGAGTTTAATTTTGCGTCATGTGTCTCATCTAATCAAATCTTTAAAAATTTTGTGCCAAGTGAGTTAATTTAGTGTAAAAATTGGATTTCAATTAAAATTTAATTTTGCGCTACGTATCCCATCTAATATATATATTTTTTAAAATTTTTGTGACAAGTGTAAAAAATTTTTGTGACAAGTGAATTAATTCAATGTAGAAAACGAGAAGTCCAATATAAATAAACTTAGGTAATATATATATTTAAAACCAAAACTTAGAGAAAATTTGATTAGAATCAAAATTAGATTTTGCCTTTGTTAGCTTTTCATACAAATTAAATTGTTTAAATTTTTGTTGGTAATTTTTTTTTTGTTGAACTAATGAGTATATTTTTTTTATACTGTTTCTATTTAGATATTTGTATGTAAAGATCTTGAACGTAATAAACTGTAATTGAGTTAAATGAGCTCATGCACCTATCCCTATTCAATTTAAAAGATACTATTAAACTAATTTATTCTTTTATTTTGTGTTGTATTTAGTAAAATTTCACGGACAGTGATAGTAAATTGATATTGTGTGTAGTGTCCAATAGTGATTTTCAAAATTATATACATAACAGCAGTCTAATGAAAAACTTTGCATAGCCAATATCATTAAAATTGCAAGGGAAAATCATTTTAGTACCTCCAAATGTCCTAGTTGAACTAATGTCCTATATATTTGATAATCTAAATTAACATTGTGTGGACTCAGTTTGTGGTCCAAACTGATAGTGCACTGGCCCAATGAGCCCAAGACAATAAATTTGTAGAGAGTGGGTTGGAAAATTGGGTTTTAGTGAATTTGGGCTACAATTATCACAAGTTCAAAGACAATTTGAATGAAATTGTAGAAATAAATGGGAAAAGATTCTTAATCTGAGAAGCTTTATTTTTATATCAATTGATCTCTTTCACATGCAATTGTTGATAAGCTTGTTATCCTCTTTCCTATGATTTTTTCGATCCCCTTCTCATAAAGGATTCTTTACATTATATAGCTCTCTTTGGATTATCTTAACCCTACACTTGTCGTTTATTTGAGACTTCACTTGAGTATTTGTCCTATCAGACACCTCTTCTGGTTCTCTGTGAGTTGTAATAATCAGAGTTTCACTGTTCAAATGTCTTCTCCATATAAATGCGGCCAGGAAAGTGGTTACAGTGCATTTAATGCGGTGGCAACAGCTTTTCCTTAGATCTTTTGGGCTTTCCCCTCTTTCTTTCAAATCCATAGGACATGTCCTCCTCTCTTGAGCCTCTTGAAAGGTTTCTCTAGGTGTTGGGATACAATTTGAGGTATGGTAGCCATGTTCGAGAGGATTTTCCTCCACGTGCTTCTTACCTACGAGGCCCTATGCTGGGCCTTTACTATTTACTAGCAATTTCCTTGTATGTTTTATTGTCCTCGGACAGACCCATGGTCCAACATATTATTTCGGGCCCTTACCCCCACAAACATCAATAGTACTATTATAATTCATCATTCCTGTGCGTAAGTATGGGTTACATACTACTTCGTATAAAAAATAAAACATAATAATAATAATAATAAATCAATTTTTTTTAAATGAATGGGGGAGTACTAATTTTACAACATGAGGTGTTAACAACCAATTATCTCTTGTATAAATTCACAATTTAATTGTTAAATTTTAGCACCAAACTATAAAAGTGACAAGAGGTACGTGCAGGTCGCATACTAATTGTCTCTTATCATTTTGTAAGAAGTTGTTTGATAGGGTTGAAATTTGAAAATATGACAAGCTAGCTAACGTTGACAAGACAATATTGAATGTATAAAACAATCTCATAAAATCTTCCCCAGAGAAAAAAGTCTTCTCAAATATTGTGGGTTTTATTCTGAAAATTGAAAATAAAAAATAATATACACATCTTTCTATTTTTGTTTTCTTAAAAGTTCTTTCCATACAACACCTTTTTAAGCTTTTGTTTAGATTTAAGGATTAAATAAATGGATTTGGAGAAACAATTGCTAGTTCAAGATTTATCTTTTGAGAACAAAAAAAAAAAAAAAAACTCTCACCTTAGATTTTTTTTTTTTTTGAGAAACAAACACACACAGAGAATAGGAAAATGAATTTTTATTTTTTTATTTTTATTATGGTTAAAAATCTTTTATTTCCATTTGTTGAAAGAAAGCCCATTCAATATACAAGTCCATATTCAAAACAAGTGCCTTTTCTTTTGCCACCCTTTGGGTATGATACCTCACAAGTTTCGGGGTTGTGTGCTCCATATTAACAAGCCCAAAACGAAGGAAAGAGAACACTGATGAGGATCTAGGAGGACAATGTCCAACTTGGCCCAATAGAACCAAGAGGCTTTTCAATTTAAAGTTCATTGTGAATTCAAGTGGACTAGATCTCAATTTGTTGTAGTCATGGACTTATGGGCACTACTACTGTACAATAGGCCCAATGTCGCATTGAGAAACTCTTTCAGTTTTCTTCATAGGATTATACTGAGGGTAGAGCATTGTTGGACTTGGACCTATGGGCTACCCTCCAAATTAACCAGCACAAATTTTGATTTTGGGAGGGGACCATGTATAATACACAAATGATTTTTAGATGGCACCATTATAAATTTTGAAAAATAAACTCATTTTGTAAAGCCAGTGCCCTCTTCTAGGAAAAGGCATATGATCTCATATGAGAATTGAGTCAAATCAATATTAAACATATATTCTTTTTTCAAAATGTACTTACCATTTATTTTATTTCACTAAAGTCTCATTTATAAATTGATATATTTATTGCTTAATTTCTTTTCAATTCTTCTAAAGATATCCAAGCCACTCAAAGCTCTTTCTTGTTTAATTCTAAGTTCAACCCCGACTCCCTTTACTAAATGAAGATCTTAAAGTTGTTTCCCCCTTTACTATATATAAGAGCAAAACTTAAATACAATATTTTATGATATATATATATATATATATATATATATATATTTCAAACTCTTTAGTCAAGAAAAAAAAAAAAAAAGTCTTATATGTACTACGTAGCCTTATAGTTATAAAATGGCATGCTATTACTATAATAACATCCTAAATAAATGTGCCAATTTTTTGTTGTTATTCTTCAATTCTTCTATGATGTCATATACTCTTTAATTAAAGGTTTCTTGCAATGAACACAATCTAATTAACATAGAATGTGTATATATAAATATATATATATATATATATATATATTTATTTATTTATTTCGAACTCTTTAGTCAAGAAATAAAAAAGTCTTATACATACTACGTAGCCTTAAAGTTATAAAAGGTTATCCTATTACTATCATAACATCCTAAATAAATGTGCCAAATTTTTTTTGTTGTTTTATTAAATTCTTCTATGATGTCATATATTCTTTTTTTTAGGTTCCTTGCAATGAACACAATCTAAGGTATAGAAAAATAAATAAATATTGATATATTTAAGTTGATTTTAAAAACAAAAACATCATATAATGATTAATTTATTTGTATTTATATTAGTTAATATTCTAGAATTAATTTTGTTTTACTTCTATTTTTATAATGTCCCTTGAACTAAAATTCTCACTCCTCCATTGACGACTCAACTCAAGTTGTCTTACATCTTTTATGCTTTCTAGCCCATGCATTCCACAATTTCAACATCTTTTGCTATAAGCTCAACTTTTAGCTTCTATCTTCTATGTACAGCTTCTTAAAATCTTAATTCTTTTTTTTTTTTTTTTTGTTCTCACATTTTCAAAATACAAGTATGTTTTAATATACATTCAACAAAATGTGTTCGGTAAAAGATAAGATAAACTGTTTCCAATTGGACATAGATTTTGCTCCACATAACTTTGCTGTGTATGATAATTAATACATTAATGCTCGAATCTGAATCTCAAACTGCTTAGTTTTGAGCTAAACGAATCCGTGATCAATATCACGGAAAATTTCATACATAAGATTGCTCTCCGCTCACCTTTCCCTATCAACGTGTCCTTTTTTTTTTGATGCGATCAACGTGTCCTTTTAATATGTCTGCTAACCAATACTTTTGTGAGGGAATTATCATTTTCTTAATAAACTCTCTACCCAAACCCAATAAATTTTTGTTTCTTTGCCAGATCATAGGGTTTCTGGACCTAATAGTAGTTGGGTTATTGAATTTCGAATAAGACTTTATAATATACCAATACTTTATCATATCATTTTCTTCTGGACCATGCACTAACATTAGATATAAATAAGGGCATTTAGTAGGTGTACCTAACTGGGTTTGCTCAACCAATCCTTTCACAATTTCCACAATAATCTCTAATCCTTGCCTTGTACCCAATCATTTTCTTGGTTCACTGCTCTTTAGGCCCTCTATTATATATATATATATATATATATATGAATTTATGATAGAGACCAACAATCCGACTACTAATTAACCCGGAGAAATTCGTTATTAGAGAGAATAATTCAAGGTTTTGGGTAAAATAATTGACTTTTTGTGGACTACTTAACCTTGACACAAAACACAGATATATGGCTAATTCATGAATCACTTTTCTTTCTCGCTCAATGAATATTTACTTCCATTTTGATTTAGACACCGCATTTGAATTTCACATAATTCCATCCTATTGAAATTGATGGTTAGATTCAGAATCCATTCTTTTTATCACAATATACTAGGTTGTCAATGGAGCCATTCTCAAGAAATTGATAGCCATAAATGGAAATTAAGTGTGGCCATTTATGTAAATGACTTGATCTTACCCAAACTGCATCAAATGTTTATGTTTTTTCTTACAACAAGTGAGAGTAAGAATTTGAAATCAAGTTTTCTCAATGAGAGAGATAGGATGGGATGGCATGTCATTGAGTTGCAAGGATTTTGGTATATCCACGTCAAATCAAATGTTAAAATTTGAATTGTATAGTTACTTAAGTTTTTGGCAAGGATGACAATATTTGAGTTATTTGACACGACTCACAAACACGACACATTTTTTTAAAGTGAATTAGTGTGTAGTATAAAATTCTTGTATCAAAACATGATGTCCCATTTTGATATGATTAATAAGTGGATTAATTCCATATTAGCTTATTTAACTTGTAATCAATCCAATATGACCTGATCCACATGAATAAATATCATTTTTGTCAAACATAAATTTGAATTTTATATATAAAGCTAAATAATTAAAAACTTTTGATAGTTATATTAACAAATCATTTATTTTATGATTTTTTTAATGGATTGAAATAGGTTGTCTATGTGTTAACCCATATGTGTTTATTGAACAAATTGAAATGATTCGTACTTATTACAAACTCAACAAAATAATGATATTAAGTTGGTTACGTGGGTCATGATGGGTATTCTAATGTATACTTATCTCAACACGACATAACCACTAGCGTGAAGACACAAGAATTTATTTTAATTACAAAATGGCATTGTCTTCCAAAAGTTGTTTGGAAAATTGAGCATTTTTTAATTGTATGCCTCATTTTGCACGAGTACAAACTACAAAGTACTGGTTTTTTTTTTTTTTTTTCCTTCTTCTTCCTAAAAATCCCAAATTTATGACATAAGATGAGTAATATTGCACCTAGCTCAAGACATGAACCTTGGGGCTAGGAATATTCCTAGAACAAAAGTTAAAGAGAGAGAGAGAGAGAGAGAGAGAGAGAGAGTATAAAATGCCATATAACCCTGCAAAAATAAATATAACGACTGATTAAGAACTCCCAATGTCTCATATGCATTCTCTCGTGACAATCTATTCACACATAAATTAAGTGAAACAAAAAAAGGAAAATCAAATAAAAAAAATAAAAATGAGAGAGGATTATTACAAAATTCTATGCAATCAAATGCTTCCGTCTAGGATCTGTAATTTTAATCCCCCAATGCTTATCAGCCAAACCCATCTTTCTAGCTTTCATTCTATCCCAATCCAACTCAATCCTCCTTCGTTCCGTTAACCCACAAAACTTTTGCAACCCTTCATCCATATCATCGTGAAATTTCCACCACCTTTGGTGTGCCACATCGCTTGCATAAACACGTTGGTCCCCAATGTCCCAGTTACAATCATAGTCCCTGTAACAAAGCCATGGCTTCAACCCTAAATAATGTATGGTATAAACTTGTGGTGGGTCAGCTCCAAACAAATGGTTCTTCACGGTCGCTTCCAACGTTGTGTTAGCCCAAAAGTTCTTCAAGAAGTTCACTCTCCTCGGCAAACGATGCCACCACACGAAGACCTCGTTAAGGAAACCTTGGTCACCACCATTGTACGAAATTATGTCCTTTGTACGGTCTATGAAAACTCGAAACGTGCAATTCGAAGGCTCGATGACCATGATGCCCGAATTGAAGATCGAAACATCGTTGCCAGTGGCTGTCATTTGAGGAAAATGGAATAACAAGTCGAGGTTGCGTAGTACGAGGATGTCTGAATCGATGAATATGACTTTGTCATAGTCAGTGAGTTGCCAAAGTCGGAACTTGCTGTAGTTGTACTCATTGTACGTGCCATTTTCGGCTCTAGGGTTTCTGATACGTTCGATGATTCGGAGAGTCCACCCGGCAGCGACGAGGGCATTGCGTTTGGATATAGAGATGGAGTTGTCTATGAGCATGAGTAGGTCACGCTTGGTTCCGGTTTTGATGAGGCTTTGGGCCAAGGTTATGGCACCACAAACGTAGGCTTCTGTGGAATGAAGAACTGTGGCATAGGCTTCTTTTTTTGGTGTTATTGTAGAGCTTTGGATCTTGGAGAGGTCGTAGATTTCGTGGATACCTGTGAATTAATGATTTTTTCATCGATTAAACACCAAAACAAGTAGTATTGTAGTTTTACAAATCGAATAAAAATATTATGTTTCATTTTAATTGATGAAGTATAAATGAGTGATTTTGATACATTACTTTAAGAATAATGTTATATATTACTAAATGTCCTTTATAATTTGTGTGAGAATCTTATAACTAAAATTTGAGTATGAAAAAGCACATTTATTATTGAGTATGGAATTTTTTTCACAACTATGTTTGTGTGAACTAGCCATGTAGGTAAGGAAATGATGCATTAAAAAAAAATTAATAATTTTTTATCATTAAAAAATAATTAATAATGACTTGATTGACCAATGTCTCTCTCTCCCTCTCTCCTTTTTTGTTTTTTGTTTTCTTTGGCCAAGTCAATTTGTCTAATGTTAATGATGAAAGATTCATGTCATCATTTATGGACATAATTTTATATCATCTAGAAGAAATGTTAATTCAAAAGTTATTTAGAGGATATGGTATTATGAACTATTTAGATCGGACTTCTTCTTCATTGGGGGTAAAAAAATGTGACGGTGAATTTGAGGATAGGGAATTTGGAAAAAAATTCAGATTCCTTGATTTCTAAGCTATATTGAAAGAAAATATCAGCAAAAGATGTCTCCCAATCTTAAAAGAGAATGTACATTTCATGAAAGCTACTTTTTCGGCATCTAAAAGAAGTATGAAGGTTTCTTAGAAACACAGCTAAAGCACAACTAACCCAGCCAAAAAGATGTATGTCATCAAAGCAATCAACTAACTTTGTTTTTTTTGAGGACCACTAATTTTGTTTGTTCTTTAATTTGTCCACATCAATTTTCCGGCCAACCAACCCTAATTAATAGCTAATACTTACCCAAATCACATAAAAAATGAGACTAGAAAACCAAAAAAAGCATAGAGATGCTTTTGACTTCCGTTAATTAACAGCCAAATGACTCTGTTATTTCTTATATTCTTGTAGAATTGGTAGTGTATCCTTGCATGTGAAAGCGCCTGTAGCTCAGTGGATAGAGCGTCTGTTTCCTAAGCAGAAGGTCATAGGTTCGACCCCTATCTGGCGCGATTTATTTTTTTATACCTCAAAGTTTTTGCATATGCTATGTCTAATTTTACCGTGACATATATGATATACGTAATGCAGGTATAGAGCAAAAGAAACTGGGAAAACCATAATTGAAGCAAACTCAAACAAGGACTCGAAGCCTTTTACGTACCTTGTCCCCAAAGGGGTAAAGCCAATTTGCAAGACCCAATAGGCAATGAAACTTTCTGCTCCAATCTCCCCATCTCTGGCTCAAAAAACCACCAATCACCTTCTTGTTTTACCAAATCCTCACATCTAAACAGCTCCATCATTGGCCTACACTTGCTCAATAGCCCAACCTTTGTCCTACTATACCAATCCTTCTTCCCTTTCTTTACAGCCAAATTTGCCACAATAAGATGAACTTGGAGTCTGAACACCTCTCTTGCCCAACCCTCTTCTGGAAACTTACATGGCAATATAGCCACTATCATGTCCAAATTGTCATAGATTCTATAATCTGGCATTGGTATCTCGGGACATGTTGCCACATCTGTGTCTTCCTCTTCATCTATCCATTCAGGGAACAAGTCTTTCCATTCAAATAACTCTGAGACCCTTTCAAATTTGATTGGTATAGTTTCACTGTGTGTGCTCCATTTACTCACATCTCTGTCATCCATGTTGACCATTCCAATCTTCATTCCTTTCCCCATTTTATTCAAGAAGTTTGGCATTTCTAGCTCACTCAGGTTTCCCTTGGGCATTGGTGAATTGGTTTGAGTCTCCTCCAACACCACCTTCATTTTAAGAGTGTCCGCCTAAAAATTCAAGTTCAACCAAATGGGTCATCCAAAAAAAACAGAGTCTGAGAAAAGAAAGGAAAAAAAAATCTCTAACAAAATGATAATGTATTATTACAAGGAATAAGATCCTCTTTGCTTCAATTGAAATGAAGAGCATAAAGAGTGTTACATCATTCAAAATTTCAAATGAAACACAACTTTACCATCTCATGATGCCAATAGATGAGGCAGAAAAATTACCAAAAAAAAAAAATTCATGTTTGCTTTCTCATGGTTTTAAAATGCAGATGAATGGGGTTGGGGGAAAGAGAAGAAAAACTTGTGCAGGCTCACCTTACCTTGTGATGGCACTCGCGCAATGAACACCTAACAAGCGAGCCTGCATTCTCAAAATAGAGTGAAGAATTTGGCCGGAGAAGAAGAGCTGCGTAAACAACCAGAAATAAAGCAAGGAAGACCAAATTGATCTTAACCAAAGCCTTTGAAGGAGTGGCCTTCATAAGCTTTTGAAGACTAAGTCCTTCCATCAGTTTATTCAAATTCTTTCGACTCCTTCAAAGAGGACCCTGTTTATATATATATATATATCTAACTATTTGCTCCACTTTCACATTAAAAATGTAGGAGCTGATTATTGTTATTATGATTAGGATTGAATGAAGAATTTGGAGGCAGTGGTTAGAGAGCTTAGAGAGTGATACTAGAGTAAATCTCAAATTAAGAAAGTCTAGACCATTTATAGAGCTCCATGTGTCTTCCCGTTGGTTTTCTTTACTTTAAGACAAAAAAAAGTTGGGAGTAATTGTGTAAATTATAACTTTGCACATTTGTATTTCTAGACAATCATTTGAAGTCCAATTCTACCCTCATAACTTTGCACCTTTCTCCCACACTACCTTCTACCAACCCCTATAATGTTTTATTTTTATATGTCAATATAAATTAAAAAAAAAAAAAGGACTTGATCAATAATGTGTTTTTTTTTTTGGCTGAATGTTTCATCTATATTCTGCTTTTTTTTTTTTTTTTTTTTTAATCCATTTTTTTATGAATCTAGGCAATTGTCAATCGATTAGTTAGAGGATAGAGCATAGGTAGAAAGGTGAAACTTTCTCGAGAAACTTAGGTATGTGCGTATACTAGGAATCTAGAAGGAAGAAGCTAAGCGGCCCTCCAACAACTATTTGGTTGCCCCGTCAACTTCATACACGCAAGGAAATGTCGTTTTTATTCGTTAGGAAATTGTGTCTCTTCACCAATATCTTAATTTTCTAATCATTTCTTCCTTTTGCTGATCTTTATTCATCATTGATATGATTTTCAATTTAGGTTAGATTTCAATTCATTACATGAAACAACTCACCCAAAATGATTTCTAAACCATGTTTTGCACGACATTTTGCCCAAGTTATGGTAAACTATCACAATGGTGTTCTTGGTGGTCAGCCTCCTGATACTGACGAACTCAAAAGTGAATGCATGTATGTATCCACAAGTACCATGCGGAAAAAAGTGCATCTTTTACGCCTTTCTTCCATTTGGGCCTATAGTTTATGAACAACCTGTGCAGTAAATTTCTGACATGAGGGTTCAGGTAACACAGGGCCCATCCTAAGGAGTTTAACAATATTGTTCCTTGATATCCCTCGACTGAGAATTGACAATACTTGAAGTGGTCATCTCATTGCAAGCTGCCAAGCTCTCTGTTCAGCACCATAATAAGCAAATCGAGCATCTATTCTGCCATGTGACATGGAAATCTAGCTTCCTTAATATGAGCCATGTTCATTAAGCAAAACAGGGAACATCTTTTAAGCCACTTTGGGCAATCTGCTAATCTCACTTCCCGCCTCATTAGCATTAAAAGTATATTAGTTTGATGTATCACATGCTGGGCAGTTGCCAGATGCAAAAATATGTAAGTTTTGGCAACATGATAACTGATGTGAAAATACTGTTCCATTTAAAGGAAATGCAGCTTGGCTCAGGGCAAGCCTGACTGGATATTTATGTCATTGTCAAACAGCAAAAACATTGTAATACTAGTCATTCGGTTCATTATTAAATATTAGCTAAGCCCTCTTACTCAATGTCTTCAATGACATAAGGGTCACCACACAACACAGTAGTCATGTTCGATGGCCATCCATTCCATAAGCTCAAAAAGGCTCCAAAACATATAGAGAATGAATTTATCAATATGACAAAACTGTACACATAGACTACAACCAGTTCCATAATTTGAGTGTAAACATTTTGATTTCCCTGACCTTCTTTACTGGATCTCATGTTTGCTGTTCCATTCTCACAATTTTTTGAATGTATACCCACTTTGTAGCTTTGATCTCCTACAAACCATTATCCGCATGTCAAGGAACTTATTTTGTTAACTTGAAACACACACATGCCAAACAGAGGGGTTACTGATGACATAATGGCTGACCTGCTTTATTATGAACCTGAAAACTTGCAATGTGTTCACAAATGGTCAGTTGAAGTCACACATCACATTCATCTCGCTTTAATCACTTCTTGAATGTGTTGAGAGTGGCTCTTGCCAGGTGGAATAAAAATCAAATCTTCCCAACCCAAGTTCTTTTCACTCACCTGCATCAGTCAGGCACCAATTCAGTATTACTATTTAATTCTAGTTTTTTCTGAAAAAGTAAGCATTCAATTTCCATAGGAAATGTCTTGTTACCTCCATTTTTCTCAAAACATCTTCCAAGCTACCAACCTGTTGAGATCATTTTAATCAAGTAAATAGAATACAATAATGTAAAAGAATAAGTACCAAAAATCAACATTGCATTGTTGGTGGAAAAGTGAGAGTAAATCACAAAATATGAATTATATCCTGTGTAGAAATATGAGCTAAAGGCACTATTGCCTTGTCACAATTGCTGAAATATACAGCAGGGAAATAGTTTTTATTTTTATTTTTTTGATAAGTAAATACTTTTTATTTATTTCCCCCAATGCAATTTCTCTTTTTATCCATTTTCTCTCTTTGGTATAGGAGAGCTTGATTTTTAATCTATAAACTTATATTGCATCCCATATCCATTATTATTATTTTTTATTTATTTATTTTTGATAATGTAGGGAACCTTTATAAAGTAGAGACTTATAAGAGCTTCAAGCAAATAACTTCTCCAATAACTGTGGATTTCATGTAGAAAATTTGAACATTTATTTGGTTTTATCCTGAATATTAAAATCTTAACAGATTCAGAGGATCAAACTGTAAAACTCGCCCTTTATGTCAGTGATCTATTATCATATGATCATCCTGACATTAATACCCCAACTTTGTAAAAGACATTCCCAAAATGCTCCAGGCCCCAAAATCAATGCAGAATTCCTAAAACTTCATGAAGTTGAAAATGAACATCAATATTTGTAAATACTTGGTGAGTTACTGAGTTATAAACTAGCAAACAATAATTTATTGTCCAATATTTCATGAAATTTGGGCCAAAGAATTTGCAAATAATTGGAAACCTTAACCTACTTTTTGCACAAATCATTAGTTGGAATAAAGGCAACTTTCAAATCAAACCCAGCAAGTTATTCCTGTGACCTGTCACCAACCATAAATTGGATTCTTGCACAACACAATTATTGGAACAAAACCAATTCAGGACAAATGAAAACAGCCATGTCTGATGGTACCCAAAACAGAGTAAAAGAATGAAGTGTGATTATGTTGGTGAACTCGGAAAAGGTGCTAAAATTGGGGCATGTTACAACTTACAAAGACAGAAAAATGAAGGATGACTTGGAATACATTTAAATTTTCTTTTAAGTTTCAGAAAGGTATTTCACATTATTATTTCATATGTTTTCAGTAAAAAAACATTCCCATTAACGCCATAAATAGTTCTATAGGAGAAGAGAGGCAAAAGAATGGTGGGATGTCATACCATAATATGTTGGGAAAGTGCTGGTCCTCTTGATGCCCTAGAGACCTTTGACAGTTCTTTTTCTATATCCTCCTGTATACAAACAAGCGAAGGACAGCTACTTGTAAATCATGTACTCATATCTGCATCTTACAACACAACAGCATAACCAAGGAGCTCAATGGGCCCAACCAACCTTTGTAAAATACACAGGGCAGTAACGCTTGTTTTTCTTCTTCACAACCAGAAGGTCTGACTGTAGACACAGGCAGATAATTAGAAAAAACTGAGGAAGGACAACTAAGACCCAAAATTTTCTCCCACCAACACACTCATGCAAGAAAATTTGGTCACTTAAATGATCCCTAGCAATAGTGCAAAGGCTGGGAACAGCCATGCTACAGTTTTAGTGTTCTACTGATTTGGCATGTGTAGGTTCCATTTAGTAAGGTAGTCTCCAGAGTATAGAAATTTTATATGTAGTCAATAATTTTGTATATGATATACATTGTCAATGTAATAATACTAAAAAACATCCATATTACTTGTTTAACTATAGATGAATCTATTTGAACATATGGAAGACAAGGCTGAGACAAAAAACCAACTAGCGCTCAGAACAAAAATGTTATTTAAATCTTGATTTCTTATTATTTTCTCCTTCATTTCAGTTCCTTTCTCTCCAAAGTATTTCATTTGAGTAGTGGACACAAATATGAAAGCCATTCGTAAGATGCATAAAAGAGCTGGGGTTACTTAAGCACTCATTCTAATGTATTTCTGCTTTTACAATTGGGCATTAGATTCCAAAGTAGATTAACAAACCTGAAAAACAGGAACTCCATCAAACCCGCTCCTCCCATCAGCAGATTTGATCTATTATACATGACACATAATTGTGAGTCAATCTTAAAGGTTAGCTGAATATAATTATACAATAACGGCATACAATTATACAGCACATTCATAAAAAAGCAATTATGATTTCTCTCACAACATCCTTCTATATGGTTTTCAACTCCTTACATTTATTTATTTATTTATTTTTGGTATTGACACCCCACTTTTTAATTCATTTAGTTTATAGTTGGTAATTATGCATGCACCCAGTGCATCTTGAACCCACAAACTCACCCTTCACCTTGCTGTTATTAAGGCATGAAGTGAATTATCATTCTTTTTCCTTTTTTTTTTGGGGGGGGGGGGGGGGGGGGGGTCATTTTGCTTGTTAAATCTTCACATTCTTGTAAAGTTGGCACTTCCATCCATTGCTGTCTATATAGATGCCGAAAAATCTAGTAAAACGATGTTGCATCATATATTGCAATTCTTACAATTCAGTAGACAACAATGGACAATTCACCCAAAACTTTAAGATGGTGTAATTTCGATTTTTTAACATTGACTTATAAACTTATTTATTCCTTTTTACATGTAGCTTGAACTACATTCATTTTCTTCTCAAACAAAAAACAAGTTGCTGATATGCCTCAAACTTCTAAACATAATAGACCCACTTGAGAAAAAACTAACCTCTAGTGCATTCTTTATTTGAACTGGATCAGGCAAAAACCGAAATGCAATTCCTTCAACCTTTAACAAATACACCTATAACTTGTAGAAAAAGAAATTTGAGTTACATTACAGAACATAATTGAATAATGTATCAAACTCCAAAGGAATACACTACCTGGTCAAGTGTAATTGGAACCACCTTTGCATCACTGCGTAATTGTCTCTTTCGCGTCCTAACCTGAAAATTCACCACCGTAAAGTAAAATAACACACAAATTTCCAATCTTATTTTCTCGGGAAACAAACAGGAGAAAGAGAGGGAGAGAGAGAAAATTACTGAACTTGAGCAAGGAAGGCCTCGGCGTCTTCCTGGCGAAAGCAAAGCAAGCCAATGGACCTAACGCCATTAGGATCGGAGATGAGCACGAACTCATTGTTCGAATTGCTGACCGTGTACACCGCCGTGCCGGCTAGGGTTTTGGCCACGTGTTCGGAGCTCAATCCGGCGGCTACGGCTTGCTTCGGCTGCGAAATCGAAGCGAACGGAAGAGGCGGAGGATGCGCCGGGCGGACACGCCTGTTTGGCGGTGGCCAGTGCGCCGCGGCGAGGGTTCCGGCGAGTCGCTTGGTGTCGTCGAAGCGAGCGGCGATGTCGGCGCCGAGGCGGAGGCAGTGTTGGTGGATGAAGGTGGAGAGTGAGAGTAGCGGGTTTGTGGGCCCTACAAAGGGTTCGGGTTTTTGGGGCTCCATGTGGATATTGGATTTGGCTCCGAAAGAGAAACGGAACAGTAATGAGTGAGTTGAGTGACAGTCAGAGTGTGAGTGTTTGGTTGGTGTTTGTTTGTGTTTGATAACAAATTTGAGCGCGATAGAAAATGGAAGGATTACAGGACCCTTTTTACATTGGGCCTAATATCAGTCTTCGGAAGCCCAAATTGAATCACTCTATTTCTTAGTCTGCATCTAACTTCATTAAAAGGCCAGCCTATACTGCTCACCAGCCCAATTAAAAAAAAAAAAAAGTATGGATAAATTGAATTCTATAGTTTCATTAGTTTCAAATTGATCCTAAAATTCTAAAATTTATTAGTCTGCATCTATCTTTTCTTTCTCTTTCTAAGTTTATCCTCAATATCTTGCTAGATTCAAAATTAGTAAATGGGGTTTGTGTGTTCATTTTTGAATGTTAATGAGGATATTCAATATGCAACTTTTGACCGCAAGTAGCACTAGTAGCTAGGGAATTTATATCTATCCATTTATCTATCTATAATCCATAATATAATAAAAAAGATGGATCCTAAAATTGGTGAATGCACTTCAATTTTATTCGGTCTAATTTGGCCCCATTTGGTCTTTTTTTTATTAGGTCTAATTTGGTCCTATTCGGTCCATTCTATTCACTTTGGTCCTATTCGGTTCACTTTGGCCTTATTCGGCCCACATTGGTTTTATTCGATTCACTTTGGTCCTATTCTGTCCATTTGTTTTTATTCAGTCTAATTTGGTCCTATTCGGTCTATTTGGTTTTATTCAGTCCTATTCGCACCAATTCAGTCTTATTCGGTTCTATTCTGTCCACTTTGGTTATTTGGTTCTATTTGGTCTAAGTCGGTCCAATTTGGTCCACACACATATATATATATACACACAGAGGGCCGGCTCAAGGCCTAGGCAAGTTAGGCCTAGGCCTAAGGCCCCACCAAAAAATAAAAATTTCCTTGGGAAAAAAGGCCCCACTTTTCATAGTTAAAATGCCCAAATTTTTAAAAATTATATATATTTTCTAAAGGTAGTACATTTTATTATTATTAGTGATGTACAAATTTTACTATTGGCTTACAAATTGCCATGTTATTAATCACAAAAAACGTGATATAAACATTCATTAGTTAAATTGATGAAGTTCATTAATGAGAGACAATATCACATTATAATTTGAACATTTTATAGTGCTTTTAATTAGCGCATTTTTCTTTTTCATTTCTATTAAGACTCTCAAAGTACGAGACTAATAGAACCTTAACTCAATTGAAACCTTAAAATATTTCAAAAAGATGTTGCAAATGTGTTAAATCATCAATTATATATTAAGCTCCCCTAATAGTTTGAGACTTTGATTTTTGTAAACTAATATCCTACAAAACCATACACCAAATAATATCTATCTCTCTCTCTCTTTAAATCAAAATATAAAATTAAAAATTAGATTACAACTTTATTTAACTATGCATCGTCTTATATCCAAAATAAAGTATCTTTTTCAATTGCAATATATTTTTATTTCTTTTTATTAATATTTATAATTCAACTATGATATTCAATTCTCTATATGAAATTAACATTAGTCTAGTTGGTATTATTTATGTATTTAATGTTTCAAATTAACCTTAATTTGATTAGTATTAAATAATTTTTTTTAATTAATATTTACATATTAAAGGCCCTGTATAAATTTTTCGCCTTAGGCCCCAAATTATGTTGGGCCGCCCCTGCACACACATATATAATCATATCAATAAGCAATTATATGGTCATTATATCTTTAACAACAGAAGGCAAATAATTTTCCAAAAAAAAAAAAAAAAAAAGAAGGCAGATAAGATCTTGAGTAGCACTTGGGAATTGCTTTTGAGTTTGGCCAAATTGTTGGGCAGTGGTTTCTAACTTTATACTTATCTTTTGACAATTTTGATCCTTTCCACAAAATATCCCCTCAATAATTTTCTTCTTTCAAGGTCATTTGGGGGCTAGACTAGAATATAGTGCTGCTATTATACTATATAATGAGATCACTTTAATTATTTTATATGCAGAATCTTCTCCTTTTTCCCCATATTAATGCATAATAAACTGTTTAAGGTTTGTATTTTATATTTATTCCTACCACTTTAACGTAGCAGATGATCAAGAGCAGTGGATTGCAACAAATGCAAGGTATTTTTTAAGTATCAAGGATTCAAGATGCGTATGCGGACTGTGCTAGATATGCAAGGTTTTTTTTATGGATTCTCTAGCATTACTCATATAAAGTGATAAAACTAATGATATTGTAGGCAAGTGCTTTCGGCCTACATGTCTTTTCTTAGATAGCTCTACAAGTAAGAAAAAAATATGGTTATTTTATTTTATTTAAAGCTATATCGCGATGGGTCATTAAATATAAGATAAGAATTTTTTTGAGAAAGAAATATAAGATAAGAATTAAGAATTTAAGAAGTCCCTTTTTACCGAAAAATAAAAGGCACAAACGGAATAAAAATGGATTAATGATTTGTGTAAAGAGCTAATGATATTCATGCACATGAATATTTTTTGTTAGGCATAATTATATTAGGTTAATTTGAACGTTATGAGCTGCTCCTTCTCGAAAACTTTTGGTCCTAAATATATTAATAAGAATTTGAATAATTTTTTCTTTAATCTCCAAACACTTTGTGCATGGAGAAGTATCAAACTTCTTGAAAACTTTTTGGTACTGAATATCTCTTACTGAAAAATAAAAGGCACAAAAGGACAAAAAAGTGGATTAATGATTTGTGTAAAGAGCTAATAATAATCATGCACATGAATATTCTTTGTTAGGCACAATTGTATTAGATTAATTCAAATATGATGAGCTGCTCCTTCTCGAAAACTTTTGGTCCTAAATATCTCTTATATTAATAGGAATTTGAATAATTTTTCCTTTAATCTCCAAACACTTTGTACATGAAAATGTGTCAAACTTCTCGAAAACCTTTTGGTCCTGAATATCTCTTATATTAATAAGGATTTGAACCCTTTTTCCTCTAATCTTCAAACATTTTGTACATGAAAAGATGTCAATTAAATTATAAGACTTTTAACAATAAATAATTAAAATGAAGAAGGAAAAGATACAAGAACAAAGAATTCCCCTATTATGCTCATTTTTCCAAGTTTTTCCCAACCTTGCGAAGGCCAAATATATTTTCATGATTTCTATCTTTCTTTAGTAAATGTTTTTAAATGTATTTTCATGTTTTCACTTCAAATAGTGACACGCATGTATGAAAAGAAATCAACTTAAGTTATGGCTAAGGATGAAAGGAAAAGTACAGCCAAAAAAGAAAAAGAAAAAAAAAAGGAAAAGAAGACCATGGATATGAATTTATCCTTCGTTTGAAATTACAAGATTACAAGTGTCTTCCTTTAACAGCAATCGCATGGAAGGAAAAGAAATGATAACAACAAATATTATTGTCGTAGTCTCAACAAATTAATTCCTGCCAATAATTAAAAAAAAAAAAAAAATTGATCCTACGACTATATAATATGGTAGGTTTTTATTTAGCTTACTAGAAACCTAGTGATATGATACTTTATAATCCAAGGGACCGAGGAAATCTTTGATATTATTGTCTTAAAATTCTTTATAATCTTAAGATTAAAATCCTTGCACAGTTGCACCGATTCACAGAAAGCCAACGTGGATTTTTATTTGGTCTTATCCACCAAAAAGAGATACAAATATCCCATCTAGATGGCATAAAATAGTATTTTGAGAAAAAAAAAAAGGGTTACTTGTTACTCTTATCTTTCTCTCATTTCTCATATCTAACAATCTCAGTATATAAGAAATTCTCGGTAGGTCTCTTCCACATAACAAGTTTTTGCCTCATCACCAAAACACACCCATATAACATATACCAACAAAATGCCTGTCTGGAGCCCTAGAAGTACAAGCTATCCCTTGTCTGAAGAGCAGCTTAAGGGTCTTCTTAAGAGATATGATACAAATGGAGATGGTAAGCTCAGCAAGAATGAGCTAAAGGCTGCTTTTCGTAGCCTTGGCTTGCATTTTAGTGGATGGAGAGCTGGACAAGCACTTCGTCATGCAGATGCTAATGGAGATGGATATGTTAGCGAAGATGAGATGAAAGAGCTGGTCAAGTATGCTATGAAATGGGGTTTTACCATAAACTAGCTATATATATATATATATTTGTTATATAGCTACATATAGCTTTTTTTTTGGGTCATGTAGCTATATATATAGTTAACAAAAGAAAGAAATGGTTGTAAACATCCACCTTTCTTGTATATTAGAAAAGATTCAATTACTAGTCTGTTTTGCAAAGAAATGAACATTGTACAAATTATGATAATATATGGTACTTCTGTATGGTAGATAAAAATTAATGTCAGGCCTGGCCCAAGTTGAGAAGAAACGTGAGAACTTTTATTTTTACCCGATATCCTTTTATAAATGTTAGGCCTGGCCTAAGCTGAGCAATAATGGAGCTACAAAGGCCCGATCAAGATCTGGATCAATGAGACTGCAGCTAGATTAAGAAGTGCATGCAGGCTCAAAAAATCAAACCCGTGCTCGGCCTTAATTAGACAGTAGACATCACTGTTTTGGTGCGTGAGTCACATCTGCACTATATACTAAAATAATTATTCATGATATGATTAGGTTCATGGCGATTGTTTAAACAGTCTTATTCAATTTAATAAACACTTGAAACAAGACTCATCTCATGTCTATACAATTTTTCACTAATTCAATCCAATCGAATTCAATTCACTCGATTTTGAATATTGCACAGGAGGTCAATCATTTAAGAAAAAGAAGTGGGGCTGCACGGAATCTCTCTTGTGGATTTAGTTATCTTACTCTAGGTATGAAACGAGGTCACAAGGGTTTGGAAACTTTGGATTCTCGCAAAAGTCGATTTTAGCTTTATTCGTGGAGGAGAGTCGTTCAGTTGCTATAAATGTGGAATTTGTACTTTAGATTTATAGAAGCCCTTCCTAAAGAAAGTAAATTACATGAGAAACTATATGTCCCTAGCTAATGACAATTTCCGGTTTATTAATTAGTAATTGGTCTGTAATTATTCTTTCGGCTTGAGACACCATTTAGTTTTTAATTGGTGTGATTTGAACTCCATAGTCCATATCTCTTATTCAATGAAAAAAAAAAACCTTATTAGTCAAGCTAACTGAAATTCACTCATCTGTACTTTATTTTATTTTAAGATGTTCCAAAATATTAATTTTTTTTATATAATTGGATAATTACAATAATAGGTAATGAGCAAGTTAAACATCATCCTATTAAAGAAGGCAATTAACATTGATAATTTTCGTAACTTATTCAAAATAATTAAAGTGAAGTACCAACCTTGTAGAGAAAGATTTATCTATTTTATCCACTCTCTAGTTGGCCAACTATGGAATGAAAGAGGCAACTAACCTTAACATATTCAATTCATTGCAAGGAAAAGTGTAGGATTGCAGAACCAGAAAACCTACCAATAATTACTTAAGAATTCCTTCTACCTTCAAGTTTCAAGTTCTTAAAGGAAAAAAAAAAAGAAAAGAAAAAAAAAGCCAAGGTCATGACTTATCAAAAAACCAAAAAAAAAAAAAAAAAGTTCTTGAGTTCAAAGTAAATTGGTAGCAGCATTATGTGAATGTTTGGATACAGTTGAATTTTTTTTTTAGCTGCATCTAGTGTTTGGCAGTGGGTCTCGTGCATTGTTCACGGGACCCACAAATCTCTTTTTTCAACAAAACTTTAATTAAAAATGGGTTCCACGGTACTATTCACACATTTAAAAATTATTTTGTTACAGTATTTTTAGTTTTCAGTAATAAATAGTATCCAAATAGACTCTATAACTGGTATGTCGACCCGTTAATGAAGAAGAAGCATTGGACCTTTATGTATAGAATCTTTCTCTTGCACGAGTCCTTAAAATATGGATGATTGATTTATGATTTACAATTAATGTGTGATGCACAAGGGGCCCAATGTACTGTAAACCCCAACTATGATTAACTCTAACTCTTATCATTTCTAGAGTCTAAATCCTCTGTACTATTCTATACATATATATCTTGTATAGGGTTTTTCATAACCCATTTGATCATATAATAAGGGTTTATTTGGGATTCATTTATATTGTTGAAAGTATGGTAGATAAAGGTAGAAATTAGTTGAAATAGTATAGTGGGATCCATGAATAGTAGTAAAAATAAACTGAATAATAAAATAAGCTGGCTTTTTAATTTTTACCAAACACACACTAAATATGTGGCCATCAAGGTTTTCTTTTTGATCTTCCTTTGCAGACATAAAGCATCAATTTTGTATTATTGTATTTAAACTCAACAATGACCAAATTCTTTTTTTTTTCTTTTCCCCCCTAGTAATGAAGGTTTAGTTCCTAAAGAAAATAACTTGCATGAGAAACGATATTCTTGTCTCTAATGATCACTATCTCTGGCTTATCGATCACAAATTGGTATCCATTCCATGGCTTTGAATCTTGCCGGCCAAATGAGAGAGGAGCGATATAAAGGAAGATGCCAAATGGTCCATTTAACCATGCCAACCACTGTGCCCCTTCTATTAATTTGTCACTCGATTCCTTGGTCTAAGTCAAATAAGTTAATAAAGAATCCACAGGATAGAAAAGTGATGGCCAAATAATTTTATCTACTATCCAGTGAGGGGACCTTGAGAGCTGAATGACACACCTTACTTACTTCATATTAAATTAAACTTGTTTTGTGGAAAATCTCGAATAGAATCTAACTTTCAACCATCAAACCGTGCAGATCGCTAGGTTAAAATTAGATTAATGATATGGGTATTAGAAGTTTTACGGTTAAAATATCATCAATCATCAAAAAGTTAATTTAAATATATATTTATTAAATTATTTAAATGAAAATTAATCTTATTTATTACACAAAAATTAATTGGTATTTTGACCTAATAATAAAAAACAATTATTATTATGAAGCAGACACCATAAATTGAAATTTTATCATTTTGTAAATATATGTTATCACGTTAGTTTATAAACTTTTAGAAATCAATTTGATAATAATTTCAGAATTTTCCTAAAATTATTCCGAGTCATTGAGAGATATTTTAATATATTACTATTGGATATGGAGTATAGAATCCTCTTGTAGTCGCTATGGAAAAGTTGGGAGAGAGAGAGAGAGCTCTATAGATAGTGTTGCATTCTTATATAATCTCACAATATAGCAACTGAAGTTTTAGTGCTTAAACTTGTTGCAATCACACATTTCAACCCCAGAACCTATCCACTTAGCAGTCCCCATATTATAGCTAACAAAATGGGGAGGTTACTACCGGTAACGTTGACTGAAAAAGTCGGTGAGATACCGTACACTCGACAGCAGTTAAAGCAAACTTTCATGAATTACGATACCAACAAAGATGGGCAACTTTCATTTGATGAGTTGAAGTCGGCATTCGAATACCTCAAGTCGCAGTTTCCTGGTATTAGAACTGAGTTAGCATTCCGTAAATGCGATAAGGACGAGAATGGGTACATCGATTATGGAAAGGAGATGGATTCCCTCGTTGCCTACGCGGAAAAATGTGGGTTTACTATAACTTAGATCTTTATAGGGGCTCTCTGTATTTTAGTGTGTAAAGTGTGTTATCTTTGTATATTTGAGAGCGTTTACCTTAAAGCCACTTCCTTTTATGTGACAAAAATGAGGTGACTTTGCAGCCCGTATGTACAAAGACTAGAACGATCACAATCTGATTGCTACTATGTAACCCTTCACACTTCATAAACCTAAATGAAACTTGTTCTCTCTCTCTCTCTCTCTCTCTCTCTCTCGTTATCCTTAATTCTTTTGTAGTTTATTTTTAGGTATAATTATCTTTTTGTACAACTTATTTTTCAAACAAATAAAACAATGAAAATAATTAAATAAGGTAGACCAAACTAGTTGGCACCTTTAAAAGGGTCCTTAATATGTGACTACGGAGCTAAACCGTGTTAAAGTGAATAAAACTAGTTAAGTGAGATGCACATAACCAGGTTCGAAGCTGAATTTTGTCCTGTTATATATGACCATGAATATCGAACCTCAATCTCTCTACAAGCTTGTCGGAATAGAATTAACTTTCTTCTTCCATTAACGTCTTATCAGCTAAATTAAAAAGTTACGGTCCCAATACAAGTTTAATATAATCTTAAGAACTATGGAATATATCATTCATTAAAAAAGAAAAAGAAAAATAAAAAAGGAAGCGTGTTATATATGGAAATCCACCAAACCCATCCAAAAAAGAAATTGGAAAGTTCACCAGAACCAGATCCACTGGATCCCAAGACAGTAGAGAAAAATAAAAGACAGCTAAGCAGGTGAAGCATGCGATAATATTTGAGTTCACATGTTAAACAAATTAAGAGAGAATCCTTCACGGAAAAATACAGAACAACTTTA
Organism: Quercus agrifolia; assembly: GCA_029955455.1. Classification (NCBI taxonomy): domain Eukaryota; kingdom Viridiplantae; phylum Streptophyta; class Magnoliopsida; order Fagales; family Fagaceae; genus Quercus; species Quercus agrifolia. The sequence goes on along the minus strand of JARQAD010000001.1, from coordinate 88,989,504 downwards.
CCATTCTTGATGCAATTTGAGGGAATTAATTAATACTTAAACAAATACTTCAAATATCTACTATTGAGGTCTTTTTTATTTTATTTTTATTTTATTATTATATTTTTATAACAAGATCGAATTTCCACTCTAGCCTAATCTAATTGTATATGTGTATGAAGCCCTCTTTTGGAGATTTGAACCCCGGCTCTTACCCTCCACATCCCACAAGCATTTATACTTGTGGAGTGACCACTGCACCAAAGGTGTGCGGTGGTACTATTGAGGTCTTAAAATAACATATAAGGATAACACTTAACTCCAGTATTTATGACCATAAAATTTGACCTAATTATATTATATTAGTTTTTTAAGTTCTTTATTTTTCCTTTATGTTCATGGTACTTTTATTTACATTTACATGTATATAACTAATAATCTCTCCTCAAATGCAAATTATTACCTCTTTGTAGGCTTAAAGATCTCTTTCTTAATTTTTAGGCACACAAGTCCTAATAGTTCTCCCTTATGTGCAAGTTTTTCTTTCAACATGCCTCATTCATAAGCTCTAATAAACCATTCATGCGGAAACCACATGTCAATCTTACACACTCATCCATGAGAATCCCACAAGTCAATGACCGCTGGAACCTCACACATCATTGGCAATATTGCGTTGTTGGGAATTTTTTTTCGAGATCATTTAATTCGTGCGAGTTTTGTGGGTTTACACACATTTGTGGGGGCTTCAAAGACATGCATCTTATCTCCAATAGACTTAATATAACATATAGAAATACTCTTATTTAATGACAAAAAACCTTACTAGTTGAGCTAACTGAAATTCACTCATCTGTACTCTATTTTATTTTAAGATGTTTCAATATATATATATATATATATATATATATATATATTATAATTGAATAATTACAATATTAGGGAGATGAGATTCAAATCTTTGTTCACCTAATAAAAGAGAGCAAGTTAAACATCATCCTTTTTAAAAAGGCAATTAACATTGATAATTTTCGTAACTTATTAAAAAAAAAATTAAAGTGAAGTACCAACCTTGTAGAGAAAGATTTATCTATTTTATGATTTTATCCACTCTCTAGTTGGCCAACTATGGAATCAAAGAGGCAAATAGCCTTAACATATTCAATTCATTGCAAGGAAAAGTGTAGGATTGCAGAATTAGAAAACCTACCAATAATTACTTAAAAATTCCTTCTAACTTCAAGTTTCAAGTTCTAAAAAAAAAAAAATGTTAGGTTATAAAAATTTAGGAATTAATGTATTTAGAACTCTAATGTGTAATGTTGGCAATCATGATTAAAACAAGTGTTAGTCTTGCTTTAGACTCGCTCAAAGTGTGTGCGTTAATGTAAAGTTGGAATCGAGTGGCTGTAGAAGTTTTAGTGTCTTTCAGCCTGGCTCGATCGATCGAAGAATAGGCTTGATTGATCGAATATCGGCAGAATGTTATTTTCTATAGAATTCCAACTCAGCCCTAACTCATTTAAAATGTTTAGGGTTTTATATTTTTGCCCCAAGTATATAAGACAAACCTTAGCCATGTTTTAGAGGTTGCTCATATTGCGGTTTTTGTGAATCTCTAGTGAGATCTGTGAGGAGCTTTCCTTTATGCAAGTTTAGGATTATCAAGAGGAGATTCGTTCAAGAACTTGATGATCATTTAGTTGCTGCACTAAAGAACTTAAAGAAACACAAGCGGGTGTGCTTGTACTTGCTGAAGAATCTAAGAAAGGAGTCCGTGGTCTCGGAGCTTGCACGTGGTCGTGTCAGTAAGTTTCTACTGGTGGGTAGCAATAGGATGTTAGTGGTCTAAGTCCTATTGTAAAACTTCGATTCTTTCATAGTAGATTTAGGTTTACTTTGAGGATAGATAGGTTAAATCCTCTCCAGGCTTTTACCGTGTGGTTTCTTGGGTCATCATATCATTGTGTTATTTATAATTCCACTGATTTGCATGTTATGATATCTTTGTGTTAATCTAGATTTGTTAATTTGACTAAGTTAATTAACTAGCTAATTTACTAGGTTAATTCTTTTGTGTTTTAAGGGGTCTAAAAACAAACAAGTGGTATCAGAGTGGGTAGCTCTTTTGTTGTTGATCTTTTGATCTTTGAGTTGATCTTTAACCCATGTTGTCATGGAACATGGACATTCTCTTGTTATTCCTCCTCATTTTGATGGTAATAATTATGCTTATTGGAAAGTAAGGATGAAAGCATTCCTGAAATCAATTGATGAGAGAGTCTGGAACTCCGTTGAATACGGATGGGAGAAGCCCACTACTCCTGTTAGTGAGTGGCAAACTTTTCAAAAAGAAGCAACTGCGTTCAATAGCAAAACTATGAATGCTATCTTTAATGCTGTTTCTACGGAGGAATTTAAGAGAATATCTAATGTTGAGGTTGCTCACACTACTTGGAATATCCTCCAAACTGTGCTTAAAGGCACAAAGGCTGTTAAAATTAATAAGTTGCAGTAATTAACTTCTAAATTTGAAAGTATTAGGATGTCTGATGATGAATTTTTTGATGAATTCTATGCTAAACTGAATGATATTGTTAATTCTGCTTACAACTTGGGTGAAATCTATGATCAACCTAAAACTATTAGGAAGATTCTTAGATCTTTGACTGAAGATTTTAGACCCAAAGTGACTGCCATCACTGAGAGCAAGGATGTGGACTCCATCCCTATTGATGAACTTGTAGGATCTTTTCAATCTTATGAGTTGGACCTACCTAAGACTAGCAAATCCAAATCAATGGCTCTTAAGTTAGTAGATAATGTTGATGTTGGTGGATTTGATGATGAGCTCTCTTCTACAGAGATAGCTTACCTTGCCAAGAACTTTAGGAATTTTCTTAGAACAACAACAGAAGGACTAGAGATAAAAACACTGTTGAACCTAGAAATTTTAGGAAGAATGACCCCACTAAGATTAACAACGCTGAAAAACCTAGAGAAAAAGTAGGTCAATCTTCTAATAATTCTATGGGTCCTCAATGTTTTGGATGTCAAGGGTATGGTCACATGAAATCTGAGTGTCCTACTTACTTGAAATCTAAGGGTAAGGCTATGGCTGTAACCCTTAGTGATGATGAAGTTTCTGATGATGAGTCTGGTTGTGACAAGGATGGAAACTTTATTACTTTCACTGCTATTGCTGTAGTCAATGAAAGTGTGTTTGCTGAAGAGAACCCTTATGATGGGAAACTCTCTGAGGATATAGATTTACAAGAAGCTTACAATAAACTTTGCAAAGTTGTTGCGAAGGATGCTATGAATGTTGAATTAGGCTTAAAGAAAATTGATTCTCTTGAGCTTGAAAAAAAAAATTTGCTTGTTAAACTGTTTAATGCTAATGATCTTTTGAATAATGTGAAGACTGAAAACATGCTTTTACTTGATAAAGTTAAGAATTTGGAACTTAAATTATCTGTTGCTAGAGAACAAACTGATAGGTCTACAAGCTCCAAAATTGATCACATTCTAAGTGTTCAAAAGTCTCCCTCTGACAAAACTGGCTTAGGTTTTGTAGAAAGCATCTTTGTATCTGCACCCCATTCAACAAACTTTGTTCCTTCTTCTTCTTCCGAATCCCTTGTGAGTGAGGCTGTCAAACCCTTTGGGAATGAGGCTAAACTGATAGAAGTGACACCTCCTAGGAAGATTAGGGTTGATCTTCATGAGTCTAAACGTAAAGCTCCCAACCCTTCTATGGGCAAGACACATGATAAGCCTGCATGGATTTGTTATTTTTGTGGAAAATCTGGGCACATTCGTCCAAACTGTTACAAGCTGCAAGCTGTTAAGAGAGCAAACAAACCAAAAGTACCTGTGCCTCAAGCACAAGATCCTATGGTGCTTATTGGTGAATTGGTAAAGGCGCTAAACCTTTATTCCAATCCTGGAGTTGGTAATCATTTTCATATGAATAAGAACTCCAATCTCGTGATGCATCTAAAAAGTTTTGGATGCAAAAGAACTCAATCTTCATTGCTATACTCTTTGTGACCATTTTTCTTTGGTTTTTTTTTTCTTTGTTTCTAGGATTTGCATTGCATAACATTCATGCATTTCATTCTAGGTTGTCTTTATTTATTTTTTTCAAAAAAAAAAAAAAAAAGTAAGAAAAAGGAAGCAAATTGTGTTTTGCACTATTTTCTTGTTTTTGAAAACAAGGTTGGTCAATTTATTTTCACATAACATGCCTTTTGTACTTTGTTTAACTTTGATGAGCTTACTTATTGCACCTTACTAGTTGAAGCTTTGTAGTGCATGATGTGTGGGAAAAATGTTTATGGTTTTGATCACTTTGTCTTGATCTTGAAGTCACATGTTTTTGACGGTCGGACTTGAACCTTTTGAGAAAGACATAAATAACCATCTCACCACTGTTCACTAGCCAATCATGAACACCTTAGTGCATATCGTAAGATTCTGTGCTCGAGAAAGTGTAGCATATGCACAAAAAGAACATAAGGTGTAGCCTCGGTTTAATTGCTAACATTGGTGTGTATATTATTAGACTTAAAGTTAAATCAAACAAATAAAATTGGTGTGCAGATTATCCCGGCCTTTTAATAAGTTTTTGAACAATTAAAATTGGTGTGTATATTATGAGGCAAAATAAAGAAACTTGCATGATTGCAAGCTTATGTTCTAGGAGATGTGAGTTATATGATGTAACTCTTAAGGTAATAGTCTCTTTCAAATCCTATGTGATGAATTTTGTAGACTTTGTGCTTAATTGCTATTCACATATCACCTCACATGCATCTCAAGTTTTTACTAGTTTCACACACTACACAAGTTACTCTTTGCTAAATATTGTACATGTAATTGTGTGTGTCTTTGGTCTGACCAACCAAGTTTGCAAATACTTTGAATTTTTTATGCAAAAACAGATTTGATGCTTAAGAATTTATGAAGAATGTTTGAAAATATGAATTTTGGGAAAACTGGGTTTAAAACTTGTGTTTTTGAAAAACTTTGCATCTCATACTCATGCATTTTACTCATATTTTTCAATGCTTGGAGGAATTTATGCAAAAACTTGGCTATTTTTTTAAAACTGTGTTTTTTCTGGATTTTCGATTGATCGAGGCTATTTTTCGATCAATTGAAATTGATTCAAAATTTTTTGGTGAGCCTCTGTTTGTTTCGATCAATCGAAACTGATTTTTGATCAATCAAAAATCGTGAATCAAGTTTTTTAAAAACTGAGTTTGACTTGTTCAAACTCACTTTTCAAAAGTTTTTCAAACTTTTCTTTCTCTCTTTGACCCGGCAAAGGCTTTTCCTCAAATTTTTGTCATTTTCCACTGATCTTTTTGCAAGGTTTTCCTCTCTCCAAGCCGATAAGTCCATTTTACCCTTCCTTTTGCATTTATTTTCATGTTTTCATGCATTTTTTTTCATGCATTTTGTTGGGATTTTCGAACCTATTCTTTTAGGGATTTTTGTTGATTCAAGCCATATATTCTGAAATTGATCATTGGATTTTGTTCCTATAATGTTAAAAACTTGATCTTGATGGTTTATCAATTTGGTGAATTTTGAGAAATTGAAATTTCTAGGGCTTGTATGTATCCGAATTGGAGATTTTGTTCAATTAGGTCAAAATTGATAAAATTGGCTTGTTGGATTGATGTAATTGATCATTATTTTATGAATTCTACCTTATGTGATGATCAATTGGTCAATTTTTTACAAATTGAACAAGTGGTTTTTCAAAATTTTGGGGTTTTTTTTTGTTAGAAACTCTATATTCAAGCCAATTTTGTGAATTTGAACTTAAATTGAACTTAATTTCACTGCATTAGAGCATGCATCATGACATTTAAACTGTTCATGCATCATATGGATTTTTGTTCTATTATTTTTGCGCTAACTTGCAGTCTGTCCTTGGTTTTTCCTTATTTTTGTTTTCTTCCTTTTGTTCTGCTTTGTGTCTTTGTCCTTATCTTAGCACCATGCCTAGGAAGACTAGAGCACATAGGACTCCCTCCCTTTCCTCTAAGTCTCCCTCTAGGAGTGAGTTGTTTAGGAATGACAGATGCAGAGAGGTGTTTGAGAAACTGAACTGTAAGAGAAAAATTTGGGCTGAGCGTTCTGTTGTGTTAAATGATGTTGATCCTGCCATTAGGGCAAACTTTGAGAGTAGAGGCTGGCTGTCTTTGTTGGAGGTAGATCATCCACCCCCGGCCGTCCTGATTAGAGAGTTCTTTTCAAACCTCTCTTGCCACGTCTATGATTCCAACACCCTTGTTAAGAGTTGGATACGAGGTGTTGAGTTCACCATTACCCCTAGGGTAATGGCTGATGCTCTTGGTGTTCCGATCGTCAGGGAGCCTGTCTATCCTTATGAGGAATCTCCACCCCTTGATGACGTTATGTCATACCTCATTGAGTCTTCTATCCAGTGGGGTTCTGATCCTCGGATCACGTTCGCTGAGCTTGCTGAGACTACCTATATTTTCTTTAGGGTAGCCTGTCATTCTTTGTGGCATATCTTTCATCTTCACACCATCCCTTTTGAGCGATGTTTGTTTTTGTATGCTTTTGTTTCTGTTGTGTTTATTAGTTTTCCCCATCTGATTCTTCGTTCTTTGAATGAAGTTTATAGGAGTTCTGCTGTCGCCCATGCTCTTATTCTTCCTATTTTCATTCATAGGATTTTGTTATTTCTTGGTTTAGTTGATTTCCCTGCTAGTGAGCCCGTTCATGTTATAACTCCCATAGGTGTCACCTTTCTTAGGCAGAGGGCTGCTCACTTGAGAGTTGGCTTTACGCATCCTAGAAATGTGTCTTTTGGCACTGTACCCCCTTCTCCCTCTTCTATAGGTGTTGATACTGCTGAGGCGTCTGGTGCCGCTGTTGCTGCTGCTGATGTTCCTTCATCGACTACTTCGGATGATTCAGACATTCGACGTATGTTGGATCATGTCTTGACCGTTCAGGCGGCTTATGGACAGAGTTTGGTGGACGTGCTCGATGAGATCTGTGGCTTGTGTGCGGAGTTGGCACAGTTTCGACGATCCTCACCGCCATCTCCTTTTGATGATGAATTTTGACTGCCCTTTGGCATTCCGTCACAAAAAGGGGGAGTACTTTTAGATTATTTGAGACACTTGTAGAGGTTTTTGTTTTCAGGGGGAGATTATTTTTTTTTGCCACTGGAGCCTGTGGAGATTAGATTATATCTAGGTGCTTCACTTTGTATTTACCTTTTTTGCTCTTGATGTATTCTTGTTGGGCTATTCATTTTAAGGGGAGATACATTTATTGTTTCATATGTTTCTTGTTTCACTGCTTATTGACTTATATTCATGATGTTATTCATTGATATTTGTCTTTATTTTGTGTTTTGTGAAATCAAGAACTTATTTTGTTTACTTGTATTTTCCACACATGCGTTTATGCATCTTGTTTAGTATTTCAGGAAAAATACAGGTTGATTTAACTGAGCTGCTGTCTACACTTGTAACTGATGGATAGTAGTTAGGATTGAATTTGTTGTAATAAGTATGTTTGTAAAGGGCTTTTTCTTTGTAAACTTTAAGCTTTTAGGTGTGTTTTGTCATGGATTGTCAAAGGGGGAGTTTGTTAGATTCTAAAGACTTAGGAACTAATGTATTTAGAACTCTAATGTGTAATGTTGGCAAACCATGATTAAAACAAGTGTTAGTCTTGCTTTAGACTTGCTCAAAGTGTGTGTGTTAATGTAAAGTTGGAATTGAGTGGCTGTAGAAGTTTTAGTGTCTTTCGGCCTGGCTCGATCGATCGAAGAACAGGTTCGATTGATCGAATCTCGGGCAGAATGTTATTTTCTGTAGAATTCCAACTTAGCCCTAACTCATTTAAAACGTTGAGGGTTTTATATTTTTGCCCCAGGTATATAAGGCAAACCCTAGCCACGTTTTAGAGGTTGCTCATATTGCGGTTTGTGTGAATTTCTTGTGAGATTTGTGAGGAGCTTTTCTTTACACAAGCTTAGGATTATCAAGAGGAGATTCATTCAAGAACTTGATGATCATTTAGTTGCTACACTAAAGAACTTAAAGAAACACAAACGGGTGTGCTTATACTTGCTGGGAAATCCAAGAAAGAAGGAGTTCGTGGTCTCGGAGCTTGCACGTGGTCGTGTCACTAAGTTTCTATTGGTGGGTAGCAATAAGATGTTAGTGGTCTAAATCCTATTGTAAAACTTCGATTCTTTCGTAGTGGATTTAGGTTTACCTTGAGGATAGCTAGGTCAAATCCTCCCTAAGTTTTTACCGTGTGGTTTCCTGGGTCATCATATCATTGTGTTATTTATAATTCTGCTAATTTGCATGTTATGATATCTTTGTGTTAATCTAGATTTGTTAATTTGACTGAGTTAATCACTTGACTAATTTACTAGGTTAATTCTTTTGTGTTTTAAGGGGTCTAAAAAAAAAAAACCAAAAAACAAAAAAAGAAAAGAAATTCTTGAGTTCAAAGTAAATTAGTAGCAGCATTATCATTGGTGTGTCTGGCATGTTGACCCGTTAATGAAGAAGAAGAATTGGGCCTTTATGTACATAATCTTTCTCTTGTATGAGTTTTTGAGATAAGGATTACGACCGTTAAACATATGGGTGATTGATTATTTATGGCTTACAATGTGTGATGCACAAGTGGCTCAATGTATTGTAAAGCCCAATCATGGCTAACTCTAAGGGTGTGTTTGTTAGGAGGTGAAATAGGATGGATGGAAAACTTTGGAAAGAAAATGGGGAGGAAAAATATTTTGGAGGGTGTTTTGTTGAGAAAGGGAGAGGGGAAAATGATGGTGGGGCCTACTTGAGCCAAAAAAAATGTTTTCTCTCCAAAATAGAGAGAAAACTTGGTGGGGAAAAATCTTATATGTGAAGGACAAAAATGCCTATGTGCAAGTTGCACATGCGCTTCTTCAATATGTTTGTTTGTTTGTTTTTTTTTTTTTGTTTGTTTGCATGTGATTTTTTTTTCTATAAATGATTTTTATTTTTTAATAAATTTGGGTGATTGTATGCTTATTGGTTGTTTGTCACTTTTTTATTTCAATTGGGCGTCATTTTTTAATAAGGGTATATGAGTAAATTCATATAAACTTAACTTTTTTTATCCTTCCATTTTTTCACTTCCAACCAAAAAAAAAGGAGGGAAATTAAATTTTTTTTAATCCTCCGACTTCTCCATCCTTCTGCTATTTTCTATCCTCCCACTTTTCTACTCCTCCAACCAAATAGGCCCTAACTCCTATAATTTCTATACATATATATGTTATTTAGGGTTTTTCATAACCCACTTAATCCTATAATAAATATGTAGCCGCCAAGGCTTTTCTCTACTATCTTTCTTTGTAGACATAAACCATCAAGCTAAACCATTATATTCTTTCTCGCTATTATGCGTCTCAACTTCAATTTTTTATTATTGTATTTCTGCACAACAATAGCCAAAATTATTTATTTTCTTTTTCCCCCCTGGAAATGAAGGTCTAATTCCTAAAGAAAGAAACTTGCATGAGAAACTATATTCTTGTCCCTAATGATCACTATCTGGCTTATCGATCACAAATTGGTATCCATTCCACAGGTTTGAAATTTGAATCTTGCTGACCAAGTGAGAGAGGAACGATATAAAGGAAGATGCCAAATAGTCCATTTAACCATGCCAACCATTGTGCCCCTTCTATTAATTTGTCACTTGATTCCTTGGTCTAAGTCAAAAGAGTTAGTAAAGAATCCATAGCATAGAAAAGTGATGGCCATATTTTATCTACTATCCAGTAAGGGGCCCTTGAGAGCTGAATGACACACCTTCTTTATCTCATATTAAGGGTGTGTTTGGATACCGCTTATTTGCTGAAAACTGAAAACTTATTATTGAAAACACTGTAGTAAAATAAATTTTAAAGATGTGAATAATGCCGTGGGACCCATATATGTTGTATAAAGGCCTAATTCTTCTTCATTAAAGATGTGAATAATGCTGTCGACTCGTTAATGAAGAAGAAGAATTAGGCCTTTATGTACATAATCTTTCTCTTGTATGAGTCTTTGAGATGAGAATTACGACCGTTAAATATATGGGTGATTGATTATTTATGGCTTACAATGTGTGATTCACAAGAGGCTCAATGTACTGTAAAGCCCAATTATGGCTAACTCTACTGGTGTGTTTGTTTGGAGGTGAAATAGGGTGGATGAAAAAATTTGGAAAAAAAACAAGGAGGAAAAATATTTTGGAGGGTGTTTGGTTGAGAAAAGGAGAGGGGAAAATGATGTTGGGGCCTACCTGAGCCCACAAAAAAGTTTTCTCTTCAAAATAGAGAGAAAACTTGGTGGGGAAAAATCTTATATGTGAAGGACAAAAATGCCCATGTCCAAGTTGCACATGGGCTTCTTCAATACATTTGTTTGTTTGTTTTTTTTTTTTTTGTGTTTTTGTTTTTGTTTTTTGCATGTGATTTTTTTTTTCTACAAATGATTATTATTTTTTAATAAATTTGGGTGATTGTATGCTTTTTGGTTGTTTGTCACTTTTTTGTTTCAATTGGCCATCATTTTTTAACAAGGGTATATGAGTAAATTCATATAAATTCACTTTTTTCATCTCTCTACTTTTTTACTTACAACCAAACAAAAATGAGAGAAATTAAAATTTTTTCTATCCTCCGACTTTTCTATCGTCCTACCATTTTCTATTTTCTCACTTTTTTACTCCTTCAACCAAACAGGCCCTAACTCCTATAATTTCTATACATATATATCTTGTTTAGGGTTTTTCATAACCCACTTAATCATATAATAAATATGTAGCTGTCAAGGCCTTTCTCTACTATCTTTCCTTGTAGACATAAACCATCAAGCTAAACCATTAGATTCTTTCTGGCTATTATGCGTCTCAACATCAATTTTTTATTATTGTATTTAAGCTCAACAATGGTCAAAATATTTATTTTCTACCCCCCCCCCCCCTCCCCCCTAATGAAGGTTTAATTCCTAAAGAAAGAAACTTGCTTGAGAAGTGATATTTTTGTCCTTAATGATCACTATCTCTGGCTTATTGATCACAAATTGGTATCCATTCCATAGATTCGAATCTTGTCAGCTCAGTGAGAGAGAAGCATGATTTTCAGATCCGGATCGTTCAATGAACTGTAAAAGAAAAAGGTTCAAGATTTTTAAAGTCGAACCAAAATTGAACTGAGATTGAATCGTGATGACGTCATAATTATTTTTATAATTTATTAATATAAAAATAATAAAATACATATACAAAATTTAACAATTTTAATTAAAATAATATATAAAGAGATTAAAATATATTTTAATTAAAGAAAAGATGATATTTTTTGTAATTTATTACAAAAATGATAAAATATCTCAATTTTCATTCATTTTCTCTATCCGGCCCCATTCCCCAATACTTTTTCTTCTCATTCTTATCTCATTCACGTGTTCCCCTGTCTTGCCTTATTCTCTCTAGCTTTTATTTTTATTTTTTATAAACTATTCTCTCTAGTCTTATCAATTAACAAATCCCAATATTCCACATTCAAAACTTCATCCTCACCGTCAATTCAAAATGATATCTTTAGCTTTCTATCTTCTCTTTTCTAGCCTTCCTAATAGTTTGGTACTTTATTCCTTTTTCTTCTTTCTTCCTTTTGGTTAGCTCCAAGAATGCCTACAAAACATCTCTTCGAAAATGCATGGTTCAACTTCTATTCCAAAAAATCTAATGCCAGCTTAAGTTTGCTCTCCATTTTCCATTACTATATTACTTTATTCTCTCTAATCTCTATTACTCTCGCATTTTTCTCTCTCCCTCCCCTCTCTTGGTCTCTCACTAAACGGTGAAATCTAGTGATGTAGTTGACAAACGAGATGAAAGCCAGAGATTTTTAGCAAAATTATATGGGGAAGAAAACAGCAAAACCCGTGCCCGGTTCCACAAACCGGACGGTTTGACCGTTTTGCTGCAAAACAAAGAGTTCCAGTTTTTTATGTTTAAAAACCTGGATTGATGGTCGGTTTCTAGTTAATTCGGTCTAACTGTATTATTCGGTTCGGGTTTCTTATTCGGTTCGGGTTTCAAAACCATAGAGAGGAGCGATATAAAGCAAGATGCCAAATAATCCATTTAACCAAAGCCAACCATTGTGCCCCTTTTATTTTGTCATCCGATTCCTTGGTCTAAGTCAAAAAAATTAATGAAGAAAGTGATGGCCATATTTTATCTACTATACAGTGAGGGGCCCTTGAGAGCTGAATGACATACCTTGTTCACCTCATATTAAAATCAACTTGTTTTATGGAAAATCTTGAATGGAATCTAGCTTTCAACCATCAAACCGTGCAGACCGCTAGGTTAAAATTAGATTAATGCTATGGGTATTAGAAGTTTTACAGTTAATTAAAATATCATCAATCACCAAAAAGTTAATTTAAATATTTATTTATTATATTATTTAAATGAAATCAATCTTATTTATTGTACAAAAATTTATTCGTATCTTAACATAATGATAAAAAACAATTATTATCATGAAGCGGATATTATAGATTGAAAATTTATCATTTTGTAAATATATGTTATCATGTGTGTTTATAAGCTTTTAGAAATCAATTTGATAATAATTTCAGAATTTTACTAAAATTATTCCGAGTCATTGGTAGATATTTTAATATATTACTATTGGATATGGAGTATAGAATCCTCTTGTAGTTGCTATGGAAAAGTTGAGAGAGAGAGAGAGAGAAAGAGAGAGAGAGAGAGAGCTCTATAAATAGCATTGCATTCTTATATAATCTCACAATATAGCAACTGAAGTTTTAGTGCTTAAACTTGTTGCAATCACACATTTCAACCCCCAGAACCTATCCACTTAGCAGTCCCTATATTATAGCTAACAAAATGGGGAGGTTACAGTTACAGTTAATAATGTCTACTGAGCCCAAGCTTAACCCTAAAGGCGTTGAGATATCCCTCACTCGAGAGCAGTTAAAGCAAACTTTCATGAATTACGATACCAACAAAGATGGGAAACTTTCATGGGATGAGTTGAAGTCGGCATTCAAATACCTCAAGTTTCCTATTATTAGATTTAGAACTGAGTTAGCATTCCATAAATGCGATAAGGACGAGAATGGGTACATCGATTATGGAAAGGAGATGGATTCCCTCGTTGCCTACGCGAAAGAATGTGGGTTTACTATAACTTAGATCTTTATAGGAGCTCTCTGTATTTTAGTGTGTAAAGTGTGTTATCTTTGTATATTTGAGAGCGTTTACCTTAAAGCCACTTTCTTTTATGTGACAGAAACATATATGAGGTGACTTTTGCAGCCCTTATGTACACAGACTAGAACGATCACAATCTGAATGTCTACTATGTAACCCTTCACACTTCATAAACCTAAATAAAACTTGTTCTCTCTCTCTCTCTCTCTCTCTTACTTGTTATCCTTAATTCTTTTGTAGTTTATTTTTAGGTATAATTATCTTTTTGTACAACTTAATTTTTAAACGAATAAAACAATGAAAATATATAATTAAATAAGGTAGACCAAACTAGTTGGCACCTTTAAAGGGGTGCTTAATATATGACTAAGGAGCTAAACGGTACCGTGTTAAAGTGAATAAAACTAGTTATGTGAGATGCAAATAACCAGGTTCGAAGCTGAATTTTGTCCTGTTATATATGACTATGAATATCGAACCTCAATCTCTCTACAAGCTTGTCGGAATGGAATTAACTTTCTTCTTCCATTAACGTCTTATCAGCTTAAAAAAAAAAAAAGTTACGGTCCCAATACAAGTTTAATATAATCTTAAGAACCAAGGAATATAATCATATAAAGGCCCATTTTTTTTTTTTGTTTTTCAAAAAAAAAAAAAAAAGAATATATTATTCATTAAAAAAGAAAAAGAAAAAGAAAAAAGAAAAAAGAAAAAAGAAGCATATTATATATGGAAATCCACCAAACCCATCTAAAAAAGAAATTGGAAAGTTCACCAGAACCAGATCCACTGGATCCCAAGACAGTAGAGAAAAATAAAAGAAAGCTAAGCAGGTGAGCATGCGATAATATTTGAGTCCACATGTTAAACAAATTAAGAGAGAATCCTTCACGGAAAAATACTGAACAACTTTAGCATTCTTAATGCAATTTGAGGGAATTAATTAATACTTAAACAAATACTTCAAATATCTACTATTGAGGTTTTAATATAACATATAAAGATAACATTTAATCCCAACGTTTATGACTATAAAATTTGACCTAATTATATTATATAAGATTTTTAGTTCTTTATTTTTCTTTTATGTGCATGGTACTTTTATTTACATTTTCATGTATATACCTAATAATCTCTCCTCAAATGCAAATCATTACCTCTTTGTAGGCTCTAAGATCTCTCTCTTAATTTTTGGGCACAAACAAGTTCTAATAGTTCTCCCTTATGTGTGAGTTTTTCTTTCAACATGCCTCATCCATAAGCTCTCACAAACTATTCATGAAATTCACATGTTAATCTTACACACTCATCCATGAGAATCCCACAAGTCCACAACCACTGGAACCTCACACACCATTGGCAATATTACATTGTTGGGAGTTTTTTTTCAAGATCATTTAATTCATGTGAGTTTTGTGGCTTTACACATCTGTGTGGGCTTCAAAGCATGCATCTTGTCTCCATTCCAAACATAAAAGGGGTCTTGATAACATTACTAGTTTGGGAGAGAACATTATGAAGAGACTCCAATTAAAGACTTAATATAATATATAGAAATACTATGTAATCCAAAAGTTTAAATCTATGTGTTCACTCAATTAAATATATTTAGTTTCTCAAATTTTTTTTTTTAATTTTTTTTTGGTTCTACGTGAAAATTTTATCTACACACGTACCCATTTAACTATTACTTACCAGTGGATCGCTTTGCAATTGGTGGCATAGCATAAGCATTACAAAACATGTTCATTCGTCATACTGTTTGTTCCATTGCCTACAAGAAGTACTTATGAAAAAAATGATTTGGATATATAATTGGATCGCTTTTGTTATGTGCCCAAAATTTTATTGGTTGCATTAAGGGAATCAAGATCTCTTAATTTCATAAATGGACTATTTTGAGGGAGTACAAATTTCCAAGTTATAATTGTTAACCGTTTATAATTTAGGAAATTATGTCTACCCTTTATTCATTGTTAATATATAAATTTATATAAGACTAACTTCCAATTAGATTGATGAATAGTATATATTATAACTTCCTATAACCAATTGATAAGACTAATCATAGTTCATCCTAATCCAAACCAATCTAACTAATCTTAATCCAAATTAATTTATTTAAGTCAACAAAACATATCTTTTTCATTTTTTCTATGGGAGGCCGAGAATGTATTGACCGCTTGTGATAAATTAACCAATTAATTAGCTAAGTGAATTAATTAGATTCAATAATATGCAATAAGCGTGGTAGCATAAACAAATCACCAGATAACTAAATGTAATGGAAATTGAATTTGACACGGGTGATTTGTTTACGAATAAGGAAAACCACTGAGGCAAAATCCCATCAGGTGAATTTAAGGTCACCGCTCCCAAGAATCCACTATAATCAAAACAAGCGGTTATAAGGAAAGGAATCACAGTACCTTATACTAACCTACAGTTGAACCCTTACCCCAATACCTAATTGGACTTGTGATGTAGTGACAATCTCTCATTTCAATGCACAGCTCCAAATACGTGACTAACCAATTAATGCACGAATCCCAGCACGTGACTAACTCCATAGCAACCCTTTGATTGTTGTAATTGATTTGCAGCAGCTTCACATAGAAACACCAATAAGATATTTAATGTTGGTGTTAGTTTTTAGACCCCTCAAAACACAATTGGATTAACCTAGGAATTTAGCCAAGTTGTTACTCAGTCAAATTAATTAAATCTAGGTTAACACAATCAAATAATCATATCAAGTATAGCAGTGGAAATATAAATAACACAAAGATATGATTACCCAGGAAACCAAACCGGTAAAAACCTGGGGAGGATTTAACTTAGCTATCCTCAAGGTAAACTTGAATCCACTATCTTAAAAGAATCGAAGTTCATACAATAAGACTTACAAGCCCCTACGCTTGACTTCTTATTGCTACCCACCAGTAGAACTTACTGACACGACCACGTGCAAGCTCCGAATCCACAGACTCCTTCTTTCTTGGATTTTCTACCAAATACAAGCACACCTGTTTGTGTTTTCTTTAAGTTTCAATGGCAGCAACTGGAATGATCATCAAGGTGTAGAAAAATCTTCTCATTGAAAACCCTAAGTTTATGTGAAGGAAAACTTCTCAAAGATCTCACAAGAGATTCACATAAACCGCAATATGAGCAACACAAAAACGTGGCTAGGGTTTCCCTTATATACCTAGGGTAAATTAGAAATCTAAACCAATTAAAACACTTTAGGGCTGAGTTGGAAAACCTAATAAAAAAACGTTAGGTACGATTTTCGATTGATCGAGCCTAAGCTTCGATCGATCGAAATGTACTAAAAATGTTTTTTAATTAGCTTAGTAATTTATTCCAATTTTACAACAAAGAACTAATTTTGAGCACTTTTAAAACAACTTAAATACATTGTTTTTATCATGGTTTGCCAACAATACAAATTAGGATTCTAAATACATAAAACTTAAGTCTTTAGAACCTAACAGTTGGTGTAAGAGACTTTAATTACTTGGTTACAGAACCCAAACACGTACAAGAAACGCAACAAGAACTCTTTCTTTTGTAGGAGGAGGCCAAGGTTTCAAAAAGAAAACCTTATGAAACTCTCTAGGGTTAGGTTTTTCTTTTTCCACCTCCTTTAAATAGGAGCTTAATGGGCTCTCCTATTCCAAATAGGTTTACATAAATCTTGGGTTTTCCTAGTCCAATAAGGATTATACAAACCCACAAACCTTGGATTTTCCTAATCCTATAAGGATTATACAAACCCATAAACAAATAGCCTTTTAGAATAAAAATGTTGCTGGCCATAATCTGAATACTGTAAGCTCGATAGATCGAGACATGTGTCAAGATTTAATTAATTTTGACATATTGAGCTTCTGTCGAGGAGTTATCGAGACCTGCAGATTACACTTTTCTTGAGCAGTTCTTGAGTAATTTTCATGTCTTCAATTCAACCACCTGTAATGATCATCTTGAACCTTCATAGATTTACCTAAATACAGTAAAATGTGTTTTGTCAAAGGATATGCCAATTACATAAAAATATGTCCTTAAAAATCTTCCCCTTTGGCAATTCGTGACAAAACCACAAGAGTACATTGAATGTCCTAGAATACATTCTACTCAAGATTACAGAATAAATAAGTCTAGTCTAAAAGATCTGAACCTTGGAAGTTGCTGCAAGAAGAAGGTTCGGAATCTTGACTTAGCTTTAACTTGTCTTTCTTGAAAGGCACTAAATAAAACACATCAAGGTACTATGTGAAAAATAATGACAAGTTAAATAAATAAGAAACATGTGTATAAAGAGAGAAAAGAAACAACACATGTGAGATAAAGAGTGAAACACATACATCATCATCAAATATAGAAACAACACATAATGTATGTAAATGGTTACAAAACAAAAGATACACAGCACAAAATATATATCAATATCAAAGTGTATCAGACTAACTCTCCCCCTAAGTTAGTTACATCAAAAACTTTATTCCCTTTAACACAAAGTTTTCCCCCTAAATCTATTACTCCTCATGAGGAAAGACATTCAATTCTCAAATTTCTCCCCCTTTTTGACACGATTGTCAAAGGGCATAAAAAGTCAGAAGACTTAATCAGAGACAGACAAAAAAAAAAAAAAAAAAAAAAAAAAAAGACACAGAGGGAACAAGGAGAGCAAGGAACCATAGACCTACAAGAAATAGAAAATAGGAGCACAGTAGGAAGAGGTTCAGGAAAGAAACAAAAGATAGAACAATGCATGACAATGTTATAATGACCATAGAATGCAATGCATGAGCATATAAGATCAAATAAACAACACTTATCCCAAAAATTTTAGCAAGACACAAAAGAAAACCAAAATTTTCCCTAAAAAGAATGAAAATCTAGGTCTAAATGCATGAAATGCATGAGAGAAGAGAGAACGAAGAGATAGGTATCGATAGCAAAAGGATCTTGATAGATCGAAGTATCTGTCGAGGATGTGTCAAGAAGAAGCCCAGAAACCTCGATGGATCGAGAAACTGTCGAGAATCTATCGGCCAGATAGAAAGTTTCTCGATGGATCAAAGATGCGAAAAGATCTGTTGAGAAAAGAAGTCCAAGGGTCTCAATGGATAGACATCTGTCGAGAAGCTGTCGAGCTTGATAAAAAACAGTTTTTTCAAAGAGGAAAAACACATAGAGATGAATGCAACAAGCAAGCTACTTAAACATAGATTCAATCAACATGTTAAGCTCTCAAAAACATCTCTGAACAAAAAAATGCAAAGCATTCATGATCCAAAGCGCACACACACACTAAACAAGTCTAGCTAATTTTATATTACAAAAACAAGTTAAGACAGTTTAGTGAGTATATATTAACACATGTATTCCTTGTGATGGCCAAATCACATTGTACTTGCATATGTATCAAAAGTAGCAAAGAATTGGCGTGTTATGTGTGAAATCATAGGAAGAGTACGTAAGTGTCTCATATTATGACAATTTAAGATATGAGAAAATTAAATACACTCACACACAATCATAATTGCTTGATGGTGACTATCACTTTTAAGGTACATCCTATAACTCCCACATCTCCTAAAAACACGCTTGCAACCATATTTAAAACATTTTGATTCTTTTTGCTTTTATTTTTCTTTGCATATTTTTCTTTTAAGCAAATCATGCATGGGCATATAAGAGAAAGAAAAGAAATATCCAATTATGTTAAACTTTTGACATTGCACTTTTGTTATGTCGAAATATACAGATGTCATTTCATGATTGGCTGGCAACATTGGTGAGGTGGTTATTTATACCTTTCTCTTAGGATTTTCTAGTCATTCCTGTCAAAAAGAGTGATACGAGTGTTAGGTACAAGAGATTACTTAATCTTACTCATCACAAATACTAGCCACAAAGCTCACTTGCTTAGTTGTGCATAGAGATGCTTATCCAAGCTATAAAAGATACAAATTTTAGAAAATTTTGTTTCAATAGCCATCCAAGATACACAAGTACCAATGTACACAAACACATATTGTTTTTATATTTTTCTAATTTTTCAATTTATTTATTTATTTTTATATAAAACAAAATAAAACAAAACTGAAAACAAATAAAACAAAAACAAGCAAACAACTAAAAAGAAAGCATAAACCAAGATGCATATGCATGAAAGCATGATTCCAAAAAGATAAGAAATCAAGCAAGAAAGTCCTACTTTAGATAGAAAGAATTAAAGCAGAGGACAAATAGAAAGACAATTAAGTCATAGGATCCTTTATCACCCATACAGCACGAGTCTTTGGCCATGAAGATGAAAAGACACGCATTCTAATATGACTACTAAAGGACATAGAGGAATTAGAATTCCCCTAAAATTTAGTCAAAAAGCTCAAAGTTTTTAATAACTCACCAAGAATAGGTATAGAGCCTTTAGACAAAGGATGAGACCTATTTGACACTTGCTTATGAGGAAACAACTTGAAACAATTAGGACGAGTGTGACCAAAAACACCACAATGGTGACAAATATGAGTAGTTTTCGAACTACTATGCTTCCTAGAAGGAGGTCTAACCTTAGAGGTTGACAAAGACCTTAATTTAGGACAATTTGACCTAATATGACCAACAATATGACAATGATGAGAAGTGGGGACAATTTTAGAATTTTTATTCTTCCTAGGAGGAGTTTTAGATATAGGTTTAGAAATTTCAGCGTTAACATTTGAATTTTTATCTTTGCCTATCCTAGCAATATTAGCCTTCAACTCTTCATTATTCCTTTTTGATGGGCATGCAAAAAGTCTATCTCTAGATCGTCTAGGAGCCAATGGCCAAATATTTAAGAAGTTCGTCCATAGAGAAAATCCCTAGACGATCATGTGACACTTAGGAAATTCTCAATAAAGAACTTCACCCACATATGTGGAAGATTTAGATCACGTGAAACTTTGGAATAAGAACAAAACCCTTATTCATCGCCATAACTTCCTCAAGAATGCTTAATTTCCAATGGTAGTTGTAACGGATAAGATTGGAGGTTATAACTTTTATAGCCGTTGTAGAGGTTATGTCTGAACTTACTAATCCCCACAAATTTTGGGGAAGTTACCAAGTAAATAACCGCTCCAAGACCCTCTATATAAGAACTTTCCTACATCAAATCAAGATAAGTTCTTTTTCCTGACATTTTATTCCTCAAAAGTTGGAACTCTTGTCTTTCAGAGAGAAACTAACTTAGTCTTCGGAAGGTATTTGGTCGGTCTCCCCGGTCGCCTTTTGATCATGTTCTTCCTTTCAGGTCTTCCAAGCGAGTCATCGTTTCATTGAAACCCGGAATGTTCAGTCTACTGATTTTGTGCAACATCACTTTTAAATGGAGGAGTATAAAAATCTTTTTCTTTTGAGTTAGGCTCAACAATAAGTTTGGCACTAGTTAACTTTTCAACTTCAGTTTTAAATTCAACCAGTTGCTTTTCCAAACTTTTAATTTTGTCCACTTGAGATGAAATTTGATTTTTAAAATTCTCATTCAAATTATTGGCTTCATCCAATATTGCAATCAAATCATCTTTTTCAAGCTTGACCTTTTTAAATTTAGCTTTTAATTTTGTAGAACTTTTAAGAGATCTCATACAAAAATTATAAAGCTTATAATAGGCATCTTGAATATCATCATCATCATTCAACACGAGATCATGCAAATCAAAACAATCAAGAGTTTCCATAAAAACAGGGGTCAATGGATCACATAGCAAAGATTAAAACTTAATCAGAGTGTGCCTGCTGTGATACCACTTGATAGGCCGAGAATGTATTGACCCCTTATGATAAATTTACCAATTAATTAGCCAAGTGATTCAATTACATGCAATAAGTGTGGCAGCACAAATAAATCACCAAATAACTAAATGTAGCGGAAATTAAATTTGACACGAGTGATTTGTTTATGAATGGAGAAAACCACTGAGGCAAAACCCCACCGGGTGAATTTAAGGTCTCCACTCTCGATAATCTACTATTATCAAAATAAGCGATTACAAGTAAAGAAATCTCAGTATCTTATACCAACCTATAGTTGAACCCTTACCCCAATATCCAATTGGATTTGTGATGTAGTGATAATCTTTCATTTCAATGCACGACTCCCAGTACGTGATTAACCAATTGATGCACGGATCCCAGTACGTGACTAACTCCATATTAAACTTTTGATTGTTGTAGTTGATTTGTAGCAGCTTCACATAGAAACACCAATAAGATCTTCAATGTTGGTGTAAGAGACTTTGCTTGGTTACAGAACCCAAAGACGTACAAGAAACGCAGTAAGAACTCTTTTTTCTGTAGGAGGAGGCTAGGGTTTTAAAAAGAAAATCTTATGAAGCTCTCTAGGGTTAGATTTTTCTTTTTCCACCTCCTTTAAATAGGAGTTTAATGGGCTCTCCTATTCGAAATAGGTTTACACAAACCTTGGACTTTCCTAGTCCAATAAGGATTATACAAACCCACAAACCTTGGGTTTTCCTAGTCCTATAAGGATTATACAAACCTATAAACAAATAGTCTTTTAAAATAAAAACGTTGCTGACTATAGTCTGAATCTCGTAAGTTCGATAGATCGAGACATGTGTCGAGATTTAATGAATCTCGACAGAGGAAGTATCAAGACTTGCAGATTGCACTTTTCTTGAGCAGTTCTTGAGTGATCTTCAAGTCTTCAATTCAACAAATTGTAATGATCATCTTGAACCTTCATAGATTTATCCAAATACAAGTAAAATGCGTTTTGTTAAAGGATATGCCAATTACATAAAAATATGTCCTCAATATTCTAGAAGACACCCTTGTCATCGAGGGTCTTTCTTCTTCTTCTTCCTCAATCTTCCATGAAGTACTTCTCTTTGATTTCTTATATGTTGGCCTTTTTGATTTGATCTGCCTTCCTTTCTTACATTCTTCAAGTATTTATTTATTTATTTTTGAAAAGCATGCATATAGCTTTTCCATATGAATAACGTAGAGATAGAAAGGTTGGAAGGCTGTTTTACTTTTACGTCTTTCTGACTGTAGTTTTCCTTCTTTTGTGCCATTATTTTGCAACTCTCCACTGTCAATGTGTCTTTCATAATCATGGTGTGCCTTTTCATAAGCTTGCAAGCTTTTTCCTTCCGTGTGATGGAGACATGTTGAACTTCTTGAATAACTGAGTGATTTTCTCCATAATTTGTTGCATTTGCTGCAGACCAGAGATAAGGGAGATAACCATTTGCTCCAATTGCTTCATTGATCCATATTTTGATTCCAAATTGTTATGTGCCCAAGTTTTTATTGGTTACTTTGTTACCTCCTAGATAAATAGACTACTTAAAAATAGTCCAAACCTTTAGTTAACAATTTATAATTTAGTAGATCATGATTATTTTTTTGTTCATTGTCAACATATGAATTTATAGAAAATTGACTTCTAATTAATTAGATGAACAATAAATACTAACTTCCTATAATGTATCAATAAAACTAATCATAATTCATTCTAATCCAAACAAATCTAACTAATCCTATTCCAAACTAATTTTTTGTGGGTTCCAGTTAGTTTTACTGGGCATAAAGTCTCTGATAGTTGAACAAATTAAAGATCTAGAGTTTAATTCACGCCTACACTAAAAATTGATTGATATCTTGATTTGAAGATAAAAAACACAATCATCAGTAAAACATATCTTTTATCATTACTTATCCACTACTAATTAAAATAAATTACGCTAATGTATAACAACTTTGCATATTACTTGCCAGTTATTCCTTTGAACAATTGCAAAAGTTTTGAAAATGTTACTGAAAATTGAGGAACTACTATAAGCAAATGGCTAACAACAACCTACAACATTGCAAGCAGATCATTTGGTTTATCATCCACGAGGGTAAATATGCGTAATCTGCTCAACTAATTAGGAAGTGGATTTGAGTAACACTTCCATCTATATATATATATATATAAATATATAAAACCGAAACTTTTGAAGCTTCCACAATTTTCCACATCAGCACAACATAAAAAAAAAAAAAATAATAATAATAAACCCGACACTCAAAATGATAAAACCAAAAATTCATGATGCTCTATCTCCCGATCTCTTTCTCATATCTCTCACACTACCATCCGATCCTTCCCCCAAAACCCAAAACTCAGATAATCTCTCTTCTCATATCTCTCAAATGCTATCAACTACTTCCCCCAAATCTCAGATCTGACCATCTCCTTCCTTTACCAGCTCTACCAATAGCAAAGCATCGCATGATACCCGCCATATCTCCTTCCTCGGAATCGATATCCTTCCTCAGACCACCCACATCCAACCTGTACAACCCAGAAACGGTGCCCCATTTGCCGTGGGTCTCATCAAAACCCACCATGCCCACTATACCCACAAACCCAGCTCCTTCCTCAGGCCACCCATTTGCCACAAACCACCCACATGCAACCTCTACAAACTAGAAACGGCACCCCATTTGCCTGGGTCTCATCCAGCCCATGGCCCATCAACTATGTCGGTTGGTAATACACCCAATCCAGCCCGTTGAAACCGGCCCAAAGGTAACTATTAAACAAATTTAATTAGAACTCTATAATTTTTTTTTTTTTTTTTTTTTTTTTTGAATTCGAACTCTATAGCTATTAGGACTCTATAACTATTATCTTATAAATAGTTGATTCTTATTAGTCTTTTTTTTTCATGGCTGTTCAATTTCTAGGTTTATTCTTATTGCTTTCTCTTCATTCTTTTCCTCCATTCGAATCAGGGTTAAAGGTATGGTATTCGTTTGCCTTTGTGATAATCTATGTACATCTAATTTCTAACTATTTTAGTGTTCTTTCAATTTGAATTGTAACATTTGCCTCTGTGATAATCTATGTACATCTAATTTCTAACTATTTTAGTGTTCTTTCAATTTGAATTGTAACATTTGCCTCTGTGATAATCTATGTACATCTAATTTATAACTATTTTACTATTTTGTTTACATTTAAAGAACTCATGAAACTCAAATTTTAGTGTACTTATATCAGTTTTTGCAGAAAAAATACAGCTGGTAGGTTTATGTTTTGACTGTTTCAAGTTCAGACTTAGAATAGTTTGGATTTCTTAGCTTTTTTTTTTTTTTTTTTTTTTTTTTTTTTAATTTTAGTTTAATTATATAAGTTTTAGTAGAAAAAATACTTCAATTTGTAAAAAAAAGGTTGTGTTCCTAAACAATGCTATTTTATGCATAATTGTTAAAACCTAAAGAAATCCACTATGATCAATCTATTTCCAAGCAAAAAGCAAAAAAAAAAAAAAAAAAAAAGCAAATATATGGTTACTGTTTTAAATCTGCTTTTATGCTTGGAGTTTTAATATCATAGTATATTGTAGTTTTCAGTTTCCATTTCAAAGGAAAAAGTTATTTTTGCAAAACAATGGATATAGCCTTAACCCTTGAAAATCCCTGCCTTATTAAGTGGCTCAATTTCTGTTTGTACTGATTACCAATCAAAAAGTAAATAAACAGGCAGAGGTACCAATAGGTTACAGAGAACAGTTAAAGAAAGTTGTAATTGTTACTTGATCTATCAATACCCTAATAAAAGAGAAGGAACTTATTAGCTTTCTGAATTTACCAAGGTGCCATTTTGTTAGCATGAGAAATTGGGAGGTGCTGAAAATTTTCCTCCTTTTGTGGTAAACTTAAAGTTACTTGCATGATCTATAGAAAATCCTTTCTAAAAAAATTGCAGGAAAAGGAATCTGATTGGATGGAAGATTATTAGTTCTTTCACTTACAAAATTCTGATCTAAATCATCTTTAATAAAATATTTACCCATGCCTTTGGACTAAAGTGACAATTAATTATCCTAATTTGCAATACCATTTTTTTTTAAAAAATGTAGGTCCTATTTTCATTGTTGATTCTTAAAAAAAAAAAAAAAAAAAACCTAGAAAACCATTAGAAGTTAGTGCACTTACAACTCATGAGCCAAGTCATAGCCATAAGAATTAGTAATTGGAGAATATCCCATTCCATGAAGCAAAGTGCTTCTAAGTGGACTCACTTTCTTATCCACCTATATCCATCCCTTTTATACAAACAAACTATGTGTCAAGACTTGGTATTTTGTAAAGTATTTTGTGTTCTACCTCTTTCATTATAATCATACTAATGGAATTCTTTGTCTTAATAGTTGCTTCACTTCTTTTCACTTCTTAACAAAAACACCATTATACCAGAGAGCAATAATAACATGTAACTTCAACAATTTACTTTTGGGTTATTATTTTAATATGTGCTGTTTTAGTTGTGTTTCTTTTGTATCTGTAATTGAGTTTGTGCACACACTTAGATAAGTCTTAGGTTTGGAACTTTGTAATTGAGTTTAGTAGTGTGTTTTGATGATAATATTTTTTGAAGTGAGTTACATCTTCAATATTTTAAATAGATATTAAAATGATGATAATCAATTTGAATTTTTTTGTGTGGAAACTGAGCTATGGGTCTAAACTTGTTTAGTGGAAACTGAGCGAGGTGGAGTTATTAGCTTGCTTTCATCACACAACATGCCTGATAATCTTAGCGAAATTGGTGTTGAGTATGTTGAGGTTAGTTATTCATTACATTGTTCATACTGAATTATATGTCTCTCTTTTTTTTTTTCTTTTTTTTTTCTTTACAGATATGGAGCAGGTTTATAAAATAATTTATATCTATGCTTAGTAGAATTGTACCTTATAAATTTTTAAATAATTTATATTTCCCCTGTGTATGTTTAATAGTTACAACAAATATATGGTTGCTGTTTTAAATATGCTTTTATGCTTGGAGTTTTAATATCATAGTATATTGTAGTGTTCTGTTCACAAGTTTGGATTCTTTTTTCTATTTGTAAGTAATAATTATGGTCTTTCAATATGGTGCAATGGATTTTTTCTTCTTTTCGTTTTGCGTTTGTGATGAAGAAGTTGTTGTATATATGTGTACAGTTTAATGGGGTGCTAGTATACTGCTTATTGTATTAATTTGTGTATGTGTGTGGTGAGAGGTTTTTTTATTTTTATTTTTTAATTTTTTTATGGAAATATTTTTATTTTGGATATTTCCATGGGTGGAAGTAATGATGGTGATGTTTTTAATCAATTCCATCAATTAGTTCACCAAGTGGATTTAACTAATGGATACAATTGATTTCTCAATCTTAATAATGAGATATGATAGATATCATTGCATGTATATGATATGGATTAAGTTTGTTTTTCTATCTTTGGTCTGAGAAGCAGGTGTCATTTGTCAATCTATTTCTTTTTCATTATTGATAGTAGTGATGCATATTTGATTATAAATCAGATATCAGTAATTGCATGCATTTGTTGATTATAGACAACTAAGTTTCTATCACTATTTCAAACTTTCTGCATTGCACTATTTCTCTTCTATTAATGATTCTTGGCTGAAAATTGGATTCTTACTGTTTTGCAGGTAGGGATTTAACATTTTGATATCTGGCTTATTTGGTAATACAACTACAAGACGAGGAAAGTCAGGTATTTACCATTCTTTCCTTTATTCTGTACTGTTTATTGCATATTTATTGGTAATATGTTTGTAGAAAGAATTTGAAATTGGAATATGATTGCATATTTAAGTTTCTTGGTTATCTCAAACTTGGTTTTATGTTTGGTTTAATTGTTTCATCTCAAGATTTCCATTGTTTTAATTACTTCTATGTACAATTTGTATTTTATCAAATAATCATTTTTTTTAAATTTTTTATTTAAATTTTGAAGTTAGTATGTGAATGCTATATTTTTCTTCAATTTTTTCCCTTTTCTATAACATATAACTGTTAATTTGTAATATATGTTTTTGTTATATAGTTATATTTATGAATTAAAATTTTGTGAATGCTTTGCTTTTAGTTTATTCCCCAAGCATGGAGTCTACTTTATATGCAAGTATGGATGGGAATTCTACACCGTCAAGAAACTTTTTGACTCTTTTGAAGAAATTGACAAAACAATTCAGCTTGATAAAATGATAGAAGTACACATTCTTTAATTTACCAAAATTACAAATATGATATTTAAGGTGTATATGTTGTAATACATTCCTCAACCTGTTCTATTGCCAGGCTTACATTAGTGATACTTCAAATGAATGTAGCAACAACTTATCAACTTAAAAAGATGGTGATTGTACAAAATTTCAAAAACTTGACATTCAAAGCAATGTACAACTCACACCAACATTTGTATACAAGGAAAACAAAAGGGCATATTCAGGGATAACTGCAAAGCAACAAAGGAAGAAAATACAAAAAACACTTTAAAGTTGTCTATTAAACCATATGTAAAAGCACATTGTGATTATTGTAATATATTATTTTATAATATTTGTATTTATCTCATTTTTAATATTAGTTTATGATATTACATGTTTTATCTTATATTAGAATCAATTTAGCTTTCAATAATTGAAATTATAGAGATGTTTAAACCTGAACGTATTAACATTTGATTTAAAACTATCTCGTGCATCGCACGGGTTTGCGACTAGTTATTATTATTAT
Organism: Quercus agrifolia; assembly: GCA_029955455.1. Classification (NCBI taxonomy): domain Eukaryota; kingdom Viridiplantae; phylum Streptophyta; class Magnoliopsida; order Fagales; family Fagaceae; genus Quercus; species Quercus agrifolia. Next base: position 88,961,614 of record JARQAD010000001.1, on the reverse strand, counting down.
TATTATAAAAGGGAAGCTTTATTTATATTTTGTATATTTACGCAACATGCACCTCGCAAAATTAATAGATTCATGTACCAAGTTTACGCTACCGTCCATCAATATATATGCTTGGGTACCATATTTTGTCTCATTAGGCACATCTCGCAAGTTCTAAAAGTTAAAAAAGAGTAAAGAGAATAAAACAAATGCGCACTCATATCAAATTGAAGTCGGCCTCTGTTCTATATAAATTGATTAAATTCGTTCTCAACACTCTTATCATCACACAGCAAGCAAACTCTTATATATATACATAGCTCCCTATATTCAAGTTTAACACCAACGAAAACCCGAATTCCCAGCCAAAAAAATGAGTCATGCTAGGTTTAAGTCTGCTCCTGCTAACCGTACTAAGAGAGAGACCAATTCTGTTGCTATTACATGTGGTGAAGAGCAGATGAAGAATGTATTTGGGCGCTCTGACTCAGACAAAGATGGCTACCTCAGCAAGCAAGAGCTTAAGAAGGCCTTCAGCGATTTAGGAGTTGAATTCCCTAGCTTGAGAGCTATGTCAGCACTCTGGCATGCTGATGATAATGGTGATAATTACATCAGCAAGAAAGAGTTGGCTGAGCTAGTGAAATACACTTCAACAATGAATACTTGTACTAATAAATAGGCCTTGTTTTATTCTTTTAACCCATTTTTTAGGAGATGGGTGGATTATAAGAATAAATGAATAATAAAAATAAAATGTCTACCTTTGTTTAATGGGGATAGCAAATGAAGTTTAAGTGTTGTAACATGTTCTGGATATGGAACCTAGATTTGCAATACATGCTTAATTAAATATGATAAGTTCTCTTCCTGGTGTAATAACATTGAAATTTTTTCTCTTTTGGATGAATTATTCCTCAGTTTCTCTAGCAGCTCTAAAGAATAAGAATAAACTTTGTTCTTTTATTTTGGTGGATTTCAGCCAAATATTGGCCATGGAATATTCCATGATATTTAAGAGAATCAGTGTTTTTGAAAGTTTTTAGAACCGGAGTTTTTATTTAGCATTATGAACTAAATTGATACAAGTTTATAAATTGAATTGAACTCTAATGTTTATATAATTTGTTATGTCTGTAGTGTTTAGGTTGGCAAACTGTGAACAAAAGTGCCAGTTAGATGTGTTAAAAAATGTGTTTTCAAGTACAGGTCAATTCCATAACAGCTCAAGGAAAAGGAAGCTTATGTATTCTTGAACCTATGTCGACAACTAGTCGATTGATCAAGATTAATCTTGACAGCCTCTCTACAATTAGTTGATCGATCGAAAATAATAATTAACCTCGATTCTTAATTAGGCCCATTGAGCCAATCCATGAGTCGGAATTTTAGCCCTACTTGCTAGAGTATAAAGGGAATCATTAATACTAGTAGTCGTCTAAATAACAAAAGAGAGAGCCTTATGCCTAGGGTTTGTGCTTTTTCTCTTAAGTTCACCAACATAACGAATACACCAAAGATCTGAAGGTCGGTACTTGGTGAACCATCCAATTGAAGCTATAGTACTAAAAACAGTCAAGCTTCTATGAAGAATTTTTAGGGTAGATTTTGAAGTTGCGAGTGGAAAGTTCCTGAAATTCCAAAGTAGAATAAATTAAGGTTGGAATAGTGTGTGGTGATATGAGTAAGTTTTTGCCAGAGGTAGCGATAGAAGTTGAGATTAATTTCTATTCTAAGAACTTCAATTTTATTTAGTGGATCTCTGTCTTAGGGTTGGTGGTTAAATCTTTGATTTTTTTTTTTTTCATTGGTAGTTGTCATTGGTTTTTCACATCATGACTGCGTCCTTGATTTCTGCATTCTATTTTTTATTTTTATTTTTTTACAATATTCTTTATATGACTTTTATTTTTTTGATAAAAATTCTTTATATGACTTAATTAATGTGAAGTGAAATTCATACATAATTGATTAATTAATCAATTCAATTTTAATTCCATTTAAATTGTCAATATATGGGGCCAAAAGACTAAACAATATCCGAACATAATTCAAGAACTACATTAAAAGTCTGGCAAAAATAACCGGAAAAAATAAAAATAATATTCCCTATAATCCCATGTTCTCTCTTTTAGAAGCTTTATAAACACTAAAGTTTTAGATAGAAAATAAACACTAAAGTTTATTCGTTTCAATCTCCACGGACCAGACTACGGTCCATATATAACATTATTTGGCTATTAGCAGATATCGGGTATATGCTTTTTTGGCCTCTACGCAACTTTGTGTGGGTTACTATCAGAAACTATATCCTAGCTAGGTTTGGTATAGGATAAGATTATCGATCATTTCTAGCAAATCTTCTTCTTCTTCTCAAAAAAAAAAAAAAAAAAACTCTGGCAAATCTTTTAGCCACCAGTCTTGTTCATGACACGTCATTATATAACCTCCTAAAACTTTTTGACTGAGAAAAGTAAATAAGCATCAATTGCTTTTCATAGTGAATTTCTTAATATCAAGAAGCCTTGGCTCCTTGCTACCACTTCTCTTGTCGCCCATAATAACAAAAAAGTAATATTATGCTTGTGTTTTGCTGTGATTGTTTTTCTTGGTTTATTTTATTTAAAAAATAATTTGGGTATAAGTATAGCTATATATAAAATATAAATATATGTGCATTAATTTTAAAACTTTATACATATATTTTGCTATAAAATGGATTTTAAAACAAACAGCCCTTAACCTTGTATATACTCTAAATATTTTGTTACTTATAAGTTAATGTGATTATTATATATATGTGATGGCTTAGGGTATAAATTTCACGCATAATAAGAATAAAAACCCTGTTTTGGCCTTTTCCATTTTGACCAATACAGGATTATAACCCAGCCCGACTTGTTTGCCAAGCATCTATTATTAAATCTAAATTTTAATTTAATGGATCCATTTTCAATTTATATTTATTCACTAAAGTTATTTTAGATTTTTTTTTTTAATGTTATAGATAAATATATTAATGAAATTACTTATAAACTTAACATACAATTCTCAGATATACATATTTTTAGTGTTAATTGGATCTAATAATAGTATTTTTTTTTTTGTTGTAAATTTCATTATAAATTTTCTTTCTAATTGTTTACATTAATTTTTTCTTTATCAATCATTTTATATATTTTTTTTAAACTCTATATATTCAATTTTTTTAGGTGATTTAAATTTATGTAATGTTTTAAGTGTAACATACACAGGTGTTTTCTTATCTTCTTTTGTGGAATTAATAGATTAATATGCTGATTAATAGAAATTACAGGACTATTAATGTAAGGATTTATGCATTATCCAAATTTTATTTTTTATTTGTTTTAGAAGATATATGAAAAAATATATTGAAAAGTACATTTGAGGGAGTTTTTTTTTTTTTTTTTTTTTTTTTTTCACATAAAAAAAGGTCATATCAGATTAATTAATCTGATGCGTCAAAGACCGGAATATTTCTCTTGCATCAAATGTGTATTTCTATAATTTTGAATAAAGATACTAACTAGCTACAAGATAAATTGGAATAAAGGTACAAAGATATATATGGGAGCCACATCTCTATATAAATCAATGTTGCTCTCAAACTCCTTGTAGTGCAATTAAGTGTTACTTTATTAGCAAACAAATCCTATCCAAAGTCGCTCACAAATGGGCAGGAAAGTTACAGTGTATAAACCTACGAGTGTTTTATACACTAAAGATCAGCTAATGAATGTTTTCAGGAGCCATGATGCTGACGGAGATGGAAAACTTTCAAGGGAAGAGCTGAAGAAAGCATTCAAATATCTTGGCTCACGTTGGTGTTCTTATAGAACTGAGCAGGCACTCCGGTGTACTGATGCTAACGATGATGGGTACATTGATGAAAAGGAGTTGGAAAAGCTAGTTGATTACACCCTAGAACGCCAGTACACCATTGTGTAGATCTTCTAGTTCAAGATATTGTGTCTCTTTTTCTTTTTCCTTTTTTTAAACTTTGATAGTTTAGGGAGATAGAATTTAATGTTTGTACATCTCCACTGAAAATACCAAAAAGTGCTAGTTGAATTACATGCCTCTTTGGTAGCTCTAGAGATTGCCTAATAGTATAATGTTTGTCTTTGTGTATATGTAGTTGGGGAGAAAAGGAACTTCTTGTCCTTCTTATGAGAGTATATATGAACCAACTCTAAATCAGCTATTGTGCATGTTAATATTTAACATAGCATATTACAACTTCTTGATGATGAAAGGGCTTGAATGTAATGCCAGGCACTACTCAAATTTTCAAAAATATTTAATTTGTCTATCAAGCACAAGCCGTACTTAACATTATTTGTATGTCTCTTGCTCCTCTAATTAAGTCTTTTTCTGTTTCTTTCTCCAACTCTCGTTCTCCCACACTATAGTAAGCACATTAAAATTACTAAACCAATTCTACTCTTGGTGAAACTCTACTAAAGTTCGATTCCAAAAAGTTAAAATACTCTTTTGATTACTAAACCAATCTACTGTAGGTTAAACTCTACCGAAGTTCCAAAACATGAAAATACTATTTTTATTAGGTTATAAGACTTTAGGAACTAAATGTATTAGAATTTTACTTTGTATATGTTAGCAAACCATGATCAAAACAATGAGTCTAGGTTTAAGCTTGCTCAAAGTTTATTTGTTATAGTTTGAATCGAGCTGAATGCAGAAACTTACTATGCAAAATTGCAAAGCTTGATCGATCGAAAGTAAGGCTCGATCGATCGAGAATCGTATCTGCAGAATTTGAATTAAGCCAAAACAGCAGTTCAAGCCCATTAAGGATTAGAGTTTTAGTTCTACTTCTTTTAGTATATAAAGGAAACCCTAAGCACGTTTTTAAAAAGGCTTTTCAGAGAGAGAAGAGTGTGCCTCTTTTGTATCTAGGGTTTTGTACCCAAAAAGCTCTCTCATATATTCTACCGGTGTTATTCCTTAAAGAATCTCAAGATCCGGTGTTGTAGAAGTTGCTGTCTTCTCTAGTTATCAAAGATGTTGACAATCTAAACCTTCAAGAGTGGTCTTGGAGTTACAAACATGAGAGTTCGTGTTTTTTATCACAAGTGTGGGTGCTTGTGTTGCAAAGGTCTAATAGAGAAGGAGTCTGTGGATTCGGAGCTTGCACATGATCGTGTCAGTAAGTTCTACATGTGGTAGCAATAGGATGTTAGTGGTCTAAGTCTTACTGTAAACTTCGATTCTCTATAGTGGATCTGTTTTTTATCTTGAGAATAGTTATGTTAAATCATCTCTAGGTTTTTTACCGGTTAGATTTTTTTGGATTATCATATCGTTGTGTTTTTTATATTTCTATATTATTTACATGATATGATTTTATTGTGTTAATCTAGAACTGAATAATTTATCTAAGTAATCATTTAGCTAAATAACTAGGTTAAACAACTTGTGTTAAGGAACCTAAAAATGAACATATTTGGTTTAAAATTCTATTACTAAAAGTTTCATTGAACTTTCATTATTTAAATAAAATTATTTTAACCATCTATCATCATATAAGGTAATTTGTTCATTAACTGTTTTATTGTTCAAATTAGAATGATACTTACAAAATCTTTTATTTACTTTAGATTTTAATTCTCATTCATCCGTGAATCACACAAGCATGCTATTAGTTTCACCTTAAAATGAACATCTTCATTTAAGAGTAAATGAAGAGAATCTTTTTTGTGTTGTACGTGCCATATGTGCATTTAACTAGAACACTAATGAAGCTATTTGTTTTCTGTTGAACTTTCCATAATGAAGAATCTCATTCTAAAGTGTGTTGCAATAACTTATATTAATCGATAAGATGCCGCAATGCATGGCCGTCCGAGTTTGCTAAAGGCTGGCTGGTGCGGTTGGGTGAATCCTTGATTCTATTCTCACTATAGTAACCCCCAATTGAGGCCACAACACCCATAATGTCGGAAATGACAAGAATTATAGAGAAATGGGAGCTTCCTAAAGGCTCCAAACCAATCTCAAGCATGAGACAAACACTGAATATTTCTGTTGAATAGGAAAAGGCGAGATCATTAACTTAAGTGAATAAGTTTAAGCCAGTGTCACATCAATGTCACATAAGCCATTTGATTCTTTTTGAGTGCAAGTACTTTGTCAGCCGTCCTGAACTTAGGTTTGTTGTGTAACCACTAATACTCCATCATATATTTTTATTAAAATTTCTTCGCTTTGTTACATTCAATAAACGTGACTGTCAAAATCCCAAAAATGGGATGCGATAAACTATTTAATTTTTTATTGTCAATTCTAGAAGATTTTAGAAAAGAAAAGAAAAAAGAAAAAGAAGAACCCATTAGGTAAAAGGAGCCATGCAATTGTGTCATATCAAAATCAACTTGTTTTATACCAAATTTGACACAATCTGCATTAATTCAACGATAAAAACTTCCACTACTGACCAAGTTGGATCGATGTTGATTTCCAGAATCCTCCTGTATTTGTAATAGGAAACTTAAATGATGAGAAGGATATTGCAATTTGAAGACATAAAAATGCCTAGATATGAGAAATATCAGAGTATTTGAAATTTTAGAAAGCATTAAAAAAAATCCAATTTTCTGACTCGCATATAATAAAAAAAAAGATTCATTCATCACTAGGAAATTGATGTCTCATTAATTACATGAAAATAATTCAATATATATGTAAAATTGTTAATAATATTGTTATAGATACTGCAAATTTTACTCACAAATTTTGAAAATTGATGTGTCACAAATTATAAAAAAGTTTTGGATGAGTGATCCTAACTCCCAATTAAATATAAGTACATTATAAAACTTATATTAAGCAAATTGTCAAGCACATATATTTAGACGAGTGATCCCAACTATCAATTAATTAAAAGTTTAATAAGATATGAGTTTATTTTGGAATTTCATATCTAGCACAATGTTGCGCACTATTAGAAACTTTCCCCCAAGGGTTTGTACAGAATAAGATTATTGACCATTTCCTGTACTCTTTTAGACTTATGTTAATTTGACCATTTCCTGTACTCTTTTAGACTTATGTTAAGATTTTAATATTATTGATTCCAGGTACAAAAATTTTGATCGCATAAACAAAAGAAATTTGTACGGTGATAATAAATTAATAAGCCTTGCTACCCATTTCTCTTGTTGCCCATTGTAAGGACTAGATTTGGGACTCGGCCTAGGATAAAAGGACCGAGGATCAAAAAGCCCAAAACAATGAATTTGTAGAGAGAGTGGGATGAAAAAACTGAGTCAGAATGAGTTGGATTACAAATAAAGTAGACTCAATTCACAAGGATAGAGAAATAGATTGAATTAAGTTTAGAAAAATCGTCATCGGCACAAGTCCGAGGAGGTCAATTCTTTTATATTCCTCACAAGTGTGATTACAGGTTTGGTTCTTAATTGCTACAATATTTCCCTCCTTATTTTTCTAATCCCCTATTCATGGTAGGTCTCTTCCCTTTTATAGTTCATTTTAAACAATCTTGACCTTCCACTTGTTGATCATCCAAGCTTCTACTTGAATGTCTGTCCCATTAGACACCCCTTTTAGCCCCTTTTGTGCGTTGGGGAAGCCAATATAACCCTGTTCAGGGGTCTTCTCCACATTAATACAGACAGAAAGTTAGCTGCAGAGCATTTAATACGGTGGTAGTAGGTTTCTCCTTAGATATTTTAGGACTCCTCCCTGTACTTTATTTCTGCAATGCTCATCTATGACTGTATAACTTTCGGGAACGTCCTTCCGGATGGTAGACAGCATGTTCGGACCCCAATTTTGTGTGTTCGAGGTAACATTTGTCCTCGGCATGCCTTCTTGTGCCAGTATGACCCAAACTGACTTTGTCATTCACTAACGTGGGCTCATTTGATAACGTTTTTCCCTTCTCGGATGGTCTCTGGTCCTCAGCTTGGGCTTTGGGCCCAACACACACGTGGACAATGAGCCTTCAGGCCCAATACCCCTACACCCATGATGATCACGTTCATGTGGTGATTTAGAGCTTAAGAATATTAAAATAAATCATAAAATTTTGGTTGTAAATGAATGTGATTATTTAATTATTATATATCACCAAAAATTTTGTCATGTAGTGAGACTATAATATATTCTTCTATTTTTTTTAATAAAAAAATTATTTTTTAACAGTTATGATATGATTTGAAATCTATATTAAAAGAATTTTTTTTTTTTTTTTTAAAGCGGAATTTAAAATTAAATTCCTTCTAAGACATTTTGTTGTATCAAATTAAATCTCAAGGAACTCATGTGAACAATAACTTAATAACAATCTAACAATTTATACTATATTAATATTCTGAGAATAAAGATAGTAAAGATAAAGTAGAATGAAGGTGCAGAGATATGAGAACCACATTCCTATATAAATCAGTGTTGCACTCTAGTCTCTTTGTATTGCAATTAAGAGACTCTCATTGCAATCAAATCCAAACCTATCTATCTAAATTTAGTCCCCTCACGAAATGGGCAGGAAAGCTATGGCGTTTAAACGTACTTCAGTTCCATTCAATGAACAGCAGCTATTGAATATTTTCAAGAGCCATGACGTTGATGGAGATGGAAAGCTTTCACGGGACGAGTTGAAGAATGCATTCAAACATCTTGGATCGCGTTGGGATGCTTATAGAACTGATCAGGCACTCCGTCAGGCTGATGCTAATGATGATGGGTATATTACTGAAGATGAGTTGAAAAAGCTAGTTGAGTACGCCCTAGATTGTGGGTACACTGTCGGATAGATCTTGTTGTCATCCTAGTCCTTTTTTTTTTTTTTTTTTAATTAATGAAGGTATTCAGAACTCTTCGAATATCTGATTATTCATTAATATGTGTAATCTCCCGACCCATACATACCCTCTAATTATCTTCTTGTTGTTGTTTATCAAGGGTTTTAGTCTTGTGTTTATACATATAAGGGAGTTTTCCTGATTGTAAGCCGTAGCTTATTTTGCGATGGATAAAGGAAAGAGGTGACCTAGTTGGCCTCTTTTTGGAGAGTAAGCTATCGTGTAATTATTTAATAAGACAAATTTAAGTTGAGTGAAAATCCTATAGACTTGGTAAGAAATTCTTTTTTCAAGAGTTGCTTAGACTTTTACCTTTAAAATAGTTATTCAAAGAAAAGAAAAAAAGAAGAGGATGAATTCAACATTAAGGTAGTCATTTAATTTTATGGATTTATGCAACATACCAGGTCTTCTGAAAACCACAATAAAATCATGATTTTGATTTGCAACATAGTCTACATAGGGGCTGTACGATTTTAGACCTCTTAAACATAAACAGATTAACCTAGTTATTTAGCCAAGTGATTAACTTAGGTAAATTATTCAGGTTTAGGTTAACACAAGTAAATTATATCATTGAAATAGTACGAAAAATAAATAACACAATGATATGATAACCCAGGAAAACCAAATCGGTAAAAAACCTGGGGAGGATTTAACTTTGCAATCTTCAAGGTAAAACAGATCCACTATGAAAAAATTGAAGTTTTACAATAGCGACTTAGACCACTAACATCCTATTGCTACATCGAGTAGAAAACTTATTACCATGACCACGTGACAGCTCTGAGTCCACGGATTACTTCTTTCTTGAATTCACAGCAACCACAAGTACTTCCACTTGTGTTTTTCTTTAAGCTCTTTATGCAGTAACTGAAACGATCACTAAGCTCTAAACATCAATCTTGAGATTGGAAACCCTAAGTATATATGAAGGTAAACACCTCTGTACCGCCTAGTCATAGTATGTATATTGTGAAGAGGACCACTTGACTTTAACTCTTCTTTATTATTATTATTTTTTCAATCAATCCCCATTTGTCAAAGATCCTATTTTTAGTTTCAAATTTTTCCAGGGTTCTTAGAACCCTTTAATGAATTTATAATTCAATGGAAATTTTTATTAAATACAAATACTAAAAAAAAAAAAAAAAATAGAGTAAGGTTTTATTAGTATAGAAAAAATTTTCATGATATCTGATCAATAGAAATATATATATATATATATATATATATTATTGTTATAGTTTGATTGTGTCCGCAAAAGAGGGATGGGATTTAATGGAGCGATTCCTTCTTTCTTTAAATTTTGAAAGTATCGACAAATACTATCAAGGAACAGATGTTCTGCATCAATCAATGAAGTTAGTTTTTTCAAAAGATTTGTACACACAACATAAACAACAACTACAAAACATGGCTAGGATTTTTCCTTTTATACTTAAGGAAAAACATAAAACCCTACATGTCAAATGGGCTTGGGCTGAGTTAGAAAATTCTGTAGAAAAACAACCTGCACGAGTTTCGATCGATCGAGTTTAATTTTCGATTGATCGAGCCTTACAGATTTACACAATAAATCCTGTAGTACACTCAATTCTAACTTTACATATAAACACACTTTGAGTAAGTCTAAAACAAGATTAAACATTTTGATCATGGTTTGCCAACATTACATAATGAAGTTCTAATACATTTAAACCTAAAGTCTTAGAACCTAACGGGGGCTGCTTTGCAAAAAATGAAATTATTTATTTATTCTTAACAATAGTTGGGGTTGAGAGATTTAAATTCTAGACTTTTTTTTTTGGAATCTTCAAAATGTGTCATTTGAGTTACAAGATTTCTAACAAAAAAAAAAGTAGTTTTTGAAACCAATTATGCGTGACTAAAATGTAGTTTTGTGAGCATACATTTGTTGTCTTTGACGCAATTGAACATCTAGAAATATAGCTCCATGGGTTGGAATAATTTATCAAAAACTCTAGAATTCTAATAACACATGATATTTGCTTTGTTACATATACATTCACTGATTGAGTAGTAACTCCACAGTTCTTTAGCATTCTCAGTTTAGAATTTGATAAGGTCACATAAGGCAGTGTTTATATCAAATTCAATGTTAGATTTCACCTCTCACGTGGTAACATAATGTGAAAATCACGATCCAAAAGGGACCAGGAGATTTGGCTACCCTTGATAGTCACACACATAATGGATGCTTAATTACAACTATACTCATTTCTATATTAAAGATTTGACAATGAAAATTGACACTTAACTTAATTTAACACCTGGAAAACTAAGAACAAAAAAACCCTCAATTGAATTATAAGATAGCACATGATATTTCAAATAAACGTTCTAAAGCTTTGGGTCCTAAGTTACAATCTAAAGAAATAAAAATTACATGGATTTTTAACCTGATTACCATCTAAAGGAAAAAAAGAAAAATACAAAGTTAAATCTCTAACCTACACCCCAAAATCTAATTTCAAAAGCTAAGTTAATTACAAAGTGGCAAAGATGTTAGCACCCATGCACGTAACGCAATCTGAAGATCGGTCTCCCAAAACATAATGACAAATTGACAAATTAATTACTTATTTGCATACAACCAATACTTAAAAACATAATTAAAAAGAATAACAAAAGCAAATACATTTGTGTCAATTTCATAGTTAATATTATATTTTTTTAGGATCTAACCATATTAAAACTACATCATTTAAAATTTTAAATAACGTGATATTTGATATACTCTCTAATTTGTAGTATTCTATATAAAATTTACTCTATTCAATATGAATCATGGAATATATTTATTTTAGTGTCACGTTAGAATTAAACTACTTTATCCACAACTTTACAAGAATTCCATTCGTAGATAATTTACCTTCCACTAGGACCACTGCGGACCAAAAAGTTTGAAAACAAATCAGGAAAAAGGTTGCAAATCTTCCCTATCCGATCGAATAATTTCAGATATGTCTGACTTGCAATAGGAAAATTAAAGTCTGAGAAGGATGATAAATAATAAATTTTTTAAAAATAAAATAAATAAACTGAGAGCTAGAGGTTTCTATATATATATATATATATATTGTTGCGTTCTAAAGCTCACCATAGTGCAAGTGACTCAAGTTTTACTTATTGCTTGAAGAAAATCCAGAAAATTCAAGTGATACATATATAAAATGGGTAGGTTAACGTTCACGACCACGAACATGAAGGGTCTTAGTCCCGACGTCCTTATTAAAGAGAACTTACGGAGCACGTTCAAGAAGCACGATAAGAACGGCGATGGAAAACTTTCATTTGAGGAGCTGCAGGCAGCCTTTCGAGAACTTGGAGGAGGTATTAGTTGGTGCCAAACTGAGCAAGGGTTCCGTCATGCTGATAAGAACGACAATGGTTACATTGATATTGAAGAGGAGCTGGAAGCCCTCGTTGACAACAATGCCAAGAAGTAGTTGCCTTGTGTTTATCTTTATATTATATAGGGAAAACACTCAATATTGCACACTATCTTTTGTAATCGTGTTTTGAAAACGCAATTTTAGTTAAAATTGTGAAATTGTGTTTCAAAAACATGATTTCATGACTTCATAATTTTAACTAAAATCGTGTTTTACAAATATGATTTCAATTCATGTGGCAATGTTTGTATGATAGTGTAATAATCAGTACTCTTTTATATGTGCGTGCACATCTTCTTCTTCTTCTTCTTCTTCTTCTTCTTCTTCTCTCTCTCTCTCTCTCTCTCTCTCTCTCTCTCTCTCTCTCTCTCTCTCTCTCTTGGTGTAATCTTGTTTATTTTTTAATTGCCTTGTTTAATCATTTATGTGTGATAGATAAAATGTTGTATCATTGGACTTATTCTTACATATAATGCTTCTCTGCTCTTCTCACACATGGGTACGTACCCTCCTTCCAATGTGCTACTCTTTGGTTTCTTCTGTTTATACTTTGTAGGATAAGATGATCACAGGGCAACCCTACAATTTATGGTCAACCATGTAATCAACTATAAATTATCTCTTGCTTTGATATTAACAACGTTTTTTAACGGATTATTCTATAAGAAATGCTATGTTCACAACACTTTCACAACAAATCCTACGTGATAGGTTGTTACGAGTTTTTATTGGTGGATAAAAAAGTAATTTCAGTAGTAGGTTCAAATTAAAACCAATAACAATTTACCACTTGTGATTTGTTATGAAAGTACTGTAGACATAATACTTCTCTTATTCTCTAGTTCACTCAAGTGAAGAATTTACAATACATGATGTAAATACAAGTAACAAGTTCCTAAGAAATGTAATTAAGCGTGGGTTCTAGTTAGCTCAACTGGTAAAGTTTCTGATGGTTGAATAAGAGATCTGGAGTTCAATCTCTACCTATACTAAAATCGATTAGTGTCTTGGTCTGATGATAAATGACTATTATTAGGAGCGGATGTCAAGTTGAAAGTCTCTCTAAAAAAAAAAAAAAAAAAAATGTAATTAAGCAGCCCAAGGCTCTTGCGTGGAGTACTAAAGAGAATAAGGGAAATACAAATCATCTATCTCATTTTTTGTATTCTAATTTACAAGGTTTTGAAACCCGGACCGTTCATTGAACCGTAAAAAGAAGAGGTTCAAGGTTTTTAAGGTCGAACCGAGGTTGAACCGAGGTCGAACCGTGATGACGTCATAATTAATTTAATAATTATTTAAAATAAAATAATTATATTAAATTAGTAAAAATATTTAAAAAATTAACTAAAATAGTACAATTAAATATAAAGATCTATTCCTATCAAATATATATATATATATATATATATATATAGAGAGAGAGAGAGAGAGAGAGAGAGAGAGAGAGAGAGAGAGAGAGAGAGATCTATTATTCCTTTATAGAAACAAAGAAATCTATCTTTCAAATGTATTTTCTATATCATAATTCATAACTTTAAGAAATATTAAATCCTAGTATTTTTTTACGTTGATTAATTAAATTTGTGATAATACCTAATAATATAATAATTAGAATAAAAAAATATATAAAAAATGGTATTTGTGTAATTGTGCTGCAACATGGTACTTATAAAATTACGAATGCATTAATTTTCTTTAAGAAAAATTATATGTCCACACCATTTTTACAATATTTTTATAACAAATTCTAAGTGGCAGGTTGTTACTAGTTATTATTGTTGAAGTAAAAAAGTAATCTTAGCATTAGGTTTAAATTTGAACCAATAACAACTAATCGCCTATAATTTATTGTGAAAATATTGTAAAAATGTTACGAATATAACACCACTTTTTATTTAATATGATGAACGGAAGATATTTGTATTGCATTGCATGCAACGTGGCCCACTGGTAAGATAAGAATCAACTCTTTTCTTTTAAATAAAAACAAAACATAAAAAGTTAAAATTTCAACCACTAGCCAAGCAAAACGTGGAAGTCCAATTAATTCTCCCACTAACACCAACTACTACCTTGACCACATCTCTATCTTTACTTTTGGCTGGTGAAACAGTACAGCCATAATTCATTATTTTATCTTTCTCCTTTCTGTTTTTCTGTGAGCTCTCTGTCTCAACTTTGGTCTTCGTCCCGGAGTAGCCTACATCTGCTTGTTGGGTTTCTTCTCCACAATCAACAATTTGCTCTTTCATCAGTGGTCTGTTTGTGTTTGTGTTTGTGTTATCAATCAAAAAGAGTTCCTTCTCTTGATTATAAAAAAAAAAAAAAAAAGCTGTCTCTCTCTCTGCAGCAGATTTGAAGATTGTGAATCAGTGAAGTTTAAGCACCTCCAAAAATTATCAAATCTCCTTCTGATCTTTGTTCTTTTTCGTGTTCTTTCATTTCTTTTTCATTTCTTTTAGATCTGATCATAACTTCATCCCGGTGTACCCAATATTCATCGGAAAAGCTGAAGCAAAAAGAACCCGTCCGAACCTCAAAAACCGGTCACGGTTCTCAGAACTGCACGGTCCGACCAGGGTTCGCACGGGTCCCTGCTTTTTTCACATAGAACGGTTCTTGAAGTTTAAAAAACCGCAAAACCGAAAGGTTCACGGTTTTTCCGGTCGGACCGTACGGTCCGGTCCGGATTTCAAAACCATGCTAATTTATGCTCCATCAATCATTGTATGTCATAATTCATATGTCTCAATTTTGAAAAAAAAAAAGATTTAAACATTAAGTATTTTATAAGGGAATTATAAATAATATATAACAAGTTGTGATTGTTACAATATAAAGTGAAACACAAAAAATAAAATAGAGGAGGATTTGTATTCGAATGAGGGTACGTACGTGCCCTCCTTCGTACCCATAAGTATTCTAGTATTTTAATTAGCAAGTACAGAGACTTTTGGTCTTAGATCAAATAAATAGGGTTCAAGGGAAGAATAAACTCTAATTTTGGCATAAAAAAGAGAGTCATTTGACTCAGCAAGAATTGTATTCCCAGGGCAATCATATAAATCTCGACCAACGAAAAAGTATAAATTCACATGACTTTTCAAGTGCTACTTAGAATTCGAGTCACGAAGTTCTTTTCCTCTACAGGAAATTGAAGGAATCTGACTATCAAAACAGAAGAAGGAATCTGTTACCAAAAAAAAAAAGGAGCAATTCTTGTAGCCACAAATATTATGATATTTTTGCAAGTAAAGATGCTTGACCAACCCATGTGCCATGGTGGACTGTGGACTGTGATCAGTTAGAAGTTTGAACCTAGTCAAAGAAATATAGAAAGATGCAAAGGTACCCCGGTTCTTGGAACATCTTATCATTCTTTTGAGTTTGTAAGTAAAAAAAGTAATATCAGTGATGAGTTCAAACGAGAACTAGTAAAAATTTGCCTCTTCGATGTAAAATATTGTAAAATAGTTTGTGATTGTACAATTATTCTGAAACATAACATGGTTTTAGCAGTTAAGTTGCTGTATATGTGGAACTCTTGCCCTTTGAGTTTTATGTTTAAGGACTCTAGCAAAGAGGTTGATCAGTTTCTACATGTTTCTTAGTGTTTTTGAAATCATCTGGAAAATATTTCACCATATTTCCCCGTGTATATATATATATATATATATATATATATATATATATATATATATATTCACGTTAGGATCAATCCTACTTTATCCACAACTTTACAAGAATCCCATTCATAGATATTTATCTTCCACTAGGACCATTACCGACCAAAAGTTTGAAATTAATCAGGAAAAAGATTGCAATTTGCAAATCCTCCCTATCCGAATAATTTGCAGATATGTGCTGACTTGCAATAGGAAACTTAAACAATGAGAAGGATGATAAATAATAAATTTAAAAATTAGAAAAAAAAAAAAAAAAAAAACCCTGAGCTAGAGACTAGAATTTCTATAATTATATTATGTACTCCCTTTTAAAATTGTGTTAAAAAAAAAAAAACGATTTTAGTCAAGGTGGTAATATGTGTATTATAAGTATGTAATAAAGAATGTACAATTAGTTTTTTTTTTTTTTAAAGAGTTTTAACCTATGACATTCGCTCATGATGATAGCTCTTTAATAGGGACAGAACTAGGATTTGAAATCGAGAGGGGCAAATATAATTTTCTTGAGAGGGGAAAATATAATTTTTCATGGACTTATTTTCTAAAATCTTAAATATATTCCTATTATTTAATATTTTAAGAAAAATTTGGGGGGGGGGGGGGGAGCATAGCCCCCCTCTTCTTGTACATGATTCCGTCATTTCTCTTTGTCATCAGATCAAGACACCAATTAATTTTTTGATGTAGTCGAGGATTAAACCTCACATCTGTTATACAACCATCAGAGACTTTACCGGTTGAGCTAACTGGAACCCATTATAATTAGCACCTTATTCTTCTTCATTCTCTCTCTCTCTCTCTCTCTCTTTTTTTTTTGGGTGCAAGCTTGTTTATTTTTAATTGTCTTTAGGACATTGGTTAACAATTCAGTTAAATAAAGTTTTTCAAAACTTTCTTAAAATAAATTATTAATTAATGTATTAAAAGCACTTGTTAGCATTTTCCTTTAATCATTATAGATAAAAAGTTACTCCCTCCATCCTACTTTGTTTGTCCTGTTTAAAAAGTCAAACTTTTTAAGGGAACATCATTTATTGTCTTGTCTACCTTTTTAAAATGTATAAGTTTCCAAAACTATCCTTAAATAAATTTATCAAAAAATTGAATTATTAATAGGAACATTAGTAAATAGGGGTATAATAGGAACATTAGTAAATTAATGACTTTTATTTTTAGAAACAGGACAATAATTTGAGACATCCCAAAATGAAATAGATGACAAACAAAGTGGGATGGAGGGAGTACTATTATTAAAATATTCGAGTCCATCTTCCTAAAAAGGAAAAGAGAAGGACCCGCATTAATGGATGGAATCTGATTCAAACCAATCTTCTTGGAGACTTGAGTTTTACCGGACTCACTGCCTGTACATACGAGGGCAATCACATATCTCAACCTACGAAAAGGGGTAAATCCACTTGCCTATACTTGGAATTTGAGTCATGAGGTACTTACTATTCCTTTACAGGAAATTGAAGGCTGTTACTTTCTACGAAACTTCTTCTCGTACCCATAAGTATTGTGATATTTTAGCAAGCAAAGAGGCTACGTGACCAAGACAGGGCAATCATATATCTCGACCAAAGAAAAAGTATAAATTCATTTGCCTTTTCACGTGCTACTTAGAATTTGAATCATGAGTGACTGATTATGAACTGTGTCATTTCACCTTAAAATTAATTGGTGATGAAGAAGATACACTCGAATCTTTTATGACTTTTGACATCACACCATACGAGCCTGTTTTTAAAGTGGTTGTAGAGAGTTAAATTGTGGTCCTTCCAACAATCCCTCCCTCACAATGACACTCTTGTGATTCGAACTCATGACCTTGGTTCTGATACTATTTGACGGATCATGAGCTATGCCATTCCACCTCAAAACCAATTGATGATAAGAAAAACATACTCAAATCTTTTATGAATTTCAACATTATACCATACATGCCTATTTTTAGAGTGGTTGTAGAAAGTCAAATTGTGATCCTCCAACCACGAGGTTGTTTCCCTTTACAGGAAATTAAAGCAATCTGGCTATCAAAAAAGAAGCAATCTGTTACTTTCTACGAAGTAATTCTTGTAGTCACAAATATCTATATCTAATCTAATACAATATATAAAAGCAGAAGCTTTTAACTAGGTATTGACACGTTAGCAAAAATGACCCCTTAAAATGCTGACACGTAGAGGATAAGCCATTTAAAAATTCGCACGGTGCGTCTGAAAGAATCTGTTTCAGACGCTAGCCCGTTCACCCAAGGAAAACAAAATGAAACACGGGCCCTCATAAAAAAGATCAGGCGCTTATCCACAAAATAAAACACAGGCCTTATAGAACAGACTCCAGCCCGTTCACCCAGAAATAAAAAAATAAAACCCAGGCTCTTATAAAAAAAGACCAGGCGCTTATCCACAAATTAAAAAAAAACAGAAAAAAAGGGAAAAAAAAAAAAAAAACAAACCCTAAAACCCAAACCGTTTTTCCCCGATCAAGATTCATACTCACTCTAACTTGCGATTCTTCATTGCAACTCCATATACACACAAATCAGACTAGCGTGTTCCAACCCATCAAACAGACGGACAAAAAAAAGTCTCTGCACCAGTAAAAAATTTTGTTCGTTCTCTGCAATAGTGAAGACTGAACATTTTCCTTCGTGCTTTGCAACAACAGACGTTTTAGAAGCTCGCCCGTCTCTGCTTTTCAACAATAGATAATTCAGAAGGTAGGCATTTTCCCCCCTTTGTTGGTTTCCTATTCAATTACGGTTTCCTGGGTTTTCTGTTATCTATGGGTTTTGTTTGGTTTATTTGGTTGTGATTTTCGAAATAAGTAAGTTGTAATTTATGGGTTTTTATGAGTTATTGAAAATAGAAGAGCTGTGGGTTTTTCTGGGTCCTTATAGTCTTTGATTGGTTTTTTTGGCATGTGATTTTCTGGTGGGTGTGGACTACGGTTTTGTATTGTCGATCTAGGAATTTTTATGTTGATGTGTTCGGATTTGGTTGTCTGTATCGGTGTGGTTGTGGTTTGAGGCTTGGATTGTGATGGAGGTGGGTTTGTGTGGCCATTAGTAGCTTTTTCTTTTTGTAGGTGTGGCTGATCATGTGGGTGCTGTGTTTGTTTGAAATCATGGCAGAGTTGAATCCTTTTTTATTTTTATTTTTATTATTCAGGGGAAGGGGAATGGTCGTCGTTCCCCTTAATGTTTTCTTCATCTTCTTCTTCTTCTTTTATTATTTTTTTTAATTTTTATTACTTTTTTATAGATTTTTCTTTTAATTCCAAATTAAAAAAAAAATTGAAAAAAAAAATCACATGCAAAATGACGTCGTTTTAGTGGGTTTAACAGTAGCAGTAATAGAGCCTTAAATTGACAATTTGAATTGCTGAATTTGTTATATTAAGTTGCTAGAGTTAGTGCATCAAATTAAATATATACTATAATTTTTTAGTAAAATAATTTGTAAAATGGTTTTTATTTAAGGCTTACTTGAATTAGTGTAGGATACATCATGCTGTGACTCACATATTATCAGCATCTTTTGGAACTTTAGGAAAATTAGGAACATGCTAGAAAATTTCCCTGCCTATTCTGCATTTTCATACTTTAACATTTACACTCAATTTTAGGAAAATTATTAAAATAAAGCAAGGTGCTAAAATTATTAAAATAAAGCAAGGTGCTAACTTTGTTTTCTGCTTGACTTTGTGATTCATTAAATTTATAAGAAAAGCTTTAAGGAATTAAAAAGTTTTTTTTTGGTTTTTGAAGTGGTGCTTCGTTTATATTTGTGTCTACATAATTTCAAAATCATATAATTATGATACAATTTTGTTTATACATGTTGTATTTGCTTAATGGGTTTTGGCCAGAATCATATCGGCGTCGGGTAGATGATACGGTGTGTTGGCTTTTGTTTTGGATTTTGCTATTACTCTTGCTCTGCCTCTGTGTGCCGTTTGGTTTCATTGGGGTTGCTCTGCACTGCTTTTCTGTTTAGTTGCATTGCTCTGTGTTGCTTTTGCTTTTTTGCCATTTACTCTCTACAATTCTCATGTTACCCTATGTGGGTTCAATCCCTTTTGTTTTGTATTTTCCCCTAATCATAAGGACTCGAGGTTTTGGTAAATGGTAATAAGAATTGGGGTGACATGAGGCTTTTATTGTTGTTCTTAAATTCTTAATTAAAGTTAAGAGTTTCAGCATATTTGATAGTTTGATTGTGGCTTAGCCAATTTTATAGAAATTATGCTTCAAAAACGTCAAAAGGGTACTAAGCAGATTGCATCAAAGAAGAATACAATTTGAAGTCTAATGTCTCATGTATTTTATAAATAACACACTCTTTCAAGCAAGACAAACTAATGGACGACGTACTACATTACCCTATGAATTTTAATGAATTTCATTGTATTGTTAAGTTTTTTATTTTTTTTATTTTTTCTAAGAAGAGTAAACTAAATGTATTGTTAAGTTATTGTATGTCATCTTCTTTGTACATATTGCCATGAATTTTCCTGGAAAATTACATTGTAAATAAAGCTGGATTGTTTCTTCAAGATTGCTGGCTTTTGTAAGTTGGGTCCATCATATTAACAAGTCTGATTTATTTATTTATTTATTTTCCATTAATCCTTCTTTTGCTGCTATGGATTACCTCCACTTTTGGATGATTCTAAATCGCATTATGTGACTAAGATTGGTTTGAAAATGTTGCTGATAAAAGGGGTTGGTATGTTACTAGGGATAAAGTCTAAAATTTCATTGATAGTATTCCCCCTCTCCCCTGGTATTGAGTCCATTTTTTAAGGCTTTTGCTATTGGAATAAGCATTAAGTTATGTTTTTATATTAAGGTATATTTTTATACTTTTTTGGTATCATTTTGTTATTTGGCATTGGAGTATTTTTTGTTAAGATAGAAGTGGGATTAATTTATGATTGTGTACGAAATTTGTGAGGACTTTCTTAGTGACTTCTCCTCCACTATAGAGTTATGTACATTTTTTGTATGTACCCTTGGTTTGTCTGATTGGAAGCCTTTTATTCTGGTTTTTCTTAGGTTTGAAAGGTGGTTTGGTCTGGTAATAGACACATTATTAATTGGCTTATAGTATGCATCTTAGAGTTTGATAGGCTTCGTATTTTGGATGATGTATGTCACATTGTTGGGCTCTTCTACTTTAATGAAGATTTGGAATTTTTTTGGGGAGAATACTAAAAAAAATCAAGTATCTGCAATATTTCATTATGCAGCACTGATTCTTGAGGTGGTAGATAATTTGCAGTTAGTTCGTTGTGATAACTTTTTTTTTCTCCCTCCAATCTTTCTCTTATCAATTTTTTTTTCTTCCTCAGGTCAAAGTTGATTGATTGTGTTATGTGGAATCTACAATTGCATAGGAACCTTGCTCTTCTATAGTTTTAGAGTTAAGATGAGGACAGGTTCCATGTGCTTTTCCATCTTGCAAGTTCCTAGATGCAGAATCCCCACATTAGCTACTTTTTGGAGGGAAAGCTTCCACAGTTTGAGTAGGACTGACAAAAATAGTTCTAGCTTTAGGCTACTTGGTTCTAATATCTATGGGCTTGAGAGAGGTTTCAATAGGAAATGGACTTGAAGTCCTGTATTTACAAACGCAGAGGAAGGAAATAAAACCACCTAGCAAAGTAAACCAAGCAACATTGTGCATGAAATTTTAGATTGAGTGGTTTCAAAAAGTGATACATTTAGTGTAAATAAGACAGAGATTAGTCAATTCCACAATACTGAATACTGTGAATCATAAGATTTACTTCCTATAGATTATTGAAATAAAACAAAAAATATATATGACTATATAATAGAGAAATATAAGAGAAAAATTGATTACTTTCAAAAGAATAATCCACGGTATGATTGTTTTCATAAATTCCATAACTTGGGTGTGCGTATAATCTAATATATTTGTTTTGTTTATCACTACAAGGGTTGTTGTTAACAGATTTTCTCTATATCATTGCAGCTTTTTGGTGATTGTGAGCTTTTTCTTTTTCTTTTTTTGTTTTGCAATTGAAATTTAGGGCCAAGATTAAGATTCGATGTCGTTTTTATGGCTTATGCCTTATTAATTGGTTTGGTTTTAGAATTTGAGATTCCCATCTACTATTGATTATGCATTTTATTTGTTGTAGGTGGAATTTTGTTTTGTTTATATGTTGTGATTATTCACTACAGCTTTTTCTTTTTCCTTTTGCGATTAAAAAGTTGGATTCAATGTCCCTTTTAAGGGTTATATATTGGTTTGGTTTTAGAATTTGATATTCCAATGTACTATTAATTATGCATTATTATTTGACTAATATTTTTCTGACTTTCTGTTTCATAAAACTGTAGCCATTTTTCTCTTTTAAACTTTTTGGTTGTAAAATTTTCTCTAATCTCATGGTTTAATTCATTGTGGTTCCTAGGAATGGTAGATTTGGTATTTGAAATTGTGTTGCAAGTTTTAATTCGATGTGATTTATTGTGGTTCCTAGGAATAGTAGATTTGCTATTTGAAATTGTCATGTAAGTTTTAATTGCTTAAAGTCAGATTCTTTTTTTTAGTCTCTCATAACAAGGAAGTACACACATGATGTGATTTGAAGAAACTAATTTTTAAAATATTTAGGGGATATTGGACATTATATGCTTAAATATATTACGTTATTTAAGTTTGAATATATGTAGTAGAAGTATGATAACTTAGTTTATGTTGGATGCAAAGTTCATTAATCTATAAAATGATCCTGCGCATTGCGCGGGTTAAAACTAGTATATATAAAAGCAGAAGCCTCAACAAGGTGTTGCCACATTAGGCAAAAAGCCTACCTAAAAAAATGACACGTATAAAATTTAAAATTAAAAAACCGTACGTTGTGTTTGGAGACACACCCTTTTAGACAACACGCGCTTATCATTAAAAAAAAAAAAAAAAAAAAAAAGAAGAAGAAGAAAGAAACGCAGTACTATATAAAAATAAGCAGCCATTTATTCAGGGAACAAGAGAAACCAAAAAAAAAAAAAAAAAATCAAAAACCCTAAAACCCAAAACGTCTTCCCTGATCAAAATTCATACTCACTCAGACTACAGATTCTTCTCTGTTCCTTCAAACACACAGCGTACGGTACATCGTTTGGAGAGGGTTCTATCACAGTGTTAAAATAGTCTGATGGTTAGTGAGTATAAATACAACCCTATCTACCCGTATACGGAGAAAGAGAGAGAACAGAGTTACGGAGAAAGAGACAGAGAGAAATATCCAAGGCCGGCGATTGAGAAATATCCAAGGCCGGTGATTGTTCTTTCCCTGGCCAGATTTGGACCATCGGAACAGCCATTTATCAACCACCTGAATCGTCGGATCTGGCACCGGTAAATTTTTTTTTTCCATTTTTTAGATCCGGGTATGAAATTTTACTTTTAATTGTTTTTTTTTGTTGGATAGGTTTAGATTTGATTCATTTTTGTTTTGGGTTTTAGGGGAAAAAAACAGTTGTTGATGTGGATCCGGCTTCCAATATTCAGAAGAAGATCCATCGAGCCAAGCGATTCGGCGTTTCTTTGCAACTGACCGAGGAGGAGAAGCGTAATTCACGAAAAGAAAGGTCTTTTTCTATTTGTGTTTTCTTTTTAATTATTGAATTGGTGTTTAGTTTCTGTTTGTTTGCGAAGAAATTACTTGAAGTGAATTATTATTTGAGTTCCAATATAGGTGAAGTAGAGTTTGTTCATGGTTGATAGGTTTTTGATGCTGGGTCTAGGAAAGTTGCCCTTAATTAACGTTTTATGCTTTCAAATCTGAAAGTTTAGTGTACAATTATTGAAAGTTTAGGTATTTGTGTTACGTTAGGTCTTGATTTGAATTTTTGGTTTCTCTCAAAATCTGTCTTTCTCGATTTAATTTACAATAAGCCTATTAAATCATATTTGCTTTTGATATGTTTTATAGATTGCTACAATTGATTTTTATTTTTTTTTTGGGTTTACACTGTAAAGAAACAGAATGCTTACTAGGTTTCAAGTTCATTAAAACACTGATTTCAAGTTTCTCAATATAAAAAAACTAACTGGTTCAGAATTCTGATATGTGACTATTTTTATTCAGTATTTTCAGTAATGGGTTTGTTTTGAATTCGTCTCTTTTCGATTTAAATCTTTCAATTTCTTTTTCTGCAGAGATGATGTGGAATCTTTCTACAATCTATAGCCTCTAATTTCATCAAAACAGAAGCAGAGTTAGAGGTATTAATTTCTTTTCCTAATATTCTCTTCAATGCTTACTCCTAAATCAGTTTTATATATGTTCATGATTATTGATATGTAGATTATTTACAGCTTTAAGTTAAAAGACCTGCACGATACATCGTTTCAATAATCTTAATATTTTAACTTTTATTGCTGCAACACTGTTTGAAAGCCTCTCAATATAAAATAAATAAATAAATAAACCGCTTAAATAACAACCAAATGCTTGCTGAACATTGAATTTACATTTTAAACCAGTTTAGTCTTGGTCATATGAGCATTCGACGTTACAAGCTTTTTTATTTTTTTGCTTCTACCCAAATTCTGCACATGCATGTCAAATCTGTTGATGTTTGTTTTGTATTGTGCACATTTATAATTTTGTAATTTTTATAGACTTGAAGCAAGAGGTTAACTGCATTTAAAATGCTTCTCCATCTAAACAGAATAGTTATGATTACTACATAATCATTCATTTTAAACTCTCTCATTTTCTTTTTTTGTGGAGGTGATTTTGTAGATTTGCATGTTGATATTGCCTCTCATGGACCAAGAACCCACAATATACATTGTGGATTAGGTTTGGATCAAATACCCCTTTTTCACAAGCCTGTAAACCATGCTAAGATCATTGCTTTCGTTGTTTTTAATTTTTAATTTTAAAATTTAAAATTAATTTACTTTTAAACTAAATTATTTTTCTTTATACTGTTCATTGTTATATTGTAAATAACATTAGGAAAGTTATATTGTTCATTGTTTTATACGTTAATAATAAGAACAATTAGAAGAACCCTTTACTCTTTAGCTATGGAATTGTTGTTTTAAATTTTAATGGGTTATCCTTTCTTATTTATCCATTCATATGCATTTAACTTCTTGCTCTTTTCATGTTTGATGCATCTTAATTTGTTTTAATATTTTGCTATCTTGGAGGGTTAGTCATGTTGTTCAAGTGTTTTCCACTAGAGTCCCTAAGTACATTCTCATGTTTGTAAGATTACAATTTAATTTTTCAAAGTATAGAATTTTAAAATCTAAACTGGCTGAATTTCTAAATGCTGCTCAATGACATTGTGTTTGTAAGGGCATTCAAAAATCAAACGAAGAGGTACTTAAGAAGATTTTTGAAAGTGTGAGAAGGTTTATTTACACCAAGGACTGTGAGCAAGTCCAAGGATGAGGCTTTAGGCTTTTTTTTTTTTTGGGAGTAACATTTGAATTTCATAATGAATTGTTTTGTTTTGATGCTAAGCAAAAAAGTGAAGTTACCATGTCAGCTTTTTTGTTTATATAAATTGATAGTTCTGTTTGATTGAACCTAGATCATTTGAAGGTTTAAGGCTTTTTTTTTTGACAATTTTCTTTACTGGGATGTGTTACAATTCAAACTTAATCTATATTTCCCTTTATCTCTATTTTTACTTTTCACTATTTCAGTACTGTGTATGTGCTATATTCAATTTTCTTTACCAAATTTGCTGTGAAAAAAAATGTTTTTTTAAAAAAAACTTATTTTGACATTGACTTAATTTCAATTCAATTTATTTTCCATTTTTATAATTATTCAATATTTGCTGTGAAGTGTCATCATCATTGGGTTCACCCCCCCCCCCCCCCCCCCAAAAAAAATAATTTACATTTAAGGGTTTGCTATGGCTTGAGCCAAATTGTCTAAGGAAGTTAAAACACTTCAGTGAGACTTTTGTTTTTGTTTATGTGTCCGTATGTATGTTTTATTCTTTGGTTGATTTATTAATTATTTCCCTTAATGTCCTATATCATAATGGGTTGATGTGCTATATCATAACAGGTTGTTGGTGGTTACTTTTTCATCATGATCAAAACGTGAAGATAGAAATTACTCTCATCAACACTTGCTGTGTCTTCGTCATTATCACAAGATGTAGATAAACTTTTGTCTTCGTCATTATCTATTGATTTTTAATATATATAATTTTTATGTTAAGTTGTTCCATACAGCTATTTTAAAATTGTTATGAAATATTGTTTCCATAATTAAAGTTTCACAGTTTAACGTTGGTTTATTTTAACAATCAATTAACTTATACAACATGCCCTAGAAGAATTTTAATGTATTTCATTGTCTTCTAATAAAAAATGACCCCGCGCATTGCGCGGGTTTAACGCTAGTTATGATAATTTAGCAAGCAAAGACGCTTTGTGACCAACCCCACTTGCCATGGTAGACTGTGGACTGTGGTCGGTTAGTATTTTGAACCAAGTCAAAGAAATGTATAAAGATGAAAAGGTATACAGTAATTTACTATAGATCCCACCCACCAAAATAATGACAAAAATAAATTCTTATTTGAAAATTTTTTTAGTACTTTTAGAATATGGATAAATAATATTTCATTTTTTCATATTCATAGTTGATTCTACTATGAATTTAATGAGTAGACCCTATTATAAATGGAGGGAATGGAGTATCATTTTTCATACTCTGAGACTACTTCATCAAAATTAGGTGAAAATGCACTTTTGATCCCTACATTTTGGATCAATTCCCATTTTGGTCCCAAAATTAATTTCATTACTAATGTCATCCCTAAAAAAAGAAAATTGATTCTATTTTAGTCGTTGCCGTCAACCCACTAACAGAAACCTCCTACGTGACTGATAGAATGTCCAAGTTGCCGATGTGGCGTTGATGTTGCCATTAAAATACTATTTTAAAAAATTATTTGGCATTTTTAAATGTCACGTCAGCATTTAAATTATAAAAATTTAAATTTCTTAATTTTAATTAAAAAATTAAAAAAATTTTTTTTTTCTTTTTTTAAACAAAAATTTTACTTTCTTTTAATTACAATGATTTTTTTTTTTCTATTCCAGTCTCTCAGATTCATATTCTTAGAAAATTAATCCTTATTTTCTTATAATTTTCTTTGTCTTTCTTGTACTTTCTTTATAACCAAACACATTAAAACAAAATAAATTAATTAAACGTATTTCTTATCTTTTATTTTATTTTATTTTTATTGCTTTCGTTATTTTATTCTTTCTTGCTCTTCTCCAGTGTTCTTCCCCCATAATCAATCTCCAGCAAAAAACCAAATCCCAAACCCAGATCTCAACCAAACGCCAAACCCATATCTCTAGCAAAGCAAACCTTACCCTTCAAACCCATAAATTTTCTTGGCAAACAAACACAGAAAAACCCATAGGAAAAACAAACAAAAACCCTCAAATCATCACCAAGAACATGAATATCAAATCCATGCAAAAGAATAGAAACCCAACATCCAATAAAGCACTACCACAGAATCAAATCTTCCAAAGTTTCCCAGCAACCAGCAAAGCCTTTACATCAAATCTACAAAGATCCTAAGCTAAAAACTTCCAAATCAACCTTAAAGAGAGAAAAAGAGAGACAGTGAGGTAGAAAGAGGTGTGAGAACCACTGAGTCTTGAACGAGTTTGACGGCGGCGACCTCATCACTGAGTCTTGAATGAGATTAGAGAGAGTTTGGGATCAGATTGGAGTTTGGCAAATCGGTGGAGATGAGATTTTGAGATTAGAGAGAGTTTGGGTCTGAGAGTGATTTCGTCGAGGGTGAAGAGAGAAAGATATAAAGAAGATGATGATGATGAATTTGGGTACACCCAATGCTAGGTCAGGCCCACAATCTGGAGTCTTGCCTAGGCTTTTGCTCTGGCTCATCGTTTTCGTCACCGTCACCTACATCGTCTACATTTTCAGGCTTGTCTCTACCTCGCGTGCTTGCGACCACGAGCCTTTCTCTAATCCCCACCATCAAATCTCCTCCACCTCTAAAGCCACTATTTCTACCTCCTCTGCCTCTGCTGTGTCATCACAACTGCCACAGTCGATTCTAGATCAAGATCAAGCAGTCGAGGTTCACCGCCAGACAACCCAGATATGGAATATTGTGTTCGGAATCACCGCCTTGGCTAAGTTTTGGGAGAAGAGGAAGAACATATAGATAAATTTAAAAGCTGATCATTGATGAGGTTAAAGAAAAAGAAAAAGAAAAAGAATTAAAAGGATAATTATTTTTGTTTTTTTAAGAAATAATTTTAATTAATTAGATTTAAGTTTTTTTTTTTTAATTTTAATTTCTTTTTTTTTATATAAATTTTCTGATGTGGGGTTTTTTTTAAAAAAATAAAATTAAATGCTGACGTGGTATTTAAAAAATGCCAAATAAATTTTTTAAATAATATTTTAATGACAATGTCAGTGCCACATTAGCAAATAGGGCATTCTGTCTGTCACGTAGGAAGCTTTTGTTAGTGGATTGATGGCAAGGACTAAAATAGAATCGATTTTCTTATTTTTTTAGAGATGATATTAGTAACAAAATCAATTTTGGGACCAAAATGAGAATTTACTCAAAATGTAGAGATTAAAAGTACATTTTAGCTTAAAAATTACTCCAATGTTTGACATGACTTGTAAATATGACACGAAATGATTTTTTTTGTCATGTCATGTGTAATGCTTGATCATATTTACTGCTTCCCGACAGTAACTCTTTTTTCCTGACTAGGAGAGTTTATGCTGAGGAAACCAGATCAGAAGATCAGATAGTGAAGAATAAAAGAAAGGATGTTAAAGCAAGAATGGAAAAGCAAAAGGCACACTAACTAATTCTATCCTCAACGAAGTGTTGTGCATTATTTGGGTTAATTATCTCCTGGCGTGCAATTCAAAGCTAATCTGGTGTAATGGGATTCCTTGTAATGTTTTAGTAGTTGAGTTGCTGTTGTTGCATATGTTGAACTCTTGCTGTTTGCGTTTTATGTTTAAGGACTCTAGCAAAGACGTTGAGATGTACATGTTAGTGTTTAAAAAATCATCCGGCAAATATTTCACCATATTTCCGTGTATATATCACCTAAATTAACAATTACCAAGCAGTCGTGTTTTCCCTTTTTCTTTTCTATGAAGGGGGAAAAAAAACCACCACCCACCACAAAATTAGAACAGCTTCAAAAAGATATTTCAAGGAAATTTTTTATGATCCTAGCTAATATATTTTAGAGAGTACGGATATAAACACGAGTATGATACAGTGACACGAGCAATTTATGAAAATTATAATATAAAACGGCCGATACGACACTAGTATAATATGGGTACGACCATGGATATGATGTTGGTATGATACTGGCACGATATAGGTACAACACCCTAAATAAAGTGTCTATACTTCTTAGAATATATCATAAGTATTCTACTTCAGAAAATATTGTATATATTTTGTTTTGTTGTTTCCAACAAAATTGATGATAGATTCAAATGGAACCAATATATGTATACCTCTAGGCTCTCGAATCATACACAGTAAAACAGTAGAAAGTGTTACAGGTACTGATCAGGATCCGACCCTAAACGTACAAGACTCTTCCTTTTGAAGATAAGTTGGAATACTATAATCTCACCCAAACATGGTGTTAATTTAACCATAGACCAAGGTCTATATAATCCCCATGCTTGAATACTCCCAAAACATACCGCAAAAGCAGCCCTCTAAACTAGTTAATTGTCTCACAGCTACAGCTACCTATTCCCCAAATTCCCTTTTTGACAACATGGGACGTCTATGTTTTAATGCAGTGACCAACTACAAGCCTTTGCCCCCAATTACAGAAAAGCAATTACGGGATACATTCCAAAAATACGATAGAGATGGTGACGGTCTTCTCAGCAAGGCAGAGTTAGAGAATGCCTTCAAATCCCTCGGCTCACACATGCCCAACTGGAGAGCCCGCCGTGCGCTCCACCATGCTGATGCCAACGGAGACAAAAATATCAGCCTGGAGGAGCTTGACGAGGTTGTAAAATACGCTGCCAAACATGGATATGTCCTTGGTTAAATAATGTGTACGTACGTGCTTGTATCAGTGTCTAATACATCATGTTACACCAAGTATGCTATGTAAGTAATTATCCTCCGTAAGTTTCAGCTTTTCTTCTATGATGTAGAATCTAATTGCAGCCTGATCCTTCTGTAAAACCTGTACCAGAGGATGCAGTGCTTGTATGTGTGTACTCTTGATTTATGAATCTAATGCATTTCCTATATGTTTTTGTTTCGGTCCGGTTCCCCCCTCCCCCCCCCCCTTACGGGGCACAATTTTATCATCTCACATTATAGTAGGTCTTACTTATTAAAATTCATATTTTTCTAAGGAATTAAAATTTCAGATTTTTCTTTCTAATGACAATATTGAATCATTTCAGCTAGTTTATTTTCCCTTGCTAAAAATAAGTCGTCGACTTTTCTCGCCGTTTGGTAATATATTTGTGAGGGCGAATTTATTCAGTACTGACAGTGGATTGCCCTCATAAATTATTTATTTGCGAAGGTATGGTCGCAAAATTTCTTTTAGCAACAAGACCAAATACGACGGCCTTCAAGGGCCATATGCCCTCGCTAATAACCTTTTGCAACGATATTTGAATTTTTGCGAGGGTATTTTAACCTCGTTAATAGACTCTTTTCTTGTAGTGGTTCTCAATCCAAATTTAGCCAACTAGGAGAAATTCAAAGACCATAAAAGGAAAATAAAAATTAGGATAATTGAAGCTCTTGATAAAACCTTTGTTGGGGGTGCATAGGCACCAATGTTTCAGTAATTACTAGCTAGGGATGGAAAAATTTTCCGACCATGTACCTCCTTGTCCCACGTGAGTTTAATTCCCAACTCCAATTAAGGAGAAAAAAGGATGGGGATGGATTTTACTGTCTCACCTTGCCTCAAATGAATATGCATGTTAATATATATAAACTAACTTCCAAAACACTAGCTCTTTTTCTTAATACTCTTAGCATTGCTTTCCGTCTTATCTCTCATCTATTTTACTCCCATAAGTCTCGAGATGACTTCATTTAAAGATGGTAAAATGCCTTTGCTCCTGTAGATTGAGTAGGTTTTTCCAAGTATCGAAGAGAGAGGACAGGATAAGGGCTTGGGCACCCATGATAAGGATAGGATAAAAACGATTCCACGATTTCATAATTTTAACTAAAATCGCATTTTACAAATATAATTTCAATTCATGTGGCAATGTTTGTATGATAAGTGTAATAATTAGTACTCTTATACATATATATATATATATATATATATATATATATATATGTGTGTGTGTGTGTGTGTGTGTGTGTGTGTGTGTGTGCATGCACGCGTGTGCATCTTCTTCTTCTTCTTCTTCTTCTCTCTCTCTCTCTCTCTCTCTCTCTCTCTCTCTCTCTCTCTCTCTCTCTCTCTTTATTTTTTATTTTTTCCTTTTGGTGTAATCTTGTTTATTTTTAATTGCCTTGTTTAATCATTTATGTGTGATAGATAAAAAGTTGTATCACTGGACTTATTCTTACTGTTAGGTTCTAAAGACTTAGGTTTTTATGTATTTAGAACTCTAAATTGTATTGTTGGCAAACCATGATCAAAATAATGTATTTAGGTTGTTTTAGACTTGCTCAAAGTTGGTTCATTGTTGTAAAGTTGGATTAAACTACTGCAGGAATTAAAAAACTATTTCAGCCTATTTCGATCGATCGAAGTTTAGGCTCGATCAATCGAAAATCAAGTCTGACGTTTTTTATGCAGAATTTCCAACTCAGCCCTAAGTGATTTAAAACGTTTTGGGTTTCTAATTTGTCCTAGGTATAAAAGGCAAACTCTAGCCACGTTTTAGTGTTGCTCATATTGCGATTTATGTGAATCTCTTGTAAGATCTTTGAGGTGCTTTTCTTCACATAAACTTAGGGTTTTCAAGGAGAAGAAGTTTTCTACATCTTGATGATCAATCCAGTTGCTGCTATTGAAGCTTAAAGAAACACAAGCGGGTGTGCTTGTATCTGGTGGTGAATTCAAAAAAGAAAGAGTCCGTAGATTCGGAGTTTGCACGTGGTCGTGTCAGTAAGTTCTATTGGTGGGTAGCAATAAGAAGTCTAGCGTAGGGGCTTGTAAGTCTTATTGTATGAACTTCGATTCTTTCAAGATAGTGGATTCAGGTTTACCTTAAGAATAGCTAGGTTAAATCCTCCCCAAGTTTTTACCGATTTAGTTTCCTAGGTGATCATATCTTGTGTTATTTATTTTTCCGCTGCTTTACTTGATATGATTTTTTTATTGTGTTTAACCTAGATTTGAATATTTTGACTAAGTAACAATTTGGCTAATTACTTAGGATTAATCCAATTGTGGTTTTAAGGAGTCTAAAAACTGACACTTACATATAATGCTTCTCTGCACTTCTCACACATGGGTACGTACCCTCCTTTCAATGTGCTACTCTTTGGTTTCTTCTGTTCAGTTGATTTGATGTAATTGATCATTCTAAACTGTTTTCTAACTTGTGTGATGATCAATTGGTCAATTTCTTTAAAAACATTCAAGTGGTTTTAAATTTTTTTTTGGGTTTTAGTTAGAAACTTTATACTCAAGCCAATTTTGTGAATTTGAACTTAATTTGGACTTAATTCACTGCTTTAGCACATGCATCATGTCATTTAATCTGTTCATGCATCATATAGTTTTTTTTTCTATATCTTTTTTGTGCTAACTTGCAGTTTGCCCTTGATTTTGTTTCTTGTTTCTCTCTATTTTGCTGTGTGCTCTTGGTCCTTATTCTAGCACCATGCCTAGGAAGATTAAAGCTAATAGGGTTCCCTCTACTTCTCCTGTGTCTCCTTCTAGGGTTCAGCTGTTTAAGAACGACCATTGTCGTGAGGCTTTTGAGAAACTGAATAGTAATCGTAAGATATGGGCTGAGCGATCTGTGATCTTAGATGAGGTAGATCCAACCATTAGGGCTAATCTTGAGTCTAGAGGTTGGTTGTCCCTCTTAGAGATAGATCATCCACCCCCGACCGCTCTAATTAGAGAGTTCTTCTCGAACCTCTCTTGTCACGTCTATGATTCCAACACCCTTGTTAGGAGTTGGATACGAGGTGTTGAGTTCACCATTACCCCTAGGCTAGGTGTTGAGTTCACCATTACCCTTAGGGTAGTGGTTGAGGCTTTTGGGGTTCCGGTCATTACCGATCCTGTCTATCCCTATAATGAGTCTCCTTTTATAGATGTTGTCATGTCACACATCACTGGATCATCTATCTAGTGGGGTTCTGATCCTCGGATCACGTCTTCTGCGCTATCTGAGACTGCTTATTTGTTTCTTAGAGTTGCGTGTCATTCATTGTGGCCTATTTCTCATCTCCACACCATCCCTCTTGAGCGATGTGTGTTTTTATACGCTTTCATGTCTAGTGCATCTATCAGCTTTCCTCACTTGTTTCTTCGTTCTTTGAACGAAGTTCATAGGAGTTCTGCCATAGGGCATGCACTTATTCATCCTATTTTCATACATTGGATTTTGTTGTTCCTTGGTCTAGCTGATTTCCCCACTGGTGAGCTTGTTCATGTTGTTGGTCCTTTAGGTGCTACCTTTCTTCGACAGAGGGCTACTCACTTGAGAGTTGATCCTTTGGGTCCTAGAGGTGCATCTTTTAGTGATGTTCCCCCTCCTCCCTCTTCTACAAGTGCTGTTGTTGCTGAGACTTCTGGTGCTGCTGCTGACGTTCCTCCACCGACTACTTCGGATGATTCAGACATTCGACGTATGTTGGATCATGTCTTGACCGTTCAGGCGGCTCAAGGACAGATTTTGGTGGATGTTCTTGATGAGATTCGTGGTTTGCGAGCAGATTTGGCACGGTTTTGGAGTTCTTCATCGTCACCTCCTTTTGATGATGGATTTTGATTGTCCTTTGCATTCCGTCACAAAAAAGGGGAGTACATATGAGTTTTGCACTTGTACTTGTTTTAGTTTTCAGGGGGAGAGTTTATTTTTTGTTAGTTGGAGCTTGTGGAGTTGTTTAGATTGTATCTAGGTGCTTCATTTTGTACTTTAGTTTTTTAGCTTTTACCACATTTGTTTTGCCTTGTTGGGTTATTCATGTTAGGGGGAGTATATTTTTTATGTTTCTTGTTTCAAACTTATTGATTTATGTTTATGAGTTCTTCATTGATATATGTCTTTATTGTGTGTTGTTTGAAATCAAGATTTTATTTTATTTTATTTACTTGTATTTTTTCTATACATGTGGTTATGCATTTTGTTTAAGTGTTTCAGGAAATATACAGGTTGATTCAATTAAGCTGCTGTCTACTCTTGCAACTGATGGATAGTAGTTAGGATTGAATTTGAGTTTTATGAACATTATTTTGTAAAGGGCTTTTATTTGTAAACTTTGAGCTAATAAGTTGTGTTTTGTCATGGATTGCCAAATGGGGAGTTTGTTAGATTCTAAAGACTTAGGTTTTTATGTATTTAGAACTCTAAATTGTATTGTTGGCAAACCATGATCAAAACAATGTATTTAGGTTGTTTTAGACTTTCTCAAAGTTGGTTCATTGTTGTAAAGTTGGATTAAACTACTGCAGGAATTAAAAAGCTATTTCAGCCTATTTCGATCTATCGAAGCTTAGGCTCGATCAATCGAAAATCGGGTTTAACGTTTTTTATGCAGAATTTCCAACTCAGCCCTAAGTGATTTAAAACGTTTTGGGTTTCTAATTTGCCCTAGGTATAAAAGGCAAACCCTAGTCACGTTTTAGTGTTGCTCATATTGTGGTTTATGTGAATCTCTTGTGAGATCTTTGAGGAGTTTTCCTTCACATAAACTTAGGGTTTTCAAGGAGAAGAAGTTTTCTACACCTTAATGATCAATCCAGTTGCTGCCATTGAAGTTTAAAGAAACACAAGCGGGTGTGCTTGTATCTGGTGGTGAATCCAAGAAAGAAGGAGTCCGTGGATTCGGAGCTTGCACGTGGTTGTGTCAATAAGTTCTACTGGTGGGTAGCAATAAGAAGTCGAGCGTGGGGACTTGTAAGTCTTATTGTATGAACTTCGATTCTTTCAAGATAGTGGATTTAGGTTTACCTTGATGATAGTTAGGTTAAATCCTTCCCAGATTTTTACCGGTTTGATTTCCTGAGTGATCATATCTTGTGTTATTTATTTTTTCGCTGTTTTACTTGATATGATTGTTTGATTGTGTTTAACCTAGATTTGAATATTTTGACTAAGTAACAACTTGGCTAATTACCTAGGATTAATCCAATTGTGGTTTTAAGGGGTCTAAAAACTGACACTTACATATAATGCTTCTCTGCACTTCTCACACATGGGTACGTACCCTCCTTCCAATGTGCTACTCTTTGGTTTCTTCTGTTTGTACTTCGTAGGATAAGATGATCACGGGGAAATCCTACAATTTATGGCCAACCATGTAATTAACTATAAATTATCTCTTGCTTGGACATTAACAACATTTTTTAATGGATTATTCTCTAAAAATTGCTATGTTCACAACACTTTCACAATAAATCTAATGTAACAGGTTGTTACGAGTTTTTATTGGTAAATAAAAAAGTAATTTCAATGGTAGGTTTAAATTAAAACCAATAACAACTTACTACTTATGATTTGTTTTGAAAGTATTGTAGACATAATACTTCTCTTATTGTCTAGTTCACTCAAATGAAGAATTTATGATATATACATGATGTAAATAAAAGTAAAAAGTTCCTAAGAAATGTAATTAAGTAGCCCAGGGCTCTTGCATGGAGTACTAAAGAGAATAAGGGAAATACAAATCACCTATCTCATTTTTTGCGTTCTAATTTATACTCCACCAATCATAGTGTAAAGTTGTGATTTCCAATTATATTATGTTGGCTTTAATTTTGTGCCAAATTTGATTGTAATTTCTTCAATCATTTTCCTTGTATGTATATGAGTTTAAATGTAAGGGATGAGTGTGAGAAATCGATGAAGAATTAAGTTTCAAAAGATGAATAAGTGGATTTCATGATTGACTTGCGAGAAGCAACCAGTGAAAAAGCCACGTGTAAAACACATGACTGGAATTGAAGAGTCATACCAGCTGTCATTTTTGCGATTGTCTCGTGGGAAGGGACAACCCTCGAAGGATCTGCGAAAGTCTTTATTTGGCAAAAGTTATGTTTTGCTTTACCAAGTCTTTACCCACACTATATATATCCTCATTACCCATAAAGTGCAAGGAGTGCTTTTCAGAGAGAAAATCCTAAAAAATACACTTGAGATTTAGAGATTGTTATACTCACAATAATCTATACATTTCCTTCTGGTTTTCCTTAATTCCCACCTCTCCATCTCTAAATCTTTGAGAGGTTGCTAGTCCAAACACTTACCACAACCATACTGAGTGTAAAGTGAGATTTTGGTGCTCCTGGGAAGCATTGGAAGGAGCCATTCATTGGCGGATGCAATCGGGCTAAATTACGGGATCCGAAAAGCTAGAAAAGACAAGGTTCCAAGAAGTCAGTTGGTAGCAGGAGCTTGGAGGGCTCAAGTACATGGGGTAGACTAGGCTTGGAGGGTCTTTTGTTATTTGTGTTCTCCAACTTTATTCTCTAGTAGATCGATTTCAACTTTGAGGGTTATGGAGAAGATTTTCGCCAAGTTCTTCAGTTAGCTCTTCAGTAACACATCTCATTGTTATCTTGTGTTTGCATCTCTTTTCCCTACTCTTTAAGCTTTCTTTTTGTTGTTGATGATTGATGAATATGGCTTACGATAGTGTACATCGGTTCATTGTGCTTATTTACTCTGGTTCATTGTGCTTATTTACTCTTGTTCCACACTTAATCTAAGTTAGAGTATAAGCAATCTAGCCGTAATTTTTAATTGCGGCTCTGAATAAACTCTTGTGTTTTAGCACATGCAAATCCAAGCTTTCACATAGTATGTCATAATTCATATGTCTCAATTAAAAAAAAAAAAAAATTAAACATTAAGTATTTTATAATGAAATTAAAAATAATATATGACAAGTTGTGGTTGCTACAGTATAAAGTGAAACACAAAAAATATAATAGAGGAGGATTTGTATTCGTATGAAGGTACGTACCCTCTAGCTCCTTCGTACCCATAAGTATTCTGGTATTTTAATTAGCAAGTAAAGGTGCTACTTGACAGACCCAGGGCAATCATATAAATCTTGACAACGAAAAAGTATAAATTCACATGCCTTTTCAAGTGCTACTTAGAATCATGAGGTTCTTTTCCTCCACAGGAAATTGAAGGAATCTGACTATCAAAAGAAAGAAGGAATCTGTTACCAAAAAAACAAGGAGTAATTCTTGTAGCCACAAATATTATGATATATTTTAGCAAGTAAAGATGCTTGACTAACCCATATATATGCCATGGTGGACTGTGGACTGAGATCAGTTAGAAGTTTGAACCTAGTCAAAGAAATATATAAATATGCAAAGGTACCAGGTTCTTGGACCTCCTTATCATTCTTTTGAGTGTGTAAGTAAAAAAATAATATCAGCTGTGGAATTAGATAAGAATCAGTAAAAATTTACTACTTCAATGTAAAATATTGTAAAATAATGTATTACACTGAAACATGACATGGGTTTAGCAGTTAAGTTGTTGTATATGTGGAACTCTTGCCCTTTGAGTTTTATGTTTAAGGACTCTAGCAAAGAGGTTGATCAGTTTCTACATGTTTCTTAGTGTTTTTGAAATCATCTGGAAAATATTTCACCATATTTCCGTGTGTATATATATATTCACGTTAGGATCAAACCTAATTTATCCACAACTTTACAAGAATCCCATTCATAGATATATAATTTATCTTCCACTATGACCACTACCTACCAAAAAGTTTGAATATCAATCAGGAGGAAAAAGGTTGCAACTTGCGAATCCTCCCTATCCGAATAACTCGCAGATATGACTTGCAATAGGAAACTTAAAAAATGAGAAGGATGATAAATAATAAATTTAAAAATTAGGAGGAAAAAAAAAAAAAAAAACTTGAGCCAAGAATTTGGGTTAGGGGGCAAGATTAAAAGACAAAATTGAAAGTAAAAAATTAATCTGAAAAATATTAATCAATATTAATAACAAAGTAAATAACCAACTATATGCTAATGAAAATCTCATACACAATCTAAGATAAAATGTAAACTTTAATTTATTTTTTCACACCTAGTTTAATTTACTTAATTGCTCTCATTGATTTTTCATATTTTGAAACTGCTACATGATTTCTTCGCACTCAATAGTTTTGAATATATCTTTATCTATATATGTGACTAAATAATCATTTATCCATTGGTCTCCTATTCAATTGTGTAATCAATTTTTAATTATGTTCATTATTGAAAACTTTCTTTCAACGGTAGCTGTCACAACTTGTAAGATCAATGCTGAGGTCACTAACATGTAAAACAATGGATATAAAACATCCTTTTTCATTTCTACCATTATTTTAATATAAGAGTTGTTGGAGTGTAGGTTTATTTATGTGAGAACATTAGCATTGGTGGTGCTAAAAGGCCATATTACTATTTTTAGCACCATTAATACTAAAAAGCCTGTTGCAATGGTGGAGGATGTTAAATAATAAATAATATTATTAGCAACGTGATGTGTTATACCATGTTGTGTATGCTAGAGTGGATGCGGAAGGGGAAGCATAGAATAGGAACACCGAACACGAGGGTTACGTGGTTCAGCCTTGTCGGCCTACATTCACGGAGGAATCCCTTAAGGGCTACATCTTTATTATGTATAAGAGTGTAGTATAATAACCTGTGTTACAATGAGCAATAACATGAGTATATATAGGCGACTAAACCCTAGACAATTAGTACAAGCAGGATTGGGCTTGGGCCTATTACATTTGACTAATATGTCTAATATATATCTCTAACACCCTCCCTCAAACTCAAGGCGGAAGCTTGATGAAGGCTTGAGGTTGGATAAGTGTGAGAAAATCGCTTGAAGATGTCGTGAAGAATGCCTTTGAAGAAACCACAATGAAGAATGTGCCAATTGACCAATATTGGAGTTTCAAATGAAGAAATGGAGTTCAAAATTGGAATCTACGCGAAAAACTGAGCAAGATAGGCCCTGTCGGAAATTTTGACTTTTGGTCAAAGGTCAACGCAAAAGTCAAAGTCAACTGTCCTGGGTCAAAGTCAACAGTCAGTGCTAACTGGTCAGATCCGCGTAGTTCGGGTCGGGTCGGTCTGGGTCAATGATCAGCCAGGTGACGTGGTGCTGACGAGGCGACACTGCTGACGTGGCTAGCTGACGTGTCTGATGACATGTCTAGGGCTGACGTGGACGTGCTTGCGTGGCTGCTGACGTGGAGTGATGACGTGACGTGGTGCTGACGAGGCGACACTGCTGACATGGCTAGCTGACGTGTCTGATGACATGTCTAGGGCTGACGTGGCTCTTGCTGACGTGACGTGCTTGTGTGGCTGCTGACGTGGAGTGATGACGTCAGCAGCAGTGTTTCGGCGCGTGGTAGGCGCGTGCTAAGTCACCGGCGCGTGAAGGAGATGCCAGAGACCCAGGTGGCGTGTGGAGGCGCGTGAGACTTCGTATGACCACCAGATTCTCGGGCCAAATAGATCGGTGGACGACAAGGTCGTCTGGGCGGCGCGTGTACCAAGAAGACGATCTGGAAGTGAGGAATCTGAGGCGGCGCGTGGTAGATTTTCTGGGGCTAACTGCGGCGCGTAGCGGCGCGTGGATAGCTTTCGGTTGACCGGATTTCTGGGTTTTCCTTGCGGGAGGCCGAGGAGCACGTCTGTGGGGTCGGTTTCAACAGGCAAAGTCTTGATGTGCACAGATCTGTTAGGGAGAGACACAGATTGCTTGGGCTTGAGGATCTAGACACAGCAGTGAGCCATGGCGGCTGCGAGATGTTGTGGAGTCTAGATCCAGCAGACAAACATGTGTGACTTCTGACGGTGATGTGCACGTGAGAATCTTTTTTGCTTGCTAGAGATTTTTGTTTGATGCCAAGAACGAAGTTTGGCTCTGATACCATGTTAAATAATAAATAATATTATTAGCAACGTGATGTGTTATACTATGTTGTGTATGCTAGAGTGGATGCGAAAGGGGAAGCATAGAATAGGAACACCGAACACGAGGGTTACGTGGTTCAGCCTTGTCAGCCTACATCCACGGAGGAATCCCTTAAGGGCTACATCTTTATTATGTATAAGAGTGTAGTACAATAACCTGTATTACAATGAGCCATAACATGAGTATATATAGGCGACTAAACCCTAGACTACTAGTACAAGCAGGATTGGGCTTGAGCCTATTACATTGGGCTAATATGTCTAATATATATCTCTAACAGAGGAAAACAAAAAAATTTGGCTGTTGAGCTATAGTGCATAGCCAAAGATGTTTGTGCATCGTAGCTAAGATGGTAAAAAAACAATATTTTATTAAAAGTTGTATTATTTTATTGTGTTGGTCATGGTGGTTGTTGTTTATTGTAGTAGGTATACTATTTTATTGTATTAAATGCTAAAATAAAATCACTAATATTAAGTATTTTGTAAAATGAGGCGGTAAAATAGATAAAACAGTTTTTTGTGGTGCCAAATTAAGAAAATTTTGGCACCACCAATACTGATGTTGCTGTGGTAATTGAAAAAAAAAGAAGAAGAAGTTATTTGTCCTTTTGTGGTGTAGGGGGCAAATAAGACATTTTTGTATAATATGGTAATATAATACTATTGTTAGTCAATGTGGTTATGTGTGTATTATAAGTATGTAATAAAGAATGAATAATTAGTACCTTGGATCTTATTCTTCTTCATTCTCTCTTTATTTTTTGGGGGTGCGAGCTTGTTTCTTTTTAACTGCCTTATTTAATCATTTATGTGTGATAGATAAAAAGTTACAATTATCAAATATTCGAGTCCATCTTCATAAAAAAGAAAAGAAAAGGACCCGCATTAAATGGATGGAATCTGATTCAAAC
Organism: Quercus agrifolia; assembly: GCA_029955455.1. Lineage (NCBI taxonomy): Eukaryota > Viridiplantae > Streptophyta > Magnoliopsida > Fagales > Fagaceae > Quercus > Quercus agrifolia. Next base: position 88,920,519 of record JARQAD010000001.1, on the reverse strand, counting down.
CAATCTTCTTGGAGACTTGAGTTTTACTGGACTCACTGCCTGTAAATAGGAGGGCAATCACATATCTCGACTTACGAAAAGGGATAAATCCACTTGCTTTTTTCGTGCTATACTTAGAATTTGAGTCATGACTTATGAGGTACTATTCCTTTACAGGAAATTGAAGGCTGTTTACATTCTACGAAAATTCTTTTGCTATTACACCAAATCTCAATCCTAACTATTGTGATATTTTAGCAAGCAAAGAGGCTACACGATTAACACAGGGCAATCATATATCTCGACCAATGAAAAAGTACAAACTCACATGCATTTTCACGTGCTACTTAGATTGAATCATGAGGTTCTTTTCCTTTACAGGAAATTGAAGGAAACTGGCTATCAAAAAAGAAGCAATCTGTTACTTTCTACGAAGTAATTCTTGTAGCCACAAGTATTATGATAATTTAGCAAGCAAAGATGCTTTGTGACAGACCCCACTTGCCATGGTAGACTGTGGACTGTGGTCGGTTAGAAGATTGAACCAAGTCAAAGAAATATATAAAGATGAATAGGTATACAGTACTTTACTATAGATCCCACGCACCAAGTAATGACAAAAACAAGTTTTTATTTGGAAAAATTCTTAGGTACTAATGAGTAAATCCTACCTTAAATATAAGAGAAATGAACATTATTTTTCATACTTTGAGATTACTAAAAAATTACTTCAATATTTGACATGACCTGTGAATACGACACGACATGATTTTTTTTGTCATATTAGATGTAATGCTTGATCATATTTAATGCTTCCCGACTGTATCTCTTTTTTCCTAACTAGGAGAGTTTATCCTGAGGAAACCAGATCAGATAGTGAAGAATAAAAGAAAGGATATGTTAAATCAAGAATGGAAAAGCAAAAGGCACACTAAATAATTCTTTTCTATCCTCAACAATGTGTTGTGCATTATTTGGGGTATCTCCATTCTCCTGGCGTGCAATTCAAAGCTAATCTGGTGCAGTGGGATTCCTTATAATGTTTTAGTGGTTGAGTTGCTGTTGTTGTATATGTTGAACTCTTGCTGTTTGAGTTGTATGTTTAAGGACCCTAGCAAAGACGTTGAGATGTGCATGGTAGTGTTCATGTTTTCCCTTTTTCTTTTCTATGAAAAAAAAAAAAAAAAAACCACCCACCACAAAATTACAATAGCTTCGAAAAGATATTTCAAGGAAATTTTTTATGATCCTAGCTAATATATTTTAGGAAGTATGGACACAAACACGTGTATGATACAGTGACACGAATAATTTATGAAAATTATAATATAAAACGGTCGATACGACATTAGTATAACATGAATACGACCACATATATGATATCAGTATGACACTAGTACGACACTCTAAATGAAGTGTTTGTATTTCTTAGAATATATCATAGTTATTCTACTTTATCATAGTTATTCTACTTTAGAATATATTGTATATATTTTGTTTTGTTGTTTCCAACAAAATTGATGATAGATTTAAATGGAACCATATATGAATACCTATAGGCTCTCCAATCATACACAGTGATACAGTAGAAAGTGTTACAGGTACTGATCAGGATCCGACATACCCTTAACGTACAAGACTCTTCCTTTTGAAGATAAGTTGGAATATTATAATCTCACCCTAACATGGTGTTAATTTAACCACAGACCAAGGTCACTATATAATCCCCATGCTTGAATACTCCCAGAACATACCACAAAAGCAGCCCTCTAAACTAGTTAATTGTCCACAGCTACAGCTACCTATTTCCCAAATTCCCTTTTTGACAACATGGGTCGTATACCTTTTAATGCCGGGACCAACTACAAGCCTTTGCCCCCAACTAATGAAAAGCAATTACGGGATACATTCCAAAAATATGATAGTAATGGTGATGGTCTTCTCAGCAAGGCAGAGTTAGAGAATGCCTTCAAATCCCTCGGCTCACACATGCCCAACTGGAGAGCCCGCCGTGCGCTGAACCATGCTGATGCCAACGGAGACAAATTCATCAGCCTGGATCAGGAGCTCGACGAGGTTGTAAAATACGCTGCCAAACATGGATATGTCCTTGGAAAATAATGTGTACGTACGTGCTTGTATAATAGTGTCTGATACATCATGTTACACCAAGTATGCTACGTAAGTAATTATCCTCCACAAGTTTCAGCTTCTCTTCTATGATGTAGAATCTAATTGCGGCCTGATCCTTCTGTAAAACCTGTAACAGAGGATGCAGTGCTTGTATGTGTGTACTTTTGACTTATGAATCTAATGTATTTCCTAATGTTTTTGTTTCAGTCCCCCACAAACCCCACGCCCCCCGCGGCGCCTTGGGCACAATTTTATCATCTCACATAATAGTAAATCTTACTTATTAAAATTTCAGTTTTTTTTTTTTTTTTCTAACGACAATATTGAATCATTTCGGCTAGTTTAGTTCTCAATCCAAATTTAGCCAACTAGGAGAAATTCAAAGACCATAAAAGGAAAATAAAAATTAAGATAATTGAAGCTCTTGATAAAACCTTTGTTGGGGGTGCATAGACACCAATGTTTCAGTAATTACTAGCCTAGGGATGGCAAAATTTTCAGACCATGTACCTCCTTGTCTCACGTGGGTTTAATTCCTAGCTCCAATTAAGGAGAAAAAATGATGAGGATGGATTTTACTTGTCTCACCTTGCCTTAAATGAATGTGCATGAGCGTGCACGTTAATATATATAAACTAACTTGCAAAACACTAGCTCTTTCTCTTAATGCTCTTAGCATTGCCTTCCGTCTTATCTCATCTATATTACTCCCATAAGTCCATGGTTTTTAAACCCGAACTGGACTGTACGGTCCGACTCGATTAATCGGGAACCTTTCACTAATATGGTTTTTTTAATCAAACCTAGAAACCGTTCTATGTAAGAAAAGCAAGAAATTGTTTGAACTGCGGTTGAACTGCCCGGGTTTGAAAACCGTGGACGGTTTTCACGGTTTAGGTTAGAACTAATTTTATTAAAAAAAATAAAAGCATTTATAGACTCATAGCACCAAATCACCATTATTGAAGCTTCAATCATAAGATTCCATTAAATGCTGAACTCGCATCAATGTTCCGGTAAGTTTTGGGCGAAAATTGCTTTTCGCCACTAAGTGCTTCTGCCTTCTGCGAGATTTTTTTGACCAAAAAAAAAAAAAAAAAAAAAAAAGAAAGAAAGAAAGGAGCAGCCACTGCACGATGACTATGTAATGCTCTTCAAGATTTTTTGACCCAAAAAAAAACTAACTGTTTTCATGAGTGAGACTGAGAAGGAGACAGAGGAAGAGTTTTGTGAGGAGATTTGTGAAGAAGAAAGAGAGAAGGGGGAACACCTTAAGAAATGTGTAGGCATTGGGAAAGTAAAAAAGAGGCATTGGGAAGGTAAATTTAAGATCATAGTAAAAAAAAAAAAAAAAAAAAAGGGAGAGAGATAAAGATGTAGAATTAAAAACGGTGGAGGAGATAAATCAATCAATCAATCAAACGGTGAAGGAAAAAAAAAAGGAAAAGGAAATTCGGATTGGACTAGCTTAGGCAATTGGAAAAGTTCCCTTCTCATGTCACTTCCTCTTCAGTAGTTATCATTGATTTATTTTTTATTAATTATAAATTGGGTTGAGTCTGGATTATGTATAACTTATAATTGAGGATTAAAAAAAAAAGTGTGAAATTCTTAATAATTTATAGGAATTTTTACCAAATAATTAAATTTATATACATGAAAATAATATATATTCTCAATTTTTTACTAATTTAATTATTTAATTATATTTTAAATAATTATTAAATTAATTATGACATCATCACAGTTCAACCTCGATTCGACCTTAGTCTGACCTTAAAAATCTTGAACCTATCTCCTACCCGGTTCTTTGAACGGTCCGGGTTTCGAAACCATGCATAAGTCTTGAGACAACTTCATTTAAAGATGGTAAAATGCCTTTGCTCCTGTAGATTGAGTAGGTTTTTCCAAGTTTCGGAGAGAGAGGATAGGGTAAGGACATGGGCACCCATGATTCAAACTTATATCTTCCAATTGCCATTCCTACCTCATACAAAATAAAAGCTCTTAAAATGAGCTTGTCGACCAAGTTACCAATTGAGCTGACGAGGAGAAAAAAGGATAAACTTTTTTTTTTTCTCTATAAACAACAAGCTATGAGAGAGAGAGAAAATATTCTACAAGCTAATATGCATGTGAACAGAAAAAGAAGTGCAGTGTGTTGTGTGAAGAAAAAAAAAAAAAAAAAAAAAAAGAGAAAGTAGTAAGACACATAAGAAAAAATTAATTTTTCTTGGAAAAAAATTAGGAATTTTCAAGTTCAAAGGGTTTCTCACCTAAAGCTCTATGTTCACGGTATGTGATGGGTTAAAATTATTTATTGAAAAATTTTAGTTCACGTAATACTAGTTTGTGATCTGACAAACTTCTCCCTTCCCTCCTGCCACCCAAACAAAACGTGAGAAATGAAATTGGTAGCATATTGACCCAAATCCATGATCTTAAACGTTTAGCCGTTTTAAGATAAGATAAACCAGTTAAAAAAAAAATTTATTTGATTAAATAAATAAATAAAATTAGACTATCTATCCATTAGTATCTAATAATCCTATGCTTGATGTTGTATCCTTGTCCTAAGCTTAGACAATATATAGAACCTTGACATGCCATCAATCGTGATTCATCTTAAGTTATAATCACATTTGACTGGTTCTAATCCTAAGAATGCATATTGATTGCTAAATCATGATTCAACTATAACTTTTAATCCGGTAGTTTGATTTAAGCATATGATATGTCGTTTTGATTGTTGAATTTTTAGACTTATTTTAAATAAAGTATTACAATATTAAATGGTTAAAATTATGATTTTACCCTTACACCATGAATGATGGTATTACGTACCTATGGAATGAGATTAAATGGAGGTTGCAAATATATACATATACTAATAAATACATATATGGTATACTAACAAACAAATGAACAAACAAAGAAATATATGACAACAAGATTAACAAATAAGTTAAGAAGATAATCTTTCATGTTAATGAATCATTTTAATTGTTAAACTTGAAACAAAATGAATGAAAGAAAAAGATGGAGTCAGCTAGTTCAATTGCTATTATTTAATAAAAAAATTTAGATTGTTGGATAATAAAAATATTTTAATTACTTATGTCCTAATTCATACATTAGTAAATATTTTAATTCTTCTTCTAACTATTTACATTTGAATTTTAAAGCGATCTACTATTTGCAAATAAAAGATAAGGAGAAAAGAAGACAAAAGCCTTGTAACATAGTGACATTTATCTAGTCTTGAACTTAAATTTTTTTCCTAGACTCCCAACTACAAAAAGATAAGGAGAAAACAAATTTTACCAAAAATTGAAAGAGAATCACTTGCTTTGAATGCTTTCAAGTTGGGCCCTAGAAGAGGAATCACTACTTATTAAATTTTTTAATTGCCTTGAAATTAATTTTTTTCGTAGATTCCCAACTATCCATATTATAAAATTTATTCCCTATCCAAAAAATAGGGACCAAAAAGTTAGGAGAAATCCCTTCCATAAAAATAAATCTTCCTGTACTTTTAGAGGGAAATGTATTGAAAAAAAATACAATAAGTAGAGAGCTTAAGAATAAGGAGTAGTTCTTGTTTATATATATATATATATATATTTTGTTTCGTTTTTGTTTTTAAGTCGATAATTACAACAATGAAAGAGAGAATTTGAACTCTAGACTTTTTTGTTGGAAACACCAAGAAGTATCAATTGACCACAAAATTGGACCACTTTGAAGATGCTACAATATGATACCATGGGATTTATTTTCAACAAATTGATCCTTTTGTGCTTGATTGTGACATTTTTTAAAAAACAATTATGTGAATTTTCATGGAAAGAAATAATAAATTAGCAACAGTTGCATGAAATATTGTTAGGAGAATGAAATATGAATTATGTCTTAGTCAAATATATTCGAGCCAGCTTCTAGCCCAAGCCATCACAGATATGACGGTGACACTTCTCTATTAAGAAAATCTAGAACATATCTCTTGTAAGCATGAACAAATACGAGATCTTTTATATTAAAATTGTGATTACATGATTGTTAGGACATATGTGAGTCACTTGTTAGGAACATATGTCACTATTTTATGTAATTGGTTTATCCTTTGACAAAACGCACTTTATTTGTATTTGGGTAAATCTATGATATGTTTAATATTTCAAGAAACTGTATTTCAAGATCAAGTGTTGAAGACATGCAAGTCTGTCCAATATTCAAGCTGAAGAAGTGTTGTTCATTAAAACTCGACAGCTAGCTATCCATCGAGCTTAAGAAGCTGTTCTAGCTCCGTAGCTCGACAGCTGCTCAACATCATCTTGACAGACAAGTCTCTGTTGAGCTTTATGAAAAATAGAATTCCAATTCTGTTTTGACTTTAATCTGTAATTATGTGTTTGAGCTTTCTTTTTTCACAACCATAGACATATAAAATGATTATTTTAAGGGCCGTCAAAGTGTACGCAAGTTGCACAAGTGTTGAGTAAAGTTTGTTTAAGCAATTTGTAACTGGAGACAAATTTTCTCTCTAGTTCATATTTTCTGAAGAAGTTGCTGTGTTTGTGCACCATAGGGTTTTGTGACCAAGTATCTTCTAGATCTTCATTATGTGGATGAATTGAAGAACTTTGCAGCCAACAACCTTCTCTAGTTGGCGATTGAAGTCGCGTACTGGGATCCACACAGTTGATTAGTCACGTACTTGGGAGCTGTGCATCAAAATGAGAAATTGTCACTACAGAACAAGTCCAATTGGGTATTGGGGTAAGGGTTCAACTGTAGGTTGGTATAAGGTACTGAGATTTCTTTACTTGTAACCGCTTATTGTGACAATAGTGGAATTTCGGGAGTGGTGACCTGAAAATCACCCGGTGGGGTTTTTGCCGTGTAGGTTTTCCCCATTCGTAAATAAATCACCGTATCATTTATTTTTTGCTGCATATTTAGTTATTTGGTGATTTGTTTGTGCTACCACGCGCTTTGCATCTTAATTTTATTAATTAATAAATTTGGCTAATGAATCAATTAATTTATCACAATGAGTCAATTCTTTTTTTGCCTATCAATGATCAAATTTATTATTTTTAATATTTTAAATTTTTTGGGACAATTGATAATTTATCATGTTATTTAACACTTCCCTTACACGTAGGTCCAAATTCTTCTAACACGTGAGACTCTAAATTTTTTAGATGAAAGTGGACTGAAAATAAGATTCGAACTCTTCAAATTCAGCACCACTTGATACCATGATAATTTGAAATTGTTCCAAAAGTTAATTTATAACATTATATATACCCATGGCTTCAATACTCCATAATCAAACTACACAAGAAGGTTTTTCAAAAACTTGCCTAGGGCCTCGTTTTGCCACCCCACTCTCCATCGTCCAAAGTCCTGTCAGACAACATGGGTCTTATTGTGAAAGATCAGACAGATACCAAGACCCTCAAGCCTATGAAGCTAACGGAAGATCAGATAAAGAAAATTTTCAAGAAATACGACGTCAATAATGACAATCAGCTCAGCAAGGAAGAGCTAAAGAAAGCTGTTAGGTTCTAAAGACTTAGGTTTTATGTATTTAGAATCCTAATTTGTATTTGACAGTTTTTAGACCCCTTAAAACAATTGGATTAACCTAGGAATTTAGCCAAGTTGTTACTTAGTCAAATTAAACAAGTCTAGGTTATCACAATAATAAAGATCAAATCATGCAAAGCAGCGGAAAATAAATAACACACGATATGATCACCTAGGAAACTAAACCGGTAAAAACCTGGGGAGGATTTGACCTAGCTATCCTCAAGGTAAACCCGAATCCACTATCTTGAAAGAATCGAAGTTCATATAAAAGGACTTACAAGCACCCCCGCTCAACTTCCTAATGCTACCAACCAGTAGAACTTACTGACACGACCACGTGCAAGCTCCAAATCCACGAACTCCTTCTTTCTTGGATTCTCCACCAAATACAAGCACACCCGCTTATGTTTTCTTTAAGCTTTAATGGCAGCAACTGAATTGATCATCAAGGCGTAGATAAATCTTCTCCTTGAAAACCCTAAGTTTGTGTAAAGGAAAGCTCTTCTAAATCTCACAAGAGATTTACACAAACCGCAAATATGAGCAACACTAAAACGTGGCTAAGGTTTTCCTTTTATACTTAGGATAAATAAGAAACCCTAAAAACGTTTTAAAACAAATAGGGCTGAGTTGGACGAATCTGTAGAAAAGCATTCTGCCCGAGCTTCGATCGGTCGACCCTATTGTTCGATCGATCGAGCTAGGCCGAAAGGCACAATGCTTCCTTGCATTAACTCGATTCCAACTTTACATTGACACATAACTTTGAGCTAGCTTTAAACACTTCTAAACACATTGTTTTGATCATGGTTTGCCAACAATACACATTAGAGTTCTAAATACATAAAATCCTAAACTTTAGAACCAAACAAACTCCCCCTTTGGCAATCCATGACAAAACACAACTTAGAAACTCAAAGTTTACAAAATAAAAAGCCCTTTACAAAATAATACTCATAAAACAAATTCAATCCTAACTACTATCCATCAGTTGTAAGTGTAGACAGCAGCTCAATTGAATCAACCTGTATATTTCCTGAAACACTAAACAAAATGCATAACCACATGTGTGGAAATAATACAAGTAAACAAAATAACTTCTTGATTTCAAACAACACACAAATAAAGACATATATCAATGAATAACTCATAAATATAAATCAATAAGCAGTTTGAAACAAGAAACAAATAAAGTACTAATCAAACATAAAACTCCCCCTAACAAGAATATACCATCAAAAACAAGGTAAGAGCTAAAAATGCATAAGTACAAAGTGAAGCATCTAGATACAATCTAAAACTCCACAAGCTCCAACCTAAAAACAAATAAACTCCCCCTGAAAACAAAAACCCTACAAAGTACTACAAAGTACTCCCCCTTTTTGTGACAGAATGCCAAAGGGCAAACTGTTAGGTTCTAAAGTTTAGGATTTTATGTATTTAGAACTCTAATGTGTATTGTTGGCAAACCATGATCAAAACAATGTGTTTAGAAGTGTTTAAAGCTAGCTCAAAGTTGTGTGTCAATGTAAAGTTGGAATCGAGTTAAAGCAAGGAAGCATTGTGCCTTTCGACCTGGCTCGATCGATCGAACGATAGGCTCGACCGATCGAAGCTCGGGCATAATGCTTTTCTGCAGATTCGTCCAACTCAGCCCTATTTTTTTAAAAACTTTTTTAGGGTTTCTTATTTATCCTAAGTATAAAAGGAAAACCTTAGCCACGTTTTAGTGTTGCTCATATTTGCAGTTTGTGTAAATCTCTTGTGAGATCTAGAGGAGCTTTCCTTTACACAAACTTAGGGTTTTCAAGGAGAAGATTTATCTACGCCTTGATGATCAATTCAGTTGCTACCATTAAAACTTAAAGAAAACACAAGCGGGTGTGCTTGTATTTGGTGGAGAATCCAAGAAAGAAGGAGTCCGTGGATTCGGAGCTTGCACGTGGTCGTGTCAGTAAGTTCTACTGGTTGGTAGCATTAGGAAGTCGAGCGGGGGTGCTTGTAAGTCCTTTTGTATGAACTTCGATTCTTTCAAGATAGTGGATTCAGGTTTACCTTGAGGATAGCTAGGTCAAATCCTCCCCAGGTTTTTACCGGTTTGATTTCCTTGGTGATCATATCGTGTGTTATTTATTTTCCGCTGCTTTGCATGATTTGATCTTTATTATTGTGATAACCTAGACTTGTTTAATTGGACTAAGTAACAACTTGGCTAATTCCCTAGGTTTAATCAACAGTTTAAGGGGTCTAAAAACTATCAAGTGGTATCAGAGCGGGTAGCTCTTTTGTTTTTTATCCTTTGATCTTTGAGCTGATCCTTGACCCCTGCTGTCATGGAACACGAACACTCTCTGTTTATTCCTCCTCACTTTGATGGGAATAATTATGTTTATTGGAAAGTAAGGATGAAAGCATTCCTGAAATCCAATGATGAGAGAGTCTGGAACTCCGTTGAATACAAATGGGAGAAGCCCACTACTCCTGTTAGTGAGTGGCAAACTTCTCAAAAAGAAGCAGCTGCGTTTAATAGCAAGGCTATGAATGCAATCTTTAACGCTGTTTCTTTGGAGGAATTTAGGAGAATCTCAAATGTTAAGGTTGTTCATACTGCTTGGAATATCCTCCAAACTATGCATGAAGGCACAAAGGCTGTCAAAATTAATAAATTGCAGCAATTAACTTCCAAATTTGAAAGCATTAGGATGTCTGATGATGAATTCTATGCTAAACTGAATGATATTGTTAATTCTGCTTATAACTTGGGTGAAATTTATGATCAACCTAAAATTGTTAGGAAGATTCTTAGATCTTTGACTGAAGACTTTAAACCCAAAGTGACTGCCATTACTGAAAGCAAGGATATGGACTCCATCCCTGTTAATGAACTTGTAGGATCTCTTCAATCCTATGAGTTGGATCTACCTAAAACTACCAAATCCAAATCAATGGCTCTTAAGTCAGTTGATGATGTTGAAGGTGGTAGATTTGATGATGAGCTCTCTGCTACAGAGATTGCCTATCTTGCCAAGAACTTTAGAAATTTTCTCAGAAATAGCAATAGAAAGGCAGGAGGCACAAACACCGCTGAACCTAGAAATTTTAGGAAGCATGATCCCATTAAGGTTAACAACAATGATAAGCCTAGAGAAAGAGTAGGTCAATCTTCCAACAATTCCTTGGGCTCTCAGTGTTTTGGATGTCAAGGGTATGGACACATGAAATCTGAATGTCCAACCTATTTGAAATCTAAGGGAAAGGCTATGGCTGTAACCCTTAGTGATGGTGAAGTTTCTGATCATGAGTCTGATTGTGATGAGGATGGAAACTTCATTGCTTTCATTGCTACTGCTGTAGTTGATGATAGCATATCTGTTGAAGAGAACCCTTCTGATGGGGAACCCTTTAAAAATGCAGATCTTCAAGAGGCCTATAACAAACTTTGCAAAGTTGTTGCAAAGGATGCTATGAATGTTGAACTTGGCCTGAAGAAAATTGAATCTCTTGAGCTTGAAAAGAAAAATTTGCTTGTTAAATTGTTTGATGCTAATGATCTTTTGAACAATGTGAAAACTGAAAACATGCTTTTGCTTGATAAGGTTAAATCTTTGGAACTTGATTTATATGTTGCTAGATCTGCTAGTTCTAAACTTGATCAAATGCTGAGTGTTCAAAAGTCGTCTTCTGACAAAACTGGATTAGGTTATGTTGATAGCATCTCTGTGTCCGCTCCCCATTCCACTAAATTTGTTCCTTCATCTTCTTCTTTTGAACCTTCGGTGAGTGAGATAGTGAGTGAAATTGTCAAACCCTCTGTGAGTGAGGTAGCTAAACCCTTAGAAGGTTCATCATCTAGGAAGATTAGGGTTGATTTGAAAAAAATCTAAGCCTAAGAAGCCTACCCTATCTAAGGACAAGACACATGATAAGCCTGCATAGGTTTGTCACTTTTGTGGAAAGACTTGACACATCCGTCCAAATTGCTACAAGCTGCAAGCTGCTAAGAGAGCAAACAAACCAAAAGTACCTGTGCCTCAAGTACTTGATCCTAGGGTACTTATTAGTGATTTGGTAAAGGCTTTAAACCTTTATTCCAATTCTGGAGTTGGTAATCATTCTCAAGTGAATAAGAATTCCAATTCTTGTGGTGCATCTAAAAGGTTTTGGATGCAAAAGACTCGACCTAACTGAGTCTTTCTGACATGGTCCTTGTGCTTCATTGCTCTACCCTTTGTGACCATTGTTCTTTGGTTTTGTTTTTTTGTTTCCAGGATTTGCATAGCATAACATTCATGCATTTCATTCTAGGTGTTTTTTTTATTAATATATATATATATATATATATATATATATATATATATATATAAAGGAAACACATTTTATTTTGCACTATTCTTCTTGGTTTTTGAGAACAAGGTTGGTCAATTTATTTTCACATAACATGTCTTTTGTACCTTGTTTAGCTTTGATGAGCTTATTTATTGCACTCTACTAGTTGAAGATTTGTAGTGCATGTTGTGTGGGAAAGATGTTTATGGTTTTTGATTACTATGTCTTAATCTTGAAGTCACATGTTTTTAAATGTTGGACTTGAACTTTTAGAGAAATGCATAAATAACCATCTCACCACTGTTCACTAGCCAATCATGAACACCTTAGTGCATATCATAAGATTTTGTGCTCGAGAAAGTGTAGCACATGCACAAAAAGAACATAAGGTGAAGCCTCGGTTTAATTGCTAAATGCTTAAAATTGGTGTGTATTATTAGGCTTGATGCCAAACTCACATAACTTAAAATTGGAATGTATATTATGAGGCATAAATACAAAAAACTTACATGATTGCAAGCTTATGATCTAGGAGATGTGGGAGTTATATGATGTAACTCTTTAGGTGATAGTCTCTTTTAAATTCTTTCTGATGAATTTTGTAGACTTTGTGATTGATTGCTATTCACATATCACCTTACATGTATCTCAAGTTTTTGCTAGTTGCACACACTACACGAGTTACTCTTTGCTAAACATTGTACATGTTATTGTGTGTGTTTATGATCTGACCAACCAAGTTATTGCAAATACTTTGAATTATGTGCAAATTTAATTTGTTGCTTGAAAATTTGTGGAACTTGCAAGAAATTTTGCTTTTGGGAATTTTGGGCTTAATATTCTTGATTTGAAAATCATATCATCTCATACTCATGCATTTTTGTTCTTAAATTTCAATGCTTTGAGTTAAATCATTTTGTTTTTCAAAAATTGTGTTTTTCCTCAAAAATATGGCGAGCCTCTGCCTAATTCGATCGGTCCATTTTGTTTTTCGACCGATTGAAATTTTTAAAATTTGAGAGAGGGAGTCTCTGTCTGTTTCGACCGATCGAAACTCGTGAATCAGTTTTTAAAAAAAGACAGATTTGGACTTTTTCAAAGTTACTTTTCAAATAGTTCTTTTCTTTTCTCTCTCTCCGCGTTGGCTCTAGGCTCCACCATCCAATTTTTGTCATTTTCCTTTAAGATTTTTGCAAGGTTTTTGTCCTTGAAGGCCGGTAAGTCCCTTTTGCCCTTCTTTTTCAAGTTCATTTCTTGATTTCATGCATTTTTCATGCATTATCATGGGTATTTTCGGAACTTTCATCATATTGGGGTTTTTGATGATTCGAACCTATTCTTATGAAATTGATCAATGGGTTTTTGTGCTATGATGCTATAATGATGTTCCCTATAATTTAATTTGATCAATTTTATGGTTTTTGAAAAATTGAAAATTCTAGGGTTTTGAATGTGATCCGAATTGGGAATTTTGTCAAATTGGGTTAAATTGATGAAATTGGCTTATCAAATTGATGTATTTGGTCATTATTTTTGTTATTATATCATGTGTAATGATCAATTCGTCAATTTTTTTCAAAATGATCAAGTGGTTTTCCAAATTTGGGTTTTTTGTGTTAAAACTCTTAATGTTCAAGCAATTTTGTAATTTTTTCCTCAAAAATATGGTGAGCCTCTGCCTAATTCGATCGGTCCATTTTGTTTTTCGACCGATTGAGATTTTTAAAATTTGAGAGAGGGAGTCTCTGTCTGTTTTGACCGATCAAGGATGATTTTCGACCGATCGAAACTTGTGAATCAGTTTTTTAAAAAAGACAGATTTGGACTTTTTCAAAGTTACTTTTCAAATAGTTCTTTTCTTTTCTCTCTCTCCGCGTTGGCTCTAGGCTCCACCATCCAATTTTTGTCGTTTTCCTTTAAGATTTTTGCAAGGTTTTTGTCCTTGGAGGCCGGTAAGTCCCTTTTGCCCTTCTTTTTCAAGTTTATTTCTTGATTTCATGCATTTTTCATGCATTATCATGGGTATTTTCGAAACTTTCATCATATTGGGGTTTTTGATGATTCGAAACTATTCTTATGAAATTGATCAATGGGTTTTTGTGCTATGATGCTATAATGATGTTCCCTATAATTTAATTTGATCAATTTTATGGTTTTTGAAAAATTGAAAATTCTAGGGTTTTGAATGTGATCCGAATTGGGAATTTTGTCAAATTGGGTTAAATTGATGAAATTGGCTTATCAAATTGATGTATTTGGTCATTATTTTTGTTATTATATCATGTGTAATGATCAATTCGTCAATTTTTTTCAAAATGATCAAGTGGTTTTCCAAATTTGGGTTTTTTGTGTTAAAACTCTTAATGTTCAAGCCAATTTTGTAATTTGAACCTTTTGGACTTAATTCGCTGCATTAGAACATGCATCATAACATTTAAACTTGTTCATGCATCATATAGATTTTTATTCTATATTTTGTTTTTGTGCTAACTTGCAGTCTGCCCTTAGTTCTGGTTTTGTGTTTTTGTTCTTTCGCTAGGTGTTTTGATCCTTATCTTAGCACCATGCCTAGGAAAACTAGTGCTCATAGGACCACTTCCACTTCCACTGAGTCTCCCACTAGAGTTGAGCTGTTTAAGAATGATAAGTGTAGAGAAGCCTATGACACTTTGAACTGTAGGCGTAAGATCTGGTCTGACCGAGTTGTTGTGTTAGATGCGCTTGATCTAGCCATTAGGGCCAATTTTGAGTCTAGAGGTTGGTTGCCTCTCTTAGAGATAGATCATCCATCCCTGACCACCCTGATTAGAGAGTTCTATTCGAATCTCTCTTGCCACATCTATGATTCCAACACTCTAGTTAGGAGTTGGATACGAGGTGTAGAGTTCACCATTACCCCTCGGGTAGTGGCTGAGGCTTTTAGGGTGCCGGTTGTTCGGGATGCTGTCTATCCCTATGATGAGTCACCCTCATTAGATGTTGTCATGTCTTACATCATTGGGTCATCTATCCAGTGGGATTCTGATCCTTGGATCACGTCCGCTGAGCTTACCGAGACTGCCTATCTCTTCTTTCGGATTGCGTGTCATTCCTTGTGACCTATCTCTCACTTTCACACCATCCCTTTAGAGCGATGTGTGTTTTTGTACGCCTTTGTTTCTGGAGCGTCTATCAGTTTTCCTCACTTGTTCCTTCGTTCATTGAACGAGGTTCATAGGAGTTCTGCCGTAGGGCATGCACTGATTCATCCTATTTTCATACATAGGATTTTGCTCTACTTAGGTCTAGATGGTTTTCCGTCTTGTGAGCCTGTTCATGTGATTGCTCCCACAGGTGCCACCTTTCTTCGTCAGAGGGCTGCTCAGTTGATAGTTGCTCCTTCTCGTCCTAGAGGTGCGTCATCTAGTGGTGTTCCCCCTCCTCCCTCTTTTACAGGTACTGCTGCTGTTGAGACTTCAGGTGCTGCTGCTGATGTTGATGTTCCTCCACCGACTGCTTCGGATGATTCAGACATTCATCACACATTGGATCATGTCTTGACCGTTCAGGCGACTCAAGGACAGATTTTGGTGGACGTGCTTGGTGAGATCCGTTCCTTGCATGTGGAGTTGGCGCAGTTTAGACCACCTCCCTTTTGATGATGGATGGCTTGTTTGGCCTTTGGCATTCCGTCACAAAAAGGGGGAGTACTTTGTAGGGTTTTTGTTTTCAAGGGGAGTTTATTTGTTTTTTGGTTAGAGCTTGTGGAGTTTTAGATTGTATCTAGGTGCTTCACTTTGTACTTATGCATTTTTAGCTCTTACCTTGTTTTTGATGGTATATTCTTGTTAGGGGGAGTTTTATGTTTGATTGGTACTTTATTTGTTTCTTGTTTCAAATTGCTTATTAATTTATATTTATGAGTTATTCATTGATATATGTCTTTATTTGTGTGTTGTTTGAAATCAAGAAGTTATTTTGTTTACTTGTATTATTTCCACACATGCGGTTATGCATTTTGTTTAGTGTTTCAGGAAATATACAGGTTGATTCAATTGAGCTGCTGTCTACACTTGCAACTGATGGATAGTAGTTTGGATTGAATTTGTTTTATGAGCATTATTTTGTAAAGGGCTTTTTATTTTGTAAACTTTGAGCTTCTAAGTTGTGTTTTGTCACGCATTGCCAAAGGGGGAGTTTGTTAGGTTCTAAAGTTTAGGATTTTATGTATTTAGAACTCTAATGTGTATTGTTGGCAAACCATGATCAAAACAATGTGTTTAGAAGTGTTTAAAGCTAGCTCAAAGTTGTGTGTCAATGTAAAGTTGGAATCGAGTTAAAGCAAGGAAGCATTATGCCTTTCGGCCTGGCTCGATCGATCGAACGATAGGCTCGACCGATCGAAGCTCGGGCATAATACTTTTCTGCAGATTCGTCCAACTTAGCCCTATTTGTTTTAAAACGTTTTTAGGATTTCTTATTTATCCTAAGTATAAAAGGAAAACCTTAGCCACGTTTTAGTGTTGCTCATATTTGCGATTTATGTAAATCTCTTGTGAGATCTAGAGGAGCTTTCCTTTATACAAACTTAGGGTTTTCAAGGAGAAGATTTATCTATGCCTTAATGATCAATTCAGTTACTGCCATTAAAGCATAAAGAAAACACAAGCGAGTGTGCTTGTATTTGGTGGAGAATCCAAGAAAGAAGGAGTCCGTGGATTCGGAGCTTGCACGTGGTCGTGTCAGTAAGTTCTACTGGTTGGTAGCATTAGGAAGTCGAGCGGGGGTGCTTGTAAGTCCTTTTGTATGAACTTCGATTCTTTCAAGATAGTGGATTCAGGTTTACCTTGAGGATAGCTAGCTCAAATCCTCCCCAGGTTTTTACCGGTTTGGTTTCCTGGGTGATCATATCGTGTGTTATTTATTTTCCGCTGCTTTGCATGATTTGATCTTTATTATTGTGATAACCTAGACTTGTTTAATTGGACTAAGTAACAACTTGGCTTATTCCCTAGGTTTAATCAACTGTTTAAGGGGTCTAAAAACTGTCACAAACAAGCCATCCATCATCAAAATGGAGGTGGTCTAAACTGCACCAACTCCGCACGCAAGGCACGGATCTCATCAAACACGTCCACCAAAATCTGTCATTGAGCCGCCTGAATGGTCAAGACATGATCCAACGTGCGATGAATGTCTGAATCATCCAAAGCAGTCGGTGGAGGAACATCAGCATCAGCAGCAGCACCTGAAGTCTTAGCAGCAGCAGTACCTGTAGAAGAGGGAGGAGGGGGAACACCACTAGATAACACACCTCTAGGACGAGAAGGAGCAACTCTCAACTGAGTAGCCCTTTGACGAAGAAAGGTGGCACCTATGGGAGCAATCACATGAACAGGCTCACCAGATGGAAAACCATCTAGACCTAAGTAGAGCAAAATCCTATGTATGAAAATAGGATGAATCAGTGCATGCCCTACGGCAGAACTCCTATGAATCTCCTTCAAAGAACGAAGGAACAAGTAAGGAAAACTGATAGATGCTCTAGAAACAAAGGCGTACAAAAACACACATCGCTCTAAAGGGATGGTGTGGAAGTGAGAGATAGGCCACAAGGAATGACACGCAATCCAAAAGAGGAGATAGACAGTCTCGGTAAGCTCAGCGGACGTGATCCGAGGATCAGAACCCCACTGGATAGATGACCCAGTGATGTAAGACATGACAACATCTAATGAGGGTGACTTATCATAGGGATAGACAGCATCCCGAACAACCGGCACCCCAAGAGCCTCAGCCACTACCCGAGGGGTAATGGTGAACTCTACACCTCGTATCCAACTCCTAACTAGAGTGTTGGAATCATAGATGTGGCAAGAGAGATTCGAATAGAACTCTCTAATCAAGGCGGTCGGGGGTGGAGGATCTATCTCTAAGAGAGGCAACCAACCTCTAGACTCAAAATTGGCCCTAATGAACGGATCAAGCGCATCTAACACAACAGCTCGCTCAGACTAGATCTTACGCCTATAGTTCAAAGTTTCATAGGCTTCTCTACACTTATCATTCTTAAACAGCTCAACTCTAGTGGGAGACTCAGAGGAAGTGGAAGTGGTCCTATGAGCTCTAGTTTTCCTAGGCATGGTGCTAAGATAAGGATCAAAACACCTAGCGAAAGAACAAAAACACAAAACCAGAACTAAGGGCAGACTGCAAGTTAGCACAAAAACAAAATATAGAATAAAAATCTATATGATGCATGAACAAGTTTAAATGTTATGATGCATGTTCTAATGCAGCGAATTAAGTCCAAAAGGTTCAAATTACAAAATTGGCTTGAACATTAAGAGTTTTAACACAAAAAACCCAAATTTGGAAAACCACTTGATCATTTTGAAAAATATTGACGAATTGATCATTACACATGATATAATGACAAAAATAATGACCAAATACATCAATTTGATAAGCCAATTTCATCAATTTAAGCCAATTTGACAAAATTCTCAATTCGGATCACATTCAAAACCCTAGAATTTTCAATTTTTCAAAAACCACAAAATTGATCAAATTAAACTATAGGGAACATCATTATAGCATCATAGCACAAAAACCCATTGATCAATTTCATAAGAATAGGTTTGAATCACCAAAAACCCCAATATGATGAAAGTTCCGAAAATACCCATGATAATGCATGAAAAATGCATGAAATCAAGAAATAAACTTGAAAAAGAAGGGCAAAAGGGACTTACCGACCTCCAAGGACAAAAACCTTGCAAAAATCTTGAAGAAAAACGACAAAAATTGGATGGTGGAGCCCAGAGCCAACGTGGAGAGAGAGAAAAGAAAAGAACTATTTGAAAAGTAACTTTGAAAAAGTCCAAATCTGTCTTTTTTTAAAAACTGATTCACAAGTTTCGATCGGTCGAAAATCATCCTCGATCGGTTGAAATAGACAAAGACTCTGTCTCTCAAATTTTAAAAATTTCAATCGGTCGAAAAACAAAATGGACCGATCGAATTAGGCAAAGGCTCACCATATTTTTGAGGAAAAACACAATTTTTGAAAAACAAAATGATTTAACTCAAAGCATTGAAATTTAAGAACAAAAATGCATGAGTATGAGATGATATGATTTTCAAATCAAGGATATTAAGCCCAAAATTCCCAAAAACAAAATTTCTTGCAATCTCCACAAATTTTCAAGCAACAAATTAAATTTGCACATAATTCAAAGTATTTGCAATAACTTGGTTGGTCAGACCATAAACACACACAATAACATGTACAATGTTTAGCAAAGAGTAACTTGTGTAGTGTGTGCAACTAGCAAAAACTTGAGATACATGTGAGGTGATATGTGAATAGCAATCAATCACAAAGTCTACAAAATTCATCACAAAGAATTTAAAAGAGACTATCACCTAAAGAGTTACATCATATAACTCCCACATCTCCTAGATTATAAGCTTGCAATCATGTAAGTTTTTTGTATTTATGCCTCATAATATACATTCCAATTTTAAGTTATGTGAGTTTGGCATCAAGCCTAATAGTACACACCAATTTTAAGCATTTAGCAATTAAACCGAGGCTTCACCTTATGTTCTTTTTGTGCATGTGCTACACTTTCTCGAACACAAAATCTTATGATATGCACTAAGGTGTTCATGATTGGCTAGTGAATAGTGGTGAGATGGTTATTTATGCCTTTCTCTAAAAGTTCAAGTCCAACATTTAAAAACATGTGACTTCAAGATTAAGACATAGTAATCAAAAACCATAAACATCTTTCCCACACAACATGCACTACAAATCTTCAACTAGTAGAGTGCAATAAATAAGCTCATCAAAGCTAAACAAGGTACAAAAGACATGTTATGTGAAAATAAATTGACGAACCTTGTTCTCAAAAACCAAGAAGAATAGTGCAAAACAAAATGTGTTTCCTTTATATATATATATATATATATATATATATATATATATATATATATATATATATATATATATTAATAAAAAAAACACCTAGAATGAAATGCATGAATGTTATGTTATGCAAATCCTGGAAACAAAAAAACAAAACCAAAGAACAATGGTCACAAAGGGTCGAGCAATGAAGCACAAGGACCATGTCAGAAAGACTCAGTTAGGTCGAGTCTTTTGCATCCAAAACCTTTTAGATGCACCACGAGCATTGGAGTTCTTATTCACTTGAGAATGATTACCAACTCCAGAATTGGAATAAAGGTTTAAAGCCTTTACCAAATCACCAATAAGTACCCTAGGATCAAGTACTTGAGGCACAGGTACTTTTGGTTTGTTTGCTCTCTTAGCAGCTTGCAGCTTGTAGCAATTTGGACGGATGTGTCCAGTCTTTCCACAAAAGTGACAAACCCATGTAGGCTTATCATGTGTCTTGTCCTTAGATAGGGTAGGGTTCTTAGGCTTAGATTCTTTCAGATCAACCCTAATCTTCCTAGATGATGAACCTTCTAAGGGTTTAGCTACCTCACTCACAGAGGGTTTGACAATTTCACTCACTATCTCACTCACCGAAGGTTCAGAAGAAGAAGATGAAGGAACAAATTTAGTGGAATGGGGAGCGGACACAGAGATGCTATCAACATAACCTAATCTAGTTTTGTCAGAAGACGACTTTTGAACACTCAGCATTTGATCAAGTTTAGAACTAGCATATCTAGCAACAGATAAATCAAGTTCCAAAGATTTAACCTTATCAAGCAAAAGCATGTTTTCAGTTTTCACATTGTTCAAAAGATCATTAGCATCAAACAATTTAACAAGCAAATTTTTCATTTCAAGCTCAAGAGATTCAATTTTCTTCAGGCCAAGTTCAACATTCATAGCATCCTTTGCAGCAACTTTGCAAAGTTTGTTATAGGCCTTTTGAAGATCTGCATCTTTAGAGAGTTCCCCATTAGAAGGGTTCTCTTCAACAGATATGATCTCATCAACTACAGCAGTAGCAGTGAAAGCAATGAAGTTTCCACCCTTATCACAATCAGACTCATGATCAGAAACTTCACCATCACTAAGGGTTACAGCCATAGCCTTTCCCTTAGACTTCAAATAGGTTGGACATTCAGATTTCATGTGTCCATACCTTTGACATCTAAAACACTGAGAGCCCAAGGAATTGTTGGAAGATTGACCTACTCTTTCTCTAGGCTTATCATTGTTGTTAACCTTAGTGGGATCATGCTTCCTAAAATTTCTAGGTTCAGCAGTGTTTGTGCCTCTTGCCTTTCTATTACTATTTCTGAGAAAGTTTCTAAAGTTCTTAGCAAAATAGGCAATCTCTGTAGCAGAGAGCCCATCATCAAATCCACCACCTTCAACATCATTAACTGACTTAAGAGCCATTGATTTGGGATTTGGTAGTTTTGGGTAGATCCAACTCATAGGATTGAAGAGATCCTACAAGTTCATCAACAAGGATGGAGTCCACATCCTTGCTTTCAGTAATGGCAGTCACTTTGGGTCTAAAGTCTTCAGTCAAAGATCTAAGAATCTTCCTAACAATTTTAGGTTGATCATAAATTTCACCCAAGTTATAAGCAGATTAACAATATCATTCAGTTTAGCATAGAATTCATCAAAAGATTCATCATCAGACATCCTAATGCTTTCAAATTTGGAAGTTAATTGCTGCAATTTATTAATTTTGACAGCCTTTGTGACTTCATGCACAGTTTGGAGGATATTCCAAGCAGTATGAGCAACCTCAACATTTGAGATTCTCTTAAATTCCTCCATAGAAACAGCGTTAAAGATTGCATTCATAGCCTTGCTATTAAACGTAGCTACTTCTTTTTGAGAAGTTTGCCACTCACTAACAGCAGTAGTGGGCTTCTCCCATCCATATTCAACGGAGATCCAGACTTTCTCATCAATGGATTTCATGAATGCTTTCATCCTTACTTTCCAATAAGCATAATTATTCCCATCAAAGTAAGGAGGAATAACCAGAGAGTGTCCGTGTTCCATGACAGCAGGGGTCAAGGATCAGCTCAAAGATCAAAGGATCAAAAACAAAAGAGCTACCCGCTCTGATACCACTTGACAGTTTTTAAGCCCTTAAAACAATTGGATTAACCTAGGAATTTAGCCAAGTTGTTACTTAGTCAAATTAAACAAGTCTAGGTTATCACAATAATAAAGATCAAATCATGCAAAGCAGCGGAAAATAAATAACACACGATATGATCACCTAGGAAACCAAACCAGTAAAAACCTAGGGAGGATTTAACCTAGCTATCCTCAAGGTAAATCTGAATCCACTATCTTGAAAGAATCGAAGTTCATACAAAAGGACTTACAAGCACCCCCGCTCGACTTCCTAATGCTACCAACTAGTAGAACTTACTGACACGACCACGTGCAAGCTCCGAATCCATGGACTCCTTCTTTCTTGGATTCTCCACCAAATACAAGCACACCCGCTTGTGTTTTCTTTAAGCTTTAATGGCAGCAACTGAATTGATCATCAAGGCATAGATAAATCTTCTCCTTGAAAATCCTAAGTTTGTGTAAAGGAAAGCACCACTAGATCTCAAAAAAGATTTACACAAATCGCAAATATGAGCTACACTAAAACGTGGCTAAGGTTTTCCTTTTATACTTAGGATAAATAAGAAACCCTAAAAACGTTTTAAAACAAATAGGGCTGAGTTGGACGAATCTGCAGAAAAGCATTCTGCTCGAGCTTCGATCGGTCGAGCCTATCGTTGGATCGATCGAGCCAAGCCGAAAGGCACAATGCTTCCTTGCTTTAACTCGATTCCAACTTTACATTGACACACAACTTTGAGCTAGCTTTAAACACTTCTAAACACATTGTTTTGATCATGGTTTGCCAACAATACACATTAGAGTTCTAAATACATAAAATCCTAAACTTTAGAACCTAACAGTATTGTTGGCAAACCATGATCAAAACAATGTATTTAAGTTTTTAAGAAGTGCTCAAAGTTGGTTCTTTGTTGTAAAGTTGGAATGAAATACTAAGCTAATTAAAAAACTGATTTAGTACATTTCGATCGATCGAAGCTTAGGCTCGATTAATCGAAAATCGTACCTGACGTTTTTTAATTAGGTTTTCCAACTCAGCCCTAAAGTGTTTTAATTGGTTTAGGTTTCTAATTTACCCTAGGTATATAAGGGAAACCCTAGCCACGTTTTTGTGTTGTTCATATTGCAGTTTATGTGAATCTCTTGTGAGATCTTTGAGGAGGTTTCCTTCACATAAACTTAGGGTTTTCAAGGAGAAGATTTTTCTACACCTTGATGATCATTCCAGTTGCTGCCATTGAAGCTTAAAGAAAACACAAGCGGGTGTGCTTGTATTTGGTGGAGAATCTAAGAAAGAAGGAGTCCGTGGATTCGGAGCTTGCACGTGGTCGTGTCAGTAAGTTCTACTGGTGGGTAGCAATAAGAAGTCGAGCGTGGGGGCTTGTAAGTCTTATTGTATGAACTTCAATTCTTTCAAGATAGTGGATTCAAGTTTACCTTGAGGATAGCTAGGTTAAATCCTCCCTAGGTTTTTATCGGTTTGGTTTCCTAGGTGATCATGTCTTTGTGTTCTTTATATTTCCGCTGCTATACTTGATATGATTATTTGATTGTGTTAACCTAGATTTAATTAATTTGACTAAGTAACAACTTGGCTAAATTCCTAGGTTAACCCAATTGTGTTTTAAAGGGTTTAAAAAAACCAACAAGTGGTATCAGAGCGGGTAGCTCTTTTGTTTTTGATCCTTTGATCTTTAAGCTGATCTTTGAGCTAATCCTTGACCCCTGTTGTCATGGAACACGGACACTCTCTGGTTATTCCTCCTCACTTTGATGGGAATAATTATGCTTATTGGAAAGTAAGGATGAAAGCATTCCTGAAATCCATTGATGAGAGAGTCTGGAACTCCGTTGAATACGAATGGGAGAAGCCCACTACTCCTGTTAGTGAGTGGAAAACTTCTCAAAAAGAAGCAGCTGCCTTTAATAGCAAGGCTATGAATGCTATCTTTAACGCTGTTTCTATGGAGGAATTTACGAGAATCTCAAATGTTGAGGTTGCTAATACTGCTTGGAATATCCTTCAAACTATGCATGAAGGCACAAAGGCTGTCAAAATCAATAAATTGCAGCAATTAACTTCTAAATTTGAAAGCATTAGGATGTCTGATGATGAATCTTTTGATGAATTCTATGTTAAACTGAATGATATTGTTAATTCTGCTTATAACTTGGGTGAAATTTATGATCAACCTAAAATTGTTAGGAAAATTCTTAGATCCTTAACTGAGAACTTTAGACCCAAGGTGACTACCATAACTGAAAGTAAGGATGTGGACTCCATCCCTGTTGATGAACTTGTAGGATCTCTTCAATCTTATGAGTTGGACTTACCCAAAACTAGCAAATCCAAATCAATGGCTCTTAAATCAGTTGATGATGTTGAAGTTGGTGGATTTGATGATGAGCTCTCTGCTACAGAGATTACTTACCTTGCTAAGAACTTTAGAAACTTTCTCAGAAATAACAATAGAAAGGCAAGAGGTGTGAACACTGCTGAACCTAGAAATTTTAGGAAGAATGATCCCACTAAGGTTAACAATATTGACAAACCTAGAGAAAAAGTAGGTCAATCTTCTAATAATTCTATGAGTCCTCAGTGTTTTGGATGTCAAGGGTATGGTCACATGAAATCTGAATGTCCTACTTACTTGAAATCTAAGGGTAAGGCTATGGCTATAACCCTTAGTGATGGTGAATTTTCTGATGATGAGTCAGAATGTGATGAGGATGGAAACTTCATTGCTTTCACAGCTACTGCTGTAGTGAGTGAAAGCATATTTGCTGAAGAGAACCCTTCTGATAGGGAACTCTCTGAAGATGCAGATCTTCAAAAGGCCTACAATAAACTTTGCAAAGTTGCTGCAAAGAATGCTATGAGTGTTGAACTTGGCCTGAAGAAGATTGAATCTCTTGAGCTTGATAAGAAGAATCTTCTTGTTAAACTGTTTGATGCTAATGAACTTTTAAACAATGTGAAAATTGAGAATATGTTATTGCTTGATAAAGTTAAATCTTTGGAACTTGATTTATCTGTTGCTAGATCTGCTAGTTCTAAACTTGATCAACTGTTAAGTGTTCAAAAGTCTCCTTCTGACAAATCTGGTATAGGTTTTGTTGAAAGCATCTCTGTGTCTGCTCTCCATTCCACACACCTTGTTCCTTCATTTTCTTCTGAACCTTCTGTGAGTGAAGTTGTGAGTGAAACTGTCAGACCCCCTGTTAGTGAGGTTGTTAAACCCATTGAAGTTTCATCATCTAGGAAGATTAGGGTTGATCTGAAAGAATCCAAACCTAAGGTGTCTACCCTTTCTAAGGACAAGGTGCATGGTAAGCCTGCTTGGGTGTGTCATTTTTGTGGGAAGTCTGGACACATTCGTCCAAACTGTTACAAGCTGCAAGCTGCTAAGAGAGCAAATAAGCCAAAAGTGTCAGTGCCTCAAGCTAGCACAAGATCCTATAGCACTTATTGGTGAATTAGTAAAGGCGCTCAACTTTTATTCCAATCTTGGAGTTGGAAATCACTCTAATGTGAATACAAACTCCAATGCTCGTGGTGCATCTAAAAAGTTTTGGATGCAAAAGACTCAAACTAACTGAGTCTTTCTAACATGGTCCTTGTGCTTCATTGCTTTTCTTATGTGACCATTGTTATTTGGTTTTTGTGTTTTTCTTTTTTGTCTCTAGGATTTGCATTGCATTACATTCGTGCATTTCATTCTAGGTGTTTTTTTTATTTAATATATTAAAAAAAAAAAAAATGAAAGAAAAAGGAAGCACATTATTGTTCTTGCACTATTCTCTTTGTTTTTGAAAACAAGGTTGGTCAATTTATTTTCACATAACATGTTTTGTTGTACTTTGTTTAGCTTTGATGAGCTTATTTATTGCACTTCACTAGTGGAAGTTTTGTAGAACATGTTGTGTGGGAAAGATGTTTATAGTGTTTATCACTTTGTCTTAATCTTGAAGTCACATGTTGTTTGACTGTCGGACTTGATCCTTTTGAGAAAGGCATAAATAACCATCACACCACTGTGCACTAGCCAATCATGAACACCTTAGTGCATATCATAAGATTTTGTGCTCGAGAAAGTGTAGCACATGCACAAAAAGAACATAAAGTGAAGCCTCGGTTTAAATGATAAATCTCTTCATTAAAAATTGGTGTGTACTATTAGGCTTAAATGCCAAATCACTTAAATTAAAAATTGGTGTGTATATTATGAGGCAAAATTCAAGAAACTTACATGATTGCAAGCTTATGTTCTAGGAGATGTGCGAGTTATATGATGTAACTCTTTAGGTGTTAGTCTCTTTTAAATTCTATGTGATGAATTGTGTAGACTTTGTGATTAATTTATGTTCTCATATCACCTCACATGTATCTCAAACTTTTTGCTAGTTGCAGACACAACACAAGTTACTATTTGCTAAAGTTTGTACATGAAATTGTGTGTATTTATGGTCTGACCAACCATGTTTGAAAAATACCTTGAGTTTTATGCAAAACTGGTTTTTGTTGCTTTAAAAATGGGGGAAATTGTTTAAAATCTAAATTTCTGGAAAATTGGGTTTAAATCTTCTTTTTGGGAGAGCATTTCATCTCATACTCATGCATTTGTTTTGTTATATTCAATGCTTTGAGGTAAGTTTTCAAAAAATCTGGTTTTTTCTCTCAAAAAGCTGTTTTTCCAGAATTTCGATTGATCCAATCTATTTTTCGATCAATCGAAATCCTGCTTTAAAATTTATGTGAGCCTCTGCCTGGTTTGATTGATCGAACCTGTTTTTTCGATCAATCGAAGATCGTATTTCAAGTTTTTTTAAAACAGTTCTTTGACTGTTTCAATAACATCTTTTTCAAAAAGTTTTTCAACTTTTCTTCTCTCTCCGACTTGGCAAGGCAGCACTTCACATTTTTTGTCGTTTGCTTCCTCAATTTTTGCAAGGTTTTCCTCCCTCAAACCGGTGTTAAGGTACTTTTTTTTTACATCTAATTTTATTTAAGTATCACCTATTTACTTTCAAATACACACACCCTATTCTATTCAAAGCCCAAGAAGACTTATACTTGGCAATATTTGAAAAGCCCATGATTCAAGTCCATGGCATCATCAATGGAATTCAAATCCATAATCAAAGCCTATGATTCAAACCCATGGCAATTCATTCATCCAAAGCCCAATTCTCATTGGCAATATCAAAAGCCCAATTCTCATTGGCAATATCAAAGCTCAATTCTCATTGGCAACATCCAACCCAATTCTCATTGGCAATATCAAAAGCCCAATTTTCATTGGCACTACTTTATCAAAAAGAAAAGAGCCCAAGATTATCAACGCTTGGCAAAGAAAAAAATATCATGTTAAAATGTTATTGTTGCAAAAAAGGACCATGGCAATCATCTTATGAAGAAACTCATTGAGAGCTATCTTGAGAATTATGTTCTCGTATTATGAACCCATGAAATACGTGGACATCATTTTGCATCATGACATCCATAATATATACCTTCTACACTCGTGGTAAAACATTCAAACCCACAAGCTTATCATCTAAATTATTAGAAACAATGAACGTTGCAATATGTAATTCATTATAGTAAGTGTTATTTACAAAAGTGTTTTGAAACTTGTCCTATTGTTTCAAACATTACAACTAATTGCCCAAAGGCCTATTGCAACTATTTATGAAGAAACCCAAAAAAAATTTTTACTAATAAAAGTCCATGAGGAATAAAAACCCATGGCAACATACGCACACAACTCAGCCCATGTGAGCAGAAGGCAAAGAAGAACAGCTCCTGTTTAGTCCTATTAGGGACTCATACAAGGGAACCAAGCCTTTGAGAATGAACTAAAGGCTGTCCCCCCCCCCCCTGACGTGAACAGTGCCCAAGGGCTATTACATCAGCTGAAACCTAAAGAATGATGGAACTCCATCATCTTCCCCAAAACTACCTCCAGCGGAAGGGGAGCTGAAACCAAATTGTTCAAACTCCAACAAATTGATGTTAAAAATGCTAAGAATGTTTAAAATGTGATTCATGTGCCAAGCCCATGAATCCTAAAGGGGGAAAATTGGGAACATGTGGTTTGGAGGGCATAAAGAGATCTCCAGCGGAACCCCCTGAAGTAGACTAAAACTTGACACTTGGCTTAGGGTGTTAAATCTTACTTCTCAGGGGTCCGAATTTCAATTGCAGCATTAGGATTCACTCATGATACACGCTTCAAATCACAATAATCAAGCTCAATCCCAAGAATCCTAGCATTTAATGCAAAAGGCTCTAAAATCCCATCATTACCCAAAAAGGCAAAGCAAACCCCTAAATGGATTTTCCTACTTCTGAGCAAAAATCACAGGGAAGCTTGACTCTGATTCATCATCTTTGAGTGGCCACACGTTTCTTGGAGTTTTGTCAATAAATGCTTCTCTAAAAACTCCATTATAAAAGCACAAGCAAGCTAACTAAGGAACCAACTTAGCCACCCCTCTGAGACTTAGAGACTTTGAAATTCGTTGGCTATTTTTTCTGGTGGTTTAGCTCTCTCTTAGCTCACCACCCATCATCCTTAATCTAGACCTATCTAGTCCCAGATATCCTTCTCCCCCCTTGCACTACCATAACTCATAAATGTCTTCTAATGAGTCACAAACAGCCCATTACTCACAAAAAGACTTCAGTCTCAGCGTCTCTCCCATACCACTCACTCAAAAAACAGACCTCATTCTACTCGTCCATGCCTTATAAACACACACCCACCAAAATTTTAACTAAATATTTGCTGCATTGAGCTGGGGATCTTTCTCTCCCTTCACACCATGCCAATTAATCCTCCTTTTCTTTTTCCTATGAAACCTTTAATGCTTACCTTTTATTTTACTATAGAAGGATATGATGTATTCATAATGATCGAACTCTTCCCTCACATTAATCTAATAATGGCTGAAAGCACAATAAATTCCCATTGAATGAGACACATAAAGACCTAAAATTTGCTTAAATTTATCTAATTATTGATTGTTGGACAATGTAATTTTACTTTTTTTGTTAGGCAATTTATCTCTTTGGACTTAAGTGAAACATTACCCTTACCGCTGGAGAATTCGTTTTCCCTTGGACTATCAAAACAGGACCACTAATATACTAATTAATTATTGTAACGTATTTTTTATTGGGCCTTTGTTGTTGTTTTGTTAAGTGTAGTTCTTGTTTCTTCTTGCTTGGATAGGCTTGTCATCATACCGAAAGCCTATGGGTGTCATCTCAAGAGCTCATAGTTGAGTCTTGGTTTGGTTTCCCAACATCTCATTCAGGGGCCTAAATTTCCCCCTCAACAGCCGGTAAGACCATTCTATCCCTCCTTTTGGTTTTATTTTCATGTTTTCATGCATATTTTCATGCATTTAGGGGATATTTTCGGAACTTTTGATTTTTGGGATTTTTGATGATTCAAGGTTTGTTTTCTGAAATTGATCATTGGGTTTTGATGGGATATTGTTATATTCATGATTGGTGTTGATTAATTTGATCAATTTGGGGTTTTATGAAAAATTGAAAATTCTAGGGTTTATGCTTGAATCCGATTTGGGGATTTTGTTCAATTAAGTTGAAATTGATGAAATTGGCTTGTTGTTTTGATGTAATTGATCATTTTAATTAGTTTTCTAACTTGTGTAATGGTCAATTAGTCAATTTATTTTGAAAAATTAACAAGTGGTTGAATTTTTTTTTGTTTTAGTTAGAAACTCTATGCTCAAGCCAATTTTGTGAGTATTGAACTTCTTTTGGACTTAATTTTCTGCATTAGCTCATGCATCATAACATTTAATCTGTTCATGCATCATATAGTTCTTCTTGTTCTATATTTTTTTTGGCTAACTTGCAGTCTGCCCTTGGTTTTGTTTTTGTTGTTTTTTCCCATTGTTTTTGTGCTATTGTTCCTTATTCTAGCACCATGCCTAGGAAGACTAGAGCTAATAGGGTTCCCTCTACACCTGTTGTGTCTCCTCCTAGGGTTCAGTTGTTTAGGAATGAGCGTGCGCGTGAGGCCTATGAGAAACTTAATAGTAAACGTAAGATTTGGGCTGAGCGTTCTGTGATTTTAGATGAGGTCAATCCAGCCATTAGGGCTAATCTTGAGTCTAGAGGTTGGTTGTCACTCTTAGAGATAGATCATCCACCCCGACCGCTTTGATTAGAGAGTTCTTCTCTAACCTCTTATGTCACATCTATGATTCCAACACCGTTGTTCGGAGTTGGATACGAGGTGAGGAGTTCACCATTACTCCTAGGGTAGTGGCTGAGGCTTTTGGGGTTCCAATTGTCACTGATCCAGTCTATCCCTATGATGAGTCACCTCCTATTGATGAGGTCATGTCACACATCACTGGATCATCTATCCAGTGGGGTTCTGATCCTCGGATCACGTCTTCTGCGCTTACTGAGACCGCATATTTGTTTCTTCGAGTTGCTTGTCATTCCTTGTGGCCCATTTCTCATCTCCACACCATCCTTCTGGAGCGATGTGTGTTTTTATATGCGTTTATGTCTGGTACTTTTATCAGTTTTCCTCACTTGTTCCTTCGTTCCTTGAACAAAGTTCATAGGAGTTCTGCCGTAGGACATGCGCTTATATATCCTATTTTCATTCATAGGATACTTTTATTTTTAGGTCTAGCTGACTTTCCCTCTAGTGAGTCTATCCATGTCGTTGGTCCTCTAGGTGCTACTTTCCTTCGTCAAAGGGCTGCTCATTTGAGAGCTGATCCTTCGGTCTCTCATGGTGCATCCTCTAGTAGTGTCCCCCCTCCTCCCTCCTCTACAGGTGCTGCTGAGACTTCTGGTGCTGCTACTGTTACTGATGTTCTTCCACCGACTACTTCGGATGATTCTGACATTTGACATACGTTGGATCATGTCTTGACCGTTCAGGCGGCTCAAGAACAGGTTTTGGTGGACATTTTGGATGAGATTAGAGGTCTGTGAGCAGATTTGGCACGGTTTCGGAGTTCTTCGTTGCCACCTCCTTTTGATGATGGGTTTTGATTACACTTTGGCATTCCGTCACAAAAAGGGGGAGTACATATGAGAGATGTTTTTGGCATTCTTTGTACCTATTTTTGTTTTTAGGGGGAGACTTTATTTTTTGATTGGTTGGAGCTTGTGGAGTTGTTTAGATTGTATCTAGGTGCTTCACTTTGTATTTTACCTTTTTAGCTCTTGCCACATTGTCTTTACTTTGTTGGCTTATTCACGTTAGGGGGAGTATATTTTGTGTTTCTTGTTTCAAACTTCTTATTGATTTATGATTATGAGTTCTTCATTATTATATGTCTTTATTGTTTGTGTTTGAAATCAAGATTTTTATTTTTCTTTACTTGTATTTTTTCCACACATGCGGTTATGCATTTTGTTTAAGTGTTTCAGGAAATATACAGGTTGATTCAATTAAGCTGCTGTCTACTCTTGCAATTGACGGATGGTAGTTAGGATTGAATTTTTGTTTTTGAGCATTATTTTGTAAATGGCTTTTACTTGGAAACTTTGAGCTATTTAAATTGTGTTTTGTCACAGATTGCCAAAGGGGGAGTTTGTTAGGTTCTAAAGACTTAGGTTTTATGTATTTAGAATCCTAATTTGTATTTTTGGCAAACCATGATCAAAACAGTGTATTTAAGTTGTTTTATAAGTGCTCAAAGTTGGTTCTTTGTTGTAAAGTTGGAATGAAATACTAAGCTAAGTAAAAAACTGATTTAGTACATTTCGATCGATCGAAGCTTAGGCTTAATCAATCGAAAATCGTACCTGACGTTTTTTAATTAGGTTTTCCAACTCAGCCCTAAAGTGTTTTAATTGGTTTAGGTTTCTAATTTACCCTAGGTATATAAGGGAAACCCTAGCCACGTTTTTGTGTTGCTCATATTGCGGTTTATGTGAATCTCTTGTGAGATCTTTGAGGAGGTTTCCTTCACATAAACTTAGGGTTTTCAAGGAGAAGATTTTTCTACACCTTGATGATCATTCCAGTTGCTGCCATTGAAGCTTAAAGAAAACACAAGTGGGTGTGCTTGTATTTAGTGGAGAATCCAAGAAAGAAGGAGTCCGTGGATTCAGAGCTTGCACGTGGTCGTGTCAGTAAGTTCTACTGGTGGGTAGCAATAAGAAATCGAATGTGGGGACTTGTAAGTCTTATTGTATGAACTTCAGTTCTTTCAAGATAGTGGATTCAGGTTTACCTTGAGGATAGCTAGGTTAAATCCTTCCCAGGTTTTTACCGGTTTGGTTTCCTAGGTGATCATATCTTTATGTTCTTTATATTTCCGCTGCTATACTTGATATGATTATTTGATTGTGTTAACCTAGATTTAATTAATTTGACTAAGTAACAACTTGGCTAAATTCCTAGGTTAACCCAATTGTGTTTTAAGGGGTCTAAAAAAACCAACAAAAGCCTTTCATTACCTGGGCTCAATTATCCTTGGCATTCGTGCCAACCGCGGCCTCCACCACGCTGATGCCAATAAAGACGGAGTAGTTGATGAAGGGGAGATGAACGAACTCGTGAAATATGCTGTGGGACTTGGATTTAAGGTTAAGGCGTAGAAATCCTTAATTAGGTACTTAACAATAACTTTTCAGATATGATGTACTAATAATATGTGTTCTTTGTACTTGCAAGCTTCAGCTTCTTCTATGATGTAGAAGCGAGAAAAAGCTAGACCTTCCGCAATGTTTACTATACAAATTTATATAAGGAAGCAATGCGGTTGTGTTGGTTTCATGTTTACTTTTCTTTTTCTTTCCTTTCTGGTCGTTCTTGTATTTTCTTGTCATGGTAATAGCAAAGAATATTGTCTGCTCACTATGTTTGCATGGTGGAAGCAGAATTTATATGGTCTATTACTTGAAATCAGTACCATTACCGCTCCTTTGTTTTTCTTTTTTCTTCTTTTCTAAAATTTTTTGCAGCATCATCATAGTTTAAAAAAAAAAAAAAAAAATCATAATGAACAAAGTTATTGGTTTTGAAGGTGGCAATTCATACAAATTATGAGTTGTGTTGAAAGATGAAGGGTATTTGTATATTTAGCTTAACCCTAACCCAAAGTAATACAACCCATTTATTAAATGAGTTGATAACTTGACATAACACAACCCTTTTTTTACCTGTTTAATGCATAATATAAGAAAAATAAAGCAAAAATGATATATATATATATATATATATATTTTTTTTTTTTGGGGTAAAAATGTGAGAGACTTTAAAGTTTCAATGTAGAATTTATCAATATAACAACTGAAATTCTTCTAATTACTCAATTATATTTATAATTTAAATTTATGTTAGATAAAAATGACATTGATTTATATAAAGTGGGTCATTTCGGGTTGATTACGAGTTAAGTTGACCAACACAAAACTGACCCATTTATTATAAGAATCATGTTAATGTGTGTTGACTCACTTTGACATGAATCCACTTATACTAAATACCTTGTAAAACCCTACATCATGTGTGTGGGCTATGTCAAACGTTATCACCTCTAATTTTGTCCAATTTTCACCCTTTTTTAATTATCAAACATATTTTTACTTATTAAAAAAAAAACTTATTTCATCGATTAGTAAAACGAGTAAGTACATTGAACTAGAGAATTTTAGAGGGTGTTTGGATTGGAAGTATCTCAAAACACATAACTCAAAAAGGTCACTCATTTCTCAAAACTCTATCTCACTCAAAACCCAAAATTGAAAATTTTTGTTTGTCTCCAATATCTCAAAACCATGCCCCACATCTCAGTACCCAATTTTTTCACTTTTTGGTGGAGCCCACAGCCTGCACAAGTCAGAAGGTTGGTTTTCTCTCGTGCGTGTCCTCTTCTCTCTCCTTTCACCTAAAACACAGTTTTGTCTTCCTATCTCCACACACACACACACACACACACACACACACACACACACACACTAAATGTAAGAGAAAGGTTTGTGGTTTTTTCTTTTCTTTTTCCTTCTCTATACTTTTGCCTCCATATCTTGAAGACCCATTGCCTGCAAACAGCATTACTGAAATATCAACATTTTCACAAATGTCACCAAAACTATTTTATAAACTCATCAAATACATAAATAAAGAGGCCTTAATTGCTTTAATAGTGATATCTTTACATACACATTGGATATATATATATATATATATATATATATATATCAAATACATAAATAACCTGTGGATTATCAACAATGCTTTGACATAAACTAATCAAATACATAAATATCATCATTCTGACATAACCTGTGCATTATCAACAATGCTTTGACATAACTAGTGCATTGTAAACAATCTAATTTGTTTACATATCTAGGAAACAATATATATATATATATATATATATATATATATATATACAAAAAAAACGTTTGAATATTAACATAAAGATGATATAACATATTCCATTGTCAAATTATAGGAATAATATATAAGTTACAAAATACATTGTCAACAATGGCAAACAAAGTCACAAAAAGATGGGATTTTTAGCATAAACCAATGCTAACCTATACAATAACCCATAACATATACCCGAATCAAAGTTTCTCAGTCCACATTTCATCACAGACAAAGTTGATTATTTTACAAAACCCATCAGACACAAATTCCATCAGACACAAATTTCATTATTTTACAAAACCCATCAATGTTTTGAGAAATTGAAAAAAACATTGAAACACAAACAAAATCAAAACAGAGCACCTGAACAAAAACTTTGAAATACAAACATTGAAATTTAGAGGAACACAAAACAGAGCAAGGTGAGTTTACGGAGGGAGAGAGAGAAAACATGATCACCTGGGTAGAGGTCGGATTCTGAAACCGGTGTCAGCGCCGGTATTGAATGTGTTGGGGTGTGCTTGTTTCTGGCCGGGACTCCTTCTTCCTCTCGCTTTGTGCTGGGTTAAGAGTAGCTTGTGAAAAAATGGAAGAAGTGAGAGATTTGAGCAATAAAAGAAAAGGCAAAAGTTTGAAATAATGGTATGTTGTTAAAGGTGGGTGAGAGGTGTTAATGGAGAAGCAGTAAATGGAGAAGGAGTAGGAGTAAATAGAGAAGGTATAAATGAAGTAAATGGAGAAGTCAGAAGAGTAAAGAAAATAGAGAAAAACAGAAGCCATAACTGAAGCTGGAACATTTGGCATAGCAAAAGCTTCCAACGGCTTTGAGGGTGATGTGACAATACACTGAAGACGGTCCCACATATTTGCAATTATTTACTCAAAATGCCACAAAACTCATTTCTCCGAAAGTGAAAACAATCTCTGAGGAGTTCTCATTTCTCATTCTCAAAACTCAAAATTTTGAGAAATGAGGTACAGAAACACAAACTGAAAACTGAACCAAACAACATTTTAGCTAGTGGGTCCCATGGATTTTGAGTTTTGAGTTAAGGTTTTTAAGGTATGTAACTAAAAACAGGCCAATCCAAATGCCCTATTAGTCTCACATAAAAAGCTATCATTTAATACTTAAAATTCTTCAACGTGCGGTCAAGAGCACCTTTTATCTCAGTGGTATTATCTGCCCTTCTTTACAATGAGAACAAAAGTTCAAGTCTCCCATCTCAGATTATTATAACTATTAGATTATCAAAATAAAAATTCTTGATAAGTGTAATAATTATAGCAAAAGCAACATGGCATAGTATTTCATTTTTTTTTTCAATGTGGAACTTTCTGTACGTCTTTATCACAAAACAACAAATCTCAAATTTAACATTTTTACTTATAATTATTATTTCTTCCCGTTTGTCTTTCATTCTTCAAGGGCGCAAAACTTTCAAATCGAAAATTCATATAATACTTGACAATAAAATGTTTGAAAATCTCTCTCTTAAATTCAATATGAAGAAGTATTTCCCAAAATACTTTGGCTAGCTAGTAAATAAGTTTAGAATTTTTTTTTTTTTTTTTTTTGAGATAGTAATTGTAAGGACTCAAATTTCAAATAGCCCAAACTCACTTAGAACAGTGAGGTTTGCACAGTTCAACTAGGCTTAAATCAATATATTTGTAAGAAAGTGGATCAAACAAAAAGGGAGGGCTTAGCTCGAGAACAAAAACAAGGAAGAAAAACTAAAGATCATGGATTAATATATGTAATAGGCTTTGATAGTTTTTAGACTCCTTAAAACCACAATTGGATTAACCTAGGTAATTAACCAAGTTGTTACTTAGTCAAATTAAACAGATCTAGGTTATCACAAACAAACAATCATATCATATAAAGTAGCGGAAATATAAAAGACACAAGATATGATTACCCAAGAAACTAAACCGGTAAAAACCTGGGGGGCATTTAACCTAGCTATTCTCAAGGTAAACTTGAATCCACTATCTTGAAAGAATCGAAGTTCATACAATAAGACTTACAAGCCTCCACGCTCGATTTCCTATTATTATCCACCAGTAGAACTTACTGACATGACCACGTACAAGCTCCGAATCCACGGACTCATTCTTTCTTGGATTCACCACCAGATACAAGCACACCCGATTGTGTTTATTTAGGCTTCAATGGCAGCAACTGGATTGATCATCAAGGTGTAGAAAACTTCTTCTCCTTGAAAACCCTAAGTTTATGTGAAAGAAATCTTCTCAAAGATCTCACAAGAGATTCACATAAACCGCAATATGAGCAACACTAAAACGTGGCTAGGGTTTGCCTTTTATACCTAGGGCAAATTAGAAACCCAAAACGTTTTAAATAATATAGGACTGAGTTGGAAATTTGCAGAAAAAAACGTCAGACCCGATTTTCGATTGATTGAGCCTAAGCTTCAATCGATCGAAAAAGGCTGAAACAGTTTTTTTAATCCTGCAATAATTTAATCTAACTTTACAACAGTAAACTAACTTTGAGCAAGTCTAAGACAAACTAAATACATTGTTTTGATCATGGTTTGCCAACAATACAAATTAGAGTTCTAAATACATAAAAACCTAAGTCTTTAGAACCTAATAGGCTTCTTACAAGTTTACCCGAGGAGGCAAATAATACTTAAAATGAAACACTGTTCACGCTTTTCTCTTAATGTTCTTATTCTAACTCTTGTCCTTCTGAGAATTGTGCTTAGATCCCCTTTTCTGGCTATTTCCTTTCCCTTATATACTCCCTTTTTCTTCACATCTTGACCCCCCATCTTTACCTAACCAAATTCTCATCATGACACATGTCCCCTTAAACATCTGTTGAAGGTGGTAGAATGAGCTGCTTAACTGTGAATTACACTGTTCAGGTCACTTCCTCATCAATGCAGTTGATAAAACTGTAGACCACCATTTAATGCAGAGGCAACAAGCTACTTCTTGCTGGAAACTTCCCCTACCCTCCATGATTCCCTCTCCTCAACCTATCCTTCCCACTTGGAGCTCCCAAGAGACTTTTGTCTCTTCTCCTCTCCTCCTCGGGTGAATTCCCTCTTTAGGCACATGATGCCTCAATAACAAAACTAACAGCTCAGCAATCCCTTCCTCAGTCCTCAGGCCCCCACAGTAATAATATGGTGCTAACTCCACAACTTCAAACATAATTGAACCCCATTCAATCACAAATTTAGGAACCAGCTCTTTTCTCGATTCTTTGTTTAGTTTAGGATTTTAAATCTGGAGAATCATCCGTAAAATAAAAGACCCTGGAGCATCATCCATTAATTACATCTAAGATTTTTATTAAATCAACAAGAAATTTGATAATACTGTTATTCTTTCCACATAATGACCATGTATATATGATACGACAAGAATAAAATATCTTAAAGATGTACCAAAACACTTGCCGACGTGGAAAGCATCAAAATGGTGAATATTTAATTGTTGGAAGGAGGATTTCTATCTACTTTTCCATTGGGACTACCACTACAAGAAATCCAGGTTTAGGCGGCGTTTTTTTTAGAGGCATTTCTTAAAACGCCGCTATAAATGATATATTGCGACGTTTCAAACTAGCCCCACTAAATAGTGACTATATACTGACTTTTTGTAGAAAATGTTGCTATATCACAGATTAATAGCGGCGTTTCCTAAAACGTTGCAGAAAATGTAGTTTTGGTGGCATTTATTTGGCTTATAGCGACGTTTTTAAAAACGTCGCTATATGTTTTCCCAGAAATTTGCATTCCCGCAAAAGTTTCCCACTTTTTCTTTTACTTTCCCACCTTTCTTTTTTTCTTTTTTTTTTTCTTTTTTTCCAGAGCTCCTTTTTCTTTTCTTGTTTCTCTTCATTCGTCACTTTTTTTTTTCTTTTTCCCTAGCTCTCTCTCCCTCTTCTCACTCTCCCCTCACACCATCACTCTCCTCACACCATCACCACCACCCTTAAGCCACCACCACCTGACTCCGCCACACACCCTCACGCCGCCACCAACCTCACGCCGCCGCACTCTCTAACGCTGTCGATCTCCGCCTCCTTTACACTGCCGTTTGCCTAGCCACCTCCTCAGGCCGCTAATCTGCTATCCACCACTCTAGTCTAGCCTAGCCACCACCCACCACACCACTAAAGCCACCGCGGCCGTCGTCGACCTCCATACCCATTCCTAGTTGAGCCACCACACCGCTAAAGCCACCGCGGCCGTCGTCGACCTCTATACCCATTCCTAGTTGAGCCACCACACCGCTAAAGCCACCGCGGCCGTCGTCGACCTCCATACCCATTCCTAGTTGAGACTTTGAGAGATTTTGAGGTATTATTTTCCAATCTCTTCCATAATATTCAAACTTCATGTTATTTATTTTCCATGAGATGAAGTTGTGCAACATGATGTTGATAGGAAGGCTGGCCAAAAGGACTATGGTGTTTCCTTTTTTAGTTTTTGTTATGTTTTCATATGTTATGTTAGCACTTAGCATGTATTGGGTCTTACTGAAAGTTAATATATATAATATATATTAGTATAAATTAATATACAAATCTATGGAAGCGGAAATTGGTGAAATTGGACTAATATATTATATTAGTATATAATATATAATATATAAATTAATATACTAATATATTATATTAGTATATAATATATACTAATATACTAATATATGTTACTGAAAGTTGGTGAAATTGGACTAGTGTGTGAAATTGGTCTTTGATTACATCTTACTGAAAGTTAATATATGTTAGTATATAACCCCATCTTACTGAAAGTTAATATATAACCCCATTTTATTGAAAGTTAATATATGTTAGCGTGTTGGGATATTAGTATTACTTAGCCATGTGTGATTAGGATTTCGGGCTTTGATTACATCTAGCAAAGTGGATATGGTGGGATATTAAAACTGTCCCATGATGTAGCGTGGTTTTTTTGCTTAAATATGTTGGTCCATTACACACTTTGCATGTTATTGGCTTTTATTGCTGTGAATTGTTGAGTTTTTAAATTAGATTATGGGAAATTTTGTTTACTCTTCGAAGTTGGAGTTGGAGTGAATAATGGGAGCTCTGAGGTGTATAGATTCAGTTTGTTTATAAGCTAATTTGAAGATTGTCACTTAAGGATTTGGTGAAACTTCTAGTAATGGTTGGGGTTTAAACATCTTAGAAATTTGAGTGTTAACATTTGAAAATTTGCTTCAGTATTCCTCAGATAATATTGAGGTATTGCGAAATGAGCGGAGTTTATGAATTTGAGGACATGACAATAAATAATCATACTCTAAAAGTCTGAAAGTCATGTACTATTATCTTTCTAGCTTTGGTAATCATACTCTAGGAGTGTGAGTGCTTGCTATGTATTGTAACTATGCATTATCAATAAGATTTGGCCCGTTTAATTTGGTAACTTTGTTGCATATGCAGTGGCTCAATCAAGGTTGACACTTTAATTATCACTTTCTGTTAGTGCATATGCCTAGATAAGGCACTTGGGATCTGAAATTTAGGATTAGAATTTAGTCTTATTTTTGGAATCTTTTTATTCTTTGTATCGGCACGGTGGTAGCCAAATAGGCATAGAATGATAGATTCCTTATGAGTGTCCATCAACAAATTTTGTGATCAGTATTAACTATTGAGGAATTCAACACTTATGTTAATATATAGTCTACTAAAAGAAAGTAATTTTTATTACCTACCAGTGCTACCACTCATTTAAAAAAAATTGAAGTACCATATATATATATATATATATATATATATATATTATTTAATATAAGAATTGAGGTACCATTTGTTTTAAGTCCATTGGCAAGGTATTGCATAACTGCATATATTAATTAAGGGCAAGTACTTATATTATATATAATATATTATGCATTATTTTTTTAGGAATAATAAGTTGTTATACGTAGGACAAAGTTTCGATCGTTACCATACTCATTTGTTAATTGACCATCCACACGCCTTAGATGTATAACAATTTTATATTTTCCAAAGACCTTATGTATAATATTCTATTTATTAAATAAAATATAAAAGGGTCTTACTAATATTAGAAAAATAATAACTATTTAATTATTAGCTATAGTGTATAATTTTCTAAAAGAAAGATAATATTCTCTATAATTTATTGGTTTGCCGCACAAATTTATTGTGGCAATGTATGTTTTTTTTTAAAATATTTACGGATTTTTTAATTAATTTTTTGAGAAATATATAAAAAAAAATCTTTTTTTTAATGAAAAAAATTATATGCAACTTTAACTTACTCCTTTACTAATAGTTTGGGAGATTTGATTTTTATTGGTGTATTCAGGAAAATTATTGAGTGTTTTCAAAGTACGATGACTTGGTGTTCATTCCTCTCCTATTTATGATGAATCCCACTAACTAAATTCAAAGTACTCATTTATTGTCCTCTTTTATTTTGCAGGTTAAGTACTCATTTATTGTGATAAGCTTGGACTTTTTTTTAGAAAGGTGATTGCTTGGCTTGAGCATAGTAAGTAATCCCACTAACTAAATTCAAAGTACTCATTTATTGTCCTCTTTAATTGTCCTCTTTTATTTTGCAGGTTAAGTACTCATTTATTGTGATAAGCTTGGACTTTTTTTAGAAAGGTGATTGCTTGGCTTGAGCATAGTAAGTAATTTTAGCTTAAAACTTTGTACTTAAAATGTTAATAATTGTGTTGGGGTGGATTGTTGAGTTTGACCAAGCGGGTGGCTTGCATGGTATTATAAGGTGATTTACATTCATATTGGAAGTGTTTACTTCTTCTTTTTTATAATTATATAAATTATATGACTTCCAATATGTGATGGGCATGAATCAGTGTAAAAGCATTGAAATTCATTTAATTGTTGAAATAAAAAGTTAGATGATTTTGTTTATAGAAGAAAATGAATACACTTGGCTCAAGTAGAAATTTTACGTTCAATTGGTTATGAGCTAAACATTAATTGAGAAGCTATGGGAAAATTGATATTTGTTGATTTTAATGACATTTATAGGTTTTCTAGGGAATCTAACACATACAATGTGTGTGGTATAAATTATGATGTAATCAATGGTATGGCTTTCAATAAGTAACGGCTATGGCTCAGAATGTAAAAGAATTGAAATTGATTTCATTGCTCAAATCAAAAGTTAGATTAGTTTTTTTTTAAAGAAGAAGAAGAAAAAAATCAATTGGACTTCATACTTGTAAGCATTCTATATTTGTGATTATGATAACTGTATTGGGAGGATTGTTGTGTTGGAGCAAGCGGGTGGCTTGCATGTTGTTATAAGGCAGTTTACATTCATATTGGAAGTGTTTATTATTTTTTGAAAATTTGGATGAATATTTTTGAGTTATATTTATTGATTACTTTTTGGACTTCAATACTTGTAAGTATTCTATATCTATGATTATGATAATTGTATTGGGAGAATTGTTGTGTTGGAGCAAGCGGGTGGCTTGCATGGTGTTATAAGGCAGTTTACATTCATATTGGAAGTGTCTATTATTTTCTGAACATTTGGATATTGTTGAGTTATGGTTGTTGATTACTTTTTAGATTTCAATACTTGTAAGCATTCTATATTGTTATATTGATAATTGTTTTGTGGTGGATTGTTTAGTTGTTTTGTTCTATAGCTATGGACAAGAGTTGGATGGACATAAGAGATAGGACATCTGTGGATTCTAGAAATGGAGTTGCACAATTCTTGAATTTTGCATCTCAACATGCACAACAAGATGGTACGATTGTTTGTCCATGTCGAAAATGTGCACATTCAATAATGTTGGCTATAGATGTTGTACGAATTCATCTAGTATCACATGGGATTTGTAGGGGTTATCGACGTTGGATTTTTCACGGGGAATCATCAACTAGAAAGACTTCTGTTAGAACTCCTAGTACTTCTGTCCAAGAAAACTCAAATGAAAATAGTAATATGCGTGAAATGTTGCATCACATGTTCCCTATGCATGATATGGTGCCCGAACCAATGGAAGAAGATATGGCATCAGATCCTGTGGTAGGAGGTTCTGGTGTGGAACAACCTACACAAGGTCCTAATGAAGAGTCACTCCAATTTCTCAAATTGCTCAAAGATGTTGAGGAACCTTGTTATGAAGGTTGTACAAAGTTTAGCAAATTGTCAGTCATTGTGTATCTGTACCACTTGAAGTGTCTACTTGGTTGGAGTAACAAATCAGTCACCTACTTGCTTCAATTTTTGCAAGAGCTACTTCCTTCAAGTGCGAAGTTGCCAAAAGATTGTTATGAGGCAAAAAAAATTATTAGGGATCTAGGTTTGAGTTATGAAAAGATTGATGCTTGTCCCAATGATTGTATGTTGTTTTGGAAAGAAAATTCCAACCTCGAAGCTTGCTCAAATTGTAACCTTTCAAGGTGGGCAAGCAATGAGGCCGGAGTTCCAAAAAATACGAATGCTCCTTCCAAGAAGGTAAAGAAGA
Source organism: Quercus agrifolia (assembly GCA_029955455.1). Lineage (NCBI taxonomy): Eukaryota > Viridiplantae > Streptophyta > Magnoliopsida > Fagales > Fagaceae > Quercus > Quercus agrifolia. Next base: position 88,877,502 of record JARQAD010000001.1, on the reverse strand, counting down.
AAGTTGCAAAGATCTTAAGGTGGTTCCCTTTAAAGCCAAGGTTGAAACGATTTTTTATGTTTCCCGAAGTAGCTCTCCACATGAAATGGCATGTTGATGGTCGTACAAATGACGGGTTAATGAGGCATCTTGCTGACTCTAAAGCTTGGAAGTCATTTGACTCTAAGTATGTAGAATTCTCATCTGAGCCTCGTAATGTTAGACTTGGATTAGCAGCTGATGGATTCAACCCATTCTCCAATATGAGTACTGCTCATAGCACTTGGCCTGTCATGTTGGTCCCATACAATCTTCCTCCTTGGATGTGTATGAAAAGGGCTTATTTCATGTTATCACTATTGATTCCTGGTCCAACCTCTCCTGGGAACGATATAGATGTGTACTTACAACCCTTAGTACAAGAACTCAAGGAATTATGGGATGTTGGAGTAGAAACGTTTGATGTGTCTTCCAATAGCTCATTTCAAATGCATGCAGCATTGTTGTGGACCATAAATGATTTTCCAGCATATGGTGATATTTCAGGTTGGAGTACCAAAGGAGCTCTTGCATGTCCTTCTTGTAACTACGATCCTCAATCTCGTTGGTTAAAACATGGAAGAAAATTCAGCTATATTGGACATAGGTGATTCTTGGATAGAGATCATGAATTTCGTAATCATGATAAGGAGTTTGATGGGCGTAAAGATTTCAGTCGAGCTCCTGTTGTAGTGTCAGGAAGTGAAATCATTGTGCAAACAGAAGCTGTGGTTGATGTTGTTTTTGGGAAGAAAAAAGTTAATTTGACGAATAAGAGAAAAAGAGGGGAGGAAGCCTTGTGTATATGGAAGAAGAGAAGTATATTTTTTAGCTTGCCTTATTGGGAGAATCACATGTTGCGTCACAATCTTGATGTGATGCATATAGAAAAAAATGTGGTTGACAATGTAATTGGCACAGTGTTGAACATGGATGGAAAGACAAAAGACAACTTAAAGGCACGCCTTGACTTAGAAGAAATGGGTATAAGAACTGAACTTTATCTTGAGGAGCTTGGTAGTGATAAGACATATAAGCCACTTGCTTGCTTTGAAATGACTACTTGTGAAAAAGATAGTTTTTTTGCAAGTTTTGAAGGGTGTAAGTGTGCCGGATGGCTATGCTTCAAATGTATCCCGTTGTGCTAAACTTAAAGAACGCAAGATTTCTGGGATGAAGAGCCATGATAGTCATATCTTGATACAACAACTTTTTCCAATAGCTATACGTGGATCTTTGTCGGATGAAGTGAGCAAGCATTTGATTGAGTTATTTTGTTAAATCCGGGAAATATGTTCCAAAGTATTGAGTTTAGAAGATCTTGAGAGTCTTCAGAAGAGAATTGTAGTGACATTGTGCGAATTGGAAAGGATATTCCCTCCCTCTTTCTTTACAGTTATGGTACATCTACTCATTCATTTGACTGACGAAGCCAAGATTGCTGGCCCAGTTCATTATCGTTGGATGTATCCCATAGAGCGGTAAGACATACATAGTAAGCCTGTCCATTTGCTTTAATTCAAATTCAATATTCCATTGTTGATCTTCTTTATTCACATAGGTACTTGTCACGATTGAAGTCCTATGTTCGAAATAAGGCTTGTCCAGAAGGTTGTATTGCAGAAGGGTACTTGGCAGAGGAGTGCTTAACATTCTGTTCACGATATTTCAAAAATGTCGAAACTGTTTTCACTCGGTCCATAAGGAATGTTGAAGAATCTACAGGTGCAGTGTTGAGCATCACCCTAGATTCAAAATCATGGACCCAAGCACATCGTTATGTGCTATTCAGTTGTGATGAAATTACCCCATTTCGCATGTAAGTAATTAAGACATCATCCAGTACCGCTTAATGTCATAACAAAACTCAATTTTATGATACTAACACACATTTTCCTACACAATGTGCACAGAGATCATTTAAAGGAACTTCACCCAAATGTAACTGATGATGTTATTGAAAAGCAACACATGGAGAGATTTTGTCACTGGTTTAAGTACCATGTAAGTGTATGACATATAAAAGTATTTTTTGCTATAACTTTCTTGAGATTATACTTTTAATAGAACACATCATTTATATTAGGTGTTGTCAATGGATGTTGATGAGAGGGAGAAACTTCCTGAAAAAGTTATATGGCTTGCTCGATATCCAGATAATGAAGTTAAATGGTTCAAACGTTATGTTCTAAATGGATTGAAGTTTCGCATCAAAGATTCTGAGGCAAATAGGAAAACTCAAAACAGTGGAGTTAGTGTCGCCACTGAAGGTGGCATTACTTACTATGGTGTCTTAACTGACATTATTGAGTTGAACTATTCTGAGAAGTTACGATATGTATTATTCAAATGTGAATGGGTTGATGTGGATAGTGGAAGGGGATATAAGACAGACAAGTTTGGTTTCCCTCTTGTCAACTTTACAAGATTGATACATAAGGGTGATCGATTGATTGATGAGCCGTATGTCTTAGCTTCTCAAGCTTCACAAGTCTTTTATGTGGAAGATCCAAGACATAAAGATTGGATGGTTGTTGTTAAAACAAAAGCTAGAGATGTTTTTGATGTTGGAACTGGTGCTTCATCTGATGATGATGTAGATAACTTTTGTGAGAATGTTCCTTATAATATAACCATTGATAATGCACATGATGTAAATGATAACCTTGCATGGACTCGTAGAGATGTAGAAGGGACCATTTATGAAACACCGTTATTTGTTGAGCGTGAATTGGTTGAAGATGACAATATAGATGAGGAAGAGTTCATTGATGACGTGTATGAGTCCAATGATGAGTCTACTGATGATGAGAATGAAGATGGTGAAGAGCTTAATGATGGGTCAAATGATGACTCGACTAATGATGAGAGTTAATTGTCATTCATCTTTCATGTGTATTTCTATTTTCTTTGCTTGTGAAGAGTTTTAAAGTTATCTTGTGTAATCTTATTTGCATGTTTATGAAACTAAGTGGTTATGAAGTTGTTGTGTATTATAGGACAAGTTTATTTGTAATCTTTTTTAGATGGTTGTTGCTTGTTTCTTAAGAGGTTAAAGACTTAGTCCATTTGTGTATTCATATTTGCATGTTTATTAAACTATGTGGTTTTAAATATGTTGTGCACTATATTTAAGTGTGTTTTAAATATGTTGTGCACTATATTTAAGTGTATGTGTAATTATACTTCCATTGTTTTGCTTAAATTTGTAGAGATTCAAGACTTAGTCCATTTGTGTGAATGAGGATATTAATAGACTTGATATGATTTGTTTAGTATATTTAAGATTATGTGTTATCTTATTTGCATGTTATGAAACTATGTGGTTTTGAATATGTTGTGTACTATATTTAAGTGAATGTGTAATTCTACTTCCATGGTTTTTACTTAAGTTTGTAGACATACAAGACTTAGTCCATTTGTGTGAATGGGGATATAGATAGACTTAATATGATTTGTTTATTATATTTAAGATTATGTGTAATCTTATTTGCATGTTTATGAAACTAAATGATTTTGAATTTGTTGTGTAAATGAAGATATGAATAGGAATGGATATAAATCTTCTTTGATTATTTTAGTTCTTGAAGGTATAAATGAAAATGAAAGGTTTAGTTATACGTGACGTTTCGGTAAGGTCGTCACAACAAGCCTCTAACGAAGATGTGGATCATGAGTCACAACAAGAAATTGGCCAATTATCCACAGTTAATCCATCAAATGCACCAAATCAAGGTATTTTATATATTTCTAATATCATGTTTGTGATTATGGTTAATATTGTTTAACAAATATCCCATATTGCATGACAATGGCTTTTATTGTTTTAAAGCAATTACAGTTGTGCCACTTCCAGTACGTGCTACTCGTGGTCCTAACAAGTACTCATTCATTTAGAATCTCCCTGAAAACCACAAGATTGAATTGCCATTAACTAGTTCAAATCAGCCAATTAATAAGGCAGGGAGGAACTTCACAAGTTGGTTGGGTACAATTGCACGAAAATCCCATTTGTGCCCAATTAAATATAAGAACTGGACAGGAATGCCAGATGAATTTAAGGAACAAATATGGGATCTTGTTCAGGTATTTAGGAAGTTATAGACTATATGTGTATTATTCTATCTTGTACTGAGTTTTACACAAGTGTTTAGTTTGATATGGATTCCGCTAACTAAGCTATTGCATGTAGTCAAAATGGATTTTGCCTGAAGAGCCTGCTAGGTTGAAGGCAATGAAGAATAGGACATTGTCCTCAATTGTGAAATCTTGGAAGAACCATAAGTCATCTTTGAAGAAGAAGTATTTCCTAGGAAAAGGAAATAGAGCACGAGTACCACCAAATGTAATTTCTAAAGATTATGAAGACCTTGTTCAATATTGGAGTTTACCAAAAACGAAGGTATTATTCTATATTGATATGCTTTAATTGTTCTACATCATCATCATAACAAGAACATTCATATGGATATCTTTATTCTACATTGAATATCTACCATGAAAAATATATTCAAATAATACTTTGTTTAAATATGTAATTTTTTTTAATGTAGGAGATTGCTTTGAAAAACAAGAACAATCGTTCCAAGCAAACAAATATACATACTGGTGGTTCAAAAAACTTTGCTTCATACGCAGAAGAAATGGTAATGACTCAATAATTATCTTGTAAATGACTTATTAGATTGTTCTTAAGTTTGTATGAAACCATTATTCCTAATTAAAGAAATGAAATGTCCATAATTTAGGTAACAACACTTGGGCATCCTGTAGAACGTGCAGATGTATATGTAAAACTCCATCTTCATAAAGATGGTACTCCTGTTAACACCGTAGCAAAAGGCAACATTGTAAGTAATATCATGATTTGCTAAGTGTAATATTGAATCTATTAACATTGTTAATTTCTAATGTGTTATTGTGTTCAAATTTTGAATATTAGGAAAAAATCAATGAACTGTTGAGTGAGTCCTCAAATCGTGTGCAGTCATCTGACCTTACTGGTAGTATTGCATGGGCACCAGATGATGTATATGCTTAAGTGTTTGGTAATGAGCGCAATGGTCGTGTTCGAGGTGTGGGATTTGGCCCAACCCCATGTATGCATCCTACCAAGAGCACTCCTGCAATTGCTCAAGTAAGAAGCCAAGAAAGGGATGCTAAAGTGACTCAGTTGGAGAATCAAGTGGCTTCTTTGACAGAGAAATTGAGTCGTTATGAAAACTTGGAGGAGCAAATAACCCAATTGATGCAACTAGTGCAAAATCAGCAAAATCATTCTTCAGAAGCTAGTCGGGTATTAAATTTTAATGTTTTAAGAATGTATTTGGTTTTTAAATTTTTTAAGTATAGCAACTATTATTTTGTTACTCGAAATGATTTCTTTATGAACTTATTAGATACTTTAATTTTTATTCAGGGTGGTTTCGATTTAGATCATCCATCTCCAACTCCTTACAGATCACAGGCTTCATCCCATCAAGAAACTAGCATATAGTGGTACATGTAGTGTTTTAAGGACTCCATGGGCTATTACATAGTTGTTTTGAACAACCACAATTATTTTGGAACTATTGTATTTTGTTTATAATATTGTCATAGTTTGGGTGGTTGTTTTCTTTTGGTATAGGTAGACAAGTGTTTTGTTACAACCACATTTATTTTGGAAGTATTGTACTTTGTTTAATATTGTCAAAGTTTAGGTGGTTGTTTTTGTTTTGTAGATAGACAAGTATATTGTTCAATTCAAGATGATACATGTATTGGTATTAAACATATATATATTGGCTCTATGGTTAATGTGTTATTGTGGAATATTGATGATCAATAGGAATATTTGATCTATCACAAGCTTGTGTTAGTTATTGTTGAATTTTAAGTAGGTTTATATAGCATTAAAAAAAAGAAAAAAAAAAAAAAGACTAGGTTTTTACGACGTTTTAAAGACGACGCTAAAAAGTAAGAGGAAATTCTTTTTAGCGACGCCTTTAAAACGCTGCAAATAATCAATACTATAGTGACGCTTTCAAAATGTCACTAAAAAACAAGTGAGCAAATGTTTCCATGACGTCGCTATAGGTTTGATTATTTGCGACGTTTTGAAAACGTCGCTAAAAGTTTTGAAGGCCACTAAAGAGTAACATATGGCGACGTTTTTGGAAACGTCGCAATAGATCTATAGCGACTGCTCTATTGCGACGTTTCTGAATGTCACCAAAAAAAAGTCACTATAGACCATTTGTGTCTATAGTGACGTTTTTTGGGTTTTTAGTGACGTTTTTAAAACGTTGCCTAAACCCAGATTTCTTGTAGTGTACAAACAACATATAATCACATTTATATAATTATATGACTAAAAATATTGTATCATTTTCATTTTATATTTCACCAATCAGAATTTGCTATACATCTTCTTTTTCTTTATAAAATAACTAAATTTTAAAATAAAAAGTTATAGACGCGCAACATATTATAGTTGGTTGAGTATAAAATAACACCAAGTGAGGCAAAATATTTTTATACCAGATATACCATGTATCAGGTAAAGGTTTTTTACTTTTGGATTATGTTCCTAATTAATCTAGAAATGATAGTATTCGCATTTTGCTTTTAACTAAGGATTCTATCCTAAGAAAAGAGTAGCACGCATGAGTTATGATACTAAGGGGACAACACGTGTGAGACCTTAAACGTTATCCAATGAGCATCTTAATCTAAATGCAGTTAGATCGAAACGTAAAGTTTAAACTAAAAAAAATAAAAATAAAAATTATCAGAGGAGTTTTATAATTCAATAATATTGCTATAAAGCTAATAAATTTTTACTCGGTAAAATTTTTCCTCTTTTGTATGGGATTTTGATAGTTTTTAGACCCCTTAAAACCACAATTGGATTAACCTAGGTAATTAGCCAAGTTGTTACTTAGTCCAAATTCCAAATCTAGGTTATCACAATCAAACAATCATATCATGCAAAACAGCGGAAAGATAAATAACACAAATATATGATCACCCAGGAAACCAAACCAGTAAAAACCTGGGGACGATTTAACCTAGCTATTCTCAAGGTAAACCTAAATTCACTATCTTGAAAGAATCAAAGTTTATACAATAAGACTTACAAGCCTCCACGCTCGACTTCTTATTGCTACCCACCAGTAGAACTTACTGAAACGACCACATGCAAGCTCCGAGACCACGGACTCCTTCTTTCTTGGATTTTCCAGCAAGTACAAGCACACCCGCTTGTGTTTCTTTAAACTTCAATGGCAGCAATTGAATTGATCATCAAGGTGAAAATAACATCTCCTCCTTGAAAACCCTAAGCTTGTGTAAAGGAAAACTCCTCACAGATCTCACAAGAGATTTACACAAACAGAAATATGAGCAACACTAAATCGTGGCTAGGGTTTGCCTTTTATACCTAGGGCAAATTAGAAAACCCTAAACGTTTTAAAACAAAACTAGGGCTGAGTTGGAATTTTGCAGAAAACGCCTCTGACCCGATTTTCGATTGATCGAGCCTAAGGTTCGATCGATCGAACCAGGCCAAGAAGCATAAATGAATCCTGCAACAGCTTATTCCAACTTTACATAAATGAATCAACTTTGAGCAAGTCTAAACACAACTAAACATATTGTTTTGATCATGGTTTGCCAACAATACACATTAGAGTTCTAAATACATAAAATCCTAAGTCTTTAGAACCTAACAGATTTCTTTGCCCAAAACATAATAAAGATGATGATGATGATGATGATGAGAACTACTGCACTTATTCATGACAAGCATTGGGGAATAGTTTTTACTTTGGACTGGTGATTCTATTATGTGAGAGTGGATAGTTTTCGCTTTCCACTTTCGGCTGAGGATTCTATTTTGAGGAAGTCTGAAGTTCTAGGGGCCCTAAGGGGAACCAAACTAGTTAGTGCTGGGTGACAAGTCTGATGATATCACGACATTGATGCTTTTGAGGTGACATTTGAGTCCAACAGAACTCAAAATAACCCACTTGGCTTCTAAATTCCATTCCCACAATTTCTTGGACCGGCCATGAATGTTATCTGATGAGCATCTTAATCCAAAAACAGTTTAGCACAAAAGGTACAGTTAAAAAGCCATCGACTTTTGATTCACACGTGAACTACTCCAACAATTTTCCATAATTCACGTGAGAATTCTCCACCAACTTATTTGGAACCTTAGATTCAAGTATTCTTTTGTTGTCGACAAGGTTTCATAGAAGGTTAAGAAAAAGGCCTTATTCTTATTCCCATCTTAAAGGCTTCGTCTTTCTTATCAAGTTGCTTTTATACCATATATATATATGCTAAATGGTTGGACCACTTTGCAGATGCTAAAATTTGATACCATGAGATACTTTCGGCAATTTGATTCTTTTGTGTTTGATTGTGAAATTAATGTTTTCTTTTCATTTGAATGAATTTGCACGGAAAGAAACAACATTATCAAAACTTGATATAGTTCTTTACAGTATTTATATTCGACAGTGACATTTCCCAATCAAGAAAACTTGGAATGGATCTCTTGTGTAGAGAAATAGAGACGAGGTTCAATATATATACCCCAACGCTTCAATACCCCAAACTCAAACCACATAGGAATTAAGGTTCTTAAAAAACTTGCCTAAGGCTCTCCATCCTCCAAGTCTCTCCATAACATGGGCCGTGCAATAGTACTTGATAGTCTTGATCATAAGACTCTGCCCCCAACGGAGGATCAACTAAGGCAAATTTTCAAGAAATACGACACCAACAATGACAATCTGCTCAGCAGGGAAGAGCTAAAGAAAGCCTTTAACTACCTCGGCTCAATTATCCCTGGCATTCGTGCCAACCGCGGCCTCCACCATGCTGATGCCAATAAAGACGGATTTGTCAACGAAAGGGAGATGGATGAACTCGTCAAATATGCTGTGAGAGCTGGATTCAGCGTTAAGGCGTAGAAATCCTTAACTACGTACTTATCAATAACTTGTCAGATATCATGTACTAGCTAATAATATGTGTGCTTTGTGCTTGCAAGCTTAATTTACAGCTTCTTCTATATGACTAGACCTTCCGCAATGTTTCCTATAAAAATTTATATGAGAAGGCAAGGCAGTTGTGTTGGTTTGCTGATCACTTTTTCCTTTCCTTTCTGATCATGCTTGTATTTTCTTCAGCTATGTAATATCCAAGTGGTAATAACAAGGAATATTGTCTGCTCACCATGTTCACGTGGTGGAAGCAAAATTTTTGTGGTCTACATGAAATCGTATAAACTTGCAGAATTTGTAATCTGTATCATTATCGCTTCCAAATTCCAATCCTATTGTATAATCATAGTAGTCAAAGCTTGATTTCTTCGATGTTTCTTCTTCACTCAATACAAAAGCAAATTATTTAAATACAACCCACGTTAACACGTGTTTTGTTACAATAATTAGCCAACACAAACGTTTAGAATTAAGATTAAAAAAAAAATTTAATATCAAAAACTAATATTAAATTCACCCAAACTTAACAGGTTGTAATTTGCATTTTAGTTAAAAGGAAAAAAGAAAATGAAATGATCTAAAGTCATATATGCTGTTTTAATAAGGGATCCATTCAATGATAAGGCCAATCAAGTTTAATGTTCCTTTTTTTTTTTTCTTTTTTTTTTCTTCTTTTTTTGTGTTTTATGAAGGATCATTATTGTTTTAAAAATCAAATAGCTGAGCCAAATTATGACTAGTTTTGACCAATTTTTACCTTTTTAAAATTACCAAAAAAGGCTACCATTTAATACTTAAAATTCTTAATCAATTGACTAAAAGTATCTCTTGTATCTCAGTGGTATTATTTGCTCTTCTTTATAAGGAGAACCCAAATTGAAATTCTTCTTCCCATTGTTGTAACTATAGCAAAAGCTATATAGCACTCTTTTTATGTGGGACTTTTTGTATGTCTTTCTTAAACAAGTCTCAAATTTAACAACAGATGGATATTAACAACATTTTTACTTATAATTAGTCATACTTCCTATTTGTCTTCCATTTTTTAAATGCACAACTCTCACACCAAAAATTCATATAATACTTGGCAATAAGTGTTTATAAATCTCTCTTAAATTCAAAATGAAGAATTATTTTTAAAAATATTTCGGCTAACTAGTTAATAAGTTCAGTAAAATAATTAACTAAAATGTTTAGTATTATTTATGCATAGACCACTAATTGAACCCTATTCAACTACAATTCCGGAACTAGTTCTTTTCTTGAGAGGAGTCCTCTGTCCTCTGTCCTCTCTTGTGAGAGGAGGAAGCAATATTCCATCCGTAGGAATGAAAAATTTTCTCATTTTTTCTATTGTTTTTTTAGTTTAGATTTTAAAACTTGATTTATTAAATTGATAAGAAATAATTTGATAAGATTGTTATTCCTTCCATATATGATAAAGACAAAGATGAAGCATCTAAAAGTCCAAAACACTTACTTGCCGACATAGAAAGCATGAAAGTGGCAAATATTAATTATTGGAAGGAGAACATTTCCCAATTTTTATCTACTTTTCCAACGAGAACAGCTCATCACCACATTTATATATGTAGGGACACAAATCGTAGCCCAAACCCAGGTAGAAATAGGGGATGGGCCCAATAAGCCCAATACAATAAATTTGTAAGAGAGTGGGCGAAAGAATTGGGTTGATAAAGGGTCTTACAACAATTAGTGGAGGTTAGGAGTTTGTCCGAGGAGAATAAAACACACAAGCAAGTGATGATCTTTAGTCTGAGGAGCAAGTTCGGGATGAATTGGTTATTTCGAGTAATGTCCAAGGGGTAGGTTCTTAGATAAAACAGTTGTTTCAGATGATGTTCTTCCAGATGCTACAGTAACTCTTCCTTGATGTTCTTTCTTTTTTCCTCCTGATCCCTTTCTTCTGGAGGTTTTACTCCATTATATAGTCCTTCTTTGTTCGATCCTACCGTCCACTTGTCTACCATCTAGCCTGGTACTTGAGTTTCTGTCTTCACACTCACAGCTTTTTGATTTTCTGGGGGTAAAGGTGGTCGAAAACACTGTTCAGAGGTCTTCTCCACATTAATGCGGCCAGGAAAGCTGCTGTAATGCATTTAATGCGGTGGTAGCAGCTTTTTCCCAAGATATTTCTGCATCCTTATCCCTTCCGTGTACATTTGTAGTCTATCTTCACCGCTGGAACTTCCTGAAAGGTGAACTAGGGGGAGACGAGGCTCACCTCACCGACATATGCCAGATCCGAGGAGGATAATCCTCTCGGATCAATATCCCTGGACACTTACACGCTCTAATATTAGTTACGAGGTTTCCCTATGATTTCTTCTCCTCGGACGTATTATTGATAAAACGTGGGGCTTAAGCCCAATGCAAGGGCCCAAGTTTTTGCTCCCCCACAATAGCCCCTCAAAATTCTAATTTTTCCCTCTTATCCGAGGAGAAAAGTTATGATTTTGATATATACCCATAATTACGATGTAGTCCATAATGATATTTAAACTCAGGCACATATAAGGGTCATTTCTGCCATTTCGCGAAAGCTTCTGACGCTTGGGAACTCGCACAATCATCATGAAACGCTTAAGACTGCGTTTCGCTCTAGACATCCAACGGTGGAATACAAATCCAACGGTCCAGATCTCATTTTCAATATTTGGGCGGGATTGTGTCTCTTCTTTCTTTCGCCCCAGCTATAAAAACCTTCAAACGTTATTTTTTCCCTTTCTTATTAGAGTTTGCAACTTCAGAGCGTTTGTATTCAGGCATCCATCATACCTTCACAAGAGAGAGAGTTTAACGATCTTCCAGAGACAAGAAGACCAGTCCGTACTCAACCTCACGTAAGTTTCGCACTCCGAACTTCTACTGTCTCCTCGGCTAACCTCCTCGGCTAACCACTCCACATTCCAGAGACTAACAATGGGTAGATTTGAGCGTTTAGTAAGCACTCTGGCCCTGATAGAGCTATTCAAAGAAAAGTACCACATTCCCCAAGAGGTGGTGGTACGTCACTGCACAACAGAGGGGGTGGAGTTTGACCGGAAAGTAGGAGATGTGGTAATCCCTATGATTGCCTTCATAGAATGGGGCATGACCATCCCCATGGGTAGGATTACACAGGATTATCTTCGTGCCCATAGACTCTGCCCTCACCAGTGTGCCCCCAACTTCTTTAGAGTCCTAGGATCAATCGACGCTTTGGACCGACACCTGGGGCTAGGACTGACTTGGCACGACATCGCCCATCTATATGAAGGCCATATAGAGTCTCGGGTAGGCTTTTACCTTAAGTCCCGTAACAGCGTGGTCAAACTGATTTCCTGCCTCCCCAAATCTAACAAGGGAATGAAAGACGACTTCCTTATCTTGTCGGGGCCATGGAGTGACGGCCTAGCCTGCCCAACCAAGGCTGGGGAACCAGGTGGAGCAACCTAGATTTAGGATTTCTAACTTTAGAATTGAGGAGTGCTTGACTTCTCTTTATAGTGCTTAGATACTGTTTTAATACATTTACCTTTATTCGTTTAGTTATTTTATATTATTTATTTTTTTTCGTTGCCGAGGCTCTTAACTGTGTGATTTGTTTGCTTGACAGATAAACTTTTCACCAACCCCAAGCTTAGCCTGATCAACGTTCCAACATTGAACTATCTGCTCAGATCGGAAATCTTTGTGAATAACGACGGGCAGCTTCGGGCAGTTCACCTTATCTTGGATTTTGAGCCAATTTCACGGTCATTTTTAGACGTCGGCAAATCCATCCGAGCAGGAGACCACCGTTTGGCGCGCATAGACGTATCTCGGCCAAACTTTCTCGCCCCATACGATCTTCCTCCTGTGGACCATCCCATCCCTCAGGGGATACCTATCGTTGCCCAACCGTTACGTGAAGTACCTCTTGGGGAGGCCATCCTCCGAGAAGGCACAGCTTTCTCTTCCTCCCTCGAACAAGAGATTGACAAATTCAGATTTGAAGAAGAGACGATTCTTGTGTCGGAGGCCGAAGAAAGGGATGACGAGCAGTCGTGTGTACAAACTCCAGCTCATGTAGTAACATACATTGCTGATACATCAGACGAGGAGGAAGAAATGGCCCCCAAGACTGGTCCTAGTCTGAAGGAGTTGATGCGGACTAGGAATAAGGCGCCATCCCCTCAAGAGAAAAACAAGTCAAAGCAATCTGCACATCCTCCTCCCCCTCCACCCCAGGTGCCTGCTGACCTCGGGCTAAAACCTAACCCAGATCTGAGGAGAAAAAGGCCAGTAGAGCCTGCTGAGGAGGGGGAGTTGGGCCCATTAAAAGGAAACAAGCAGGCCAGACAGGCGCAGGAACACAGGAGTAGGAGGTCCCACTCTGTGGAAAGCCGAGAGGAGCAGCCGGCGGGCCAAGTACGTCGGTCACCACGAACTTGGTCGCCAGTACTGGAGGTTGACGGTGCGCCCATCGCAATGGATGCCTCACTTAGGCACTTTCGTGGTGGTCATGCAGGCCGGATAGCTGAGGCTCTGCAACAGCCCCTCCTCCTGCCTACAGACATGGCGGCCTACAGGAGTTTCAATCATCCTGACCTATTTCTTTCCCTAAAAAGGGACTTGGCTATGGTAAGTAATTCTGTTCATTCTTTTTTCATTTTTGTTTACTTGCATATTATTTCTTAAATCTAAGCCACTTCTTCACTGTGCATAACAGGTCACGCAACAAGTTTACGTGGCTGAGGAGTGGGTGAAGAACTCTCGTGATGAGACGAGGGCTGCCCACGACGCCCGAGAGACTGCAGAGGCTCATCTAAATGCGTTGAAAGACCAACAAAAACAGATGGCCGAGCAGGTGAAGAAAGCTCTCCAGGATAAGGCCAGTGCTGAAGCTGGCTTAAAGACGACTAAGAAGTAGGCTGAGACTCTTCGCAGCGAATTACACCTCTGCGAAATCAATCTGGCAACGGAAAGGCAGGTGGTGAAAGAGCTGCGCGAAGAGCTTCGCAAGGCCAAGGAAGCTGCACAGCTTCTGAAGGGGGCAGCTGAGGCCAAGAAGCAGGCCTCGTATGCTCTGGGGGTGCAAGAGACTCAGAGCAGGCTGACTGAAGAATTTTCTTCCGTCGCCAGGGACTACTGCGACATTACTTGGGAAAAAGCCCTTGATACCGCTGGAGTCCCTGCTGATTCTAGCCTTAGGCGGCCTGAGAGCATATATTATGATCCTGATATTCAGGCGCTCCCAGGCTCTGACTCTCCTCCCCCAGAGCAGCCAGCCCCAGTATCTGAAGCTCCTGTAACAAATCAAGCTCTTCCAGCTCCTGTGGAAGTCCCAACAGCTTCCCACCAAGACGCTGGTCGAGGGGAAAGAGTTGAGGCCTCCCAGGGTAAGGCTTCAGATGCTGCCCCTTCGCCATCCGAACAAGTAGCTGACCACCAAGCTCCCAAGACGAAGGCTTAGGATATTTGTTTTAGTATTTTTTTTTTTTTTTTTTTGTTTTCTATGTTTACCGTTTTAAAGACTTGTACTGTGTTCTAATTATTAATGAAGATATACTCCTTTTGTTTTGCGTGTTATGGCAAGTAATGGTGAATCCTTCTGCTGTCATTTCATTTTTTCTTTTACTTGTATTATACGAATGACTAATTTGATTAAGAAGTTCTGGAAATTGGGTTAACATACGAACCAAATAAATATAACCAAACTTAACAAGAAATTTGAATCATACACTTATATTTATGTTTGAATACTTAAAAGGAAATTAGAACAAGTGTTAACTAACCCAAATCATCTGGTCAGAGGTCTCCAGTCATGATTGGATTTAAGTTTAAGCACCTGATAGAATGGCGAGAGTGTTAACTAACCCAGATCATCTGGTCCGAGGACTCATGCATGATTGGATTTAAGTTTAAACACCTCATAGAACGGCAAGAGTGTTAACTAACCCAGATCATCTGGTCCGAGGACTCATGCATGATTGGATTTAAGTTTAAACACCTCATAGAACGGCAAGAGTGTTAACTAACCCAGATCATCTGGTCTGAGGACTCATGCATGATTGGATTTAAGTTTAAACACCTCATAGAACGGCGAGAGTGTTAACTAACCCAGATCATCTGGTCCGAGGACTCATGCATGATTGGATTTAAGTTTAAACACCTGATAGAACGGCGAGAGTGTTAACTAACCCAGATCATCTGGTCCGAGGACTCATGCATGATTGAATTTAAGTTTAAACACCTGATAGAACAGCGAGAGTGTTAACTAACCCAGATCGTCTGGTCCGAGGACTCATGCATGATTGGATTTAAGTTTAAACACCTCATAGAACGGCGAGAGTGTTAACTAACCCAGGTCATCTGGTCCGAGGACTCATGCATGATTGGATTTAAGTTTAAACACCTGATAGAACGGCGAGAGTGTTAACTAACCCAGATCATCTGGTCCGAGGACTCATGCATGATTGGATTTAAGTTTAAACACCTCATAGAACGGCAAGAGTGTTAACTAACCCAGATCATCTGGTCCGAGGACTCATGCATGATTGGATTTAAGTTTAAACACCTCATAGAACGGCGAGAGTGTTAACTAACCCAGGTCATCTGGTCCGAGGACTCATGCATGATTGGATTTAAGTTTAAACACCTCATAGAACGGCGAGAGTGACATACACATTTCACATATAGAACAAATATTGATCAAATACACATTTATTAATAATAATACATTTTCAAGTTATTGACATTCCAAGGGCGGGGTACTACGAGTCCGTCCAGGTCTTCCAGGAAATACGCTCCAGTACCAGCGTTGGAGGTGATACGATATGGTCCTTCCCAATTCGGCCCTAGTTTTCCCCACGTTGGGTTTTTTGCCGAGCCCACAACTTTTCGCAGCACCAGGTGGCCTGGGGCTAAAGGTCTTGTCTTTACATGGGCGTCATAACCTCGCTTCAGCTTCTGTTGATAATGGGCCAATTGAACCATCGCGTTTTCCCTTTTTTCATCAATCAAGTCTAGACCTCTTGCCAGGTTTTCATCGTTGTCTTTTGGATTAAATGAACTTGTTCTCGTCGTCGGGAACCCAGATTCCGGAGGGATGACTGCTTCAGCTCCGTAAGTCATAGAAAAAGGGGTCTCTCCGGTGGACCTACGAGGCGTGGTCCTGTACGTCCAGAGTACATGCGGAAGCTCTTCCACCCATCTGCCTTTTGCATCATCCAATCTTTTCTTCAATCCACTTAGTATGACTTTATTCACAGCTTCAGCTTGTCCATTCCCTTGAGGGTAAGTCGGAGTAGAATATCTGTTAGTAATCCCCAGCTCGCCACAATAATTTCTGAACATCTTGCTATCAAATTGGAGTCCATTATCTGAGATGAGTACATGAGGAACGCCGAACCGCGTAACGATGCTTTTCCAGACGAATCTTTTTGCATCCACATCTCGGATATTGGCTAGAGTCTCTGCTTCAACCCACTTTGTAAAATAATCAGTGCCGACTATGAGATATTTCTTGTTTCCCACAGCTTTAGGAAATGGTCCGACGATATCTAAGCCCCATTGAGCGAATGGCCATGGACTAGATAATGGATTGAGGACCCCCCCTGGCTGGTGTATACTCGGTGAGTACCGCTGGCATTGATCACACTTTTTGACATATTCCAAAGCTTCTCTCTGCATGTTTGGCCACCAATAACCTTGTGTAATGGCCCTATGCGCTAAGGACCTGCCTCCAGTATGGCTTCCACAGATTCCCTCATGCATCTCTTCCAAGAGTAATTCAGTTTGATCAGGATGAACACATAGCAAATAAGGCCCAGAAAAGGAACGCCTATATAGCTTGCTATCCTCCGACAGCCAATAACTAGTAGCTTTCTTTCTTATTCTGTCAGCTTCGATTTTCTCTTCGGGTAGAATATCTTCCTTTAAGAATTGCATGACCGGATCCATCCAACTTGGCCCCATTCTCACTTGATTGATTTGAACTACGTTCGCTGTTGTCGAGGGTCGATGCAGGTCCTCAACGAGGATTATGCGAGGCAAGTCCTGTGCCGAGGAGGTTGCAAGCGTGGCCAAGGAGTCCGCATACGCGTTGCCACTTCTTGGGACATGTAGCAAGCTAAAAGATTCGAATTCCATCTGCATAATCTTAACTTGGCTAAGATAACCTCGCATTCTTTCGTCCTTGGCTTCGAATTCCCCTTTGACTTGACCAACAACTAGCCTTGAATCCGAGAAGAGTTTTATGGACTTTCCTCCCATCCTTAGGACCATAGCCATCCCTTCTAACAAAGCTTCATACTCCGCTTCGTTATTCGTGACCGGAAAGTCTAACCTCAGAGACTTTTCAATGGTAACCATCTTAGAGGACGTCAGTACTAATCCAACCCCTGCACCTTTTTGATTTGATGCTCCATCTACATGCACTTCCCACATCGGAGGGAAACATTGGGAGATACTACCGACCAGTTTTTCATCCTTTTCCCCTTGTGCTAGTAATCCATCCGCTTCAGGTTCGGTGAATTCTGCCACCAAGTCGGCGAGTACCTGTCCCTTTACTGAGGTACGAGGCATGTACTTGATATCAAAAGCTCCCAGGATTGTACCCCACTTGGCTATCCTTCCCGTGTAATCTACACTTTTAAGCACGGTCTTTAGTGGGAGTTGTGTAAGAACAATCACCATATGTGCTTGGAAATAGTGAGGGAGCTTGCGTGTGCCAAGCACCACTGCCAAGATGGCTTTTTCCAGTGGAAGGTAGCGCACTTCCACCTCGTGCAACGATTTACTCACGTAGTACACTGGCCGCTGTACGCCGTAATCTACTCTTATCAACACCAAGCTTACTGCGTAGGAGGCCACTGCAATATAGGCAAAAAGAACCTCATCTGGCTCTGGACTCGACATGACCGGCGGCCGAGCTAGATAGTCTTTGAGTTGCTGAAAGGCTACGTCACATTCCGTCGACCATTCAAAGCCCTTCCATTTATTGATCAATAGGAAGAAAGGTTGGCACCTGTCTGCCAATCGAGATATGAATCTATTCAAAGCAGCGGCCATTCGAGTTAGTTTTTGCACCTCTTTTGGGTTCCGAGGAGTTCGCATATTGGTGATGGCCTTAATCTGGTCGGGATTGACTTCAATTCCCCTATGAGTAACCATGTAACCCAAGAATTTGCCCGACCCTACACCAAATGAGCATTTGGAAGCGTTTAAACGTAGTTTATAGCTTCTGAGAATTTCGAAGACAACTTGGAGGTCTCCCAGGTGCTCGGATACCTTTTTGCTTTTCACCACCATATCATCTATGTAAATCTCCATATTTTTTCCTAGTAGTGATTCGAACATCCTCGTCATCATTCTCTGATAAGTGGAACCTGCATTCTTCAAACCAAAAGGCATCACTTTGTAGTGGTAGTTCCCCACTGGCGTAGCAAAAGCAGTTTTTTCTTGATCGTCCAATGCTAAAGGTATCTGATGATAACCCTGAAACGCGTCCAAGAAACTCATCCGAGGATAGCCGACTGTGGCGTCTACTAGTTGATCGATTTTGGGCATGGGGAATGGATCTTTCGGGCAGACTTTATTTAGATCTGTGAAATCAACACATACTCGCCACTTCCCAGTCTTTTTCTTGACCACTACAGTGTTTGCCAACCACTCGGGATAGAAAACCTCCTTGATAGCCCCTGTCTTTTTGAGCTTCGTCACTTCCTGACGGACTGCTTCTGCATGCTTTTTAGATGGCCGATGAGGGAGCTACTTCTTGGGGGCCATCAACGGATTAACATTCAAATGGTGACAAATGAAGTCTGGATCCACTCCTGGGGCCTCATAAGCATTCCATGCAAAGACATCGATGTTTCGTTTAAGGAAATCTACCAATTCCTCCCTCTCTTGCTGAGGTAGTTGAGATCCAACTTGAAAAAATTTCTCCGGGTCATCTCCTATTGCGACTTTTACAAGATCCTCACACTTCACTTCCTCGGATAACCCATCACTAGATAACATTGGGGGTTTTAACTGCTATAACTCCTCTTTCTGAATCTCAGATTCTACTTCAGGCTTGTGTCGGATTGCTGCTATCATGCATTGCCACGCCATGGTTTGATCACCCAGTATCTCTTCTATCTTGCCTCTAGATGGGTATTTGATTTTCTGATGCAGGGTGGAAGAGACTGCCCCTAAAGTATGAAGCCAAGGTCTAGCAACGATTGTCGTATAAGGGGAATAAGCATCCACCACTATAAAATCGACCTCCACTATCTCTGATTCGGCTTGCACTGGTAGTCTGACTTGTCCCTTCGGGATAATAATCTTCCCCTCAAAACTTACTAGAGGGGAATTGTAAGGCATCAGATCTTCAGTTTTCAAGTTTAGCCCCTTGAAGAGGTCTGGATACATGATCTCGGCTGCACTGCCTTGATCCACCATCACTCTCTTTACATCATAGCCTCCGATTCGGAGGGTAATCACTAAAGCATCATCATGAGGTTGAAAAGTTCCGATCTTGTCCTCGTCCGAGAATCCCATGACTAGGGACCGATTTAACTTAGCTCTCTTCGGCTCGTGGGAATCATCCTCAGGGTACAGGCAAGCAACAGACATTACTCTGGAGGGGCATGACCCTGTTCTGCCAGGCGCCGCAAAGATGACGTTAATAGTTCCAATAGGGGGTCTTGGAGGATTCTCCCTTTCTGGTTGAGTATCAATCTGACCACCCAAACTGCTGGAATGATGCAACAGCTGTTTCAATTTACCTTCTCAGACAAGTTGGTCAAGGTGATCCCATAAACTTCTACAGTCCTCGGTAGTGTGACCATGGTCTCTATGATATTGACAATAGAGATTTCGGTTTCTCTTTTCAGGGTTTCCCATCATCTTATTGGGCCATTTGAAGAAGGGCTCATTTTTAACCTTTTCCAGGACTTGGTGCACGGGCTCCCGGAATACAGCTCCGACTACCTGGCTGTTACTGGATATCTGCTGCTCAGTGTAATCCCTTCTCGGCCGGTTATTATTATACCTGTCTGGCCTAGATTCTCTCATTTCTTGAGGGACAAGCTTAGCTTTCCCTTTTCCTTCTTGTTGCTGTTGTTGATCATCTTCTATCCTTTTATACTTATCCACTCTATCCATTAGTTGTTGCAAGCTGGTGACCGGTTTCCCTGTCAAGGACTTTCTCAGACCATGCTCGAAGGGAAGCCCAACCTTGAAGGTTCTGACAGCAACCTCATCAAAATCCCCATCAATCTCGTTAAACATCTCCCAATACCTCTCGGCATATGACCTCACAGACTCTCCTTCCCTCATTGTCATTGACAACAGAGAATCTAAGGGTTGAGGAACTCTGCTGCATGTGATAAACCGGGAGCAGAATGATTGAGTGAGCTTCTTAAAGGAACTGATGGAATTAGCTCTCAACCCGTCGAACCATCTCATTGGCATCGGTCCCAGGCTGGAGGGAAACACTCTACACAACAAAGCTTCGTCCTGAGAGTAGACCGCCATCTTTTGTTTGAATTGGCTTACATGTTCTACAGGATCGGTACGTCCGTTGTACATGGAAAACGTAGGCTGGTGAAAACGTCTGGGAAGCTTTGCCTTTTCTATTCCCCGAGCAAAGGGGGACTTAGAAATTTGATCCAGAGTCTTCTTCATGACCTTGGTTCCCACTACCCTTCTAGACGAACTCTTTCTCCCCCTCTTGTGAGAGTGTTCCTCTTCATAGGAATAGGACTCACTGGGTGGAGTTTCTGAAAATTCCCTGTAACTGTCCTCTCCTTCATCGTTGGAAGAGACATCAGAACTTGGAGGGGTTTGGTTTCGCTATGCTCGACGAAGTTTCTTTTTCAAGTCCTCTATTTCTCGTTGCAAATCCTTTTCATCAGCGTGCTCATGCACCAGATGGCCCCTTCTTTGATAGCCACTTCTATCAGCACGGATGGTTTGCGAGCTACCCTCTCGTTGGTTATCTACGTGATTTTCCTGTTCAAGGTCATGGAATTCGCCTTGTTGATTGACGTTTCCTGACTCTGCATGAAATAGGCTAGTCTGCTGTGGTCCTGAACCCGCCATAGCTGTTGTAAACCTTCACTAGCACTAATTCTTCCCACAGACGGTGCCAATTGTAGGGACACAAATCGTAGCCCAAACCCAGGTAGAAATAGGGGATGGGCCCAATAAGCCCAATACAATAAATTTGTAAGAGAGTGGGCGAAAGAATTGGGCTGATAAAGGGTCTTACAACAATTAGTGGAGGTTAGGAGTTTGTCCGAGGAGAATAAAACACACAAGCAAGTGATGATCTCTAGTTCGAGGAGCAAGTTCGGGATGAATTGGTTATTTCGAGTAATGTCCGAGGGGTAGGTTCTTAGATAAAACAGTTGTTTCAGATGATGTTCTTCCAGATGCTACAGTAACTCTTCCTTGATGTTCTTTCTTTTTTCCTCCTGATCCCTTTCTTCTGGAGGTTTTACTCCATTATATAGTCCTTCTTTGTTCGATCCTACCGTCCACTTGTCTACCATCTAGCCTGGTACTTGAGTTTCTGTCTTCACACTCACAGCTTTTTGATTTTTTGGGGGTAAAGGTGGTCGAAAACACTGTTCAGAGGTCTTCTCCACATTAATGCGGCTAGGAAAGCTGCTGTAATGCATTTAATGCGGTGGTAGCAGCTTTTTCCCAAGATATTTCTGCATCCTTATCCCTTCCGGTACATTTGTAGTCTATCTTCACCGCTGGAACTTCCTGGAAGGTGAACTAGGGGGAGACGAGGCTCACCTCACCGACATATGCCAGATTCGAGGAGGATAATCCTCTCGGATCAATATCCCTGGACACTTACATGCTCTAATATTAGTTACGAGGTTTCCCTATGATTTCTTCTCCTCGGACGTATTATTGATAAAATGTGGGGCTTAAGCCCAATGCAAGGGCCCAAGTTTTTGCTCCCCCACAATATATAAAATAATAATAATAATAATAATCTTATGTCCCTTTTATTTTTATATTTCTCCAATTATAATCGGCTTCTCTCTCTCTTTAAAGTAACCCAAGTTTAATATAAGAAATATTATACACGTGGCATATATTTCAATCAGTGGAGCATGAAATAACACATGCAAAATGAAATAGAAAATTTTATACCAGATGCCAAGTATAGGATAATGGTTTTTTTTTTACCACGAATGATGTTCCTAATCTGGAATATATAGATCGATAGTATTCACCTTTTGCTTTTAACGTAGGATTCTATTCTGAGGAAAAAGTAGTTGGCAACAACAATCAATGAGCTTGACTGCTATCCAATGAGTATTTTAGTCTATACAAGTACAATTAGATTGAAAGATAAAGTTAAAGCCAAAAAAAAAATTGTATCAAGAGTTTTATGATTTAGTGATATTATTGACTTGTTAGTAAAAAATTAATAAATTTTTTACTTAATAAGTGAAATTCTCAAATTAACAATTTTCCCCTTCATATATGGGATTTCTTTGCCCAAAACAATTAATACAACTTGCCTCATCACACTCGCTATGCGCATGCGATGTAATGAGTAATGCAGTGGACACATAAAAATGCATAATTTTGTGTCACAATTCACCACATGGTAAGTTGTAATTGGTGAATGTGTGATGGTGGCCATGTGGGGACATACTTCCATTACTCATAACTTGCCACATAGCGAGATGTGACATAAAATTTTGCATTTTCATGTGTCTCTAGCATTACTTATGTTGATATTATGGTGATGAGTCTAATGACATAATACCTGTGACGACATTGATGCTTTTGAAGTGACATTTGAGTCCATTAGTTATGGAACTCCAATTAACCACTTGGCTTCTGGATCCCATTATTCCTTGGACCCGACCATGAATGTTATCCGATGAGCATCTTAATCCAAAAATAGTTACCACAAAAGGTTGCATCTTTCTTATCTAGTTGCTTTTCTACCATATATGCCAAATGTTTGGATCACTTTGCAAATGCTACAATTTGATTCCATGAGATATTTTGGACAATTTTATTCTTGTGTTTGATTGTGATGACATGTTTTCTTTTCATTTGAATGAATTTGCGTAGAAAGGAACAACATTATCAACACTTAAATATTGTATCAAAATTTCTACCGCAATAAGAAAACTTGGAATATATCTCTTGTATAGAGAAATAGATATTAGAGCATTTGTTAGTGCAAAATAGAAAAAAAAAATGGTCAATTTTACACATTTTTGCTTACAAACTACTCTTATACACTGTACATATACATTATTACTACGATAACCGTGTAAATATACATGATTACTGTGATTTTTTCTTTTATTATTTTAATTTTCTCTCTCTCTCTCATGTCATGAAAAGGAAGAGAGAGATTGTGTTGTAGGTGATATAATATATAAAATATGATTATTTAAATAAAATAGAGTATATAATATAATTTATGTAAAATAGAAAAAAAAATGCTCATATATTAAAATAGACTGAAAATTTTACTCAGACTAAAATTTATATAAATATATATATATATACACACACACATATACCCCTGGCTTCAATACCCCAAACTCAAACCACACAAGAATTAAGGTTCTCAAAAAACTTGCCAAAGGCTCTCCATCCTCCAAGTCTCAATATAACATGGGCCGTTTTGTTACTAAGAGTCTGCCCCTACCGGAGGATCAGCTAAGGAACATTTTCAAGAAATACGATGCCAATAATGACAATAAGCTCAGCAAGGAAGAGCTAAAGAAAGCCTTTGAATACCTGGGCTCAATTATCCCTGGCTTTCGCGCCGACCGCGTCCTCCACCATGCTGATGCCAATAAAGATGGATACGTCAACGAAGGGGAGATGGATGAACTCGTCAAATACGCTGTGAGAGTTGGATTTACCGTTAAATCGTAGAAATCCTTAATTTTTACGTAGTACTTAACAATAACTTGTCAGATATGATGTACTAATAATATGTGTGCTTTATTTGTACTTGCAAGCTTCAGCTTCTTCTATGATGTAGAAGGAGAAAAAGCTAGACCTTCCGCAATGTTTCCTATACAAATTGATATGAGGAAGCAATGCGGTTGTGTTGGTTTCATGTTTTACTTTTCTTTTTCCTTCTGGTCATGCTTGTTTTTCCTTGGCAGCTATGTAATATAATATCGAAGTGGTAATAACAAGGAATATTGTCTGCTCACTATGTTTACGTAGTGGAATCAGAATTTATATGGTCTACTTGAAATCGTATACACTTACAGTTCTGTAATCAGTATCATTATCGCTCCCAATACTATAGTATACTCATAATAGTCAATCCCAAGATTACCTTATAGAGACATTATAGCTTGATTTCTTCCATGTTTCTTCTTGACTCACTCAATACAAAAGCAAATTATTTAAATACAACCCACATTAACACTTGTTTTATTACAAGAATTAGCGAACATAAACGTCAGGAATTAAAACAAAAACTTTAAAATATCAGTAACCAATATTAGATTAACCCAAACATAGAAGGTTGTAATTTGCATTTGAGTTAAAAGGAAAAAGAAAATGAATAGATCTAAAGTCACATATGTTGTTTTAATCAATATTTAGGTGTCAATGATAAGGCCAATCAAGTTTATCGTTCCTTTATATTTTATTTTATTATTTTGTATTTTATGAATTATCATTATTGTTTTAAAAATCAAACAACTGAACCAAATTATGACTGGTTTTGAACAATTTTTGCCCTTTTTTTAATTACCAAAAAGCTACCATTTAATACTTAAAATTCTTCATCGAGTGACCAAGAGCATCTTGTATCTCAGTGGCATTATCTGTTTTTTTTTTATAAGAAGAACAAAAATTCAAACATCCCCTCCCATTATTGCAACTATCAGGTTATCAAAATAAAATTCTTCATCAAATGTAATAATTACATCAAAATCAATATACGACTCTTTTTATGTGGGACTTTTTGTATGTCTTTCTGAAACAAACAATAAGTCTCAAATTAAACTACAGAGGGATATTAACAACATTTTTACATATAATTATTCATTCTTCCCATTTCTTTTCCATTTTTTAAATGCTAAACTCTCACATTGAAAATTCATATAATACTTGACAACAAATGCTTATAAATCTCTCTGTCAAATTCAAAATGAAAAAGTACTTCTAAACATATTTCGGCTAACTAGTTAATAGGTTCAGTAACGTAATTAATTAAAATGGTTAGTATTATTTATGCATAGAGACCACTAATTTAACCCTATTCAGCTACAATTTCAGGAACTAGTTCTTTTCTTGGAGAAAATTTTTACTCCTATATATGGGGAGAAGTCCTCCCTCCTCCCTAGCAAGGTTTTGAAACCCAGACTGAACCGTATAGTCCGACCGGAAAAATCTCGAACCACTCATTTTTGCAGTTCTTTTAGCATCAAAAACCGCTCTATAGGAAAAAAGCAGAGACCTGTGCGAACCGCGGTCGGACCTCACAGTTCTGAGAACCGTGATCAAACCGCTTCTCATGGTTCCCTGCTTCCCTTTGAATCTGAACATTACAAAAAAAAAAAAAAAAAAACACAACTGTTGGGAATCTAGAAAGCACGGGTGCAGTTCCAGGGCCGCCGCACTCGCATCGGACTCACGGTGACACAGTGACGCTCTAACGCATCGACTCGCCCCGTTTTTTTTTTTTTTTTTTTTTTTTTTTTTCGATCCTCAAAGCCACTGTCTCTCCTTTAGCTTTATCCTTGTCTTTAAGAGTTTATGGAAAAGAGATTAGCTCAAGCGTTTCTTGAAGAGAATTCTGCATCATAAGCAGGGGCACTCTTTGGAGCTGACTATAACGAGAGAGATACTATCAGGAAGAAGAGAGAGTCTAGACTGTTTAGAACTAAAAAGCTAAAAAGAAGAAGGGAACTTGAAAGAAAATTTTGAATACACGGCTGAAATGGGATTTGGGAATTGGGATGTGGGAATATTGGGATTTGGTAGAGATAGGACAAAAAGGAAGATAAGGGAATACATAAGAAAGAGAAGATAGAGAAATAAAAGAATTAGTAGGTGGGGACGGTTTTAGAGTGGGATGAGAGAGAATAATATATATATATATATATATATATATATATTTGGGTAGAAACAATATATATATTC
Organism: Quercus agrifolia; assembly: GCA_029955455.1. Taxonomy (NCBI): domain Eukaryota; kingdom Viridiplantae; phylum Streptophyta; class Magnoliopsida; order Fagales; family Fagaceae; genus Quercus; species Quercus agrifolia. The sequence continues at coordinate 88,851,346 of JARQAD010000001.1, read as the reverse complement.
TCTGTCAAGTCTTGTTATGAATAATGATTTGTTGTGAAAGTATTGCTAAAAATATTGTAGACTTCTTCGCTGCTTTTGGAGACTTCTTCTTTGCTGCTGTGTGCTTTAGTGTCAACTACTAACATATAATGCTTGCTTGCTGTCAAGCACTTCCTTCTTGGGTTTTGTTATTTATTTAACTTTAACAATTTTTAAATGCATGGACATCTTCAAATCTAGCTTTTGAATTTTTATTTATTTATTTATTCATAGTAAATGGTGAACAGTGACTACTCAAATGGGCTTGGGAAAAAAATGGTTGGCCATGAGTAAATAAACTAATTTTGTCTCTTAACTATTTTACTGGGTTTTGATAGGCCACAAACTAAATGACCCCTTGTGATAGAAATTAATTAATTAATTAGTTAAGTTATTAATTAATCAATTTATCATGCAAACGCGTGGTAGTACAAACAAATCACCAATAAACTAAATATGCAGCGGAAAATAAATGACATGGTGATTTGTTTACAAATGAGGAAAACCTAACGGCAAAAACTCCACCGGGTGATTTTCAGGTTGCCACTCCCGAAACTTCACTATTATCACAACAAACGGTTACAAGCAAGGAATCTCAAGTACCTTACCAACCTACAGTTGAACCCTTACCCCAATACCTAATTGGACTTGTTCTGTAGTGACAGTTCCCCTTTCTGATGCATGGCTCCCAAGTATGTAACTAATGGTTGCACGGATCCCAGTATGCGACTTCAAAACACCAATCTGAAAAGATTGTTGGCTGCAAAGTTCTTCAGTTCATCCACACGATGAAGATCAGGAAGATGCTTGGTCACAAAACACTACGGTGCAAATACACAGCAACTTCTTTAAGAGAAAGAGATGAACTAGGTCAAGAACTTCATTTCCGGTCACAATTTGCTCGAATAGAGTTTGCTCAAAGTTTTTGCAACTTATGTACTGTTTGACGGCCTTTAAAACAATCCTTTTATATGTTTAGGGTTAGGAGAAAAGAAGGCCCAAATACATATTCACGGATCCCAAGAAAATCATATTTGAATTCTAAAATTCTTAAACCTCGACAGATAGGAGGTGTCGAGCAGCTGTCGAGAAGCTGTCGAGCTTTAATGAATTTGCACTATTTGCTTGATTTCTTGAACAGACTTGAAAGCTTCAACACTTGATCTTGAAATGTGGTTTCTTGAAGTATTTAAACACATCCTAAGTCTACCCAAATACAAGTAAAGTGCATTTTGTCAAAGGATAAGCCAATTACATAAAATCATGACATATGTTCTTAACATATGAAACACATATGTCCCAATAGGTTTTATAAAATAAAAATTATGGGGTACTAAAGTGTGCTTTGTCATGACCTAAAAATAATTTAGAAACTCAATAGCTATTTATGTCTTTTTAGAATTTAATAATTTTTATTTGTATTATGAAAGTTATGTGATAAAAAATACTATCTATATTGTCTTGGACTATTTTAGTTAATTTTTCTATTTTTTTTATTAATTTAATGTTTTTATATATATTTAAAATAATTATTAAATTAATTATGATGTCATCACGGTTCGACCTCAAAAACTTTAAACCTTTTTATTTTATGGTTCAATGAACGGTCTGGGTCTGAAAACCTTGCTCCCTAGCACTCAACTTGTATGAATGAAAATTTTTCTCATTTTTTTATTGTTTGTTTAGTTTCGATTTTAAAACCTAGAGCATCATCCATTAATTACATCTAAGATTTTTATTAAATCGATAGGAAATAATTTGATAAGACTTTTATTCCTTTCCCCATAATGACAATGTATATATGATAGACATATATGAACCATCTAAAAGACCAAAACAGTTACTTGCCAACACGGAAAGCATGAAAATGGTGAATATTAATTGTTGGAAGGAGAATATATCCGAATTTATCTACTTCTCCAACGAGATCTACAAACAGAACATCAACCTATTGTATATATATAAAAAATATATTATGTCCCTTTCATTTTTATATTTAACCAATTACAACCTCCTATACATTCTCTTTTTCTTTCTTTTTATTTATTTATTTATTCTTTATAAATTAACCCAAGTTTAATATAAGAAATATTAAACACATGACACATATTTCAATAGGTGGAGTATATATAAAATAACACTAAAAATGAAATAGAAATTTTTTATACAATATGCCAAGTATCGGGTAATGTTTTTTCACCACGAATGATGATTTAATTTGGAATAGATAGTATTCACCTTTTGCTTCTAACTTAGGATTCTATTATGGGAAAAGAGTAGTAGGTGTTAAGTTTAGACCCCTAAAAACACCGTGTTTAACTTTATTTAATAGCCAAGTCGTTACTTAGGTCAATTATGAAGATTTAGGTTAAATATTCATCAAACATATCATGCACAATGAAAAAGTAAATAAGACACACATATTATGACCCAGAAAAACTAATGAAATAAATCAGTTTAAGGTAAAAACCTGGGGGAATGATCCCAAGAGAACAATTCACTATATCAAATTGAGATTTACAATCAAAAATGCCAATTCATAGAAAATCTAACTACAATTACCAAACTGAGCTCTAAACCCCTTAGACTTCTTTGATTTGGATCTGCTCTCACATGAACCTCCAATTCACACTTTAGATCTCCCACGTAGACATCTAGTCTATGACTCCAAGACCACTCTTGAAGGTTTAGATTCAGCACCTTTGATGACTGGAATGTAGCAACTTTAGATTTACCGATTATAATAATGTGTAGATAGAATTCTGGTAGTGACTTTGAAAGGAGTAGACATAAAACCTTTTAGATCTCAAAAGTGAAGCTCCAAAGTCATATCAAAACGTGTCTTAGGATTTCCTTTAAATATTATGTGAATTATTTCTGAAACCTTAATCACTTGATGGGCTTAATGGGTTATTGGACCTTAATTAAAATTATGCAGATCCATGTCTCGATCGGTCAAGCCTTTGTCTCGATCAATTGAGCCTGGCAGGCTTTGTTTTCTTGAACCTGCAGCTTCCTTGTTCACGTAATCTGACTTGCAGGACTTTAAGCATTGTCTAATATACCTTATAGACTTAGTAATCTATATTTAGACAAGTTTGTGCTCACGATTTGCCAACTGTTCTAAACTTTTAGAACCTAACAGTAGGCAACAACAATGATACTAGGGGACAACACACGTTCAATGTCCTTGAATGCTATCCAATGAGTATCTTAGTCTATACACAATTAGATCAAAAGATAAAGTTTAAAGCCAAAAAATTTGTATCAAGAATTTTATGATTCTATTGTATTGTTGACTTGTAAAAAAAAAAAAAACCTATTATGTGGACTAATGATTCTATTATGTGGCAGTGGATGTAAATAGATTTCGCTTTTCACATTTGACTGAGGATTCTATTTAGCAACAAAAATATATGCTAAATATGCTAAGTATGCTAAATATTTATCATTTATAAAAAAAAAAAAAGGACAACTTTTCAACAATATATGTGTGTGTGTGTGTGTGTGCGCGTGCGCTAAATATGCTAAATGTTTGGACCACTTTGCAGATGCTACAATTTGATACCATGATTTTATTCTTTTGTGTTTGATTGTCAATTGATTTTTGGTATAGATAGAGTTTGAATCCAAAATTTCCTATTCAACAATAAAAAATTTTAGCAATTAAGTTAATTGGAACATACAATAAGACTGAAGCATCTAAAAGACTAAAACACTTGCTTACCAACATGGAAAGTACGAAAATGGAAAATATGTTGTTGGAAGTGCAACATTTTCCAATTTATCTACTTTTCCATTAGGACCTACAAATAATACATCAACACATTTATATGAATAAAAATATTGTATCTCTTTATTTTTATATTTTACCAACCAACCATAAGCTACTATATGTTCTTATTTTTAAGTAACCAAAGTTTTTTTTTTTTTTTTTTTTTTTTTTTTTTTTTTTTTAAATTAGACACTTGGTATATTATTGGTGGAGTATAAAATAACACCAAAAGTGGTAAGAAGATTTTTGTACCATTTTCATACCATATGCCAAGTATCGATCAATGGTTTTTCAATTTCAAATGATGACCCTAATTATGAATGGATAGTATTCACTTTTTTATTTTGATTGAGAATCATATTCTAAGAAAAGAGTAGCAGGCACTAGTGATGATGCTAAGGGGACAACACACGTGACACAACCTTGAATGCTATTCAATAAGCATCTTATTAGTCTAAAGCTAATTAGAAAAAAAGTTAAAATTTAAAACCCAATCATTTTTGTCACGAAATTTATGGTTCAATTGTATTGTTGACTTGTAAGCAAAAAGCCAATAAATTTTTACTCTGTACTTAAATTACCCTAACAATTTTCTCGTTAATACAGGGTTTCTTTGGCATAACAATAACAATAATAATAATGACAACTACTGTACTTATTCATGAGAAGTATTGGGGAATAGTTTTTACTTCGGACTGATGATTCTATTATGTGAGAGTAAATAAATAGTTTTCGCATTTCACTTATGACAGAGGATTCTATTTTGAGGAAGTCTGAAGATCAAGGAGGCACCACGCTAGTGTTAAAATTAGGGTGACAAGTCTGTTGACATCATACCTGTGATGACATTGATGCTTTTGAAATGACATTTAAGTCCAATATAACTCCAATTGACCTGCTTGGCTTCCAAATTTCATTCCTATAATTTCTTGGACCCCATCATGAATGTAGTCCAATAAGCATTGTTGGGTTAAAATGAATTGACCCCTTAAAAATTAATTAATTACCCAAGTTAATTAATTAGTCAAATTACATGCAATGGCATGGTAGTACAAACAAATCACCAAACAACTAAATGCAACAAAAAATAAATTTGATACAAGTGATTTGTTTACGAATGGAGAAAACCACTAAGGCAAAACCCCACCAGGTGAATTTAAGCTCATCACTCCCGAGAATCCATTATTATCAATCACAAGCAGTTACAAATAAAAGGAATCTTACCAAATCTTTTGGCCTATCCCAAAATACCAACCTATAGTTAAACCCTTACCCCCATACCCAATTATACTTGTATTGTAGCGGCAATCTCTCCATTCAATGCATGAATCTCGGTACGTGACTAACCAATGATGCACGAATTCCCATACGTGACTAACTCCACCAACTTGAAGAAGATTGTTAGTTGCAAAGTTCTTCAGTTTATCAACAATGAAGATCAGGAAACTCCTTGATTACAAAATCCTTAGCATAAAGATGTAGTAGCTTCTATAGAGAGAATGATGAACTAAAGCAACTTCTGCCTTCAATCACAAAATGCATGTATTTTTTTTTTTTTTTTTTTGCATCACTTTGTGACGGTCCTTAAAATAATCCTTATATATATCTAAGGTTGTGAGAAAAGAAATCTTACATAAATATATAGGAATATGCGTGTAATCAGATTTGGAAAATCTAATTTCATAATTCTTGACGGATACAACTTGTGTCAAGTTTCAACATTAAATCTCGATAGAAGTCTTTCTGTCAAGATTGTAGTTGAGCTTTAAAGAACAACACTTCCTTGTTTCTTGGCCAAACTTGCATGACTTTAATACATAACTTGAACACTTGTTTCTTGAAGTACTAAACTCATCCTAGATCTACCCAATTACAAGCATATAAATATGTCCCTAACAAGCATCTTAATCTAAAAACAATTAGCATAAAAGGTATAGTAAAAGTTATCGAATTTTGACACACACGTACATGAACCACTCCAACAATTTTCCATTCACATGAGAATTTGAATTCTCTACCAACGTATTTGGATTCATAGATTCAAGTATTCTTTTGTTGTGGATATGGTTTCGTAGGAGGTTAAGAAAAATGCGGAATTCTTATTTCCATATTAAAGGTTTCGTCTTTCTATTCTAGTTGCTTTTATACACCATATATGCTAAATGTTTGGACTACTTTGCAGATGCCACAATTTTGATACCATGAGATATTTTTGATTATTTGATTCTTGTGTTTGATTGTGACACATGTTTTCCTTTCATTTGAATGAATTTGCATGCAAAGAAACAACATTATCAACATAAAATAGAATGAAAATTTCTAACATTCAAATATATTCGGGCTAGCTTCTGGTCCGACCCATCACATGCACAATGACAGTGACACTTCCACATCAACAAAACTTGGAATAGATCTCTTTTGTAGAGAAATAAAGACTAGGTCCATTATATATACCCCAAGGCTTCAATACCCCAAACTCAAACCACATAAAAATTTAAGGTTCTTAAAAAACTTGCCTAAGCCTCCATCCTTCAAGTCTCCATAACATGGGCCGTGCAATATTTAACCTAACAGATAAGACTCCGCCCCTGCCAGAGGATCAGCTAAGGAAAATTTTCAAGAAATACGACACCAATAATGACAATCTGCTCAGCAAGGAAGAGCTAAAGAAAGCCTTTGAATATTTGGGCTCAATTATTCCTGGCTTTCGTGCCAACCGCGGCCTCCACCATGCTGATGCCAATAAAGACGGATACGTCAACGAGGGGGAGATGGATGAACTTGTCAAATACGCTGTGCGGGTCGGATTTGGCATTAAGGCCTAGAAATCCTTAATTACGTACTTAACTGTAACTTGTCAGATATCATGTACTACGTACTAATATGTGTGCTTTGTGCTTGCAAGCTCCAGCTTCTTCAGTGATGTAGAATCGAGAAGGAGCTAGACATTCCGCAATGTTTCCTCTCTATATATAAGTTCATATGAGGAGGCAATGCGGTTATGTTGGTTTCCTGTTTTACTTTTCTTTTTCCTTTCTTTTCATGCCTGTTTTTCCTTGGTAGCTATGTAATACCAAAGCGGTAATAACAAGGAATATTGTCTGCTCACTATGTTTACATGGTGGAAGCAGAATTTATATGGATCTACTTCAAATCGAATACACTTGTAGAATTTGTAATAAGTACCATTATCGCTCCCAATACTATAGTATACTCATAATAGTCAATCCCATGATTACGTTTTGGAGACATTATAGCTTGATTTCTTCCATGTTTCTTCTTGACTCACTCAATACAAAAGCAAATTAATTGGACAAAGTTTAGCTATAAAATTAGCTATAGTATAGGGTTACAACTTCCTTTAAACAAAATTAATATTATTACATATTTTAAAAATATAACTATTAGATTGTATGTTTTTTTTACTATTAATACATATGTCAAATTTTGTGTCAATCGGATATTATATACCAATGTTATGAATACCGTTTCGGTTTGTCCAATGAAACAAAATATTTCGATTCCGCCTATTTCGGCGTATTGTTTCAAGGTTGTTTAAAAAAAAAAAACTATATATATTTATATATATATATATATATATATATTCTTATACAACATAAAATTATCAATTCAAAAAAGTGAATTACTAAATATCAAATATTAGAAATCATTTAATTTTAAACCTTAACATCAATGTCACATCCCAAGATTTATAACAAGTCATTACTTACACAACAGTAATTAATAAAATAATCCAATCAAAAAAATTAAATAAAATAATAATTTTACTAATTGCTATTAATATAGTGATTTAAAAAGAAAATCTAAATAAAGTGGATTAGATTGATTATTTAAAAAAAAAAATTCACATTTGAGTTATTTTGTAAATAAATGAGTATTTTTTTTTTTTTTTGCAAAAATTTGTAAATATATGAATATTTTGGGAATTTGGGATAATTATAATCATGATTCATGAAGCTTCTAGGAAGCTCCACTCCCACCTACTCCCACGTGTATTGAGCCATTTTCCCTTAATAGATAGAGCCCATTTGGGATAAGCTACAAGTTTCAAGTTATTTGAATTTTTAGCTTCTTTTTTGTGCTATTCATGGGTCTTATTGTACTTTTTGGTACTATTTATGGATCTCATTGTACTATTCAACTAGCTTTTAACCTTATTTTCTACACTTTCAGCAAAAAATTTCCTATTTCAACTAAGTAAGTTGTTCTCATATAGACCTTTAATATCACTTTTCAAAACTTTATTTTTCATCTACAAATCTCATAAATGAAATCACTCTCGAAGCTCTAGAGAATAGAGACAACTCAAACAAGCCTTGAAGGAGAGATTTCAAATGGTAAGCAAATTAACTTCCATATTTTGTCCACCATACTGCCAAAGCTTGGATTTCTGCTTTCTTTTTCTTCTTCTTTTTTCTTTTTTGGTTTTTTTCCCCTTACAAATCATTTGGTACTCATGTCTTTTTTTTTTCCCCCCTAATATATCATTTGGTACTGATCTGATGTCAAATTTACGTTTGAAATAAGATGAAAAAATTCAATAAAAAAAAATAAAAAAAACACTCTATATGCCAGCCGAATCAGTATTGGCCGAATTTACAAGAATGGTTGAAACACCCTAAAACTAGTCTTAATTTAATCCAAAGTGAAACAATGGGTATTCTGGTTCCAAATTACATACTGGTACGAGAAACCGTTCCAACCAGAATGGAATTGAATTTATAACATTGTTATTTACTATATGATCTATAAGGTTATATTTTATGCATAATTTTAAACTACAAAAACTTTCAATTTAAATAATTTATTGATAACATAACTATTAATATTTAATTTTCTAGAAATTTTGCAAGTACGGAGGATATAAGAAGAAAATGTAATCCAACGATGGATTTGTCAAAATTCACCTCCAATAAAAACATAATAAATAAGGTTGTAATCTTAAGCTACAATCAATTTTATAGCTAAATTTTATCCTTACTTAAATACAACTCACATAAGCACTTAAGCTACAATTAATTTTGTAGCTAAATTTTATCCTTATTTAAATACAACTCACATAAGCACTTGCTTTATTACAAGAATTAGCCAACACAAACATTAAGAATTGAACAAATATTTTAAACATTAGGGACCAATATTAAATTCACCCAAATTAAAAGAGTGTAATTTGCATTTTAGTAAAAAGGGAAAAGAAAATTAAAAGATCTATAGTCACATATTGTTTTAATCAATACTTAGTTATCAAATAAGGGACTTAATGATAAGGCCAATCAAGTTGCATATTCTTCTTTTTTTTTTTCTTTTTTCTTTTTTTTGCATTTTATGAAGCATCATTATTGTTTTAAAAATCAAACAGCTAAACTAAATCATGACTGACAAGCATCATTATTCATGTCAAGTATTGGGGAATAGTTTTTCCTTTTGACTGATGATTTTATGATGTGAGAGTAAATAAATTTCGCTTCTCACTTATGGCTAAAGATTCTATTATGAGGAAGTCTAAAGGTGAAGGAGACACCACACTAGTGTTGAAATCAGGGTGACAGATCTGTTGACATCATAACTGTGATGACATTGAGACTTTTGAAATGTTTTTCCTTTTGACTGATGATTTTATAATGTGAGAGTAAATAAATTTCGCTTCTCACTTATGGCTAAAGATTCTATTATGAGGAAGTCTAAAGGTGAAGGAGGCACCACACTAGTGTTGAAAACAGGGTGACAGATCTGTTGACATCATAACTGTGATGACATTGAGACTTTTGAAATGACATTTGAGGCCAATAGAACTCCCATTGACCCGCTTGGCTTCCAAATTTCATTCCCATAATTTCTTGGACCCGACCGTGAATGTTGTCCTATAATAAGCATCTTAATCCAAAAATAGTTTGCATAACAGGTACAGTTAAAGCTAATGACTTTTTTTTTTGGGTAACTAAAAGCTATCGACTTTTGACTTATACGTGAACCACTCCAACAATTTTCCATTCACATGAGAATTCGAATTCTTTGCCAACGTATTTGGATTCGTAGATTCAAGTATTCTTTTGTGGTGGATATGATTTTCGTAGGAGGTTAAGAAATAGGCCGAATTCTTATTTCCATATTAAAGGTTTCGCCTTTCTTATATATCTAGTTGCTTTTATACCATATATGCTAAATGTTTGAACCCCTTGCGGATGGTACATGAGATATTTTCAATAATTTGATTCTTGTGTTTGATTGTGACACATTTTCTTTTCATTTGAATGAATTTGCGTGGAAAGAAACAACATTATCAACACTTAATACAGTATGAAAATTTCTTTACAGTCAAATATATTCAAGCAAACTTATGGTCCGACCCATCACATGCACAACGATAGTGAGACTTCCACATTAAGAAAACTTGGAATAGATCTCGTGTAGAGAAATAGAGACGAGGTCCATTATATATGCCCCAAGGGCCAAGGCTTCAATACCCCAAACTCAAACCACATAAGAAAAAGTAAGGTTCTTAAAAACGTTCCCAAGTCTCCATATAACATGGAACCACGCATGGACCGTGCAATATTTAACCCAACAGTTGATTATAAGAAGGTGATATTTAACACATACGTTAAGAATTGAAATAAAAACCTTTTTTTTTAGAGAGTTCTAATTTATAGTGTTCGTTCCTGATGATCAGACCAAGACATCAATTTGTTTTTTTAGTATAAGCGGAGATTGAACTCTAGATTTCTTATTCAACTATCAGAGACTTTACTAGTTAATCTAACTGGAATTCACAAAAACTTTTACATATCAAGAACTAGTATTAAATCCACCCAAACTTAAAAGGGTGTTTTTTGAATTTTTGTTAAAAAAGGAAAAAGAAAATGAAAAGATCTAAACTTACATATGTTATTTTAATCAATTTTTAGGTGTCAAATATGGGACTCAATGATAAGGCCAATCAATTTGCATGTTCCACTTTATTTTTCTTCTTTTTATATTTCTTGGATTTTTATGTACCATCGATATTGTTTTAAAAATCAAACTGAACCAAATCACTACTGGTTTTGACATATTTTAACCTTTTTTTAATTACAAAAAATAATTTGACTTATTAAAATCAAATAAATAAATAAAAGCTTACATACATTAGTGCACAAGTCAAGTAACAAAGCCAGTATTGAATTAAAACATTTTAGTCCCACATTAACAACATTTTACTTATAATTAGTCTTTCTTCCCCTTTGTCTTTCATTTTTGAGGTGCAAAAACTCATAAATTGAAAATTCATATGATACTTGACAATAAGTGTTTAATTTATAAATCTCTCTCTTAAATTTAAAACGAAGAAGTATTTATAAAAATCTTTGGTCTAACAACCTAATATGTTCAGTAACATATATTAATTGAAATATTTAGTATTATTTATGTCACAGACCACCAATTGAACCACATAACCACAAATCCGGTAACCAGCTCTTTTCTTGATTATTTGTTTAGCTTAGATTTTTAAACACGGAGCATCATCCATTAATTACAACTAAGGTTTATATTAAGCCGTGATAGATAATTAGATAAGATTATTATTCTTTCTATATAATGATCATGTATATATGATATTACATTTGAGGTTTATATATATTAAACCGCAACAGGAAATTTGATAAGACTGTTATTCTTTCGGCATAATGATCATGTATATTTGATACGACAATAATGAGATTTTATAGGTATAATATAATTTAAACCTATGATGTCAATTTATGGTAATTTTTTTTTTTTATCATCAAACTAAGACACTAGTTGGTTTTTGGTATATAGGTGAGGTTTGAACTCTAAATTTCTTATTCAACTATAAAAAATTTTGCTAGTTAAGTTAATTGAAACACACAATAAGACTGAAGCATTTAAAAGACTAAAACACTTTCTTGCCAACATGAAAAGCGTGAAAATGGTAAATATGTGTTGTTGGAAGTGGAACATTTTCTAGTTTATCTAACTACAAACAATACATCAACACATTTAGATTAATAATAATCTTGTGTCTCTTTATTTTTATAATTCTCCAATCATAAGCAACTATACGTTCTTATTTTAAAGTAACCAAAGTTATAAAAAAAAAAAAAAAATAGACACTTGGTATAATTATTGGTGGAGTATAAAATAACACCAAAAGTGGTAAGAAGGATTTTGTACCATTTTATACCAATGCCAAGTATCGAGCAATGGTTTTTCAATTTCAAATGATGACCTTAATCATGTATGAGTAGTATTCGCTTTTTTATTTTGATTTGAGAATTTTATTCTAAGAAAAGAGTAGCAAACACTAGTGATGATTCTAAGGGGACAACACACGTGACGCAACCTTGAATGCTATCCAATGAGCATCTTATTAGTCTAAAGCTCGTTAGATCAAAAGGAAAAGTTTAAAGACCAATAATTTTTGTCACGAAATTTATGGTTCAATGGTATTGTTGACTTGTAAGCAAAAAAGGCAATAAATTTTTACTCCGTACATGAATTACTCTAACAATTTTCCCCTTAATATGGGATTTCTTGGCCAAAACCATAACAATAATAATAATGATGACAACTACTGTATTTATTCATGACAAGTATCGGGGAATAGTTTTTACTTTGGATTGATGATCCTATTATGTGAGAGTAAATAAATAGTTTTCACATTTCACTTATGACAGGATTCTATTTTGAGGAAGTCTGGAGATGAAGGAGGCACCCACCCTAGTATTGAAATTAGGGTGACAAGTCTATTGACATCATACCTGTGATGACATTGATGCTTTTGAAAATTGAAATTACATTTGAGTCTAATAGAACTCCAATTGAGCCAATTGGCTTCCAAATTTCATTCCCATTATTTCTTGGACCCGACCATGAATGTTGTCCGATAAGCATCTTAATCTAAAAACAGTTAGCATAAAAGCTATGTCAAAAGCTATCAACTTTTGACACACACATGAACCACTCCAACAATTTTCCATTCAAGTGAGAATTCGAATTCTCTGCCGACATATTTGCATTCATAGATTCAATATTCTTTGGTTCTGGATATGGTTTCGTAGGAGGTTAAGAAAAAAGCGGAATTCTTATTTCCATATTAAAAGTTTCGTCTTTCTTATCTAGCTGCTTTTATACACCATATTTGCTAAATGTTTGGACAACTTTGCAAATGCTACAATTTGATACCAAGAGATATTTTCAATAATTTGATTCTTGTGTTTGATTGTGACACATGTTTTCTTTTCATTTGAATGAATTTGTGTGGAAATAAACAATATTATCACCTTTTAATATAGAACGAAAATTTATTTACAGTCAAATATATTCGGACAAGCTTTTGGTCCGACCCATCGATCACATGCATAACAATGACACTTCTCAATAAGAAAACTTGGAATAGATCTCGTGTAGAGAATAGAGACGAGGCCTCTGATTGGATACCAATGAAAAATGAAAATTATTTCACTATTCAGCTTTTTTTTGCTACTATTCATGAGTCTCACTGCACTTTTTGGTACTATTCATGGGCCCTACTGTACTATTTTATCTAACTTTTACTTTTATCTACAGTACTTTCAACAATAAGTTCTCAATTTCAGCAAAATAAGCAATATCCAAATAAACCCGAGGTTCATTATATATACCCAAGGGCTTCAATACCCCAATCTCAAACAACATAAGAAGGTTCTTTAAAAACTTGCCTAAGGTTCTCCATCCTCCAAGTCACCACATTAAAATGGACAGTGCAATATTTAACCCAACAGTTGATTATAAGAAGTTGCCTCAAAAGATTCTGCTACCCCTATCGGACAATCAGCTAAGGAACATTTTCAAGAAATATGACACCAATAATGTCAATCAACTCAACAAGGAAGAGCTAAAAAAGGCCTTTGCATACCTTGGCTCAATTATCCCTGGCATTCATGCCAATCGCACCCTCCACCATGCCGATGCCAATAAAGACGGATTCATCAACGAAGGGGAGATGGATGAACTCGTCAAATACGCTATGCGAGTTGGATTTAGCGTTACGACGTAGAAATCCTTAATTACGTACTTAACAATAACTTGTAAGATATCATGTGTTAGTTTTTAGACCCCTTAAAACACAATTGGATTAACCTAGGAATTTAGCCAAGTTGTTACTTAGTCAAATTAATTAGATCTAGGTTATCACAATTAAATAATCATATCAAGTATAGCAGCGGAAATAAAGTTAACACAAAGATATGATCACCCAGGAAACCAATCCGGTAAAAACCTGGGGAGGATTTAACCTAGTTATCCTCAAGGTAAACTTGAATCCACTATCTTGAAAGAATCGAAGTTCATACAATAAGACTTACAAGCCCCCACGCTCGACTTCTTATTGCTACCCACCAATAGAACTTACTGACACGACCACGTGCAAGCTCCGAATTCACGGACTCCTTTCTTGGATTCTCCACCAAATACAAGCACACTCGCTTGTGTTTTCTTTAAACTTCAATGGCAGCAACTGGAATGATCATCAAGGTGTAGAAAATTCTTCTCCTTGAAAACCCTAAGTTTATGTGAAGGAAACCTCCTCAAAGATCTCACAAGAGATTCACATAAACCGCAATATGAGCAACACTAAACCGTGGTTAGGGTTTCCCTTATATACCTAGGGTAAATTAGAAACCCAAAACCAATTAAAACACTTAGGGCTGAGTTGGAAGTTCTAATTAAAAAATGTTAGACACGATTTTCGATTGATCGAGCCTAAGCTTCAATCGATCGAAATGTACTGAAACAGTTTTTTAATTTGCACAATAGTTTAATCCAACTTTACAACAAAGAACCAACTTTGAGCAATTCTAAAACAACTTAAATACATTGTTTTGATCATGGTTTGCCAACAATACAAATTATGATTCTAAATACATAAAACCTAAGTCTTTAGAACCTAACAAACTCCCCCTTTGGCAGTCCGTGACAAAACACAACTTAAATAGCTTAAAGTGTACAAGTAAAAGCCTTTTACAAAATAATGCTCATAAATCTCAAATTCAATCCTAACTACTATCTATCAGTTGCAAGAGTAGACAGCAGCTTAATTGAATCAACCTGTATATTTCCTGAAACACTTAAACAAAATGCATAACCGCATGTGTGGAAAAAATACAAGTAAAGAAAAATAAAATCTTAATTTCAAACAACACACAATAAAGACATATAACAATGAAGAACTCATAATCATAAATCAATAAACTGTTTGAAACAAGAAACACAAAATATACTCCCCCTAACATGAATAACCTAACAAGGTAAAAACAATGTGGCAAGAGCTAAAAAAGATAAAATACAAAGTGAAGCACCTAGATACAATCTAAACAACTCCACAAGCTCCAACCAATCAAAAATAAACTCTCCCCCTAAAAACAAAAACAAGTACAAGTATGCCAAAAACATCTCATATGTACTTCCCCTTTTTGTGACGGAATGCCAAAGGGCAATCAAAATCCATCATCAAAAGGAGGTGACGATGAAGAACTACAAAACCGTGCCAAATCTGCTCGCAATCCTCTAATCTCATCCAGAATGTCCACCAAAATCTGTTCTTGAGCCGCCTGAACAGTCAAAACATGATCCAACGTACGTCAAATGTCTGAATCATCCAAAGTAGTCGATGGAGGAACATCAATAGCAGCAGCAACACCAGAAGTCTGAGCAGCACCTATAGAAGAGGGAGGAGGGGGAACACTACTAGAGGATGCACCTCGAGAGACCGAAGGATCAGCTCTTAGATGAGCAGCCCTCTGTCGAAGGAAGGTAGCACTTAGTGGACTGACAACATGTACAGGCTCACCAGCAGGAAAATCAGCTAGACCAAGGAACAAAAGAATCCTACGAATGAAAATAGGATGTATAAGTGCATGCCCTATGGCAGAACTCCTATGAACTTCGTTCAAAGAACGAAGAAACAAATGAGGAAAACTGATAGACGCACCAGACATGAAAGCATAGAGAAACACACATCGCTCCAGAGGGATGGTGTGGAGATAAGAAATAGGCTACAAGAAATGACACGTAACTCTAAGAAACAAATATGCGGTCTCAGATAGCGTAGAAGACGTGATTTGAGGATCAAAACCCCACTGGATAGATGATCCAGTGATGTGAGACATGACCTCATCTATAGGAGGTGACTCATCATAGGGATAGACAGGATCGGTGACGACCGGAACCTCAAGAGCCTCAGCCACTACCTTAGGAATAATGGTGAACTCAACACCTCGTATCCAACTCCGAACAACGGTGTTAGAATCATAGATGTGACATGAGAGGTTAGAGAAGAACTCTCAAATCAAAGTGGTCGGGGGTGGATGATCTATCTCTAAGAGGGACAACCAACTTCTAAACTTAAGATTAGGCCTAATAGCTGGATCGACCTCATCTAAGATCACAGAACACTCAGCCCAAATCTTACCCTTACTATTAAGTTCCTCATAAGCCTCACGAGAACGCTCGTTCCTAAACAGCTGAACCCTAGAAGGAGACACAGAAGGGGTAGAGGGAACCCTATTAACTCTAGTCTTCCTAAGCATGGTGCTAGAATTAAGGAACAAGAGCACACAACAAAAATAGGAAAAAGAAACAAAAAACAAAACTAAGGGCAGACTGCAAGTTAGCACAAAAAAAATATAGAACAAGAAGAACTATATGATGTATGAACAGATTAAATGACATGATGCATGAGCTAAGGCAATAAATTAAGTTTAGTATAAGTTCAAACTCACAAAATTGGCTTGAGCATAGAGTTTCTAACTAAAACCCAAAAAAAAAAATTAAAACCACTTGTTAATTTTTAAAATAAATTGACCAATTGATCATTACACAAGTTAGAAAACAGTTTAGAATGATCAATTACATCAAATCAACAAGCCAATTTCACCAATTTCAACCCAATTAAACAAAATCCCCAAATCGGATTCAACATAAACCCTAAAAGTTTCAATTCTTCATAAAACCTCAAATTGATCAAATTAACCAACAACAATCATGTATATAACAATTTACCAACAAAACCCAATGATCAATTTCAAAAAAATAGCATTGAATCAACAAAAATCCCAAGTTTAAGGAGGTCCAAAAATACCCTTTAAATGCATAAAAAAATGCATGAAAACATGAAAATAAGAACAAAAGGAGGGATAAAATGGTCTTACCGGCCTTAAGGTAGAAAAACCTTGCAAAAATTTAGGTAGAAAACCACAAAAAAACTTTGTGCTACCTTGCCAAGTCAGAGAGAGAGAGAAAAGTTTGAAAAAAAAAACTTTTGAAAAAGTGTTTGAATCAGTCAAAGAACTGTTTTTAAAAAAAATGGATTCACGATCTTTGATTGATCGAAAAACAAGTTCGATCAATTGAACCAGACAGAGGCTCACTGAATTTTTTAAATAGGATTTCGATTGATCAAAAATCAGATTGGATCAATCGAAATTCTTAAAAAATAGCTTTTTAGAAAAATTAACCAGATTTTTGAAAGCTTACCTCAAAACATTGAATATAAGATATAAAAATGCATGAGTATGAGATGAAATTCTCTTCCAAAACACAAGTTTTAAACCCAATTTTTCAAAAATTTAGATTTTAAACAATCTCCCCCTTTTTAAAGCAACAAAACAGTTTTGCATAAAACTCAAAGTATTTTTCAAACGTGGTTGGTCAGACCATAAGCACACACAATTATATGTACAATGTTTAGCAAAGAGTAACTTATGTTGTGTGTGCAACTAGCAAAAGCCTGAGATACATGTGAGGTAATATGTAAACAGAAATCAACCACAAAGTCTACACAATTCATCACATAGAATTTAAAAGAGACTATAATCTAAAGAGTTACATCATATAACTCCCACATCTCCTAGAACATAAGTTTGCAATCATGTAAGTTTCTTTAATTTTGCCTCATAATATACACACCAATTTTTAATTTAAGTTGATTTGGCATTCATCCTAATAGTACACACCAATTTTTAATTTAAGTGATTTATCATTTAAACCGAGGCTTCACCTTATGTTCTTTTTGTGCATATGCTACACTTTCTCGAGTACAAAATCTTATGATATGCACTAAGGTGTTCATGATTGGCTAGTGTACAGTGGTGAGATGGTTATTTATGCCTTTCTCAAAAGATTCAAGTCCGACAGTCAAATAATATGTGACTTCAAAATAAAGACAAAGTGATAAACACCATAAACATCTTTCACACACAACATGTACTACAAAGCTTCTACTAGTGAAGTGCAATAAATAAGCTCATCAAAACTAAACAAAGTACAATAGACATGTCATGTGAAAATAAATTGACTAGCCTTATTTTCAAAAACAAAGAGTGCAAGAACAACAATGTGCTTCCTTTTTCCTTCCTTATATATATATATATATATATATATATATATATATATATATATATAGAATAAAAAAAACACCTAGAATGAAATGCATGAATGTAATGCAATGCAACTCTTAGAGACAAAAGAAAAAAAACACAAAAACCAAGGAACAAAGAACAATAGTCACAAAGGAAAAGCAATGAAGCACAAGGACCATGTCAGAAAGACTCAGTTAGTTTGAGTCTTTTGCATCCAAAACTTTTTAGATGCACCACGAGCATTGGAGTTTGTATTCACATTTGAGTGATTTCCAACTCCAAAATTGGAATAAAGGTTAAGCGCCTTTACCAATTCACCAATAAGTGCTATAGGATCTTGTGCTTGAGACACTGGCACTTTTGGCTTATTTGCTCTCTTAACAGCTTGCAGCTTATAACAGTTTGGACGAATGTGTCCAGACTTCCCACAAAAATGATACACCCAAGCAGGTTTACCATGCATCTTGTCCTTAAAAAGGGTAGACTCCTTAGGTTTAGACTCTTTCAGATCAACCCTAATCTTCCTAGATGGTGAAACTTCTATGGGTTTGACAACCTCACTCACAGAGGGTTTGACAGTTTCACTCACAACCTCACCCATAGAAGGTTCAGTAGAAGATGAAGGAACAAAGCATGTGGAATGGGGAGCAGACACAGAGATGCTTTCAACAAAACCTATTCCAGATTTGTCAGAATGAGACTTTTAAACACCGAGCAGTTGATCAAGTTTAGAACTAGCAGATCTAGCAACAGATAAATCAAGTTCCAAAAATTTAACTTTATCAAGCAATAACATATTCTCAGTTTTCACATTGTTCAAAAGCTCATTAGCATCAAACAACTTAACAAGCAGATTCTTCTTATCAAGCTCAAGAGATTCAATTTTCTTCAGGCCAAGTTCAACATTCATAGCATCCTTTGTAGTAACTTTGCAAAGTTTATTGTAAGCCTCTTGAAGATCTGCGTCTTCAGAGAGTTCCCCATCAGAAGGGTTCTCTTCAGCAGATATGCTTTCATTCACTACAACAGTAGCTATGAAAGCAATGAAGTTTCCATCCTCGTCACATTCTGGCTCATCATCAGAAACTTCACCATCACTAAAGGTTACAACCATAGCCTTACCCTTAGACTTCAAGTAAATAGGACATTCAGATTTCATGTGACCATACCCTTGACATCCAAAACATTGAGGACCCATAGAATTATTAGAAGATTGACCTACTTTTTCTCTAGGTTTGTCATTATTGTTAACCTTAGTGGGATCATTCTTCCTAAAATTTCTAGATTCAGCAGTGTTCGCACCTCTTGCCTTTCTATTGTTATTTTTGAGAAAGTTTCTAAAGTTCTTGGCAAGGTAAGCAATCTCTGTAGCAGATAGCTCATCATCAAATCCACCAACCTCTACATCATCAACTGACTTAAGAGCCATTGATTTGAATTTGCTAGTTTTGGGTAGGTTTAACTTATAAGATTGAAGGGATCCTATAAGTTCATCAACAGGGATGGAGTTCACATCCTTACTCTCAGTTATGGCAGTCACCTTGGGTCTAAAATTCTCAGTCAAGGATCTAAGAATCTTCCTAACAATTTTAGGTTGATCATAGATGTCACCTAAGTTATAAGCAGAATTAACAATATCATTCAGTTTAGCATAGAATTCATCAAAAGATTCATCGTTAGACATCCTAATGCTTTCAAATTTAGAACTTCATTGCTGCAATTTGTTGATTTTGACAGTTTTTGTGCCTTCATGCACAGTCTGGAGGATGTTCCAAGCAATATGAGCAACCTCAACATTTGAGATTCTCTTAAATTCCTCCATAGAAACAGCATTAAAGATAGCATTCATAGCCTTGCTATTGAACGCAGCTGCTTCTTTTTGAGAAGTTTGCCACTCACTAACAGGAGTAGTGGGCTTCTCCCATCCGTATTCAATGGAGTTCCAGACTCTCTCATCAATGGATTTCAAGAATGCTTTCATCCTTACTTTCCAATTAGCATAATTATTCCCATCAAAGTGAGGAGGAATAATCAGAGAGTGTCCGTGTTCCATGACAACAGGGGTCAAGGATCAGCTCAAAGATCAAAGGATCAACAACAAGAGAGCTACCCGCTCTAATACCACTTGTTAGTTTTTAGACCCCTTAAAACACAATTGGATTAACCTAGGAATTCAGCCAAGTTATTACTTAGTCAAATTAATTAGATCTAGGTTAACACAATCAAATAATCATATCAAGTATAGCAACGGAAATAAAAATAACACAAAAATATGATCACCCAGGAAACCAATCCGGTAAAAACTTGGTGAGGATTTAACCTAATTATTCTCAAGGTAAACTTGAATCCACTATCTTGAAAAAATCGAAATTCATACAATAAGACTTATAAGCCCCCACGCTCAATTTCTTATTACTACCCACCAGTAGAACTTACTGACACGACCACGTGCAAGCTCCGAATCTACGGACTCCTTCTTTCTTGGATTCTCCACCAAATACAAGCACAGTCGCTTGTGTTTTCTTTAAGCTTCAATGGCAGCAACTGGAATGATCATCAAGGTGTAGAAAATTCTTCTCCCTGAAAACCCTAAGTTTATGTGAAAGAAACTTCCTTAAAGATCTCATAAGAGATTCACATAAACCGCAATATGAGCAACACTAAAACGTGGCTAGGGTTCCCTTATATACCTAGGGTAAATTAGAAACCCAAAACCAATTAAAACAATTAGGGCTGAGTTGGAAGTTCTAATTAAAAAACGTCAGACACGATTTTCGATTGATCGAGCCTAAACTTCAATCGATCGAAATGTACTGAAACAGTTTTTTAATTTGCACAGTAGTTTAATCCAACTTTACAACAAAGAACCAACTTTTAGCAATTCTAAAACAACTTAAATACATTGTTTTGATCATGATTTGCCAACAATACAAATTAGGATTCTAAATACATAAAACCTAAGTGTTTAGAACCTAACATCATGTACTACTAATATGTGTGCCTTTTGTGCTTGCAAGCTTCTGCTTCTTCTATATGATGTAGAATCCCGAAGAAGCTAGACCTTCCGCAATGTTTCCTTTAAAAATTTATATGAGGAGGCAATGCGGTTGTGTTCGTTTCTTGTGTTACTTTTCTTCTCCTTTCTGGTCATGCTTGTTTTTCCTTGGCAGCTATGGTGGCGGCTCTACATGCAAGTCAGGGTGGTCACATGACCACCTTGACTTACAAAAAAATGTATATATACACTTGCTAAAAAAATATTATATACTAAACTAACTTATTGTGACTAACCTAATAAAAATTTTGAACACTCAAACTTGAGAATTAATTTGAGTTCAACAAAAATAAGAGTAGTGTTACTACATTCACAACATTTTCACAAAAAATCTAATATGGTAAGCTTTTTCCATAAGATTTATTGTAAAAATGTTGTGGACGTAGCATTACTCCAAAATTAATTCTTCCGCCAAACATAATTCTTAATCCCTTTTTTTAAGCTTAAATAACAACAATAAATATTAGCCCAAATAATAACAAATATAAACGAAAAAAAAACAATATAAGACCAAACAACAACAAGTGAAATAATTATTCAACAAAAAACCTATTATAAAACAAAAGGATAAAATTTGTAACACGTTCAACCTATTTAAAAAAAAAGAATTTCTAATTTAATTTTTCCTTCAAAAATGGTATCAAAAATATATATATATATATATATATATATATATATATATATTGGTAATTTAAATTTCTTAGTGACCACCTTAAATAAAATTCCTAAAGCCGCCACCATTGGCAACGTAATATCCAAGTCGTAATAACATGCATGGAATATTGTTTGCACACTATGTTTACGTGGTGGAAGCAGAATTTATATGCTCTACTTGAAATCGTACACACTTACAGAATAGTCAATCCCATGATTACCTAATGGAGGCATTATAGCTTAGTTTCTTACATGTTTCTTCTTGACTCACTCGATACAAAATAAGTCATTCAAATACAATTTACATTTACACTTGTTTTGTTACAAGAATTAGCCAACACAAACGCAGTTGAACAACAGGTAAAGTTTGGCCAACACAAGCGCAGTATAAGGGGACAACACACATGCCCCGACCTTGAATGTTATCCAATGAGTGTTTGAATCTAAACGCAGTTGTATCAAAAGGTAAAGTTTAAAGCCAAAATATTTTAACATGAATTTTATAGTTCAATGATATTTTTGACTTGTAAGCATAAAGCTTGAGGTGAATTGATTTACTCTTTACAATTTTCCCCTTTAAATGGGATTTCAGGTCCAAAACATAACAATAGTAATAATAATAACTTACTGTACTAATTCGTGCATGACAAGCATCAGGTAATAGTTTTTACTTTGGACTAATGATTCTATTATGTGAGAGTAAATAGTTTTCGCTTTTCACTTATGACTAAAGATTATATTTTGAGGAAGTCTGAAGGTGAAGGAGGTACCACACTAGTATTGAAATTAGGGTGACATGACTGTTGAAATCATACATGTGACGGTATTGATGTTTTTAAAGTGACATTTGAGTCCAATAGAACTCAAATTGACCCGCTTGGCTTTCAAATTTCATTCCCATAATTTCTTGGACCCTACCATTAATGTTGTCCGATAAGCATCTTGATCCAAAAACAATTAGCACAAAAGGTACAGTTAAAGCTATCGACTTTTGACTCACACGTGAAAATAAATTCAAGTATTCTTTTGTCGTGGATATGGTTTAGTTGGAGGTAAAGAAAAAAGGCCGAATTCTTATCTAGTTGCTTTTATACCATATATGCTAAATGTTTGGAATACTTTGCAAATGCTACAATTTGATACCATTTGATATTTTCGATAATTTGATTCTTCTGATTGATTGTGACACATGTTTTCTTTTCATTTGAATGAATTTGCATGAATTGAAACAACATTATCAACACTAAATAGAATGAAAATTTATAACATTCAAATATATTCGGGCTAGCTTCTGGTCCGACCCATCACATACACAACGATAGTGACACTTAATCAAGAAAACTTGGAATAGTTCTCGTGTAGAGAAACAGAGACGAGGTTCATTATATATACCCCAGAGCTTCAATACCCCCAAACTAAAACCACATAAGAAGGTTCTTAAAAAACTTGCCTAAGGCTCTCCATCCTCCAAGTCTCCATAACATGGGACGTGCAATATTTAACCCAACAGTTAATTATAAGCCTCTGCCCCCAACAGAGGATCAGCTAAGGAACATTTTCAAGAAATACGACACCAATAATGACAATAAGCTCAGCAGGGAAGAGCTAAAGAAAGCCTTTGACTACCTGGGCGCACTTATCCCTGGCCTTCGTGCAGACCGCGGCCTCCACCATGCTGATGCCAATAAAGACGGATATGTCAATGAAAGGGAGATGGATGAACTCGTCAAATACGCTGTGCGAGTCGGATTTACCGTTATGGCGTAGAAATTCTTAATTACGTACTTAACAATAACTTGTTAGACATCATGTACTAATAATATGTGTGCTTTGTACTTGCAAGCTTCAGCTTCTTCTATGATGTAGAAGCGAGAAAAAGCTAGACCTTCCGCAATGTTTCCTGTATATGAGGAGGCAAGGCGGTTGTGTTGGTTTCTTGATCACTTTTCTTTTACTTTCCTTTCTGGTCATGCTTGTATTTTCTTGTCAGCTATGTAATATCCAAGTGGTAATAACAAGGAATATTGTCTGCTCACTATGTTTACGTGGTGGAAGCAGAATTTATGTGCTCTACTTCAGTATCATTATCGCTCCCAATACTATAGTATACTCATAATAGTCAATCCCAAGATTACCTTATAGAGACATTATAGCTTGATTTCTTCCATGTTTCTTCTTGACTCACTCAATACAAAAGCAAATTATTTAAATACAACCCACATTAACACTTGTTTTATTACAAGAATTAGCGAACACAAACGTTGGAAATTAAAATAAAAACTTTTAAATATTAGTAACCGTAAAGTTGTGATTTACAACTATTTTATGTTGGCTTTAATTTCCTATCAAATTTGATTATAATTATGTTCAATATTTTGTATCCTGTATTTTATGTGGGATTTCTTTGTAAGGGTTGCGTGTAAGAGAGAGTATGAAGATTCAAGGCAAAGTGAAGAATAAAGAAATTTTCACGGGTAGTTCGCGAGAAATGTAATACCACAGCCCATTTAAAAAAAAAAAAAAAAAAGGTGGTCAGATTTTTTACCCGCATGAGCCCCACCCACCTACCCCTTAATTCTCCACCACTCCTTTTCTCTCAAAATATCCCCCCTTTGGCCGGCTAGCTCTCCTCTCTTCTCACTTTGCTCTCTTTTCATTTTTGTCTCAAACACCCAACAATCCTCCCTCACACTCCCTCACTCTCCCACCGATGCATCACTCCACCGCCACCACCGTTATCTTCCAGCGTGTTTTACTGAAAAAGCTCCATAAAAACCTCCTAAGCTCCTACATCTCATCTTATTTAAGGTATGAGCTTTTATACTTTTGTGGGTTTTCATATTTTGCTAGAGGTTTTTGTAATCTAGGTTTTGAAAGTGATATTCTTGTGATAATATTTATGGGTTTTGCTTTGGTGGACTTATTTGGGTGATAGTTGTGGATTTTGTACAATGGTAGCCATTTGAGATTTACCCATAATAAAAATTTGGGGGTTTTGACTTTCTAATGTGAAACAAATGATGAATCTAAATTTTTATTTTTTATTTGGAACTAGTGGAGGATTTACATTTGGGGTTTGTAATGGTGAATATTGTTTTATATGTTATTTCATGGGTCTCTTGTAAATGATATGCATATATGGTGGAAGAAATTCATAAAGTGCTAGGATCTCTTACGGTAAAGAAGAGGCTTTGAATGACATGATTATAAATTGAAGTCTAAGCCCTGTAAATGAAATTGTTGATAAACTTTGGAAGTGAAATACATTATTTGTGAGGTTAAGTACTTAGGCTTGTCTAATTAATTTCTTATCTAGCGATTTATAATTCGTAGCTAGATAAAATGTCAAGCCTTATGCTTATTGTGATAGGTTGTTTGATATTGTTTAGGTTTTAGTTAATCTCCTTTGAAGTTTTAGAACTAAGCTTTTTGCGGGTTGCAAGGTAAGTAGCTTTTTAATGAGATATTTTTGAAAATAACCATGTTGCATAAAGTATTGTTTTTGGATTAAACACATTTTAGGAAATTGTTTATGGAAACTATATTTTCCTAGAAAGCTTTGTGTTATAATTTTTAATGTACGTGATTATTTGTGAAAATGGCATCATATTTGGTGATGTATATGGGAAAATGCATGATTTGTTGGCATGGAAAAGATCAGTATCTTTTATAAAATTCTTGGGAATGGATTTTATGAATTTATTGCATTATTTGCAAATTCTAAAGATGTTTTATCTTAGCTTGTATTATTTGGGAAATTTATGCAAAATATTTATGACAAGAAATAGTTTAGAGGACTTGGAGAATATTGTGGCTATTTGGTTATTGAAATATTTTATAAAACTACTTGGAAGTGAACTGTGTATTTCAAATACATTAACTTGTGAGCTTTTGTCATGGTTTTGTCATTGTGCCATGATATTGGTGATTACCCCGTCTGTATGACAACCTTGTCATGTGGCCTTGGGTGAGGTTTCTGGATTTGAAATGGTATTGGATATTTTATGGCTCACAATGAATAATATGTAGTTTCATGGTTACTTTGGGAAGCTTGGTGCTACAATATGTCTATCATTCTTGTCATGATGTTAAGGAAATTTATTATGCAAAATTCAAATAGAAATTCCCAAATTTTAGCATGTCTGTAAAATGTTCATTATCATGAAACTTGCATTTTCCCCACCTCATTTATTATGCTACTTACTAGGCTCTGTCTCATTCCATCATTTTACAAACTTTTTCAGAGTAGACAACTATCATTTTAAGACAGCTTTTTGGTGGCTAGCAGTAGTTAGACTAACTGCTGATGGAGGCCGACTTTTTTCATGGAGATAATTGATGATGTATAACTAAGAGTAGACTTGACCCAATTCTTTTGTATCTAATAGCGGTTATTCCTTTATTTCCACTAATAGGGCAAGTTGATGATATGTAATTATTTATTCAAACGTCCATTTTTTTGTCACCAATGGTCAATGTATTTATTGCATAAAACTTTGACTTACTTTGGGAGTATATTTAATGAAATTATTATGATAATTCTTGATATTGGTACTTGTTACGATTTTATTTGGATTGAATTGTCAAAAGGAACAAAATCTACAGGTACCTTTGAGATTTTTTTTTTCTCATGCTTTGGACCCTTTTAGGTTTGGGGCGTGACAACCTTCTCGCGAAGTGAAGCATGTGCTCAACACATAACTGGAATGCAAAGAGTTATGACAAATGATGACAGCTGGTTTTCATAAGTGTCTCGCAAGTAAGGCCTTCTTGCGAGATACCTGCGAAACATTCTATTTTGTCAATCTATCATATCTGATACACCAGGTTTCTACACACACTATATATTACCCACATATTGTGAGGAGTGCTTTCAGAGAGAAAACCATAGCCACAACTCTTGAGAGTTAGAGATTGTTATACCTACAATCCTCTACACAATCTATTGTGGTTTTCCTCAACTCCTACCTCTCCATTTCCAAATCCTTGAGAGGTTGATAGCCCAAACAATTACCACATCCATCCTAAGTGTAAAGTGAGGTTTTAGTGCTGCTGGGAAGCATTGGAAAAAACCATTTGTTTGGTGGATGCAATCGGGCTGAATTGCGTGATTCGGAGAGCTAGAGAAGACAAGGCTTGGCGAAGTCAATTGGTAGCAGAAGCTTGGAGGGCTCGAGTACATGGGGTAGACTAGGCTTGGAGGGTCTTTTGTTATTCGTGTACTCCAACTTATTCTCTAGTGGATCGATTTACTACTTTGAGGGTGGCGGAGAGGCTTTTTGTCGAGTTTTTCGGTTTCTTCTTTGATAACACATCAGTGTGTTATCTTGTGTTTGCATTCTTTTTCCCTACTCTTTTAACTTTCATTTTACTGTTGTGTTATGATGAATATGGCTTAGAGTAGTTACTTTGTTTATCCGCTTGCATTTACTCTATTCCACACTTAGTTTACGTAAGAGTAAAATCAATTGAGCCATAATTTTAATTTTGGGGTCTAAACAGCTCTTGTGTTTTCACACAAATTCAAGTCTTCAGTAACCAATATTAGATTAACCCAAACTTAAAACGTTGTAATTTGCATTTTAGTTAAAAGGAAAAAGAAAATGAATAGATCTAAAGTCACATATGTTGTTTTAATCAATATTTAGGTGTCAATGATAAGGCCAATAAAGTTTATCGCTCCTTTATTTTATTATTTTATTTTATTTTATAAATTATCATTATTGTTTTAAAAATCAAACAATGAACTAAATTATGACTAGTTTTGTCCAATTTTTGCCCTTTTTTTAATTACCAAAAAGTTACCATTTAATTAAAATTCTTGATTGAGTGACCAAGAGCATCTTGTATCTCAGCCGTATTATCTGCTCTTTTTTATAAGAAGAACAAAAATTCAAACATCCCCACCCATTATTGTAACTATTAGGTTATCAAAATAAAATTCTTTCATCAAATGTAATAATTATATCAAAACCAATATACGACAAAACATATTTTTGGCTAACCAGTTAATAGGTTCAGTAACATAATTAATTAAAATGGTTAGTATTATTTATGCATAGACCACTAATTGAACCCTATTCAGCTACAATTTCAGGAATTAGTTCTTTTCTTGGAGAGAATTTTCACTCCTATATATGGGGAGGAGTCCTCCCTCCTCTCTAGCACTCAACCTTGTAGGAATGAAAATTTTTCTCATTTTTTTTTAATTGTTTGTTTAGTTTCGATTTTAAAACCTAGAGCATCATCTATTAATTACATCTAAGATTTTTATTAAATTGATAGGAAATAATTTGATAAGATTTTTATTCCTTTCCCCATAATGAACCATGTATATATGATAAAGACAAATATGAACCACATCTATAAGACCAAAACAGTTACTTGCCAACACGGAAAGCATGAAAATGGAGAATATTAATTGTTGGAAGAAGAATATATCCGAATTTATCTACTTCTCGAACGAGACCTATATACAAACAGAACACCGCCCTGTTTTATATATAAAAAATATATATTATGTCCCTTTCATTTTTATATTTCACCAATTATAATCTGTTATACATTCTCTTTCTCTTTCTTCTTTTTTTATTTATTCTTTATAAATTAACCCAAGTTTAATCTAAGAAATATTAAACACGTGGCACCTACTTCAATAGGTGGAGTATATATAAAATAACACAAAAAATGAAATAGAAAATTTTTATACAAGATGCAAAGTATCGGGTAATGTTTTTTCACCACGAATGATTATCTAATTTGGAATAGATAGTATTCGCCTTTTGCTTTTAACTTAGGATTCTATTCTGGGAAAAGAGTAGTAAGTGTTAAATTTTAGACCTCTGAAAACATAGTGTTTAAGTTAATTTAATAGCTAAGTTGTTACTTAGGTCAATTATGAAGATCAAGGTTAAATATTCATCAAACATATCATGCACAATAAAAAAGTAAATAAAACATAGATATGATATCCTAGAAAAACCAATGAAACAAACCAGTTTCAAGGTAAAAAACCTAGAGGAACGATCCCAAGAGAACAATCCATTACATCAAATTGAGATTTACAGCAAAAAATATCAATTCATAATAAATCTAATTACAATTACCAAACTGAGCTTAGAACCCCTCAAACTTCTTTGATTTGGATCTGCTCTCACATGAACCTCCAGTTCATACTTTAGATCTCCAACATAGATATCCAGTCTATGACTCCAAGACTACCCTTGAAAGTTTAGATCTAGCACCTTTGATGATTGGTATGCAGCAATTTTAGATTTACTAATTATAATAATGTGTAGATGGAATTCCAGTAATGACTTTGAAAGGAGTAGGCATAAAACCTTTTAGATCTCAAAAGAGAAACTCTAAAGTCATAACAAAATGAGCCTTAGGGTTTCCTTTAAATATTATGTGAATTAGATCTGAAACCCTAGTCACTTGATGGGCTTAATGGGCTGTTGGGCCTTAATTAAAATTCTACAAATTCATGTCTCGATTGGTCGAGCCTTCTTCTCGATTGGTCGAGCCTAGCAAGTTTTGTTTTCTTGAACCTGCAACCTCCTTGTTCACAAAATCTAACTTGCAATACTTTGAGCATTGTCTAATATATCTTATAGACTTCGTAATCTATATTTAGATAAGTTTGTGCTCACGGTTTGTCAATTGTTCTAAACTTTTAGAACCTAACAGTAGGCAACAACAATGATACTAGGGGACAACACACGTTCAATGTCCTTGAATGCTATCCAATGAGTATCTTAGTCTATACAAAATTAGATCAAAAGATAAAGTTTAAAGCCAAAAATTTTGTATCAAGAGTTTTATGATTCAATTGTATTGTCGGCTTGTAAGCAAAAACCTAATAAATTTTTTACTCAGTAGGTGAATTTCTCAAACAATTAACCCCTTTCATATATGGGATTTCTTTGCCCAAAACATATAACAGTAATTAATGATAATGACAAATACTGCACTAATTCATGACAAGCGTCAAGCAATAATCTTTACTTTGGACTGCTGATTCTATTATGTGGCAATGGGCCTAAATAGATTTTGCTTTTCACATTCGACTGAGGATTCTATTTAGCAACAAAAATATATGCTAAATATTTAACATTTAAAAAAAAAATGAATGACTTTCAACAAATATATTACATATGCTAAATATGCTAAATGTTTGGAACATTTTGCAGATGCTACAATTTGATACCATGATTTGATTCTTTTGTGTTTGATTGTGAATTGATTTTTGGTATCAGTGGGGTTTGAACCCAAAATTTCCTATTCGACAATAAGAGATTTTACTAATTGAGTTAATTAGAACATGCAATAAGACTGAAGCATCTAAAAGACTAAAACACTTGCTTGCCAACATGTAAAGCACGAAAATGGAAAATATGTATGGTTGGAGGTGGAATATTTTCCAATTTATCTACTTTTCTATTGGGACCTACAAACAATACATCAACACATTTATATGAATAAAAATCTTGTATCTCTTTATTTTTATATTTCACCAACCATAAGCTACTATATGTTCTTATTTTTAAGTAACCAATGTTTTTTTTAAAACAAAATTAGACACTTGGTATATTATTGGTGGAGTATAAAATAACACCAAAAGTGGTAAGAAGATTTTTGTACCATTTTCATACCATATGCCAAGTATCGAGCAACGGTTTTTCAATTTCAAATGATGACCCTAATTATGAATGGATAGTATTCACTTTTTTATTTTGATTGAGAGTTTTATTCTAAGAAAAGAGTAGCAAGTACAAGTGATGATGCTAAGAGGACAACACACTTGACACAACCTTGAATGCTATCCAATGAGCGTCTTATTAGTCTAAAGTCAGTTAGATCAAAAGGTACAGTTTAAAGCCCAATCATTTTTATCACGAAATTTATGGCTCAATGGTATTGTTGACTTGTAAGCAAAAAGCCAATAAATTTTTACTTTGTACTAAAATTACCCTGACGATTTTCTCGTTAATACAGGATTTCTTTGTCAAAACAATAACAATAATAATAGTGATGACAACCACTATACTTATTCATGAGAAGTATTGGGGAATGGTTTTTACTTCGGACTAATGATTCTATTATGTGAGAGTAAATAAATAGTTTTCGCATTTCACTTATGACACAGGATTCTATTTTGAGAAAGTCTAAAGATGAAGGAGGCACCACACTAGTGTTGAAATTAGGGTGACAAGTCTGTTGACATCATACCTGTGATGACATTGATACTTTTGAAATGACGTTTGAGTCTAATATAACTCCAATTGACCCACTTGGCTTCCAAATTTCATTCCCATAATTTCTTGGACCCCATCATGAACGTAGTCTGGTAAGCATCTTAATCTAAAAACAGTTCGCATTATAGGTATAGTAAAAGCTATTGACTTTTGACTTCTGTTAGAATTCATGTACACACCATGGTTCATCAATGGAGTAAACCATAGAGAGAGAAAATATCTGAGAATTGGTGTGTATATTCATCATCAATAAACAAGCTCTGCTCTTTATATCTGAAGCAGAGAGAGGCGGGAATACTCTAACCAAACAACTAACTAGTCTACTGACGAATAGAAAGATGCCAGCTGTCTTCTAACTCTAACTAACTTCACTATACAAAAACTACTTGTAGCTTAGCATCTAACACATAAACGACTTACAGTTTCGACTCTATATACAGAGATAACAGATTTGCTACTCTACTCTACTGAACTACAATACATCACAATGTGGATTACAATACATCATCTAACAACTTCCACATCAAGAAAACTTGGAATAGATCTCTTTTGTAGAGAAATAGAGACTAGGTCCATTATATATACCCCAAGTCTTCAAGACCCCAAACTCAAAACCACATAAAAATTTAAGGTTCTTAAAAAACTTGCCTAAGCCTCCATCCTCCCAAGTCTCCGTAACATGGGCCGTGCAATATTTAACCCAACTGTACTTGATTATAAGACTGCGCCCCTACCGGAGGATCAGCTAAGGAAAGTTTTCAAGAAATACGACACCAATAATGACAATCTGCTCAGCAAGGAAGAGCTAAAGAAAGCCTTTGAATACCTGGGCTCAATTATCCCTGGCTTTCGTGTCAACCGCGGCCTCCACCATGCTGATGCCAATAAAGACGGATACGTCAACGAGGGGGAGATGGATGAACTTGTCAAATACGCTGTGCGGGTCGGATTTGGCATTAAGGCGTAGAAATCTTTAATTACGTACTTAACTGTAACTTGTCAGATATCATGTACTACGTACTAATATGTGTGCTTTGTGCTTGCAAGCTCCAGCTTCTTTAATGATGTAGAATCGAGAAGAAGCTAGACATTCCGCAATGTTTCCTCTCAATGTATAAGTTTATATGAGGAGGCAATGCGGCTGTGTTGGTTTCCTGTTTTACTTTTCTTTTCCTTTCTTTTCATGCCTGTTTTTCCTTGGTAGCTATGTAATACCAAAGCGGTAATAACAAGGAATATTGTCTGCTCACTATGTTTACATGGTGGAAGCAGAATTTATATGGATCAACTTGAAATCAAATACACTTGTAGAATCTGTAATAAGTACCATTATCGCTCCCAATACTATAGTATACTCATAATAGTCAATCCCATGATTACTTTTTGGAGACATTATAGCTTGATTTCTTCCATGTTTCTTCTTGACTCACTCAATACAAAAGCAAATTAACTGAAAAGAGTTAAACTATAAAAATTAATTATAGTCTAAGACTACAACTTCCTTTAAACAAAATTAACATTATTACATATTTTGAAAATATAACTGTTGGATTGTATGTTCTTTATGCTCTTAATACATATGTCAAATTTTGTGTCAATTAGATATTATTTACCAATATTACAAATACCGTTTCAGACCCCATTTCGGTTTGTCCAATGAAACAAAATATTTCGGTACCAGCCTATTTCGACGTATTGTTTCAGGGTTGCTTAAAAAAAATTATATATATATATATATATATATATATTCTTATACAACATAAAATTGTCAATTCAAAAAAGTGAATTACTAAATATCAAAATTAGAAATCATTTCATTTTAAACCTTAACATCAATATCACATCCCAAGATTTATAACAAGTCATTACTTACACAATAGTAATTAATAAAATAATCCCATCAAAAAAATTAAATAAAATAATAATTTTACTAATTGTTACTAATATAGTGATTTAAAAAGAGAATCTTAATAAAGGGGATTAGATTGCTTATTTTTTTAAAATTCATATATGAGTTATTTTGTAAATAAATGAGTTTTTTTTTTTTTTTTTTTTTTTTTTGCAAAATTTTGTAAATAAATGAATATTTTGGGAATTTGGGATAATTATAATCATGATTCATGAAGCTTCTAGGAAGCTCCACTCCCACCTACTCCCACATGTATTGAGCCATTTTCCCTTAATAGATAGAGCCTGTTTGGGATGAGTTACAAGTTTCAGCTTATTTGAATTTTTAGCTTCTTTTTTGTGCTATTTATGGGTCTTAATGCACTTTTTGATACTATTTATGAGTCTCATTGTACTATTCAGCTAGCTTTTAACCTTATTTTCTACACTTTCAACAAAACATTTTCAATTTCAACTAAATAAGCTGTTCTCAAATAGACTCTTAATATAACTTTTCAAAACTTTATTTGTCATTTACAAGTCTCATAAATGGAATCACTCTCGAAGCTCTAGAGAATAGAGATAACTCAGACAAGCCTTGAAGAAGAGATTTCAAATGGTAAGCAAATTAACTTCCATTTCGTCCACCATATTGCCAAAGCTTGGATTTCTGTTTTCTTCTTCTTCTTCTTCTTCTTCTTCTTCTTCTTCTTCTTTTTGTTTTTTTCCCCTTACAAATCATTTGGTACTAATCTGAGATTTTGATGTCTTTTTCTTTGCTTTTTTTTTTTTCTCCCTAATATATCATTTGGTACCGATCTAATGTCAAGTTTATGTTTGAAATAAGATGAAAAAATTCATAATAATTTTTTTTTTTTTTAAACACTCTGTATGCCAGCCGAATCTTTAATTTCGGCCAGTATTGGCCGAAATTCATAGAAATGGTTGAAACACCCCGAAACTAGCCAAAATTCAATCCAAAGTGAAATAGTGGGTATTCTGATTCCAAATTACATACTGGTATGAGAAACCGTTCCAGCCAGAACGGAACAGAATTTATAACATTGTTATTTACTATATGATTTATAAGGTTATATTTTATGTATAATTTTAAACTGCAAAACTTTCAATTTAAATAATTTATTGATAACATAGCTATTGATATTTAATTTTTTAGAAATTTTTCAAGTACGGAAGATATAAGAAGAAAATGTAATCCAATGGTGGATTTGTCAAAATTCACCTCTAATAAAAACATATTAAATAAGGTTGTAACCTTAAGATACAATCAATTTTATAGCTAAATTTTATCCTTATTTAAATACAACTCACATAAGCATTTAAGGTACAATCAATTTTGTAGCTAAATTTTATCCTTATTTAAATACAACTCACATAAGCACTTGCTTTATTACAAGAATTAGCCAACACAAACATTAAGAATTGAACAAAATATTTTAAACATTAGGAAAAAATATTAAATTCACTCAAATTAAAAGAGTGTAATTGGCATTTTAGTAAGAAGGGAAAAAAAATTAAAAGATCTAAAGTCACATATTGTTTTAATCAATACTTAGTTATCAAATAAGGGACTTAATGGTAAGGCCAATCAAGTTGCATATTCTTTTCTTCTTCTTTTTTGCATTTTATGAAGCATCATTATTATTTTAAAAATCAAACAGTTGAACTAAATCATGACTGACAAGCATCATTATTCATGACAAGTATCGGGGAATAGTTTTTCCTTTTGACTGATGATTTTATAATGTGAGAGTAAATAAATTTCGCTTCTCACTTATGGCTGAAGATTCTATAATGAGGAAGTCTAAAGGTGAAGGAGGCACCACACTAGTGTTGAAATCAGGGTGACAAATCTGTTGACTTCATAACTGTGATGACATTGATGCTTTTGAAATGACATTTGAGGCCAATAGAACTCCAATTGACTAGCTTGGCTTCCAAATTTCATTCCTATAATTTCTTGGACCCGATCGTGAATGTTGTCCTATGTTCTGACATATGTGATTTACTTGTTAAGAACATATGTCACTATTTTATGTAATTGGCTAATCCTTTGACAAAACGCACTTTACTTGTAATTTGGTAGATCTAGGATGTATTTAATACTTCAAGGAATAAGAGTTCAAGTCTAGTATTGAAGTCATGCAAATCTATCTAAGAAACAAGTGAAGAAGTGCTGATTTTTTAAAACTTGATAGCTGATCAACACCTCTCGACAACTAGGCTATCTATCGAGCTCTTCAGCTTCTTTTTATCGCAATCTCGATACCTCTCGATAGCTAGGTCGATCGATTGAGCAACTTTATGTCCCCTCAATAGCTTGCAACAAATAGGCTCGATAGCTTCTCGACACCTCTCAATCAATCGAGAATTACGAAATTCAGATTTCTAGATCTGATTTTCGGCCTATGCTTATGTATTTGTGTAGGGTTTCTTTTCTCATAACCCTAGACATATATAAGGCTTATTTTAGAGGCCATCACATTAGAAAATAAAAGGGGATCACATGCAAAAAGTGACCGATGTCTTATTCTCTTTGAAAGAAGCTACTGTGTCTTTACGCCTTAAGGTTTTGTAACCAAGAGCTTCTTGATCTTCATTGTTGATGAAGTGAAGAACTTTGCAGCCACCAATCTTTTTCAAGTTGATGCGTTAGTCATGTAGTGGGAGCCATGCATCATTGGTTAGTCACGTACTTGGATCCGTGCAAAAAAGGTGGCATTCGTATATTGAAGAGTTTAGAGGTTCTGAAGCGGTAGAAGGTTTCTACTATAAGTTCATCTACGAGGCTTGTAAAGTCTGGGGACAAAGGTTTTGTTCTAGATCTGAAACTTATCTTTACTATAGTGAATTGCTTTTCAATAAGGTTTCCCCCCAGGTTTTTACTGTGAAACTAGTTTGTTTCATTGGTTTTCCTAGGACATCATATCTTGTATTTTTTTTTTTTTTCGCTGTATGGTTTTGACATGATATTGATGTTTGTTTGTTTCAACAATTTTTATTCATAATAAATCTAATTAACAACTTAGGTTTAAAACTTGTTAATTCTATCAACCGGGGTCTAAATTTCCCAACATCCTATAATAAGCATCTTAATCCAAAAACAGTTTGCACAACAGGTACAGTTAAAGCTATTGACTTTTTTTTTTTTTTTGGGGGGGGTAACTTAAAGCTATCAACTTTTGACTTATACGTGAACCACTCCAACAATTGTCCATTCACGTGACAATTCAAATTCTCTGCCAACGTATTTGGATTCGTAGATTCAAGTATTCTTTTGTGGTGGATATGATTTTCATAGGAGGTTAGTGAATGCTCGAAAATGTGTTAAAATACAAGAGTTATTTAGACCCCTAAATTAAAATATTACGGCTCGATAGATTTTACTCTAACTTATACTAGGTGCGGAATAAAGTAAATGCGAGCGAATAAACAAATAAACTACTCTAAGCCAATATTAATATAACACAGTAGTAATATGATATCTAAGAGAGTAGGGAAAAAGAATACAAACACAAGATAACACGCCGATGAGTTATTGAAGAAGAAACCGAAGAACTCGGCGAAAAACCTCTTCGCCACCCTCCCAGCGGTAATCGATCCACTAGACAATTAGTTGGGATACATGGGTTAGCAAGAGACCCTCCAAGCCTAATCTACCTGATGCACCTAAGCCGTCCAAACTCCTACTCCAACAAGGCTTCTCAAAACCGTGTCTTGTCTAGCTCTTTGGATCCCGCAAGACGCCCGATTGCATCCGCCAAAACCTAGCTTCTTCCAATGCTTCCCAGCAGCACCAAAACCTCACTAAACACTCTGAAAGGGTGTGGTAAGTGTTTGGGCTATCAACCCCTCAATGGTATAGAAATGGAAAGGTAGGAGTTGAGGAAAATCCATAAGCAATTTATGTAGAGAATTGTGGGTATAACAATCTCTAACTCTCAAGATTTGTGGCTAAGGTTTTCTCTCAGAAGCACTCCTCAACATCTATGGGTAATGTGGGTATAAATACTATAGGCACAAAAAGTGTGTATCAGAAATGACAGTCTGGCAAAATAGAATGTTTCGCGAGTATCTCGCGGGAAGGCCTTACCCATGAGACACTCGCGAAACACAACCATCTCCATCTGTCCTGACTCTTCACATTCCAGTCATGTGCAGGGCACATGCATCACTTCGCAGGATGCTAAGTCGCGAGCTACCCGCAAAAACACTTCAGTCTTTAATGCCTTAAGTCTTCACACTCTCTCTCTCTCTCTCTCACACACACACACAACCCTTACAAATAAATCCCACATGAAATACAAGGTATAAAAGATTGAACATAATTACAATCAAATTTGGCACGAAATTAAAGCCAACAAAACACATAGTTGTAAATTACAACTTTACAGTTAAGAAATAGGCCGAATTCTTATTTCCATATTAAAGGTTTCATCTTTGTTATATATTTAGTTGCTTTTATACCATATATGCTAAATGTTTGAACCAATTTGCGGATGCTACAATTTTGATACCATGAGATATTTTCGAAAATTTGATTCTTGTGTTTGATTGTGACACATATTTTCTTTTCATTTGAATGAATTTGCGTGGAAGGAAACACCATTATCAACTCTTAATACAATATGAAAATTTCTTTACAGTCAAATATATTCGGGCAAACTTCTGGTCCGACCCATCATATGCAAAACGACAGTGAGACTTCCACTTTAAGAAAACTTGGAATAGATCTCTTGTGTAGAGAAATAGAGATGAGGTCCATTATATATACCCCAAGGGCCAAGGCTTCAATACCCAAAACTCAAACCACATAAGAAAAATTAAGGTTCTTAAAAACCTTCCCAAGTCTCCATATAACATGGAACCATGCATGGACCGTGCAATATTTAACCCAACAGTTGATTATAAGAAGGTGATATTTAACACATATGTTAAGAATTGAAAAAAAAAAAAAAAAAACCTTTTTTTTTTTAAAGAAAGTTCCAACTTATAGCGTTCATTCTTGATGATTAGACCAAGACATCAATGTTTTTTTTTTTTTTTTTTGTATAAGCGGAGATTGAACCCTAGATTTGTTATTCAACTATCAGAGACTTTACCAGTTGATCTAACTGGAACTCACAAAAAATTTTACATATTGTGGCGGGCCTTTTGTGATTTTAGGTTGGACTACCTCTTGCTATACTGAGGCCTAAGTGTTTTGGATAAAAGAGTTGGGATCACTCCAATTGCAACTCACCTTGGTCCGGCTTGTGCACAAACTATGTCCCATTTGTCAAAAATTTAGTCACATGCCTATGGCAGGCGAAACTGTTACAGAAGAGTTATAGCAAACACATACAGTATGACAATAAAAGCAATACGCTTTCCATTAGACAAAATAAATAAGGAATCCTTAAGTAAAGTAGGAAAAAAATGATATAAGAAACACATTATAAGTGAAATTGCAAAGGAAAGAAAGGAAATAATTTCGATAAATAGTGAAATAAAAAAGAAAAGGTTGGTCTGTCGTGTTCAACTGTGCTATAGTTCTAATCCCAAGGAGAGAACCACTTCCTCAACGTGGATAACCTCGCAGGAGAATCCTGCTCTAGAAATTATCCACTTTGAGAGAGCAAACCTAAATGGCTTATGCCCAAACAAATTCTTTATCCTCAACAGAGGGTAAGCTTTTAGAGGGAGATATGGGATTAGCCTATTAGTACATGCCTGCCATTCTACCCTCTCTATTTCTCTTCTTTCTCTTTTCTCTCTATTTTGTTATTTTGATTCTTTCCCCACTCCTATTCTTTCTTTCTTAGTGCTTACTCATGTAATGTTATGGTGAAGGTGGTGCTATGATTCTTTCCTAGTGATTACTACTGTTGCCATGATCCTATTGTGCATAGCGAGGGACTATTATATACTACCTGTCATGACTGTTTTTTACCATTTTAGCCTTTAACTATTTTTGTCTGGATTTGGGTGTCCTTCCCGACCACCCACTGATTTGTCAGCTGCCCAGCCACCACTACTTACCTATGTTGGTTGTGCTACTCCTTATTACTAGATAAAGAAGGCTATTTTGTTTTCTTGTTCATCGTGGCATTCTTATCTACCACAGTGTGGGTATTCTCTCTTGCTATCCCTCATGGTATGCACCTAGTGGTTCTAACTCATCCTTCCTTTTTTTGGGTGATATGTCGTCCCAGCAGGACATCTCTCCTAAAAGAATCTGAGTGGGAACCCCAAAATAGGCTTTCCCTCTCCCTACCACCAGACATACCCTCTCTTACTTCTAACCCATAACCCACCACTCTTGTATTTGTTGGGTACAGGTTGGTGGTGCCTGGGCCTTGGGTGTGCTCCGCTTCTGTGTACGTCCAAAGCTTGTCTGCTGCTCATGCATTTGCCATGACCTGGAGATTCATCTGTGCATTTCTGCCACTCATCCTTGACCTCTTATGGCGTGAACTGTTTTCTAATTTTTCGTTCTTTATTGTCTTGCTCCTTTCAAGGGTTGGGCTCTACTTGATTGTGGGTTCTTCTCTCTTTAGCCCACTCTTTGCTCCTTCCATAATCTTGCTACCATTCCTACCATGCCACTCTGTTATTTCTACTGTGGTGTTATTTGACCCGTGCTTGTTGGCCTTTTTTAGGCTAGCTGCATGTTCTTCTTTCAATAGGTTACAATGACCCAGTATGGTCATTGGATTTATACTCATACTACTTTGGGCTTTATTGACCCATTATATTTCTTGTGGACTCCTTTGGCCCATTTCTTTCTCCTTAAGCATCCTCGGCCCATCTGCTTTCCTTAGGCATTCTCAGCCCATTTTCTAATTTTGCATTCTCATGAGCTTTTACTAACTCTTTTGGACTTCCCTGACCCAATTATCGTATCCTTTATCCTTGGAGTTCATGGGCTTTCCATTAACCCCTTACTTTTTTACTTCATTACTTCGGGCCTGCTGTTGCTCGTTCTTACTTTTCTACATCACATAATTCCCATGAGTTTACTACTTCTTTCTCTGGGCTCCTTTAGACCCATTTGCTTTCCTCAAGGCCCATTTATTTACTTTATGGGCTTATGATCCATTTTCTTGTCATTCGAGTTTAATGGTTTTTGTTTGTTTTTAGACCCCTGTAGAGAAGGAAAATTCCCGACCTATCACAAGCTGACACGTTACACTACCAAGTTCGCAAAATACAGCCAATTACAAAGCGCCACGTATTGCTGCTAGGTTTTGCTATCACTACTCAGAAACCAATAAAAATTTGCCAAGTGTCATGCAAAAAACCAATCACACATCAATGCGTGTAAGTGATAACACAAGCAGTCTAACACTTGTAAGCAATGACATAAGCAGACCAATCAGGTTGTGACATGTGTCACCAATCAGACTCCGCCATGTGTCACTCACCTACCCCTAAACTCCTATAAATAGAATCCTTCCTAAGGCATTTGAGGGGATCTGAGGGCAGAGCTAAAAGAGCTGGAGGAGACCAAGATTCAAAAGTCCAGAAACTCTGTTGGAACCAAGCCTTGAAGCCTCCAAGAACTTCAACTTCGAATATGAAGAATATTCGAAGAGAAATCATCCAAATCATCTTCCTAGATCTCAAAGGTCATTGGAATCAAACTCAAAAACCTCTAGAAACCTCAACAAACCACAAATTGGTGAAACTCTATGGACTCAAGCCTCCAAAGCCCCAAAGAACTTCCACCACAAACCTTCAAATATGAAGATCATTTGAAGCAGAATCATCCAAACTACCTACCTAGATCTCAAAGTTCACTGGAATCAAGTTCAAAAGCCTCCAGAAACCTCACAAATCACAAATCAGTGAAGTTCTACAGATTCAAGCCTCTAAAGCACCGAAGAATTTCCACCACAAACCTTCAAAGACGAAGAATGCACGAAGAACACGTGAAGAATACAAAGAACAAGAAGAACAAAGAATTTCTAACAATCTCATAGCTAGAGATTCATTGTAATTCCATTTCAAAGGTCTTCGATCCATTCCTCAACCAAATTGAAAGATATTTTGTGTTCAAGTCAAAATAATATTACTACAAATCCAATCAACAAGTCTTTTAAGGAGATTGAATCAAATGATAACTCTTTTGTAATCACAGAGAATTGTACCACATAATCATCAATACAAATTCGCACTTGTGACACTATTTTACTTGTTTGACTCATTTCGAACCTAGAAATTTAGTCGTCCACAACCCCTTAAAACACAACCAAATTAACCTATGTAATTAGCCAAGTGATTAACTTAGTCAAATTAACAAATCTAGATTAACACAAATATATCATATCATACAAAGCAGCGGAAATATAAATAACACAATGATATGATGACTCCGGAAACCACACGGTAAAAACTTGGGGAGGATTTAACCTAACTATCCTCAAGGTAAACCTGAATCCACTATGAAAGAATCGAAATTTTACAATAGGACTTAGACCACTAACATCCTATTGCTACCCACTAATAGAAACTTACTGACACAACCACGTGCAAGCTCCGAGACCACGGACTCCTTCTTTCTTGGATTCTCCAGCAAGTACAAGCACACCATCTTGTGTATCTTTAAGCTCTTTTGTGCAATAATTGAATGATCATCAAGTTTTTGAATGAATCTCCTCTTGATAATCCTAAACTTGTGTAAAGGAAAGCTCCTCACAGATCTCAAAAGAGATTTACACAAACCGTAATATGAGCAACATCTAAAACGTGGCTAGGGTTTTCCTTATATACATAGGACAAAAATATAAAACCCTAAATGTTTTAAATGAGCTAGGGCTGAGTTGGAATTCTGCAGAAAAACACATTCTGCTCGAGATTCGATCGATCGAGCCAGGCCGAAAGTCACTAATACTTCTACAGCCACTCGATTCCAACTTTACATACAACGCACACACTTTGAGTGAGTCTAAACAAGACTAACACTTGTTTTGATCATGGTTTGCCAACATTACACATTAGAGTTCTAAATACATTAGTTCCTAAGTCTTTAGAGCCTAACGAACTCCCCCTTTGGCAATCCGTGACAAAACACAACTAAAAGCTCAAAGTTTACAAAGAAAAGCCCTTTACAGAAAAATGCTAATTACAACAAATTCAATCCTAACTACCATCCATCAGTTGCAAATGTAGACAACAGCTCAATTGAATCAACCTGTATTTTTCCTGAAACACTAAACAAGATGCATAAACGCATGTATGGAAAATATAAGTAAACAAGAATAAATTTTTGATTTCACAAAACACAAAATAAAGACATATATTAATGAATAACATCATAAATATAAATCAATAAGCAGTGAAACAAGAAACATATGAAACAATAAATGTATCTCCCCCTAAAATGAATAGCCCAACAAGAATACATCAAGAGCCAAAAAAGGTAAATACAAAGTGAAGCACCTAGATACAATCTAATCTCCACAAGCTCCAGTGACAAAAAAAATCTCCCCCTGAAAACAAAAACCTCTACAAGTGTCTCAAATCCGAAATGTACTCCCCCTTTTTGTGACGGAATGCCAAAAGGCAATCAAAATCCATCATCAAAAGGAGGTGGTAGTGAGGATCGTCAAAATTGTGCCAACTCTACGTGCAAGCCACGGATCTCTTCGAGCACATCCACCAAAATCTCTCCATGAGCTGCCTGAACAGTCAAGACATGATCCAACGTACGTCAAATGTCTAAATCATCCAAAGTAGTCGGTGGAGGAACATCAGCAGCAGCAGCAGTAGCACCAAATGCCTTAGCAGTATCAGCACTTAAAGAAGAGGGAGGAAGGGGTACAACACCAAAAGAATCACCTCTAGGACGTGTAGAGCCAACTCTCAAGTAAGCAACCCTCTACCTAAGGAAGGCGGCAACTATAGGAGCTATAACATGAACAAGCTCACCAG
The DNA here is from genome assembly GCA_029955455.1 of Quercus agrifolia. Classification (NCBI taxonomy): domain Eukaryota; kingdom Viridiplantae; phylum Streptophyta; class Magnoliopsida; order Fagales; family Fagaceae; genus Quercus; species Quercus agrifolia. Next base: position 88,808,347 of record JARQAD010000001.1, on the reverse strand, counting down.
TAGGGAAATCAACTAAACCGAGAAACAACAAAATCCTATGAATGAAACTAGGATGAATAAGAGCATGAGCGACAGCAGAACTCCTATGAACTTCATTCAAAGAACGAAGAAACAAATGAGGAAAAGTAATAGACACACCATAAGCAAAGAGCGTACATAAACACACATTGCTCAAGAAGGATGGTGTGGAGATGAGAAATAGGCCACAAAGAATGACATGTTATCCTAAAGAAAAGATAGGTACTCTCAGTAAGCTCAATGGACGTAATCCGAGGATCAGAACCCCATTAGATAGAAGACCTAGTGATGTACGACATAACGTCATCAAGGGGTGAAGACTCCTCATAAGGATAGACAGGCTCCCAAACGACCAGAACCCCAAAAGTATCAGCCACTACCCTAGATGTAATAGTGAACTCAACACCTCGTATCCAACTCCTAACAAGGGTGTTGGAATCATAGATGTGGCAAGAGAGGTTCGAGAAGAACTCTCTAATCAGGGCGATCGTTGGTGGATGATCTACCTCCAACAAAGACAACCAACCTCTACTCTCAAGGTTTGCCCTAATGGCAGGATCAACCTCATCTACGACAACAGAATGCTCAGCCCAAATCTTCCTCTTACAGTTCAGTTTCTCAAAAACCTCTCTGCTTTTGTCATTCCTAAACAGCTCACTCCTAGAGGGAGACACGGAGGAAATGGAGGGTGTCCTATTGGCTCTAGTCTTCCTAGGCATGGTGCTAGGATAAGGACAAAGACACAAAGTAGAACATAATAAGAAATAAAAAGAAAAAAAAAAAAACCAAAGGCAGACTACAATTTAGCACAAAAAAATACATAACAAAAATCTATATGATGCATGAACAGTTAAATGCCATGATGCATGCTCTAATGCAGTGAAATTAAGTTCAAATTCACAAAATTGGCTTGAGCAAAGAGTTTCTAACAAAAACCCCAAAAATTTTAAAGAACCACTTGTTCAATTTGAAAAAATTGATCAATTGATCATCACACACTATAGAATACAGTTTATAATGATCAAATACATCAATCCAACAAGCCAATTTTATCAATTTCGACCTAATTGAACAAAATCCCCAATTCGGAGACATAAAAGCCCTAGAAATTTCAATTTCTCAAAATTCACCAAATTGATCAAATTAAACCATCAAAATCAAGTTCATAACATCAAAGAACAAAAACCCATTGATCAATTTCAGAAATTTTGGCTTGAATCATCAAAAATCCCAAATTTGCATGGGTTCAAAAATTTACCCAAAAACCATGAATTTATGCATGAAAACATGTAATAAAATGCAAAAGGAAGGATAAAAAGGACATACCGGCCTTGGAAGAGGAAAACCTTGCAAAAAGAATGATTGAAAACGACAAAAAAATGAGATTGAGCCTTGACCAAGTCGTATGGAGAGAGAAAAGTAAAAAAAAAAACTTTTTGAAAAAGTGTTTGACTCAACTGAAAATCTGTTTTTAAAAAACGTCTCATACAATTTTCGATTGATCGAAATCTTAGGTTCGCTCGATCAAAACAAACAGAGGCTCACCTATATATTTTGAACCAATTTCGATTGATCAAAAAATAGCCTTGATTAATCGAAATTCCAGAAAAAACACAGTTTTGGAAAAACAACCGAGTTTTTGCATAAATTCCTCCAAGCATTGAAAAATATGAGTAAAATGCATGACTATGAGATGCAAAGTTTTTCAAAAACACAAGTTTTAAACCCAGTTTTCCCAAAATTAAGATTTTCAAACATTCTTCATAAATTCTCAAGCATCAAATCTGTTTTGCATAAAAATTCAAAGTATTTACAAACTTGGTTGGTCAAACTAAAGGCACACACAATTACATGTACAATGCTTAGCAAAGAGTAACTTGTGAAGTGTGTGAAACTAGTAAATGCTTGAAATGCATGTGAGGTGATATGTGAATAGCAATTAAGCACAAAGTCTACAAAATTCATCACATAGGATTTGAAAGAGACTATCACCTAAAGAGTTTCATCATATAACTCCCACATCTCCTAAAACATAAGCTTGCAATCATGTAAGTTTCTTGATTTTGCCTCATAATATACACACCAATTTTAATTGTTCAGAAACTTATTAAAAAGCCGGGATAATGTACACACCAATTTTATTTGTTTGATTTAACTTTCAGTCCAATAATGTACATACCAATTTTAGCATTTAAATCAAGCAACACCTTATGTTCTTTTTGTGCATGTGCTACACTTTCTCGAGCACAGAATCTTACGATATGCACTAAGGTGTTCATGATTGGCTAGTGAATAGTGGTAAGATGGTTATTTATGCCTTTCTCAAAAGGTTCAAGTCTGACAATCAAAGACATGTGACTTCAAGATCAAGACAAAGTGATCAAAACCATAAACATTTTTCCCACACAACATGCACTACTAAGCTTCAACTAGTAAGGTGCAATAAGTAAGCTCATCAAAGCTAAACAACATACAAAAGACATGTTATGTGAAAATAAATTGACCAACCTTATTTTCAAAACCAAGAAAATAGTGCAAAACACAATTTGCTTCCTTTTTCTTCCTTTTTATTTTTTATTTTTTATTTGTTATTTGGAAAAAATAAACAAAAACAACCTAGAATGAAATGCATAAATGTTATGCAATGTAAACCCTAGAAACAAAGAAAACAAAAACCAAAGAACAATGGTCACAGAGAGTATAGCAATGAAGCACAAGGACCATGTCAGAATGACTCAATTAGATTGAGCATTTTGCATCCAAAACTTTTTAGGTGCACCTCGAGCATTGGAGTTCTTATTCACATGAGAATGACTACCAACTCCAGGATTGGAAAAAAGGTTTAATGCGTTTACCAATTCAACAATAAGCACCATAGGATCTTGTGCTTGAGGCACAGGTACTTTTGGTTTGTTTGCTCTCTTAGCAGCTTGCAGCTTGTAACAGTTTGGACAAATGTGCCCAAACTTTTCATAAAACTGACAAATCCTTGCGGGCTTATCATGTGTCTTGCCCTTAGAAGGGTTAAGAGCCTTAGGTTTAGACTCATGAAAATCAACCCTAATCTTCCTAGGAGGTGTCACTTCTATCGGTTTAGCCTCACTCACAGAGGGTTTGATAGCCTCACTCACAAGGGGTTCGGAAGAAGAAGAAGGAACAAAGTTTGTAGAAAGGGGTGTAGTCACAGAAATGCTTTCTACAAAACCGAAGCCAATTTTGTCGGAGGGAGACTTTTGAACACTTAGTATGTGATTAAGTTTGGAGCTTGCAGACCTATCAGTTTGTTCTCTAGCAACAGATAATTCAAGTTCCAAATTTTTAACTTTATCAAGTAAAAGCATGTTCTCAGTCTTTCCATTATTCAAAAGATCATTAGCATCAAACAATTTAACAAGCAAATTTTTCTTTTCAAGCTCAAGAAAAGCAATTTTCTTTAAGCCTAATTCAATATTCATAGCATTCTTTGCAGCAACTTTGCAAAGTTTATTGTAGGCTTCTTGTAGATCTACATTCTCAAAGATTTCCCCATCAGAAGGGTTCTCTTCAGCAGACACACTTTCATTAACTACAGCAGTAGTAGTAAAAGCAATGAAATTTCCATCCTCGTCACAACCAGACTCATCATCAGAAACTTCATCATCACTAAGGGTTACAACCATAGCCTTACCCTTATATTTCAAGTAAGTAGGACATTCAGATTTTATGTGACCATACTCTTGACATCCAAAACATTGAGGACCCATAGAATTATTAGAAGATTTACCTACTTTTTCTCTAGGTTTTTCAGTATTGTTAACCTTAATGGGATCATTTTTCCTAAAATTTCTAGGTTCAACAATGTTCTTATCTCTTGCCCTTCTGTTGTTGTTTCTAAGAAAATTCCTAAAGTTCTTGACAAGGTAAGCAATCTCTGTAGCAGAGAGTTCATCATCAAATCCACCAACATCAACATCATCAACTGACTTAAGAGCCATTGATTTGGATTTACTAGTCTTAGGTAGGTCAAATTCATAAGATTGAAGAAATCCTACAAGTTCATCAACAGGGATAGAGTCCACATCCTTGCTCTCAGTCAAAGATCTAAGAATCTTCCTAACAATTTTAGGTTGACCATAGATTTCACCCAATTTGTAAGTAGAATTAATAATATCATTCAGTTTAGCATAGAATTCATCAAAAGATTCATCATCAAACATCCTAATGCTTTCAAATTTAGAAGTTAATTACTGTAACTTATTTATTTTAATAGCCTTTGTGCCTTCATGCACAATTTGGAGGATATTCCAAGTAGTGTGAGCAACCTCAACATTAGAAATTCTGTTAAATTCCTCCATAGAAACAGTATTGAAAATAGCATTCATAGTTTTGCTATTGAACGCGGCTGCTTCTTTTTAAAAAGTTTGCCATTCACTAACAAGAGTAGTAGGCTTCTCCCATCTGTATTCAACAGAGTTCCAGATTCTCTCATCAATTGATTTCAGAAATGCTTTCATCCTTACTTTCCAATAAGCATAATTATTCTCATCAAAGTAAAGAGGAATAACAAGAGAATGTCTGTATTCCATGACAATAGGGGTCAAGGATCAGCTCTTAGATCAAAAAATCTAAAACAAGAAAGCTACCCGCTCTGATACCACTTGTTTGTTTTTAGACCCCTTAAAACACAACCAGATTAACCTATGTAATTAGCCAAGTGATTAACTTAGTCAAATTAACAAATCTAGATTAACACAAATATATCATCATACAAAGCAACGGAAATATAAATAACACAATGATATGATGACCCAAGGTAAACCTGGGAAGATTTAACCTAACTATCCTCAAGATAAATCTGAATCCACTATGAAAGAATCGAAATTTTACAATAGGTCTTAGACCACCAACATCCTATTACTACCCACCAGTAGAAACTTATTGACACAACCACATGCAAGCTCCGAGACCATGGACTCATTCTTTCTTGGATTCTCCAGCAAGTACAAGCACACCCGCTTATGTATCTTTAAGCTCTTTTGTGCAGCAACTGAATAATCATCAAGTTTTTGAATGAATCTCCTCTTGATAATCCTAAGCTTGTGTAAAGAAAAGTTCCTCACAGATCTTACAAGAGATTTACACAAACCGTAATATGAGCAACATCTAAAACGTGGCTAGGGTTTTCCTTATATACCTAGGGAAAAAATATAAAACCCTAAATGTTTTAAATGAGCTAGGGCTAAGTTGGAATTCTGCAAAAAAACACATTCTACTCGAGATTCGATCGATCAAGCCTGTCCTTCGATCGATCGAGCCAGGCCGAAAGTCACTAATACTTCTGCAGCCACTCGATTCCAACTTTACATACAACACACACACTTTGAGCGAGTCTAAACAAGGCTAACACTTATTTTGATCATGGTTTGCCAACATTACACATTAGAGTTCTAAATACATTAGTTCCTAAGTCTTTAAAAACTAACAGTTTTTTCTCTCAATCCACTAACTCTTTTCTGCCCCTATTGTTAGGCTTCTCCTTGCTATTGGGCTTCTCCAAAATGAGCCTCAACACATATCAAGAACCAATATTAAATCCACCCAAACTTAAAAGGGTGTATTTTGAATTTTTTTTTTTTTAAAGGAAAATGAAAATGAAAATGAAAAGATATAAACTTACATATGTTATTTTAATCCATTTTTAGGTGTCAAATATGGGACTCAATGATAAGGCCAATCAATTTGCATGTTCCATTTTATTTTTCTTCTTTTTTATGTTTTTTTGGATTTTTATGTAACATCGATATTGTTTTAAAAATCAAACTGAACCAAATCACTACTAGTTTTGACATATTTTTACCTTTTTTTTAATGACAAAAAATGATTTGACTTATTAAAATCAAATAAATAAATAAAAGCTTACATACATTAGTGCACAAGTCAAGTAACAAAGCCAGTATTGAATTAAAACATTTTAGTCCCACATTAACAACATTTTACTTATAATTAGTCTTTCTTCCCCTTTGTCTTTCATTTTTGAGGTGCAAAAACTCATAAATTGAAAATTCATATGATACTTGACAATAAGTATGCGTTTGGGAAACAATGAAAATTATAAATTATTTCACTATTCAGTTTATTTTTATTACTATTTATAGGCCCCATTGCTCTTTTTGATGTTATTCATGAGTCTCACTGTATTATATTAACTAGTTTTTATCTTTATTTATAGTACTTTCAACAATAAGTTTTCAGTTTCAGCAAAATAAACAGTATTCAAACAGACTCTAAGTGTTTAATTTATAAATATCTCTCTTAAATTTAAAACGAAGAGGTATTTATAAAAATCTATGGCCTAACAACCTAATATGTTCAGTAACATATATTAATTGAAATATTTAGTATTATTTATGTCACAGACTACCAATTGAACCACATAACCACAAATCCGGTAACCAGCTCTTTTCTTGATTATTTGTTTAGCCTAGATTTTTAAACACGGAGCATCATCCATTAATTACAAGTTTACAACTAAGGTTTATATTAAGCCGTGATAGATAATTTGATAAGATTACTATTCTTTCTATATAATGATCATGTATATATGATATTACATTTGAGGTTTATATATATTAAACCGCAACAGGAAATTTGATAAGATTGTTATTCTTTCCGCATAATGATCATGTATATTTGATACAACAATAATGAGCTTTTTATAGGTATAATATAATTTAAACCTATGATGTTCAATCTATGGTAATTTTTCTTTTTATCATCAAATTAAGACACCAGTTGGTTTTTGGTATAGGTGGGGTTTGAACTCTAAATTTCTTATTCAACTATAAAAAACTTCATGAATTAATTGAAGCACACAATAAGACTAAAGCATTTAAAAGACTAAAACACTTTCTTGCCAACATGGAAAGCATGAAAATGGTAAATATGTGTTGTTGGAAGTGGAACATTTTCCAATTTATCTAACTACAAACAATACATCAACACATTTAGATTAATAATAATCTTGTGTCCCTTTATTTTTATATTTCTCCAATCATAAGCAACTATATGTTCTTATTTTAAAGTAACCATAGTTTTTTTTTTTTTTAAAGACACTTTGTATATTATTATTGGTGGAGTATAAAATAACACCAAAAGTGGTAAGAAGGATTTTGTACCATTTTTATACCAGATGCCAAGTACCAAGCAATGGTTTTTCAATTTCAAATGATGACCTTAATCATGTATGAGTAGTATTCGCTTTTTAATTTTGATTTGAGAATTTTATTCTAAGAAAAGTGTAGTAGACACTAGTGATGATACTAAGGAGACAACACACGTGACACAACCTTGAATGCTATCCAATGAGCATCTTATTAGTCTAAAGCTAGTTAGATCAAAAAGTAAAGTTTAAAAACCAATAATTTTTGTCACGATATTTATGGTTCAATGGTATTGTTGACTTGTAAGCAAAAAAGACAATAAATTTTTACTCCATACATGAATTACTCTTAACGATTTTCCCCTTAATATCTTAGGCAAAACCATAACAATAATAATAATGATGACAACTACTGTACTTATTCATGACAAGTATCGGGGAATAGTTTTTACTTTGGATTGATGATCCTATTATGTGAGAGTAAATAAATAGTTTTCACATTTCACTTATGACAAGATTCTATTTTGAGGAAGTCTAGAGATGAAGGAGGCACCCACCCTAGTGTTGAAATTAGGGTGACAAGTCCTATTGACATCATGCTTGTGATGACATTGATGCTTTTGAAAATTGAAATGACATTTAAGTCTAATAGAACTCCAATTGAGCCACTTGGCTTCCAAATTTCATTCCCATTATTTCTTGGACCCGACCATGAATGTTGTCCAATAAGCATCTTAATCTAAAAACAGTTAGCATAAAAGCTAAATGTTTGGACAACTTTGCAGATGCTACAATTTGATACCATGAGATATTTTCGATAATTTGATTCTTGTGTTTGATTGTGACACATGTTTTCTTTTCATTTGAATGAATTTGTGTGGAAAGAAACAACAATATCAACACTTAATATAGTACGAAAATTTATTTACAGTCAAATATATTCGGTCAAGCTTGTCCGACCCATCGATCACATGCACAACGACAGTGACACTTCTCAATAAAGAAAACTTGGAATAGATAACATGTAGAGAAACAGAGACGAGGTTCATTATATATACCCCAGGGCTTCAATACCCCAAACTCAAACAACATAAGAAGGTTCTTAAAAAACTTGCCTAAGGTTCTCCGTCCTCCAAGTCTCCACATAAAAATGGCCCGTGCAATAGTTGATTACAAGATGCTGCCCGAAAAGAAAATTCTGCTGCCCCCATCGGACAATCAGCTAAGGAACATTTTCAAGAAATACGACGCCAATAATGACAATCTGCTCAGCAAGGAAGAGCTAAAAAAGGCCTTTGCATACCTTGGCTCAATTATCCCTGGCATTCGTGCCAACCGCGCCCTCCACCATGCCGATGACAATAAAGACGGATTCATCAACGAAGGAGAGATGGATGAACTTGTCAAATACGCTGTGCGAGTTGGATTTAACGTTACGGCGTAGAAATCCTTAATTACGTACTTAACAATAACTTGTAAGATATCATGTACTACTAATATGTGTGCCCTTTGTGCTTGTAAGCTTCAGCTTCTTCTATGATGTAGAATCCCGAAGAAGCTAGACCTTCCGCAATGTTTCCTATAAAAATTTATATGAGGAGGCAATGCGGTTGTACATGTGTTGGTTACCTGTGTTATTACTTTTCTTTTCCTTTTTGGTCATGCCTGTTTTTCCTTGCCAGCTATGTTGGCGGCTCTACATGCAAGCCAAGGTGGTCACAGGACCACCTTGACTTACAAAAAGAAAATGTATATATACATTTACTAAAAAAATATTATATACCAAACTAACCTATTATGACTATCCTAATAAAAATTTTATATACTAAACTAACCTACTATGACTATCCTAATAAAAATTTTAAACACCCAGACTTGAGAATTACAAAAATTTGGGTTCAACAAAAATAAGAGCAGTGTTACTACATTCACAACATTTTCACAACAAGTCTAATGTGATATGTTTTTTGCATGAAATTTATTGTAAAAATGTTGTGGACATAGCATTATTCCAAAATTAATTATGCCCCCAATCATAATTCTTAATCTCTTTTTTTTAAACTTAAATAATAACAATAAATATTAGCCCAAATAACAACAAATATAAACCAAACAAAAACAATACAAGACCAAACAACAAGAAGTGAAAAAATTATTCAACAAAAAACCTATTATAAAACAAAAAGATAAAATTTGTAGCTTGTTCAACCTATTTAATAAAAATAATTTCTAATTTCATTTTTCCTTAAAAATTGATACCAAAAAAAATACTGTGGTAATTTAAATTTCTTAGTGACCACTCTAAATAAAAATTCTAGAGCTGCCACTAGCTACATAATATCCAAGTCGTAATGACATGCATGGAATATTGTCTGCCCATTGTTTACGTGGTGGAAGCAAAATTTATATGCTCTACTTGAAATCGTATACACTTATAGAGTTGTCGATCCTTATAGCTTGGTTTCTTACATGTTTCTTCTTGACTCACTCGATACAAAATAAGTTATTTAAATACAACCCACATTTACACTTGTTTTGTTACAAGAATTAGCCAACACAAACGCAGTATAAGGGGACAACACACATGCCACGACCTCGAATGTTATCCAATGAGTGTCTGAATCTAAACGCAGTTAAATCAAAAGGTAAAGTTTAAAGCCAAAATATTTTATCATGAATTTTATAGTTCAATGATATTTTTGACTTGTAAACATATACCTTAAGGTGAATTGAATTACTCTTTAACAATTTTCCCCCTTTATATATGGGATTTCATGCCCAAAACATAACAATAGTAATAATAATAACTTATTGTACTAATTCATGCATGACAAGCATCAGGTAATAGTTTTTACTTTGGACTAATGATTCTATTATGTGAGAGTAAATAGTTTTCGCTTTTCACTTATGACTGAAGATTATATTTTGAGGATGTCTGAAGGTGAAGGAGACACCACACTAGTATTGAAATTAGGGTGAAAAGTCTGTTGAAATCATACTTGTGATGGCATTGATGTTTTTAAAGTGACATTTGAGTCCAATAGAACTCAAATTGACCCGCTTGACTTCCAAATTTCATTCTCATAATTTCTTGGACCTGACCATGAATGTTGTCCGGTAAGCATCTTGATCCAAAAACAATAAGCACAAAAGGTACAGTTAAAGCTATCGACTTTTGACTCACACATGAACATAGATTCAAGTATTCTTTTGTTGTGGATATGGTTTAGTAGGAGGTAAAGAAAAAGGCCAAATTCTTATTTCCATATTAAAGGTTTCGTCTTTCTTATCTAGTTGCTTTTATACCATATATGCTAAATGTTTGGAATACTTGGTAGATGCTACAATTTGATACCATGTGATATTTTCAATAATATGATTCTTGTGTTTGATTGTGACACATGTTTTCTTTTCATTTGAATGAATTTGCATGGATTGAAACAACATTATCAACACTAAATAGAACGAAAATTTCTAACATTCAAATATGAAAGTTCAAATAGTGTGAAATACACTATGAACGTTTAGACCCCCAAATTAAAAATTACCAATTCAAGCTATATGTCAAACACAAAGTGTGCAAAAAATGAACACAAGCTATAAACAGAATTGATAAACAATCTAAGCCAATATAAAATCACATCCACAGTAGAAAATAAAAGGTAAAGATAAAGGAAGAGAGATGTAAACACAAAGACAACACAGCGATGTGTTATCGAAGAGAAAACTGAAGCCATCGGCGTAAAACCTCTCCGCCGCCCTCCAAATGGTAAGTAATCCACTAGAAGATGTAGTTGGGATACATGAATAGCAATAGACCCTCCAAGCCTAATCTACCCAATGTACCTAAGCCCTCCAAACTTTTTGCTCCAACGAGGTTACGTCGAACCTATTTCTTTTCTAACTTCCCAGATTCCGCTACTTGACCATAGTATCAACCAATATGAAATTGGTTCCTTCCTAACTGCTTCCCAAAACACCAAATAGCCGTCTCACAGAAATGGATATGGTGAGAAAAGGTTTTGATAAAGAGCCTCTCAAGGATTTGACAATGGAAAGGAAGAGAGTAGAGGAATTTGAAGAGTCTCTTAGGTAAAGATTGTGGATGAGTCAATCTTGTTTTCTCTAGGATTTCTCTCACAAAATTCTCTCTAGAAGCTCTCTCTGAATCGTGAGTCCCTGCTTCTTTGCACACACTTGAGCAATTCTTCACACACTTTCACACACACTACCCTTACATGATTCCCACCTAAATACAGGGTTTCTAATTGCTAAAATACAAGCAAATTTGGCACGGAATAAAGCCAACAAGATGGTTGATTAAATTTAACCTTACAATCTCCCCCTTTGGCTATTCCGTGACAAAACCCTAAAACAGACTCTAGACTTAATATGTGAGTTGGGAACAGTTGAACATAACTCACTCACACCTAATTCTAGAAACTGTGAAGCTCTTGAATCATATGAACATGAATCTCCTGAAACACAACAATACACCATGATCATTGTATGAAGAAAAGAATGAAATGCATATGAAGCAAGTATAAAGTGATCAAGTAAAGATGGAGTTAAGAAACAAACCATGGCTTAATCAAACAAGCAATCACTGTAAGGTAGTAATCACAATGCTCATTCACACTTGGAATGAACACTTGGACATATAGGCAAATAAGCTCAATGCAAATCACTTGCATGCCCAACACTCAACTAATGCATAATACACTAAGTATACGCATCTAGGAACAATCCTATAAGGGCACAAGAGTGACAGTACTTAAAAAGAAAATGCATGACATTTAGTTAGAAATACTAATTAAAACAATGCATAAAGGCTGCATAAAAGCATGGTACATACCATAAAGCCTACAAACATGCATAAAACATAACCTTAAAAGCTTACAAAAGCAACTTGGGTACAAACCTAAAGATATACTAAAAAACATCATCAATATATAGAATATACCAAAGTTTTCAAAAAGCATCCATGAGTTTTAAGTTTAAAAACAAACATTAGTGTATCAAAGCCCATCAACAATTATCCAAAACATAAGCACAAATAACAAAAAAAAACTTAAAGACAGTTTCTGAAACTTCTCCCCCTCAAGCAAACACTCCCCCTCAGAAAATTATCTCCCCCTTTTTTACCAGAATGGCCAAAGGGTTAGTGCTCCTGGTTAGTGTAGATGCTGTCAAACTTGGCTGAAAGTACAACCAGCTGATCCTGCATAGCTGTCATCCTTTTAGTATGCTGATTTTGAACTTCTCTAAGGCCATTAATCCTGTCCAAGATGATCTGGAATGCATCCGGAGGTGTAGCTGATGAGGTAGAGGCCTTGATCCTCTTTACTCTGCTTTTGGATGTGGAAGACTGTCTTGCAGCCTCTACTTCAGTATCCATTGGATCACCTTCTTCTTGTTCAGCTCCTTCTTCATCTACATCACCCGAAAGCCGTACTTGTATCCGTATGATGGTTTGCTTGTTAATAGCTGAGGGTGTAGGCATTAGGCTGAGGTCTTGAGGAATTGGAACACCTTTTGCTCTGACAATCAGCATTGACAAGACTAGGAAAAATCAGCTTTGCTCTGGAAGTTGTTCTGGTCTCATCCATTATTGTATCAAATATATGGGAGCTGATATCAATGAATGTTTTCTCCATGAGTTCCATGAGAAAAATGGCTCTGGCAGTGTTGATTGTAGTGAGCTTCCTCACAGGATACAAGTTGTTCATCATGATGATGGTAAGACGCCTCATGTCAACTGGAAAAGCTGTGGTATTGAGACATTTCCCTTCTCTTTGTCCACCGATGTGATTTTGGACAGTTTCCAAAGACAACATCCTATCTTTGTAGTTGATAAACTCATACTCCTTTAAGCCCTCAAGACCAAGGACCTCATCAATATCATGGGCATCTAAAGTGAATTCATGCCCTCTTACCCAACAATCTAGCTCATCTTCTCTGATCTTCACATTAGAGTAAAATTCTCTTATCAGAGGCTCACACACACCTGGTAGACCACTTAACAACTTTTCCTAACCTCTACCCTCAAAACAGGTGGGAATAAATGTATCTTTTAAATCCACTAGATCCATAAATCTCTCTTGAATTATGGTTCCCTTCATGAAGGAATCTTTGTATCTTTCAAAGTGTTGAACGGACCGAAACAAATCATAATCCATTTTCAATCTTTTGTTAGCCTTCTTTGTCGGAGTTTTCTTCTTCGGAGGTGAGGGAGCCATATGTAATCAAGTAGAAAAGGCCACAACAAGCAGATAGCACAATAGATAGAATTATAAACATTAGTGATCATGTCAAAGGTAATAAAAATGAGTAATTTGGTGAAGCAGATATCACATAGTATGGACACAATCAGAGAATAATGAGGATAAAATTATGCAATCACAATATAGTGATACCTACCACACTAGCCCCATAAATAGTGCATACAACACATGAAAAGACATAAACATGTGTCAATGATACGGTGCTAAATGCAACTAATCATGAGCTACTTTAATCACAAAGCAATCAGATACATCAAACCAAATATACCACAATTGGAAGATCAGAGAACACAAAAGACCCACACGAATTAGGTTCAAGCAGAATGGGTAAAAGAAACCAACAAGAGATTGTATAGCACACACAAATCAAGCAATCAGATTATCTCAAGAAAAAAAATACTGGAAAATATATGAAACCATCAACTGAAACAAGTTTGCATGGGAACAATACCTTAAATAATCCAATCACGAACAAACCCAAAATCATCGAAACACACCCATAACAAAAATCAAAACACCAACACACATACTCAAAAAAAAAAAAAAAATGAAGCAAAATAAGACATATGAGGTGAGAGAATAAGAGCCCATACCTTTTCTTCTTGAAGATTTGGAGGTGTACAAGTTCAACAATGGAGTTTGTAAGGAATGACACGAAGTGTTTGGGTGAGATTCAGTTGAGAGAGAAAGTGAATAATCATAAAAGGTTCGAGGGAAAACTGAAAAGATTTAAAAACTGACCCAGTTTTTGCCAAACACGCGTTTTTCGTGACAAAAGTGAGTCGCCAACAAGTCCTCAGGCCTAGCCACCAAAACACTCAAAGAAAAAATTGTGAAAAAATTTTCTAAGTGTTTTTCGCGACTGGAAGGTCTACCCGCGAGGGAGTCGCGAGCTGAGTTGCGAAAATCTCTGTGTAACCCTCGCGACTGGACCTTTCACTCGCGAACAAGTCGCCAAAATTGACACACGAGCTCACGGCTAAATTTCGCGACTTGGATGACCCGCGATTGAGTCGCCAAAACAGGGCAACACTGTTTTTGAAATTTTTCAGTTTTGGTAAAAACAAAATACTTTCCAAAAACACCTAAAACACTCAAAAATCTTTTTGTGTTTGAATCAACAAAGATTGAGCATGTGAAAACACATTTTAACAAGTACAATCACACAAATGAATATGGTATTCATTGAACATAAACTTGTGTGTTGTGTGTGGATATTAACAATGAGATAGTCCTTAGTCTAATGTGAAGCTTCAATGATCAATTCAACCAAGGCATACACAATTAGCACTAGATTATGTGATCTATCTCAATTATAGAAGTATGCATATATGACCTCCCACAAGATATGATAACTTAACTTGGAGCTTTACATTTGACTCCATCATTAGATCTTTTAGACGCAATAACATCTCATTGTGAGAATGCCTTTTGATATTTCTCCTTGATGGGATAGCCTTTGGCATTTTAAACAATCTTTCCACTCATATATAGGCACAAGACTATGCATGTCTCAAGATGAACAAAAACCATTCACTAATCATTCATGACAAGTTTGAAGATCTATTTACAATAGCCACGTAGATTTCAAGATTTCTTCCATAGTGATAAGAGTGCAAAGGTACAAGCTACGCTCGTAAATGCACAAAGCCATTAGCACAAAGGTACAAGGCAAAACAAGTTTTGAGACAAAACTCAACAATGACACTCAAACTTTTGATTTTCTAATTTTTATGTGGTTTTTGGATTTTTGACACACGAGAATTAAAAGATTGATCAAAAAGCAATATTGAAGACAATTTGCATGAAAGAGTGCAAAAACAAACAAACAAATTTCAAATCACATAATCAAAAAGCAAACAACCAAACAAAGTCACAAAGCATAGGAAGTATTGATGCATGGACATGTTGTAATGCTTATGCATGAGTACCCTTTTTCACCCACACGTCACTTGCGTTTAGGGTGATATCCTTATAGGATTGGGTACAGGAGTTAGGGCTTTCAAACCTTCGTGTGAAGCTTTCCAAACAGTTGGTGAATGCCCCAATCATCTTCATCACGTCTATCACTCCGGGATCACCACTTCGACTTCTTGACGATTCACCAACCCAATTTCTCCTATCATTTCTAGGTCCTCGAGACCTTGGAGCACTTGCATTATTCATTGCTCTTAGCTTTTGACAATTTGGTCGAGTGTGCCCTTAAAGTCCGCAGTAGTGACAGACATAGGTTGATCTAGGACTTCTTTGTGATCGGGGACGAGACTTGGCTCTGGATTCAGACCTACCCATAGATTGCCTATAAGAGTTGTTCACCATCCGTTTGTCATCCACATTCCTCTTTTCCTCCATCTTAGGATTCTCAGCAGTAGGACTAACTTCAATTTGCTCTTCGGCCTTTATAAACTTCACTTCTTTGGTGGCACTACCTGATGAACTACTTCCTCCGGTATATCCCAGACCGGACTTGTCTGAGAACTGTTTTTGAGATGAAATGACATCATTTAGCTTCTTTGTGAAGACCCTCTCTATCTTGGCATTGGCTTGCACAACCTCTTGCTCAAGAAATCTCACTTTTAAGTAGGCTTCTGATAACTCACCATTCAGCTTTTCTATCTCACATTTAGCTTCCTTATGACGCATTAAAAGACTCCTATAGTCCTCCTCAGCTTTCTTCATCTTCTTCACAGCCGCCTTGGCCACACGTGCATACTCTCCTGATTTTTCAAGAAGAGAATTATAATTCTTTTGAAGATAGGCTGCATTCTCATTTTCTTCAATATTTGACTCTTCCACAATTCCTATTGATTCTTTATCACTATGTTCCCCAAGTTCTTGCACAAGCAAATTCAAGTCCTCCGAAGACTCGACATGAGCAATAGCCATAAATGCGGAGTAATTTCCTTCTCCATCACAGCTTTCATCAAAATCAGAATTTGAAGAGTCCGAGTCACTAAGTGTTGTGGCATACACCTTGCCCTTCGATTTCAAATAATTCGGACATTCTTTCTTAAAGTGTCCATGCCGTTGCATTCAAAACAAGTGACATCTTGTGTAGATTGGGTTTCTTTTCCATATTTCCTTTTGAATTCCCTTTTCTCCCTTCCTGAACTTTGGAATTTCCCTTTATCACTAAATTTACCACTATTTTTGAACTTCAGAAATTTTCGGAAATTTTTTACAAGATATGCAACGTCCTTCTCAACTGCATCATCATCTGAAAAGTCATGAACATCTACCCTTTCATGTACAGTCTTGAGAGCAAGGGATTTGCTCTTTCTTTGATTAGGCAATGGCAATTCATATGTCTGTAAAGAGCCAACCAGCTCTTGAACTTTAATGTCATCAAGATCTTTGCTCTCTTTAATAGCTATTACTTTGACACGAAAGCTTTCCGGCAGTGATCGAAGGATCTTCCTTACAACTTTAGAATCCTTCGTCTTCTCTCCCAAATTGAATTTTCCGACAACCACCTCGTTCAACTTACTATAAAACGAGTCGAAGGACTCATCCTCGCTCATCTTGAGCTCCTCAAAGCGAGTGGTCAACATCTAAAGTTTGGTGTCTTTCACCTTCTTTGTTCCTTCATAAGTAGTCTCCAGAATCTCCCATGCTTCCTTAGCAACAGTGATATGAGAAATCCTGTGAAATTCTTCTGGAGAGATACCATAGAAAATAGCATTCAAGGCTTTACTATTAGCATTAGCCATCGTTAGTGCTGCCTTATCCCAAGTGGATTTGGCAGCCTCCGACTTAGTCCATCCCACTTCAACTACATCCCACACAGCATCATCAATAGAACATAAAAATGCCCTCATTCGGACCTTCCAAAATGCATAATTATTACCATCAAAACACAGTGGCACATTTAGAGATTGAGACCTATCCATCTTAAAGTAGGGTCAAGGATCGCACTAGGGTGTTTAAACCACAACAGGTGCATCTGCTCTGATACCAAATGAAAGTTCAAATGGTGTGAAATACACTATGAACGTTTAGACCCCCAAATTAAAAATTACCAATTCAAGCTATATGTCAAACACAAAATGTGTGGAAAATGAACACAAGCTATAAACAGAATTGATAAAAAATATAAGCCAATATAAAATCACATCCATAGCAGAAAATAAAAGGCAAAGATAAAAGAAGAGAAATGCAAATACAAGGACAACACAGCGATGTGTTATCGAAGAGGAAACCGAAGCTCTCGGCGTAAAACCTCTCCGCCGCCCTCCAAGTGGTAAGTAATCCACTAGAAAATGTAGTTGGGATACATGAACAGCAATAGACCCTCAAAGCCTAATCTACCCAATATACCTAAGCCCTCCAAGCTTCTTGCTCCAACGAGGTTACGCCGAACCTATTTCTTTTCTAGCTTCCCGGATTCCGCTACTTGACCATAGCATCAACCAATATGAAATTGATTCCTTCTTAACTGCTTCCCAAAACACCAAATAGCCCTCTCACAGAAATGGATATGGTGAGAAAAGGTTTTGATAAAGAGCCTCACAAGGATTTGACAATGGAGAGGAAGAGAGTAAAGGAATTTAAAGAGTCTCTTAGGTAAAGATTGTGGATGAGTCAATCTTGTTTTCTCTAGGGTTTCTCTCACAAAATTCTCTTTGGAAGCTCTCTCTGAATCGTGGGTATAAGGGTATATATATAGTAGGATGAGAGGGAATGTGAAACGTCATATTTTGCCAAACAGGGTGTTATGGAGGCTTGACCTTGCGACTGGGTTGAGTCGCGAGTTCAAGCCGCTAGCAAACGGCCTGGCCAGCCTGGAACTTTTATCCTGTAGTGAACAACTGGCGTGACACTTCAGCTTCTGGCATGCTTGGCACATGTGCTTCAATTTGGCGGCTTGCAACCGCGAGCCACCTGCAAAGTCCAGCCATGAGTCCCTGCTTCTTTGCACACACTTGAGCAATTATTCACAAACTTTCACACACACTACCCTTACATGATTCCCACCTAAATACAGGGTTTCTAATTGCTAAAATACAAGCAAATTTGGCACGGAATAAAGCCAACAAGATGGTTGATTAAATTCAACCTTACAAAATATATTCGAGCTAGCTTCTGGTCCAACCCATCACATGCACAATGACAGTGACACATCTTAGTCAAGAAAACTTGGAATAGTTCCCATGTAGAGAAACAGAGACGAGGTTCATTATATATACCTCAGGGCTTCAATACCCCCAAACTAAAACCACATAAGAAGGTTCTTAAAAAACTTGCCTAAGGCCCTCCATCCTCCAAGTCTTCATAACATGGTCCATGCAATAATTAACCCAACAGTTAATTATAAGCCTCTACCCCCAACGAAGGATCAGCTAAGGAACATTTTCAAGAAATACAACACCAATAATGACAATAAACTCAGCAAGGAAGAGCTAAAGAAAGCCTTTGGGTACCTGGGCGCACTTATCCCTGGCTTTCGTGTAGACCGCGGCCTCCACCATGCCGATGCCAATAAAGACGGAGACATCAACGAAAAGGAGATGGATGAACTCGTCAAATACGTTGTGCGAGTCTGATTTACCGTTAAGGCATAGAAATTCTTAATTACATACTTAACAATAACTTGTCAGACATTATGTACTAATAATATGTGTGCTTTGTACTTGCAAGCTTCAGCTTCTTCTATGATGTAGAAGTGAGAAAAAGCTAGACCTTCCGCAATGTTTCCCATACAAACTTATATGAAGAAGCAAGGCGGTTGTGTTGGTTTCCTAATCGCTTTTCTTTTACTTTCCTTTCTGGTCATGCTTGTATTTTCTTGTCAGCTATGTAATATCCAAGTGGTAATAACAAGGAATATTGTCTGCTCACTATGTTTATGTTAGGTTTTAAAGACTTAGGTTTTTATGTATTTAGAACTCTAATTTGTATTGTTGGCAAACCATGATCAAAACAATGTGTTTAGTCGTGTTTAGACTTGCTCAAAGTTGATTCATTTATGTAAATTTGGAATAAGTTGTTACAGGATTTAAAAAAGCAATTCAGCCTATTTCGATAGATCGAAGCTTAGGCTCGATCAATCGAAAATCAGATCTGAATGTTTTTTCTGCAAAATTCCAACTCAACCCTATTTAAATTAAAACGTTTAGGGTTTTCTAATTTGCCCTAGGAATAAAAGACAAACCCTAGCCACGTTTTAGTGTTGCTCATATTGCGGTTTGTGTGAATCTCTTGTGACATCCTTAAGGAGCTTTCCTTCACACAAGCTTAGAGTTTTCAAGGAGAAGTTGTCTACACCTTGATGATCAATTCAGTTGCTGCCATTGAAGCCTAAAGAAACACAAGCGTGGGTGCTTGTATCTGGTGGTGAATCCAAGAAAAAAGGAGTCCATGGATTCGAAGCTTGCACGTGGTCGTGTTAATAAGTTCTACTGGTTGATAGCAATAAGAAGTCGAGCATGAGGGCTTGTAAGTCTTATTGTAGGAACTTCGATTCTTTCAAGATAGTGGATTCAAGTTTACCTTGAGGATAGCTAAGTTAAATTCTCCCCAGGTTTTTACCAGTTTGGTTTTCTAGGTGATCATATCTTGTGTCTTTTATTTTTTCGCTACTTTGCATGATATGATTGTTTGATTGTGATAACCTAGATTTAGAATTTGGACTAAGTAACAACTTGGCTAATTACCTAGGTTAATTCAATTGTGTTTTTAAGGGGTCTAAAAACTATCTGTTTACGTGGTGGAAGGAGAATTTATGTGCTCTACTTCAGTATCATTATCGCTCCCAATACTATAGTATATTCAAATAGTCAATCCCAAGATTATCTTATAGAGACATTATAGCTTGATTTCTTCCATGTTTCTTCTTGACTCACTCAATACAAAAGCAAATTATTTAAATACAACCCACATTAACACTTGTTTTATTACAAGAATTAGCGAACACAAACGTGGGGAATTAAAATAAAAAATTTTAAATATCAGAAACCAATATTAGATTAACCCAAACTTAAAAGGTTGTAATTTGCATTTTAGTTAAAAGGAAAAAGAAGAGATTTCAAATGGTAAGCAAATTAATTTCCACTTTGTCCACCATACTGCCAAGGCTTGAATTTTGCCTTCTGCTGCTTCTTTTTCTCTGGTTTTTTCCCCCTTACAAATCATTTGGTACTGATCTGAGATTCTGATGTCTTCTTCTCTGGGTTTTTTTTTTTCTTCCTAGAATATCATTTGGTACCAATCTGATGTCAAGTTTATATTTGAAATAAGATGAAAAAATTCAATTAAAAAAAAAACTGTATGTTACAAGAATTAGTCAACACAAACGTTAAGAATTAAAATAAAAGTTTTTAAATGTCAGTAACTAATATTAGATTCACCCACACTTAACAGGGTGTAATTTACATTTTAGATAAAAAGAAAAAAAGAAAAGAAACGATCTAAAGTCACATATGTTGTTTTAATCAATATTTAGTTGTCAAATAAGGGACTAAATGATAAAGCCAATCAAGTTGCATCTTCCCTTTTATTTTTTATATTTTATGAAACATCATTATTATTTTAAAAATCAAGCAGCTGAACCAAATCATGACTGGTTATGACCATTTTTTTTACCTTTTTGATTGTATTTATAAAAAAAAAATTACATACATTAGTACATGACTCAAGTAACAAAGCCAGTATTGAATTAAAACATTTTAGTCCGACATAAAAAGCTACTGTATTTCCTGCTCTTCTTTATAAGGAGAATCAAGATTTAAATCCCCTCCCATTGTAATAATTATTTGATTGCACCATCCAAAAAAAAAAAAGGTAACTATTTGATTATCAAAGAAAATTATTTTTGTCATGTGTAATAATTATAGCAAAAGGATTGTGGCATACTCTTTTATTTTTTTTAGTGTAAGACTTTTTGGTACGTCTTCCTCAGCCAAAAAAAAATCTCAAATTTTGCACAAGAAAGGTATTAACAACATTTTTACTTATAATTAGTCTTTCTTCTCTGTTGTCTTTCATTTTGAGGTACAAAACTCATTAATTGTAAATTCATATGATACTTGACAATAAGTCTTTATAAATCTCTTTCTTAAATTTAAACCGAAGAAGTATTTATAAATACTTTTGGCCTAACTACTTAATAAGTTTAGTAGCATATATTAGATGAAATATTTAGTATTATTTATGTCAGAGACCACCAATTGAACCCCATTTAACCACAAATCTTGCCACTATTAAACTGATAATAGGCTATATCATTTGAACTAACTGGAATCTACGACAAAAATGAAACATCTAAAAGACTATAAAATGCTTGCTTGCCAATATGGAAAGCATGAAAATGGTAAATAGGTACTGTTGGAAGTAGAACATTTTCCAATATGTCTTCTCTCTCTCTCTCTCTCTCTCTCTCTCTCTCTCTCTCTCTCTCTCTCTCTCTCTCTCTCTCTCTCTCTATATATATATATATATATATATGAGATATTACATCTAAGGTTCATTTTAAATCGCGATAGAAAATTTGGAAAGATTGTTATTCTTTCCGCCTAATAACCATGTATGTCTAATACGACAAGAATGAAGCATCCTTTCTTTATTTGTTTTATAAGTACGATAGAATTTAAACTTATGGTGTCCACTCTATAATAATTGCTCTTATCATCTAGCTAAGATAACAGTTGGTTTTTTGTATAGATGAGATTTGAACTCTAAATTTCTTATTAACAATAAGAGACCAATTGAGTTAACTGGAACACATAACAAGAATGAAGTATCTGAAAGACTAAAACACCTACCTGCTAACATGGAAAGCAAGAAAATGGTAAATATGTACTGTTGGAAGTGGAACATTTTCAAATTTATCTACTTTTCCATTGGGACCTATAAACAATACATCAACACATTTATATGATTAAAAATCTGGTGTCCCTTTATTTTTATATTTCTCCAATCATTCACTACTACATGTTCTTATTTTTAAATAACCAAAGTTTAAAATAAAAAAAATTAGACACTTGGTATATTATTATTGGTGGAGTATAAAATAACACCAAAAGTGGAAAGATTATTTTTGCACCATTTTTATACTAGATGCTAAGTATCGAGCAATGGTTTTTTGCTTTCGAATGATGACCCTAATCAAGAATGGATAGTATTCACTTCTATTTTTTTTAATAATCTTGATTGAGGATTCTATTCTAAGAAAAGAGTAACAGACACTAGTGATGATACTAAGGGGACAACAAATGTGACATAACATTGAATGCTTTCTGTATGGACCAAGAATATCGGCCCATTACTGAGCTGGTGGCCCATTCACTAGTTAAGTCCAGCCGAACATTTAGAAAGTGTACCCCCCCGCCCCCCTTCTCCCGTGACACGCATGAACATGGAATAATGCCTTAGTCTAAAACCAGTTAGATCAAAAGAAAAAGTTTTTTTTGGTAAAGTCTGGGAATTTTTGTCAAGAAATTATTTATGGTTCAATTGTATTGTTGACTTGTAAGCAAAAAACCAATAAAATTTTACTCTGTACTTGAATTACCCTGATGATTTCCCCCTTAATATGGGATTTCTTTGCCAAAACCATAACAATAATGATAATGATGACAAATATTGTACTTATTTATGACAAGTATTGGAGAGTAGTTTTCCTTTGGCCGAATGATTCTAATATGTGAGAGTAAATAGCTTCCGTTTCATACTTATGACTGAGAATTCTATTTTGTGGAAGTACGAAGGTGAAGGAGCCACCACTCTAGTGTTGTAATTAGGGTGAGAAGTCTGTTGACATCATACCTATGATGACATTAATGCTTTTAAAATGACATCTGAGTCCAATAGAGAACTACAATTGACAAATTTTATTTCAATAATTTCTTAGACTCGACCATGAATGTTGTCCGATAATAAGCATCCAAAAACAATTAGCACAAAAGGTACAGTTAAAGCTATCAACTTTTGACTCACACATGAACCACTCGCACAATTTTCCATTCACATGAGAATTCAAATTCTCTACCAACGTATTTGGATTCATTGATTCAAGTATTCTTTTGTTGTTGATATGGTTTTGTAGGAGGTTAAAAGAAAAAGGCCGAATTATTATGTCCATGAGATATTTTCGACAATATTAGGTTCTAAATATTTAGAAATAAATGTTTAGGTTCTAAATACTTTGTATGTTAGCAAACTGAGAACACAAACTTGTCTAGGATTAGATCTTAGGATCTATGAATTGTTTTAGACATTACTCAAAGTGATACAAGTCAAGATTCAAGAACGTGCAAACTACAAAAAAGAAAAATTGAAAAACTTTCAAGCTCGACCGATTGAGAGAGAGCTTTAATCGATTGAACTGCAATCTGCAGAATTTTTTTAAAGGCCCATTAGCCTGTGAAACATTTAGGGTTTCAATACAAACCTACTAGGTATATAAGGAAAACCCTAAAGCACAATTTTCAAGTCTTGGAGAGCTACTCTTATGAGATTTGTGAGGTTATTGTACTTTCTAACTCTTTCAAGCACCTGCCGAAGATCACACACACGCATATTGCTAGTACTAGTGGAGTAAAAGTTGCAGCAAACTTCAGTTATCAAGCATACTGAAGATGAAAACGTGAACTGGAGGTTCATGTTGGAGCAAGTCTACATCAAAGATGTCTGAGGGGTTCAGAGCTCAAATTGGTAACTATAGTTAGATTTACTACAAATTGGTATTCTTGAACTGTGAATCTCAATTTAATATAGTGGATTGTTCTCTTGGGATTGTTCCCCCTAGGTTTTTTTTACCCTGAAACTAGTTTTTTTCATTAATTTTCTTGGGTCATTACATCTTGTGTTATTTAGATTACCACTATGCATATTATTTGTGGGAAAGGTTTAACCTAGATCTAAATAATTAACCTAAGTAAGAACTTAGCTAATAGATTAGGTTAAAATTGTGTTTTCCAAGAGTCTAAAACTTACAAACAATTTGATTGTGACATGTGTTTTCTTTTCATTTGAATGAATTTGCGTGGAAAGAAACAACATTATCAACACTTAATAGTATGAAAAATTCTTACAGTAACACTTCCCATCAAGAAAACTTGGAATAGATCTCTTGTGTAGAGAAATAGAGACAAGGTCCATTATATATATAATATATATACCCCAAGGCTTCAATGCCCCAAACTCAAACCACGTTCTTAAAAACCTTGCCCAAGGCTCTCCATCCTCCTAGTCTCCATAACATGGGTCTTGTCACAAAAAATGATGCGACTCTACCCCCAATGGAGGAGCTAAGGGACATTTTCAAGAAGTAAGACACCAATAATGACAATCAGCTTAGTAGGGAAGCGCTAAGAGTAATGCTAGGACCACCGAATTGGGCACAACTCGCCATGTGGCGAGTTGTGATTGGCAAAAGTGTGTACCCACTTGGACCTGACCATGAATGTTGTCCGATTAAGCATCTTAATCCAAAAATAGTTAGCACAGAAGGTATGATTAAAGCTATCAACTTTTGACTCAGACGAGAACCACTCCAACAATTTTCCATTCACGTGAGAATTCAAATTCTCTGCCGACGTATTTCAATTCATAGACTCAGTTATTCTTTTGTTGTGGATATGGTTTCGTAGGAGGTTAAGAAAAAAGTTGAATTCTTATTTCCATATATATATATTAAAGGTTCCATCTTTCTTATCTACTTACTTTGATACCATTTTTTTGTAAATGTTTGGACCACTTTGCGAATGCTACAATTTTGATACCATGAGATATTTTCCATAATTTGATTCTTGTGTTTGATTGTGACACAAGTTTTCTTTTCATTTACGAGAAGGGATATAATACAACGATACAACAATTTTTGAAAAAGTAAGATACAGATACGGTGGGAATACATCTATTAATTAATTATTAATTATATTTTTATATATGATCAAACATTTATATTTTCATATAATATTTAAATTGTATTAAGAGAAATGATGAATATTTTAATTTAATTAAAGTCTGAGTGTTACATATATATATATATATATATATATATATAGAGAGAGAGAGAGAGAGAGAGAGAGAGAGAGAGAGAGAGAGAGAGAGAGAGAGAGAGAGATTTAAAATATTTCCTCCTTTAATAATTTAAGCCCACATCCTAATTATATTTAAGCCCATGTTCTAAGTATATTAATGCCCATTCATTTTGATATGTGAATTGAAAAAAGAAAAAGAAGAAGAAGAGGCGTGAGTGAGAAAGGGGAAGTGTAAAAACAAAAATAAAACAAAAACAAAGCAAAACAAAAAGGACAAAGTTTAGTTATAAAATTAGTTGTAACCTTATACTACAACCTTATTCAATATCTTTTTATTGGAGGTAAATTTTGACAAATTCACCATTAGATTACATTTTCTTTTTATATTCTTCATGCTTGTAAAATTTCTAGAACATTAAAGATTAATAACTATATCATCAATAAATTGTTTAAATTTAAAATTTTTATAGTTTAAAATTATGCATAAAATATAAACATATAGATCATATAGTAAATAATATTCAATTGTCACAAAATTTGGCATGTGTATTAAAATGAAAAGAACATGCAATTAAACAATTAGATTTTTCAAAATATGTAGTAATGTTTATTTATTGAGTAAGATTGTAGTCTTAAGTTACAACCAATTTTGTAGCTAAATTTTGTCCCAAAAAAGAGCAGGACTACATGAGTAAGAGAAGAGGGGGAAGTGGCTAATAGCTGGGCAATTAAAAGTTAAATTGAAAAATAAGAGGTAGACAAAAAGTTATCCACACATCTCTGTACGTTTTTAGATTCCTGTAAACTAGATTGTTTAACCTAATTAATTAACCAAGTAAATACTTAGATTTATTATTCAAATCTAGGTTAAAACAAAATAATCATATTATTTAAATAATGCGGAAATATAAAGAACACAACAATATGATAATCCAGGAAAACCTAACCAGTAAAAAACTTGAGGAGGATTTAACCTAATTATCCTCAAGGTAAAAACAAATCCATTATGAAAGAATTGAAGTTTGTACAATAAGACTTAGACCACTAACATCCTATTGCTACCTCAAGTAGAAAACTTACTACCACGACCACGTGACAGCTCCGAATTCACGGACTACTTCTTTCTTTGATCTACAGCAACCACAAGTTCTCCTACTTGTGACTTTGAAACTCCACTCAAAGGTTTTAGATCTTCTTGAAAGCTCTTTATGTAGTAACTGAAACCACCACCAAGTTCTTGATGCAAATCTTCATCTTGATAGCCGTATGTGTGTGTATGAAGGTCAAACACTTCTCAAATCTCACAAAATATTCAACTCATAACTCAACAAAGACCTTAGAGAGCTTTTGGGTAGAAAACCCTAGATCTACAAAAGAGGCACAAGATTCAGTCTAATCTCTCTCTCAAAAGCCCCCATAAAAACGTGCTTAGGATTTCCTTTATATACTAGAAGAAGTAGATCTGAAACTCTAATCGTTAATGGGTTTAAACTGTTGTTTGGGCTTAATTATAATTCTGTAGATACGACTCTTGATCGATCGAGCTTTGCAATTTTGCATAGTAAGTTTCTGCATTCAACTCGATTCAAACTATAACAAATAAACTTTGAGCAAGCCTAAACATAAACTCATTGTTTTGATCATGGTTTGCCAACATATTCAAAGTGAAGTTCTAATACATTTAGTTCCTAAAATCTTAGAACCTAACAAATTCTATTAAAAAAAAATTAAAAGATAATTTTTTAAAAACAAAAAATGAGAGAGAAAGTTATTAACAAGATGAAGAGACACAGCGTGAGAAAAACAGAAAAATCATGAGAAAGACTAAATATAGAGATACATGGTTTCAGATCTTTTTTTTCTTTTTCTTTTTCTTTTTTTCCTCTTTTTTTCAACATACTTGTGTCCCCGCCATATCCAATATTAAAAACAAAAAAAAACAAAAAAACCCCAAAAAAAAAAAAAAAAAAAGACGGCTAGGACACATCGTGCAGCCGTGTCCCAGCCATATCCGGTATCGCGTACGACACAGACACAGCAAGCAATTTGCCATGTCCACACTCTTCTAGATTATCAACACTTAATATGGTAAATCACATGAAAATTTCACAGTCAAATATATTCGAGCTAGCCTCTGGTCCAACCCAACACATGCACAACGATAGTGACACTTCTCCATCAAGAAAACTTGGAATAGATCTCCTGTGTACAGAAATAGAGACGAAGGTCTCCATTATATATACCCCAAGGCTCCAATACCCAAAATCAAACCACATAAGAATTAAGGTTCTTCAAAATCTTGCCTAGGGCTCTCCATTAAGTCTCCATAACATGGGCCGTCTCACTGTCATAGATTCTAAGGGTGTGGCACCCCTACCGGAGGATCAGCTAAGGAACACTTTCAAGAAATTCGACACCAATAATGACAATCAGCTCAGCATTGAAGAGCTAACGAAAGCCTTTAAATCCCTCGGCTCTAGGTTCCCTGTCTATCGAGCCGACCGCAGCCTCCTCCATGCCGATGCCAATAATGACGGATTCGTCAACGAAGAGGAGATGAACGAACTCGTGAAATACGTTGCAGGACTCGGATTTACCGTGCGTAGAAATCCTTAATTTACGTACTTAACAATAACTTGTCAGATATCATGTACTAATATTATGTGTGCTTTGTGCTTGCAAGCTTCAGCTTCTTCTGTTCGATGTAGAATTCAGAAGAAGCTAGACCCTCCGCAACGTTTCCTCTAAAAATTTATATGAGGAGGCAATTCGGTTGTGTTGGTTTCCTGTTTTACTTTTCTTTGCCTTTCTGGTTGTGCCTGTTTTTCCTTGGCAGCTATGTAATATATCCAAGTGGTAATAACAAGGAATACTGTGTGCTCACTATGCTTACGTGGTGGAAGCAGGATTTATATGGTATACGAGAAACCTTATACACTGACCATTATCGCTCCAAATTCTATAGTATACTTAAGCGCTTAGCTAGGAATTTTTACTTTGATGGTTAATTTGTTGGAATTTTTTTTTTAGAATCTCGGCAACAAAAATTGGTGTATTAATACAATAATCATAATTCAAAAATCTTTTAAATATGGAACTATCAACTTTGATATATTATCATATTCTCAACAATTACTTCACTATATATATATATACAAAAAATTTCATTATTGTTTTAAAAATGATGATATAAAGAGATAAAATATATTATAATAGAGCAATACAAACATTGAACAACAAAATCTTGATAAACAAAACATATTCATTAAACTAATTAGAAAGCCAATATGATCGGATTCATATTATAATATATAAATAAAAACAAAAACAAAAAACAAAACCATATGACCATTATCATATGTATAACAAAACTTAAATCTAAATGCCCGAGTTTATTTGGTTGTGCTGAAAAGAGAGTTAATGTGTTGACCTGAGAGAGGGCAGTGTAGGCTAGCAAAAGTAGGGAGAAGTACTAAAGGTAGCTTCTTGAGATTAAGAAAGATGGAAAATTAATTAAATACAACCCACATTAACACTTGTTTTTTGTTTGGACTATGTGGAGTATAGTTATGTTTAATCTGGATTATGACCCAACACAATATAAAAGTGCTAAGATTTTTAATGAGATTTTTTCTAAGGCTTAAAATGGTGTATTTTACAATTTAGTTAAAAGGAAAAAGAAAAAGAAAAATCTAGTCACATATGTTATTTTAAACAATATTTAGGTGACAAATAAGGGAGTACTTAATGATAATGATAAGGCCAATCAAGCTGCATATTCCTTTTTATTTTATTTCATTTTTTGTATTTAATGAAGCATCATTATTGTTTAAAAAATCAAACAGTTGAAACAAATCATGACTAGTTTTGACCAAATTTTACCTTTCTTTTTAATTACTAAAAATAATTTGACTTATAAAATAAAAATAAATAAATAAATAAATAAATAAGCTTACAAAAATTAGTACACGAGTCAAGTACTTAAAAAGCTAGCGTATTAGTCAATACTTAAAATCCTTGATAGAGTGGTCTCAGTGATATTACCTGCTCTTCTTTATAAGGAAAATTAGGATACGAATTCTCCCTCCCATTGTTTTAATTATTGGATTATCAAAGTAAAATTCTTAATTGAGCTAGTGCAATAACTATTGCAGAAGACCGTGGCATACTCTTTTATTTTTTTCAATGTGGGACTTTTTGGTACGTCTTTCTCATAAAACAAAGAATCTCAAATTAGCACGAGAAAGATATTAGCAACATTTTTACTTATAATTAGTCTTTCTTCACCTTTGTATTTCATTTTTGAGGTGCAAAACTCTTATATTAAAAATTCATATAATACTTGACAATAAATATTTATAAATCTCTCTTAAATTTAAAATGAAGAAGTATTTCTAAATATATTTGGGCTAACAACTTAATAAGTTGGGTAACATATATTCATTGAGATATTTAGTATTATTTATGCCACAAACCACCGATTGAAATCCATTCAACCACAAATCTGATAACCAGCTCTTTTCTCGATAATTTGTTTTAAAACCTGGAGCATCATCCATTAATTACCCCTAAGGTTTATATTAAACCGCGATTGGAAATTTGATAGGATTGTTATTCTTTCCCCATAATGACCATGTATATTTGATATGACAAGAATGAAGCATGTAAAAGACTAAAACACTTGCTTGACGAGATGGAAAGCATAAAAATAGTAAATGTGTATTGTTGGAAGTAGTACATTTTTCAATTCATCTACTTTTCCATCCTGGTCTACAAACATTTCATCAACACACTTATATGAATAAAAAACTCATGTCCCTTAATTTTTATATTTTACCAATCATAACCTAATATATGTTCTTTATTTCTATAAGTAACCGAAGTTTAAAAGTAAAAATAAAAAATTAGACAAGTGGTATATTATTGTTGGAGTATAAAATAACAACAAAAGTGGTAGGAACATTTTTGTACCATTTTTATTCCATATGCCAAGTATCGGGCCATAGTTATTCACTTTCAAATAATGATCCTAATTGAGAATGGATGGTATTCGCTTTTCTATCTTGATAAAGGATTCTATCTCATAAATGAGTAGCAGGTGCTATGATACTAGGGTATAACACACATGCCAAGACCTTGAATGTTATCCAATGAGTGTCTAAATCTACACGCAGTTAGATCAAAAGGTAAAGTTTAAAGCCAAAATTTTTTAACATGAATTTTATAGTTCTATGATATTTTTGACTTGTGAGCATAAAGCTTGAGGTGAATTGAATTACTCTTAACAATTTTTCCCTTTATAGATGGGATTTCATGCCCAAAACATAACAATAGTAATAATAATGATAACTTACTGTACTAATTCATGCATGACAAGCATCAGGTAATAGTTTTTACTTTGGACTAATGACTCTATTATGTGAGGGTAAATAGTTTTCGCTTTTCACTTATTACTGAAGATTCTGTTTTGAGGAAGGTTGAAAGGGAAGGAAGCAGCACACTAGTATTGAAATTAGGGTGACAAGTATGTTGAAATCATACCTGACCTGTGACGACATTATTGATGCTTTTAAAGTGACATTTCAGTGCAATAGAACTCAAATTGACCCACTTGGCTTCCAAATTTCATTCCCATAATTTCTTGGACCCAACCATGAATGTTGTCCAATAAGCATCTTAATCTAAAATCAGTTAGCATAAAAGCTATAGCAAAAGCTATCGACTTTTGACACACACATGAACCACTCCAACAATTTTCCATTCACATGAGAATTCGAATTAATTCTCTGCCGACGTATTTGGATTCATAGATTCAAGTATTCTTTTGTTGTGGATATGGTTTCGTAGGAGGTTAAGAAAAAGGTGGAATTCTTATTTCCATATTAAAAGTTTCGTCTTTCTC
Source organism: Quercus agrifolia (assembly GCA_029955455.1). Lineage (NCBI taxonomy): Eukaryota > Viridiplantae > Streptophyta > Magnoliopsida > Fagales > Fagaceae > Quercus > Quercus agrifolia. Next base: position 88,777,024 of record JARQAD010000001.1, on the reverse strand, counting down.
ATCTAGTTGCTATTATACCACATATGTAAATGTTTGGACTACTTTGTAGATGCTACAATATTGATACCATGAAATATCGATTATTTGATTCTTGTGTTTGATTGTGACACTTCTTTTCTTTTCATTTGAATGAATTTGCATGGAAAGAAACAACATTATCAACACTAAATAGAATGAAAATTTCTAACATTCAAAATATATTCGGGCTAGCTTCTGGTCCGACGCATCGCATGCACAACGGCAGTGACACTTCTTAATTTAGAAAACTTGGAATAGATCTTGTGTAGAGAAACAGAGACGATGTTCATTAATTATATATACCTCAGGGCTTCAATACCCCCAAACTCAAACCACATAAGAAGGTTCTTTAAAAACTTGCCTAAGGCTCTCCATCCTCCAAGTCTCCATAACATGGGCCGTGCAATATTTAACCCAACAGTTAATTATAAGCCTCTGCCCCCAACGGAGGATCAGGTAAGGAACCTTTTCAAGAAATTCGACACCAATAATGACAATATGCTCAGCAGGGAAGAGCTAAAGAAAGCCTTTGACTACCTGGGCTCACTTATCCCTGGCTTTCGTGCAGGCCGCGGCCTCCACCATGCCGATGCCAATAAAGACGGATACGTCGAGGAAAGGGAAATGGATGAACTCGTCAAATACACTGTGCGAGTCGGATTCGCAGCTGAGGTGTAGAAATCATTAATTACATACTTAACAATATGTAACTAGTCAGATATTATGTACTAATAATATGTCTCCTTTGTGCTTTCAGGCTTCAGCAATCAAAAGAATCCAGGCCCTAGAGGACGAGCATCTGTGGAAAATTTTCAAGCAATACGACATCAACAATGATGGTCAGCTAAGCAGGGAAGCACTAAAAAAAGTCTATCAATACCTTGACTCAGTTATCCCTGGCTTTGGAGTCGACCATGCCAATGCCAATGGAGACAAATTCAATGAGGAAGAGAGGATGAACAAACTCGTGAAAGACGCTGAGCGACTTGGATTTACTGTTAAGGCGCAGAAATTCTTAATTACGTACTTAATACCAGTATATAGCTAGTCAGATATCATGTACTAATAATAATATGTCTGCTTTGTGCTTTCAAGCTTCAGATATCAGGTGGAACCGTAACAGATGATCAGCTGAGGAAAATTTTCAAGCAATACGATGTCAAGAACGATGGTCAGCTCAGCAGGGCAGATATAAAGAAAGCCTATCAATACCACAACAAAGAGGAGTTGAATAAACTCGTGAAAGACGCTATGCGAGTAGGATTTACCGTTAAGCCGTAGAAATCCTTAATTGCGTACGTACGCACTTAAAAATATAACTTGTCAGATATTGTGTCCTAATAATATTTGTGCTTTGTGCTTGCAAGCTTCAGGTTCTTCTATAATGTAAAATCGAGGAGAAGCTTGACCACAATGTTTCCTATATATAATTTATGCATTATCCAAGTGGTAATTAAGCATTTACATTTACAATTTTAGTCAAATTTGTTAATAATAATAATAAATCCTATATTTTTTAGTTTAGCTAATCCATCTTCCATGACAATATCAAACTTCTACTCTACTTCTATTGCATTTAAAAATTATTTTTCTCTCTCCAAATATATATATATATATATATATATATATATATATATATATATATATATATTTTATCTCCACCTTCTTTCCCATATCAACCAACTTTCAGAAGCGGACTCACCCCACACCAGAAGGCTTAGTGGCACATAGAAAAGCTCGCTGGTGGAGATCGTTTGTCCAGGCCTTCTCGGCAATACAAGAGTGAGATCTGAGATTTTCCGCCGAGATAAAAGCATCAAGATGAGTGGTTGTGGAGTAACTTGTGGTGGAATAGGCAGAGAATGGTGAATTTCGTGAACTCTCAGAGCCAATTAATAATATTAAAAATACCCAGAAGATACGGAGTCTGAAACTATGAAGCTCGTGGCAACTGCACATGTACAACGAGCTAAAGAGGCGGTCATAAATAAGTGACGGTTCTAAGAATTTTTTTCAAAGTGTTCCTCAAGAAGTATAAATTACATAATCTAATAAAAAGAAAATTTTATATATTGGCGACAACAACAACAACAATCAAAATATACACAAATACAAAAAATTTTACAACATAAAGCTTGTGGCGTTCAGTTGTATTTGTTGTTAGTATTACAAAACAAGGATGGACGGCGATAGCTGAGGAGAGTAAGTGAGTTTCTTATTTCCTTTTAACATTTAGGTTTGATTTAGTTTTGGTTTAAATTGTTTAATGACTTGTGAATCCACGAGGCACTGAGACAGTGAGGATATTTAAATATATATATATATATATATATATATTTGTTGAATTAAAAACGTAATCATGTTGGTATTGGAGTAGTGATAGTCTTAGGGTCTGTTTGGAATCAGTTTATTTTGCTAAAACTGTGGTTGTTGTTAGTGTTGCAAAACAGGGATGGACGGCGATAGCTGAGAAAAGTAAGTGAATTTCTTATTTCCTTTTAACATTTAGGTTTGATTTAGTTTTGGTTTAAATTGTTTAATGACTTATGAATCCACGAGGCACTGAGACAGTGAGGATATTTAAAAAAATATATATATATTTGTTGAATTAAAAACGTAATCGTGTTGGTATTGGAGTAGTGATAGTCTTAGGGTTTGTTTGGAATCAGTTTATTTTGCTAAAACTAAAATTTTTTTACTGAAAGTACTGTAGATAATAGTAAAAGTTAGCTGAAATAGTACAGTGTGTTAGTTTTTAAACCCCTTAAAACATAATAGGATTAACCTAGGAATTTAGCCTAGTTGTTACTTAGACAAATTAATTAAATCTAGGTTAACACAATCAAATAATCATATCAAGTAAAGTAGCGGAAATATAAATAACACAAGATATGATCACCCAGGAAACCAAACCGGTAAAAACCTGGGGAGGATTTAACCTAGCTATCCTCAAAGTAAACTTGAATCCACTATCTTGAAAGAATCGAAATTCATACAATAAGACTTACAAGCCCCCACGCTCGACTTCTTATTGCTACCCACTAGTAGAACTTACTGACACAACCACGTGCAAGCTCCGAATCCATGGACTCCTTCTTTCTTGGATTTTCCACCAAATACAAGCACACCCGCTTGTGTTTTCTTTAAACTTCAATGGTAGCAACTGAAATGATCATCAAGGTGTAGAAAATTCTTCTCCTTCCTAAGTTTATGTGAAGGAAACCTCCTCAAAGATCTCACAAGAGATTCACATAAACCGCAATATGAGCAACACCAAAACGTGGCTAGGGTTTCCCTTATATACCTAGGGTAAATTAGAAACCCAAAACCAATTAAAACACTTAGGGCTGAGTTGGAAAATCTAATTAAAAAAACGTCAGACACGATTTTCGATTGATCGAGCCTAAGTTTCGATCGATCGAAATGTACTGAAACAGTTTTTTAATTTGCACAGTAGTTTAATCCAATTTTTCAACAAAGAACCAACTTTGAGCAATTCTAAAACAACTTAAATACATTATTTTGATCATGGTTTGCCAACAATACAAATTAGGATTCTAAATACATAAAACCTAAGTCTTTAGAACCTAACAAACTCCCCCTTTGGCAATCTGTGACAAAACACAACATAAATAGCTCAAAGTTTACAAGTAAAAGCCCTTTACAAAAAAAATGCTCATAAACACAAATTCAATTCTAACTACTATCCATCAGTTGCAAGAGTAGACAGCAACTTAATTGAATCAACCTGTATATTTCCTAAAACACTTAAACAAAAATGCATAACCGCATGTGTGGAAAAAATACAAGTAAAGAAAACTAAAATCTTGATTTCAAACAACACACAATAAAGACATATAACAATGAAAAACTCATAATCATAAATTAATAAGCAGTTTGAAACAAGAAACACAAAATATACTCCCTCTAATATGAATAACCCAACAAGGTAAAAACAAAGTGGCAAGAGTTAAAAAAGATAAAGTACAAAGTGAAGCACCTAGATACAATCTAAACAACTCCACAAGCTCCAACCAATCAAAAATAAACTCTCCCCCTAAAAACAAAACAAGTACAAGTAGTCAAAAACATCTCATATGTACTCCCCCTTTTTGTGACGGAATGCCAAAGGGCAATCAAAAACCATCATCAAAAGGAGGTGGCGATGAAGAACTCTGAAACCGTGCCAAATTTGCTCGCAAACCTCTAATCTCATCCAGAATGTCCACCAAAACCTGTCCTTGAGCCGCCTAAACGGTCAAGACATGATCCAACGTACGTCAAATGTCTGAATCATCCAAAGTAGTCGGTGGAGGAACATCAGTAGCAGCAGCAACACCAGAAGTCGCAGCAACACCTGTAGAAGAGGGAGGAGGGGGAACACTACTAGAAGATGCACCTCGAGAGACCGAAGGATCAGCTCTCAGATGAGTAGCACTTTGTTGAAGGAAGGTAGCACCTAGGGGACCAACAACATGGACAGACTCACTAGCAGGAAAATCAGCTAGACCAAGAAACAAAAGAATCCTATGAATGAAAATAAGATATATAAGTGCATGCCCTATAGTAGAATTCCTATGAACTTCATTCAAAGAACGAAGGACCAAGTGAGGAAAACTGATAGACGCACCAGACATGAAAGCATAGAGAAACACACATCGCTCCAGAGGGATGGTGTGGAGATGAGAAATAGGCCACAAGGAATGACACGCCACTCTAAGAAACAAATATGCGATCTCAGAAAGCGCAGAAGACGTGATCCGAGGATCAGAACCCCACTGGATAGATGATCCAGTGATGTGTGACATGACCTCATCTATAGGAGGTGACTCATCATAGGGATAGACAGGATCAGTGACAACCGGAACCCCAAGAGCCTCAGCCACTACGCTAGGGGTAATGGTGAACTCAACACCTCGTATCCAACTCCAAACAACGGTGTTGGAATCATAAATGTTACATGAGAGGTTAGAGAAGAACTCTCTAATCAAAGCGGTCGGGGATGGATGATCTATCTCTAAGAGGGACAACCAACCTCTAGACTCAAGATTAGCCCTAATGGCTGGATCAACCTCATCTAGAATCACAGAACACTCAGCCTAAATCTTACGCTTACTATTAAGTTTCTCATAAGCCTCACGACAACGCTCGTTCCTAAACAGTTGAACCCTAGAAGGAGACACAGAAAGGGTAGAGGGAACCCTATTAGCTCTAGTTTTCCTAGGCATAGTGCTAGAATTAAGGAACAAGAGCACATAGCAAAAATAGGAAAAAGAAATAAAAAAAAAAACCAATGGCAGACTGCAAGTTAGCACAAAAAATATAGAACAAGAAGAACTATATGATGCATGAACAGATTAAATGACATGATGCATGAGCTAAGGCAGTAAATTAAGTTCAAAATAAGTTCAAACTCACAAAATTGGCTTGAGCATAGAGTTTCCAACTAAAACCACACAAAAATTTAAAACCACTTGTTAATTTTTTAAAATAAATTGACCAATTGATCATTACACAAGATAGAAAATAGTTTAGAATGATCAATTACATCAAATCAACAAGCCAATTTCATCAATTTCAACCCAATTGAACACAATCCCCAAATCGGATTCAACATAAACCCTAGAATTTTCAATTCTTCAAAAAACCCCAAATTGATCAAATTGATCAACAACAATCATATATATAACAATATACCAACAAAACCCAATGATCAATTTCAGAAAAATAGCATCGAATCAACAAAAAATCCCAAGTTTAAGAAGGTCCGAAAATACCCTTTAAATGCATGAAAACATGGAAATAAGAACAAAAGGAGGGATAAAATGGTCTTACTGGCCTTGAGGGAGAAAAAACCTTGCAAAAATTTGAGGTAGAAAACGACAAAAAAACTTTGTGCTGCCTTGCCAAGTCGGAGAGAGAGAGAGAAAAGTTTGAAAAAACTTTTGAAAAAGTGTTTGAATCAATCAAAGAACTGTTTTTAAAAAAACCTGAAACACGATGTTCGATTGATCGAAAAACAGGTTCGATCAATCGAACTAGGCAAAGGCTCATTGAATTTTTTAAACAGGATTTCGATTGATTGAAAATCAGATTGGATCAATCGAAATTCTTCAAAAACAGCTTTTTAGAAAAAAACTTGATTTTTTTGAAAGCTTACCTCAAAGCATTGAATATAAGATATAAAAATGCATGAGTATGAGATGAAATGCTCTTCTAAAATACAAGTTTTAAGCCCAATTTTTCAAAAATTTAGATTTTAAACAATCTCCCCTTTTTTAAAGTAACAAAACAATTTTGCATAAACTCAAAGTATTTTTCAAATGTGGTTGGTCAGACCATAAAAACACACAATTATATGTACAATTTTTAGCAAAGAGTAACTTGTGTTATGTGTGCAACTAGCAAAAGTCTGAGATACATGTGAGGTGATATGTAAACAAAAATCAACCATAAAGTCTACACAAATCATTGTTGAGGGCCATTTGTGGAAGCCCAGCAGACGGAAGAGCCTAATGATGAGGGTCACAAAGAATTGACAAGATAAAAAGCAAAAAAGCCCGTTAGGCCCAAGCGGCAAGAATAATGGGTCACTGGCCCAACAAATATATACATGGGTCTTGAAAAGGCAAGCGGGCTCAAAGAAGCCAGGAAAGAAAGAAATAGCATCCCATGGGCAGAGTATGAGTTAGAAAAGTGAGAAAGGGTCGCCGCAGGCCCAAGGCATTGTAAACTAAGAGAGTAAGGGGTTTATGGCAGGCTCATGAACCCCAAAGATAAGGATAAGGTTATTGGGCCGGGGAAGCCCAATGAAGTTAGTAAAAAGCCCATGGGAGTGTGGAATTAGCAAACAGGCCGAGGAAGCCCAAAGAAAGCAATCGGGCCGTGGATGCCCAAAGGGAAACCCAAAGGGAAGCCCAAAGGGACATAGGAGCCCATGAGTAAAAGCAAAACAGTGCCCGTGACAGGCCACTGAGAAAATGGATAAACGGCTGGCCCAAAAAGAGGTCCAGCAGGATTAAGTCATTACGGCAAGAATAACAACTTAACGTGGCAGGCAGTGAAGAAAACTAAAAGTGGGCCAAAGAAATGTAAAGCCCATTATCATACGAGGCCCAGCTCCTGAATGGAGCGAAAAACCAAAAGAAAGCCCGCATGAAAGGCTAGGAAACGCAGACGGAGAGTCTCCAGGTTGCGGCAGACACATGAGCAGCAAGTAGACTCTTGGACAAATTTGAAAGGGAAGCACGCGCAAGGCCCAGGCGCCACCAGCCTGTACCCAGCCAATATAGGACATGGTGGGGCCATGGGCCAGAGGTAAGAGGTAAAGGGGGGTGTGGTTTGGTGGTGGGGAGAGGGGAAAAGATCTATTCACGGCTCCTGCCCAAGCCTCTTTTGGGAGGAACGTCCTGCTGGGATGATAGACCACCCAAAAGAGGCAATTTGAGAGGGAACCGTTGGGTGCATGCTCTGAGAGTGGAGAGATAAGGCATTAATGTTGTGGCAGGAAGAAATGCTACGACATACAGAGGAATAAGACAAGTCCGCCTCTGTTTGGCGAGGGTGGGTGTCGCACAGTGTGGTCGGCAAGTACACCCAGACCAGACAAAGGCGGTTAAGGGGCAAGACCGTAAAACACTAGCCACGGCAGGCACTATAAAAAGGCCCTTGTCGTGCCCTGTAAAGGGGGATAAAAAAACAGAGCACATTTTCGGAGTGAAAGAAAGAAGCAGAGCAAGAGCCAAAAGAAAAAAGATAAGAAAGAAAATAGAAAGAAAAGAAAGGAAAACTGAGAAAAACGGGAGCTATTTCAAAGAGGGCATGCACCCATAGATCAGTTTCTCTCTCTCCCCCTTCAAATCCTATCTCCTTTAGAAAACGTAAACAAGGACCATCTTTCTTTTGGAACAGCAACCATTCAGGTCCGACTCCCTCAAAGACATTAATCCCCACGGCAGGATCCTTTTCCTGGGGGGTTATTTGCGTTGAGAAGAGGCGTTCTTTCCTCTTTGGCCTTGCTGCGGCAGACAGTTTTAAAAGAAAACTTAATTTATGCCCATTTAAATTAGCCAATATTATTCTCTTCATTTTTTCTCTGTGATTGATATCATTGTGATTGTAATCATGCTTTAGTAGCAGGGAATACCTAGTCGTTTATTAAAATAAGTCAAAGTGCTCTGTCTTAGTTATTATTATATCTGTCTGCCATAACTTGTCTGCAACAGTTCAGCCTGTCATAACTTGTCTGCTACAGTTCTGCTTGCCGTAAATTTGCTCCTGGCAGACATGGCATAAGTTTGTGCACAAACCGGCCCAAGTTGAGTTACAATTGGACCGGCCCCAGCTCCCTTACTCAGAAATACTAGGGCCTATCATCGCAGGAGGCAGCCCAGCCCATTACCGCAGGAGGTAGCCCAATCCTACCAAAAAAGGCCCCTACATTAAATTGGCGACTCCACTGGGGAGTTGGGAAGCAGACAGGGGTGAAGGAAAAGAAAACAGCGCCCCTCGCAAACAATGCCACCCAAGTCCAGGACGACACAAAATATGAGTGTCGTACCCTCACAAGCAGAATCTAGGCCGACGACGCCTCACCAAGAGCAACTTAACCAGACAGAAGGTGCCAACAGAACGGGGGCTGATCCTTAACCTCAAACAAGAGTCCCCGTAGACAATGTCAACACCCTTGTCGAAGTGTTGCAATCATTGCAGCACTCGCAGCAACAAATGATGGAAGAGATCCGCCAACTAAAGGCAGACAAAACAAAAGAAAAAGGCAGCCAACATAACTCGAATCATGCGACAGACGGAGGAGAGACACTAGCAGGAGGTGTCCCTCGGAACGCAGGACAGCGTTTCATCACCATGGCCGAGGTAGCGACTCTCTTGGAGCAAGAGAGAGCCAGAACACCAAAGGAGAGATTTTACGCAAGGAGACCTCCCTATCCTCTAAAAGTGCTCAGCAAGCCGTACCCCGAGAGGTATGAACCAAGGGCCTTTGCCCAGTACGATGGCAGGAAGGGAAGCGCAGTAGAGCACGTGAGCAAATTCATTGACACCCTTGGCCCTTACACGGCAGACGAAGACTTATGCCTGCGGGAGTTTTCAAAGTCACTATGCGACCGGGCATACACCTGGTACATCGGTTTAAAACCAGGATCAATCCTAACTTGGGATGACATGGTGGACGTATTTTGCACTAAATACTTTCACGGGGAAGAAACGGTGACACTTGCAACTCTGCAGGCGACAAAGCAAAGGAACGGAGAAGATCTGATGGAATACATCAAACGGTTCAGGGATATAGCACTTGATTACTATGATCACTGTGAGGAGAGGACGTTGGTAGAAATGTGCATGACCAATATGATTCGGGAGTTCAGAGCTGTTCTGGAGAATCTGGAGATTTTCCAGTTTGCGCAGCTATTGCAGAAAGCTAGAAAGACGGCTCAGTCCGTGAAACCCAGTTCAGACAAGCGGAATGCACCGCAGGCTATGGCCATGTCCACTGGAAACCAAAGAAGGAAAACAGAGGGGAGGGAGTATGATACACCTCCACCCCTACCATGCACTCCTAAGGAGCTAGAAGTGCTACTTGACAAATGGATAGCAGACGGGATCTTTAAACCCAACCAGGTTTCTAGAGAGCCAACGAAGGAAGAAAGGAGAGATCCTCGCTTCTGCCGCTTGCACAACTATGTACAACACCCCACCGCAGAATGCTGGGCACTCCGCAGGCTGGTGCACCGCAGGATCAAAGAAGGCACATTAGAGCTGACCCAGCAAGAAGTCCAAAGAAACCCACTCCCAAACCACAAAGGAAAGGGTGTGGCAGCAGTAGTGATATGTGCGGACCCGGGAGAAGACGAGGAAGAAAACTTGGCCCTGCCTGCCGTGGCGATTACCACTCTTCAGCAGAGTGCCAAGTTCAAAAATCTATTTGACCAGTTGGGACTTACAGCAAAAGAAAGAAAAATAGCCACGGAGGCTTTGGTAAGCATCGCCTCCGGAGCAGGGGTGGAATGCCTGTCAGTAGAGATGCCAGAAGACAGGGCCCTCCTGCAGGAATCAATAGAAATCACATTTAGCAGTGAAGATATGGAAGTAGGGCACCCAGATCATCGGAGGCCTCTCTATTTAGCAGCATCTATAAATCAAATCCCCATCAAAAGGGCCCTGGTGGATACAGGTGCTTCCGTAAATCTCATCCCATTAAGCACCCTGCAAGCCGCAGGAATTTCAGAAAAAAAGATCCAAGGATGCCCGATGGAAGTAACGGGATTCGGTGGGAGAGGTGAATACACCGCAGGTCACATTCAGTTATGGTTGAAAGTAGGCCCTATAGCCTCTCTAGCTCGCTTCCACGTAGTCAGAACGGAAGTATCATACCATGTGCTTTTGGGAAGGCCTTGGTTACACAAACACCGACTAGTCCCATCCACCTACCACCAATGTGTGAAGGGAAGATTGAATGGCAGGATGATACACATAACGGCGAACCCTTCGCCGTTCGAGCAGGCAGAGGCCCACTTGGTGGAAACCATGTTTTATGATCAATGGGCTCCATCTGGAGAAAATGTGGTCGCAAAAACACAAGGCACCTTTGTGCCTAGGTGGAAAGATGTTCAAGATGACCCAGAACCTGACTTAAGAAAGCTACTGGCACGAAAGAAGAAAAGGAAAGAAGCGCCTGCCGCAGAGCCGGACGAAGTACCTCAGTGCATCAGGGTCCGAGGCCTTAATGGCAAGATTGTCTACAAATTATGAAGGTGCGTGGGACCCACGGGTGAGATGCAAGTGGGTCCCACCCAAAAAGGGCAACACAAGAGTTTGGCATGTTGCGTCGTTGAAGGAAGTTTGGGAAAAGAAGAAGGGAAGGATGAGGCAGTTACGGCAGAAAGGGACATCCAGGTTATGGCAGAAGAAGAATTGGAAGAGGTTGACTTGGGGTTTGACTCGCAAGAATCAAGGCCCATCTCAATTAGTGCAAGCCTGACGGAAACGGAGAAGTCAGAACTCATACTACTGTTGAAAGAATTCAAAGATGTCTTTGCTTGGGATTACAATGAAATGCCAGGGCTCGATCCCGGGCTTGTTGCGCATACGTTGAATGTGGACCCAGAGGCCAAGCCGGTGGCCCAGCCTGCCAGGATATTCCACACGGAAATAAAAGGGCAAATAGTCAAAGAAGTACATAAGTTGCTAGCCGCAGGAGTCATCAAGCCTATCCAGCATCCCCGCTGGCTATCCAACATAGTACCGGTAAAAAAAAAAACGGGCAGATAAGATGCTGTGTAGATTTCAAGAATCTCAACAAAGCTTGTCCAAAAGACGAATTTCCATTGCCAAACATGGATTTACTGATAGATTCTGCGGCAGGAAACGCCATGTTCTCATTCATGGACGATATCAGTGGATACAATCAGATCAAGATGGCGCCAAAGGATGCAGAGAAAACTGCCTTCAGGACACCCATGGGCAATTTCTATTATACTATGATGCCCTTCGGGCTGAAAAACGCAGGTGCAACCTACCAGCGGGCAATGACGGCCATATTCCACAACATGATGCACCAGGAGCTGGAAGACTATGTGGAGGACATGGTGGTTAAGTCAAGGAAAAGGGAAGAACACTTTCGGGTGCTAAAAAGAGTATTTGAAAGATGCAGAGCTTTTAAGTTAAGAATGAATCCCCTCAAGTGCGCATTCGGAGTATCCTCTGGGAAATTTTTGGGTTTCCTGGTTCACAGCAGAGGCATAGACGTGGATCCGGCCAAGGCCACGACCATAGCAACTATGAGACCTCCTGCCACAGTAAAAGAACTGAAGAGCTTCTTAGGAAAAGTCTCATATATCCGAAGATTCATCCCCGGGTTGGCATCAATTACCTCTGCTTTCACCAAGTTGCTTAAGAAGGGGTAAAGTTTTGAATAGGGGGAAGCGCAGCAGACGGCCTTCAAGAGGCTGCAACAGATAATGATGAACCTCCCCATGGTGCAAGCTCCTATTCACAAAAAACCACTGTTACTCTATCTGGCCACCAACTCTTACGCCATTGGCGCACTAATCGCTCAGGAAGACGAAGGTGGTACTGAGCGGCCAATATACTATATCAGCTGCGCCTTAAAAGATGCCGAGACCCGTTACCCAAGGGCAGAGAGAGCGTGCCTAGCCATTGTGTACGCTTCGCAGAGGTTGCGTCACTATTTCTTGGCATACGAAGTATGGCTGATGACTAAGTCATATGCCATTAAAGCTCTGTTACAACAGCCAATTCTCTCCGGCAGGATATCCCAATGGTTGCTACAATTATCACAATATGACTTGAGAATGGGGACACTCAAGGCACTGAAAAGTCAGGCTATAGCGGATTTATTGGCACAGTTTCCAAGAGAGGAAGAATTCCCGTTGGATGATGAAGTTCCAGGGGAAGTAGCTGTGGCAGAGGAGGTCAGGGAACAGTGGGTAATGAAATTTGATGGGTCTTCTACTACCCATTCCGGAGGGGTGGGAGTAGTTCTGTATTATGAAGAAGACAAGGCAGTGGCACTATCGTTTAAGTTGGAATTCCCCTGTTCAAACAACACGGTGGAGTACGAGGCCTATCTAACTGGGCTTGCCACAGCGCTCGAAGTCAAACATTTGAAAGTGCTGGGAGATTCGAACTTAGTCATCTGTCAGGCCAAAGGAAGTTTTTCCTTAAAAGAACCCAGCCTAGCTCCGTACAGAGCAATGGCCCAGAGAATGGAAGAGAAATTCTCAACCTTTGAGATAGAACACGCTCCGAGAAATGAAAATCGGTTTGCGGAGGCGTTAGCCGCATTGGGTTCGCAAATAATCTTTGAAGGGAGTAGCACCAACATAGAAGTCAGCAAAAGGGAGGAATCCATCATTGAAGTGTTGAAGGAAAAGTTCCGGGAAGAACAGGGCGAAGGGGATTGGCGAATCCCCATAAAGGAAACCTTGGTGAAAAGAGACGACGTAGCAGAATTGAAGATATTGAAAGACTATGCTTTGGTAAAAGAAGAGCTGTACCGCAGGATGCCAGGTGGGATTTTATCCCGATGCGTGGGCCAAGAGGAAGCCCAGAGAAAATTGAAGGAAATACACGACAAGACCTGTGGGTCCTGCGGGGAAGTCAGTCTTTACCGCAGACTCCAGAGAGCAGGCTTCTATTGGCCAAGCATGGGTAAGGACGCAAATCAAGTCCAAACCCAGTGTGGGACCTGCCAGCTTGCGGCAGACAGGGAGGAGAGTTATGCTGTGTTCATCAGCGAGGATTGGAGGAGCCCTTTCATGCAGTACCTAGCAAAAGGCGTACTGCCACAAAGACACAGCGAGAGGTACAAGCTTAAGAGGTTGGCAACACGTTACTTCTTGCACAACACGGTCCTTTTTAAAAGGGGATATGATGGAGACCCTTTGAGATGTTTGGGTCCTGAAGAGGCTAAAGAAATGATAAAAGAAGTACATTCCGGGGAATGTGGTGAACATCAGGGGAAGAAAAAGCTTTACAGATGCCTGCTGCAGATGGGCTACTACTGGCCAACCATGAAGAAAGATGCGGCAGAATTTGTAAAGAAGTGTCACAGTTGTCAGGTACAAGCCAACTTAATCCATACCCATCCACAAGGCTTGCACAGCATGGTCACCCCATGGCCCTTTCATACTTGGGGGCTAGATTTGGTAGGACCAGTCAACCCGCCATCACGTGGGTACATATGGATATTGGTAGTTACAGAATATTTTACCAAGTGGGCGGAGGCGGTACCACTCTGCAAGGGTACAGGAGGAGCAGTGGCAAACTTCATCAAAGAAAATATAATTGTGAGGTTTGGAGTGCCCCACAAGATCATCAGCGACAACGGCACACCTTTTGTCAACAGCGATGTGAGGAGAATGCTAGAGTTCTATCAAGTCAAGCACCACAGGTCATCACCCTATTACCCTCAAGGGAACGGGCAGGTAGAGGCAACAAACAAAATTCTCATAAAGATCATCAGCAAGATGAGCCAAGAGTATGCGGGAGGATGGGCAATGCACCTGCCAGATGCTCTTTGGGCATACAGAAAATCACCAAAGTCAGCCACAGGCTTTTCACCCTTTTCCTTAGTCTACGGAATTGAAGTAATGAGTTTGGCAGAAATAATGACACCGTCCCTAAGGGTTATGCAGATGCAAGAAAAAGAAAAAGAGGGAGAAGTCTTCGAGGGAGAATTCTTCGCAGCAGAAAGTTTTGAGAACCTGAAGAACTTGATGAAAAGAGGGAAGAAGCCCAGGAACGCAGCCGCAGATACAGGCAGAAGATGACTGAAGCCTACGGCAGGATGACCAAGGAAAGAGTGTTTGCGGAAGGACAACTAGTACTAAAAGTGGCAGACTATGTCAGGCGAGGTCTGGCAGGACCATCCAAGTTTGCACCAAAATGGGAGGGACCCCTTGTGATAAGAGAAGCACATCAAAGTGGGTATTATCGCCTAACTCAAATGGATTGCAGGGACTTGATGGACCCCGTCAATGGAAAATGGCTAAAGCGTTATTTTGCTTAGAGAAGGAAGTTATGTGGTTGACCACCTTTCCTTAGCTGTTTGTTTATGTCTTCCTTTACTGAATCTTTTCTTTTATTCCTCCAAGTGATTATGTCACAAGAAAAGTTGTAACGTGCTTTCATGAGTGTGCAATGAAAAAGTACGAAGTATTAGCATCATATTATAGCAGTAGTAAAAAAAAAGAAATAGCAAAGTGTAGCATTATTACAAACTCAAACTGTGGCAAACACAAGCCAAATAACTATGGCAGGAAACATAAAAGTGCTCTGTATGACATAACAAAAATAGAGAAACAAAGAAAAGGAAAGGAAACGGTGCTATCATCAGTGAAGTCCAGAAATGAGACTCTGATCCCCAAAGCGACTGGGTCCACCAACGCCGGAAAGAAGACGCTCACGGCGACCCTCCAAATCAGCCACCTCTTTCTTCAAAAGCTCAATATGGGCGTCTATGGCCTCAATGGTTGGACGGACTCTCCTCATAAAAAAGGCTCGGGCAATCTCACGTAGATGCTCAAGAATAAACTCCACAGCGAAACCCACACTGATGAGCTACTGTACCGCAGCCCTCCACTGCAGGATCTTCCCGACAGAAACAGAGTCGATGAAGTTGTGCTCGATGTTATTCAGCACACATCCCAGCATCTGCAAGAAATGCTCCCTAGAAGAACGACCAAGGCGGAACTCTCGCATAAAATTGCCATGACGACTGTAGAGCATCACCAAGTGCGGGGCACAATCCTCAGGGACTCGAAAGCCATAAAAGTCCACATAGGGAGGACCGGAAGCCCAGAAATCTACCGGGCCAAGGTCATTAACTTCCAGCTGGTCAAAACGGACAAAGAAAGATGCAGCATCATCCGGGACGGCAACAGAACTACTACCCGCCTCAAACTGAGAAGGGATAGTAGGAAGCGGACCTACAACAAAGGGGGAGTGGAACGCAAGGCAAGATGAGAAAAAAGAAAGAGATGACGCGGGAAGAAAAGACTTGCAAAGAAAAAAGGATGAAATAAGAAGAGAAAGAAAGAATGCCAAAATTACCAGGAATGGGGGCTACGGGTGTAGCAGGAAAGGGTACTGTAGGCACTAAAGAAACAGGGGCAGTAGGTACGGCTGAAACAGGTACTGAAGGTGCTGTAGGAATAGGCGCTACAGGTGTGGCAGGAGCAGTCATTCCCACGCCTGCTGCAATCTCTGGCCCCTCAGAAGTTTCTGCAAGTGGGGAGATAAGTATGCAAATGAAGCGCAAATACAGAAAGAAGATAAAGGGAAAGGAAGATACATACCCATAAAGTCAGGCTAGGGCGAAGCACTACCCTCTTCATCAGAGTCAGAAATTGTCTTTTTCAGCACGGGTGCATCATCAGGATCCTCAAAAATGTCATCGGATCCCTCTGAAGATAGGTCCGGATCAGGACCACGGGTAGCGGAGCCGGGAATGGAGGAAAGAGTAACAACAAGCGAAGCACTACCCTTCGCAGCCTGGGAAATATCTGCAAAAGGATCGCTAGTCGAAATCACTAGCGGCAGAATGGGAGAAGTAGTTTTGGTTTGAACAACGGCAGGAGGAATGGCACCCTCTGAAGGAGTGAGTCTCTCAGCAGGCAAGGGTGTAGTCTCGCCAACCCCTTCGACATGAGTACCCTCTCTAGGTACCGGCTCGGCAGAAAGGGTGGGAGTTTTGGCAGGAGCCTTGTGTGCAGCAGGAGGGGCAGGCGTCGCTAATACCGCCTCGGCCCCATCAAAGAAGCTTTCCATAGGCACACCCATGGAGGCGGAAATCTCCTCTGCAATGGGGCAGAAGACCCGTGGCAGATGCGTGCGAAAAGGAAAGAAGAGAGAAGTGGAGAAAAGGGACTCACCTCAGGC
Source organism: Quercus agrifolia (assembly GCA_029955455.1). Classification (NCBI taxonomy): domain Eukaryota; kingdom Viridiplantae; phylum Streptophyta; class Magnoliopsida; order Fagales; family Fagaceae; genus Quercus; species Quercus agrifolia. The sequence goes on along the minus strand of JARQAD010000001.1, from coordinate 88,760,587 downwards.
TCAAGATCATCAAGCAAAATGGGGCGGGTAACTGATGAGTCTTCCTTATGCTTGGACTAAAAGGAAAGAGATAGAAGAAATTGGCAAGTTAGCCACAAGACAATTAAGAAATTTTATAAAAAAAAAAAAAAGGAAAAAAATGAGGAATAACTTACCCTCCGTTTAGTGGCAGATACGGGGTGAGGAGTAGTTTTCTTTTTGCTACCATGAGTCCTGCTAGCCGACGGAGCACCTGCAGGAGGCAGTGGTGTAGCAGGCTTAGTTTGCCAGCAGACTTGGGTTTGGCAGCAGACTTAGGTTTGGCAGGTGCCTTTTTGCTCGAAACAGGAAGATTAATTACCTTAACTTTTTTCTCCTAACCAGGGGGATAGTCGCCAGCGTGCCAAAACCATCCTTTCTTCTCTGCGTCCCATTCGAAAATGGCTGACCAGCTCTGTTTTCTAGCATACGCCAAAACGGACCTAGAGGGAAGCAGCAGGCGAGGGTTAACCGAGGCAACCATACTCAACCCTTCGGGAGGAATAAGGGAGAAGCCACGACTCCCCGCTAACTCAGCCACAAATGAATCCATCACTGCATGCCAGTAGCCGTGCATGGGAAAAGTGCAGACACCCTCCCTCAGTAAACCAGGAACTGTAACGGCATCAAAACGCTTCTTCCAAAAGACAAAGGCAGTGTGCCGCAGGAAAGGACGAACTGAAGTAAAAGCTCTCATGAGGGAAGAAAGGTCATCGGGGATGTCTTGATCCAGTCCAAACTGCCTTCTCACCCGGTTGGCAGGGTAGTGAACAAATCTAATGCCTTCATCGGCTAGGTAAGGCAGCCATCCGGCATTGGTAGCGGCAAGATAGGTGATCCCAGTCTGATCAAAGCCGACCAATGGAGTAGTAGTCCCAACGGTGTCAACAAACAAACCCATGACAGAGTCCGCACAAGTGTAACCGGTACCCAAATTTCTATAGGCTCTCCAAGAGAAACCCACACCTTCATCAAAAGATTCAACCACAGAATAGCCAATCGGGTTCAAACCAGACCAACGAAAAGCAAGCGGGAAATCAGATTCAAACCTGCCACAAAAATCGGTGATCACTCTCGGACAACTCTGGTACTTCTCTCTGGCAAATCGAGCGGGTCTACATTTTGTCAAGTATTTAGCACAACGCTCAAACAACCACTGCTGGAGTATGGTGCAATGAACGGAAGAAGTGACAATGTGGCAGGACCCAGCCTGATTCTCATCGTTATGAAGGATATCTAACTAAACGTATAAGTGCCCTAGAAACATAGGAGCCAGCGACAGGCTCACCCCCGCAAATATTTTGATAGCCAAACGAAAGTACAAAGGTTTTATGGCATAGTGGGGGTAGGACCCAAAAACAAACTTGCAAAGCCAAAAGGCAATGAAAGCCGCGCGGCGGGCGGCAGCAGAAAACTTAGAGGAGGAACTCACCCAGTAGGACAATTTGGCGTTTCCGGTCATCCTTTTCCTCAGTTTAACTTCAATGGCCTCCTCCTCAGGAGAAAGCTCTAAGGCGGCAGGATCAGTATCGCCAAGAATGGGCAAAAGCAACTGGTCAGCCACATCTTCGAGAGTCACGATGAGTTCGCCACACGAGAAAAAGAAGGTGTGGGTGGTAGTGCACCATCGCCGGACCAAGTGACGGAGGTTATAGAGGTCCCGGAAATTCGACAAGCAGCGAGACGAGACTATAGCCTTCAGAACGCCGGCCCGCTGCAACAAACCCATAAAACCCGTGTCGGAAAGCTCGCTGTCAACCCATTCCTTCCAACCCGAGGATGCGCCGGACCCAAATGCAAAATGAAGAGGTACAGGAAGCGAAACACCTTGGCGAATGGATAGATCGGAGACTGAAGAGGCCAAAGGAGCCCAAGAAACATCGGGGTCTCGCCGGACAAGGGTAATCAATACACGGCCCGGCGGCGGCGGTACATACTCGCCGGGACTTTTGGGAAATGAGGGTTAATTTCATACAAAGGGTCGATCAAGGGGGCGCACTCGCTGTCGGGGTCGCACTCCGGCCCCTCCTCAGTGGACCGCTCCGAATCGGAACGTTCCACCTCCTCAGGAACGGCAGGAGAATCGGAGGCAACCGTCTTCCCCTTGCGGCGGGAAGAACTTGGGCTTTTCACCGGAGACATGGTGAGGAAGTTTAGTCGGAGAAAGTGGGTATGGTTGACTAAAAGAAAGAAGAAGAGTAAGAGACGGAGAGCGTGTGTTTTGGGAGAGGAAGGAGTTTGTGATTAAAGTGCAGAAGGATTCCTCCTTAAATACCTAAGTCATTAATGTCAGCACGAAAGGAGGTGACGGGTCAGCCATCAGAAAGGAATGGACAAGAAAAAAAGCAAAAAAGCCCATTAGGCCCAAGCGGCAGGAATAATGGGTCACTGGCCCAAGAAATATATATATGGGTCTTGAAAAGGCAAGCGGGCTCAAAGAAGCCAGGAAAGAAAGAAATAGCATCCCATGGGCAGAGTATGAGTTAGAAAAGTGAGAAAGGGTCGCCGCAGACCCAAGGCAGTGTAAACTAAGAGAGTAAGGGGTTTATGGCAGGCTCATGAACCCCAAAGATAAGGATAAGGTTATTGGGCCGGGGAAGCCCAATGAAGTTAGTAAAAAGCCCATGGGAGTGTGGAATTAGCAAACAGGCCGAGGAAGCCCAAAGAAAGCAATCGGGCCGTGGATGCCCAAAGGGAAGCCCAAAGGGACATAGGAGCCCATGAGTAAAAGCAAAACAGTGCCCGTGACAGGCCACTGAGAAAAGGGATAAACGGCTGGCCCAAAAAGGGGTCCAGCAGGATTAAGTCATTACGGCATGAATAACAATTCAACGTGGCAGGCAGTGAAGAAAACCAAAAGTGGGCCAAAGAAATGTAAAGCCCATTATCATACGAGGCCCAGCTCCTGAATGGAGCGAAAAACCAAAAGAAAGCCCGCATGAAAGGCCAGGAAACGCAGACGGAGAGTCTCCAGGTTGCGGCAGACACATGAGCAGCAGGCAGACTCTTGGACAAATTTGAAAGGGAAGCACGCGCAAGGCCCAGGCACCACCAGCCTGTACCCAGCCAATATAGGACATGGTGGGGCCATAGGCCAGAGGTAAGAGGTAAAGGGGGGTGTGGTTTGGTGGTGGGGAGAGGGGAAAAGATCTATTCACGGCTCCTGCCCAAGCCTCTTTTGGGAGGTACGTCCTGCTGGGATGATAGACCACCCAAAAGAGGCAATTTGAGAGGGAACCGTTGGGTGCATGCTCTGAGAGTGGAGAGAGAAGGCATTAATGTCCTGGCAGGAAGAAATGCTATGACATACAAAGGAATAAGACAAGTCCGCCTCTGTCTGGCGAGGGTGGATGTCGCACAGTGTGGTCGGCAAGTACACCCAGACCAGACAAAGGCGGTTAAGGGGCAAGACCGTAAAACACTAGCCACGGCAGGCGCTATAAAAGGGGATAAAAAACAGAGCACATTTTCGGAGTGAAAGAAAGAAACAGAGCAAGAGCCAAAAGAAAAAAGATAAGAAAGAAAATAGAAAGAAAAGAAAGGAAAACTGAGAAAAACGGGAGCTATTTCAAAGAGGGCATGCACCCATAGATCAGTTTCTCTCTCTCCCCCTTCAAATCCTATCTCCTTCAGAAAACGTAAACGAGGACCATCTTTCTTTTGGAACAGCAACCATTCAGGTCCGACTCCCTCAAAGCCATTAATCCCCACGGCAGGATCCTTTTCCTGGGGGGTTATTTGCGTTGAGAAGAGGCGTTCTTTCCTCTTTGGCCTTGCTGCAGCAGACAGTTTTAAAAGAAAACTTAATTTATGCCCATTTAAATTAGCCAGTATTATTCTCTTCATTTTTTCTCTGTGATTGATATCATTGTGATTGTAATCATGCTTTAGTAGCAGGGAATACCTAGTCGTTTATTAAAATAAGTCAAAGTGCTCTGTCTTAGTTATTATTATATCTGTCTGCCATAACTTGTCTGCAACAGTTCAGCCTGTCATAACTTGTCTGCTATAGTTCTACTTGCCGTAAATTTGCTCCTGGCAGACATGGCATAAGTTTGTGCACAAACCGGCCCAAGTTGAGTTACAATTGGACTGGCCCCAGCTCCCTTACTCAGAAATACTAGGGCCTATCATCGCAGGAGGCAGCTCAGCCCATTACCGCAGGAGGCAACCCAATCCTACCAAAAACATAATATAATAAGTTTATAAATAAAAATATAATAAGTTTTTTACTAATAATGTGATAGCAAAATGTAAAAACATAATATTTAGTGAAACTTTTCATGTAAATTTAATCAAATTTCCTTATAATGGGCAATCACATATTTAATTATAATCATAAAAATAAAGAGTTTATTATATATATATATATATATATATATATATATATATATATATATAATGAATTAATTGATGTTATATAAAAATTAAGTAACTTTTTAAGTTTATTCACTTAATTAACTAAAACTATATTTTTTTTCTAATCAAAATTATCAGAAAATGAAAAAAAAAAGGTAGTTGTACAATGAAAAAAGCTAAATTTACGTGATTTTGATCAATTAGTTGTATAATATATATTATAATGTTTTTGAGGAAAAGTAGTCGTACAATGATAGTGTGTCAGGTAAAGCAAAAACTAAAAGTAAAGTCGTAATATAGACTTAAAAGAATATAAAAGCATGTGGTTCTTTTTACTTGAAAAACCCTAATATATTTTTAAGTTGCTCAAATTATGGACCAAAGTTTAATTTTATTAGCGTAAAAAAAATTTAGGGTGTTCCCAAAAAAAATTTTAAAGGTAGATAAATATAAAATTTTAAATTATTATGTATAAAATATATATATATATATATATATATATATATATATATTTCAAGTCAGGGTGGTCCTAAGACCACCCTGGCCATAAGGTGGCACCGCCCCTGTCATAAATGGCACACTCAAAGTCGCAGTGAGGGTGAATCGTTCAACACAGATTTATGGTTGAGGGTGGATTGTTGACGGTGTTCTGTCTCGTCCCCCAGCCCAAGTTTCATTTCGAGAGAGAGCAAGAGAGAGGAAAATAAAAATTATTTTTATGGTTTTGTTAATGAATAGTAATGAGTAATCTCATATTCTCAATAGTCATTGAGAGAAATTATTAGGTAGTCCGGGACTACAAGATCAACTTGTTGACCTTGTAATCCCAGCCAATAGAAAGAAGACACATCACTAAAAATAGATAACATCTAATTACATGCCACATCATTTCAACACACTTATAGATTTTAACATTGTTAAAGCATCCGCATCAATGGATGTAAAACTTTGCAAAATACAAAAAACAATAAATTTTACATATTTTGCCCCAAAAATCTTCCACATCAATCCTTTTAAAACTGTGTATATTTACACATTTGCTACTTTAACCGTGCATATATGCACGATTACTATAGTTGTGTATACTATTATTTTATTAATTTCACATTTCACACCTTTTTTTTTCTTTCTCTTCTCTATGCAAAAGGAACTCAATCTCAAACTTCTCCTCTCCTCATCTTCTTTTTCCTCATATACACACAAACACATCCACAGAGACAAATCAACACAAATACACAAACACACCCACACAAACAAACCAATAGAGAGACAAATCGATGCTAGTGTTGGTCACTTGTGGATCGATGGATCGGTGCTGGTGGCGCTAGATCAAAGTTCGTGGATCAATGAAAATGGGTCTAGATGCTTGTGGATTAGTGTTTGCGGCAAAAATCGGTGCTTGTGGGTCAACGGGAATGGGTTTTGATGCTTGTGGATTGGTGCTGGCGATGGAGATCGATGCTTGTGGGTTGATAGAGTCCGTGCTGGTGGGTTTTGATTCTTGTGGTTATTGTGGTGGAGATTGGTGCTTGTGGTGGATAAGTGATTTGACCTTGAGAGGAAAAAGAAGAAGAAGATGCTTGTGGAAGGAGGTGATTTGACCGTGACCTTGGAAGGAAGAAGGAGAAGTTACCGTGGAAGGAAGAAAAAGAAGTAGAAGAGGGACAAAAGATTGGTATGAAAGATGAGATAAGAACAAAGAAAAAAAGGTAAGTATAAAAGAAAAGATAAAAAGATAGGGACAAAATAATAATTAAAATTTTTTTTAAAATATTATTATTTAAATAGAGAAGATTGTAAAATAGATGAACTAATGTGAGTACTTTGGAAAAATGACAGAGTAAAAAGAAAAAAAAAAAAAAAGTAAGTTTTTAATGTAAAATAGACGAAAAAATTTGGTAGGACTGACGCAATTGCTCTGCCCCTCTCCGTTAACCTCGTCCTTGTGCAAATTTCAAATTTTCATTTTGAATTAGGCAGGTCGGCGAGAGATTTCAGAAGATAAAAGAATCAAAAAACTTTTCAAATTTCATTATTTTGGGAATTTTCTCTCTCTCCCTCTATAATGGATCTCCCTGTTCATCATCATTGCTGTTGTTTCCTTCACAATGTTGGCACCACTTCATCTCTGTTTCTATTTCATCTATCTCTGCCCCTACGGTTTCCAAATTCCATTATTGTCATATGAAAAGTTTGGTTTTTGACCTTGAATGTGAGCCACCAACATGATAAATCTTTTATTTTTTTTACTTGGTAAATTCAAAATCATTTAGTTTTTTGTTTTTTTCCTTAGCTCAATATTATCTGGGTCAAGCTCTTGTTGCCTTACTTTTGTTTTATATTGAATGAGTCAAGCTTTAATCATGTTCCTTTAGTGGCACTTTCTTGGAAATTGGAATCTAGGTTTTGTAAAACATGAACATGGGTTTTAGATTTGATTTATAGTTTAACTTTATCCATTGTTAAACATGAGAAATAGTTTTTGTTTGTGTTTCCTATTAAATAAAAAAAAATTAAAAAGTTTTTTTTTTCTTTTTTTTTTTTGGTTGGATTTGATTTATCAAATAGCTTTTAGAAGTGGTTGGGATCAAAAGTGCTAGATTTAGATCATCTCCAATGGTCTATGCAAAAGCAAAATATTCTCTATAATAGAGAATGAGACCAAAAAAAGCCACTCCAATGGATTCTCTATACCCAAAAAAATTTTTGGCTCATGAATAGTAGCTCATCAAGTCTGATGGGCTACTGTTCATTCTTCAATTTTTTTTTTCTATTATAATAATCAGGGTGTTAAATAAAATAATGTTGGAAGATGTGTAATTGTTGAAAAAAGAATAAATAATGAATGAATAAATAATATTTAAATGAGATAGAGAATGGGATAGAGAATCTGTTGGAAAATGTATTTGAAAAAGTGAGAAAATAAAAGGTAAAAGCTATTATTCATTCTCCAAACAGTACAAAAATTTGATGAATTTGCTGGAGATGCTCTTAGGCAAAGCATCAATGTCCCACAATTATTTTTTTCCTTGGCATAGAAAGTGCTTGTTTTAATGCTTCATAGAGTTTTGGTTTGCCTAAACTTGTTATGGCTTTGTATCCATGTTTATTTGGTGCTAATTTTCTGAATTTTGTGAAATCCGGTGTAGGAGCTGTCTTTAAGGGTAAAATATTTGGTATGCACCTGCTTCAGTTTGTATTATTTTGAGTAGTTCCTTTTTCAATTAGTCAGTCCATGACCTCAAAGTTTGATGGTAGGGTATCGTATAAGTAAGCCATAGGCTTCAGCTGCTAAACTTGTTTCAATGATGGGAGCAAAACCCACTGATAGTCAATCCATATCAGAACTGATAGCCACTGCTTGTGATACTTTATTGGCTTTTGCTTAGTTTAGAAATTCATAAATCATGAATTTGTTTTGAGCAATCTAACATAATATCAAAAACATTTTATTTGAGAGGACTCACTCATACATTTGTAAAATGGCCACGGAATGACCCAAGGACCAACACATGAAACGATCATTTGCACCTAACTCTCAAACCATGAGTCCTATCAATGTTTTGTAAGTCCCTTCGTGTTACTTTGGACCCGAGAGTGGTGTTTGTATCGGTCCTTGGGTCATTCCGTGGCCATTTTATGTTTTTGTACCTTGGCAGCTAATTTATAAACTTTGTTTCGCTGTAAACGTTTTTTCAGCATTTTACATGTTTGTTCTGTTGAAAAATGTTGGTCAAATAAAAAAAAAACATTTTCAATTAACTATAAAATCCTTTGTAAAACTTTTTACAAAATAAATTCTAGTAAAATGTTTTCCAAATTGGTGAGCTTGCACAACCCCCCCCCCCCCCCTCCCCCAACCCCCCTCTCCTCTCTCACATAAGTGGTCGTCGAAGCCTTGAATCATGGTGGTCATCAGAGTCTAGTTCATTATCGATGAATCATAATTGGGAAGCTCCAACCTATGATGGGGAGACTTCATTTGTTGTTTGGGGGGGGGGGGGGGGGGGGGTGCTCCGATCGCAACTAAGGGCATCCATTGTGGCTAGGAGGCACTAATTTGGGTGCCAATCTGATGTTTGGGGCCACATATCTACTGAGGTTGCATCGTTCTAATGCTTGGGATCATGGATCCAATTGGATTTTAGGTAGATTTGGTGGTTTATGGTTGAAAAGTTTTAGGTCACACTTAAGATAGCATCATTTTGGAATTCGTATGGCTATCTCCTTGATGCTAATAGACACCGATTCAACCTTTAAAAAAAAAAAATTGAACCTTTAGATTCTAAGTCTTTGTTACAATTGGCAAAAATTAAAATAAATTAAGTTAATTGTTAGGAAAGAATCAATTACTCTACCTCCTACAGAGAATGCATCTTCCGAAGCTATTGTCGTGATGTCAGATGTCATATTTGAGAGAATAAAATTTCAGATTGTTAGCCTTCCACCATTCCAAAGCATCAAAACCTAAGTATGAATACTCAGCATATATAAAAACACCTTCGAAGTAAACATCCAAATTTGATTTTATTGGTAGAATGTGTTTGTTTTTAGACCCCTTAAAACACAATTGGATTAACCTAGTTAATTAGCCAAGTGATTACTTAGTCTAAATTTCAGATCTAGGTTAACACAATCATATAATCATATCAATGTAAAGTGAGGAATATAAAGAACACAAAGATATGATGACCTAGGAAACCACACTGGTAAAAACCTGGGGAAGATTTAACCTAGCTATCCTCAAGGTAAACCTGTATCTACTATGAAAGAATCGAAGTTTTACAATAGCGACTTAGACCACTAACATCTTATTGCTACCCACCAGTAGAAACTTACTGACACGACCATGTGCAAGCTTCGAGACCACACTCCTTCTTTCTTGGATTCTCTAGCAAATACAAGCACTCCTACTTGTGTATCCTTAAGCTTTTATTGCAGCAACTAAATCGATCACTAAGTTCTTGACATAATCTTGAATCTTGGAAACCCTAAGTATGTGTGAAGGCAACCACCTCTTGATCTCACAAAAGATTCATACACACAGCATGAGGAGCAACCTCAAAACGTGGCTATGGTTTTCTCTTTTATACTTAAGACAAAACATAAAACCCTACACGTCAAACGAGCTTGGGCTAAGTTGGAAAATTCTATAGAAAAACATTCTACCCAGGTTTCGATCGATCAAGTCTAATTCTCGATCGATCGAACTAGACAAAATTGCACAATAAATTCTGCAGTAACTTGATTCCAACTTTACATAAAACGCATACACTTTGAGCAAGTCTAAACAAGACTAAAAACTGTTTTGATCATAGTTTGCCAACAATACAAATTAGAGTTCTAATACATTAGTTCCTAATCCTTAGAACCTAACAAACTCCCCCATTGGCAATTGGTGACAAAACACAAAACTAAACAAAATTGCTCAAAGTTTACATAAAAACAGCCCAATATAAAAACATAGCCCAACATAACAAATTCAACCTAACTACTATCTATCAATTGCAAGAGTAGATAGCAACACGACTAAATCAACTTGTATATTTCCTGAAACACTCAACAAATGCATAAACGCATGTGTGAAAAATACAAGTAAAACAAAAATAACTTCTTGATTTCACATAACACACAATAAAGACATATATCATGAATGACTCATAAATATAAATCAATAAGCAATGTGAAACAAGAAACATATACAAATCAATGTATCTCCCCCTATCATGAATAACCCAATCAAAAACAAAAATACATCATGAGCCAAAAAATGTAAGTACACAATGAAGCACCTAGATACAATCTAATAGCTCCATAAACTCCATAAGTACAAAAATCTCCCCCTAACTACAAAAATCCTCTACAAGTGTACTCCCCCTTTTTGTGACAGAATGCCAAAGGGCAATCACACATCATCAAAAGGAGGTGGCGGAGGCGAAGGCGAAGGCGATCGTCTCGAATGCTCCAGATCCGCTCGCAAAGCACGAAGCTCATCCAACATGTCCACCAAAATCTGTCCATGAGCCGCCAGAACGGTCTTGACAATCTCTAACATACGTCAAATGTCTGAATCATCCGAGATAAGAGGTGGAGGAACATCAGCAGTAGTAGCATCAGGAACATGATCAACGAGCTCCTCAGCTGTAATATCACTTGTAGAAGAGGGAGGAGGAGGTGCGACACCGGAAGGCTCCACCCTAGGGTGTTTAGAGCTAGCTCTCAATTGAGCAGCCCTCTGTCGAAGAAAGGTGGCACCTATTGGAGTAACTATGTGTACAGGCTCAAACACAGGAAACTCAACTAAACCGAGATGCAAAAGAATCTGATGAATAAAAACAAGGAAGAACAAAGCATGAGCAGTAGAACTACTCCTATGCACCTAAATCAGGGAACAAATAAAAAGATGAGAAAAGCTGATAGGAGCATCAGTAACAAGGGCATACAAAAATGCACAACACTCCAAAGGAATGGTGTGCAGATGAGAGATAGGCCAAAAAGAATGACAAACAATCCTAAAGAAGAGATAATGAATCTCAGTGAGCTCAGCAGTGGTGATCTGAGGATCAGAACCCCACTGGATAGAAGACCTAGTGATATAAGACATAATGTCATCCAAGGGAGGAGACTCATCATAAGGGTAGACAGGATGCTGAACCACTGGCAACCCAAGGGCAGCAACCACTACCAAAAGGGTAATGGTGTACCCTACACCCCGTACCCAACTCCTCACTAGAGTGTTGGCATCATAGGAGTGGATAGAGAGATTCGAATAGAACTCTCTGATCAAGGTAACCGGAGGTGGATGAGAAATATCCAATAAAGGTAACTAGCCCTTACGCTCAAAATTACACCTAAGCTTAGGATCTAGCTCATCTAAAAGAACCTTTCTGTCAGCCCAAATGAATCTCCTAAGGTTAAACTTCTCAAAAACTTCCTAGTTTTTCTCACTCAAAAACCTATCACTATCAAATGTGGGGGAAGGAGAAGAAGTGGAGGTCCTATTGGCTCTAGTTTTCCGAGGCATGATGCTAAGGAAAGGACAAGACAAACAGAAAAGAACCAAAAAGAAACAAGAAAAACCAAGGGTGGACTGCAAGTTAGCATAAAAAAATATAGAAATAACAATCTATATGATGCATGAACAGATAAATGTCATGATGCATGCTCTAATGCAATGATAACAAGTTCAAATTAATTTTAGAATCACAAAATTGGCTTGAGCATAGAGTTTATAACAAAAACCCCAAAAGTTTGAAAAACCACTTGTTCAATTTGTACCAAATTGACCAATTTATCATCACACAAGTTAGAAAAAAATTTATAATGATCAAATGAATCAATCCAACAAGCCAATTTCATCAATTAAACTCAATTTGAACAAAATCCCCAATTCGGGTAGTTTCAAGTCCTAGAAATTTCAATTTTTCTCAATTCACCAAATTGATCAAATTAATGCTCCAAGAATAGTTTTATATTATCCCACAACAAAAACCCATTGATCAATTTCCAAAGAAAAAGCTTAAACATCAAAAATCACAATTTCCCTTAGGTTTGAAAATAACCCTAAATGCATGACAAAAATGCATGAAAACTGAAAATAAAAGAAAAAAGGAGGGGTATAAAGGTCTTACTGGCCTTAGATGACAAAAAAACTTGAAGAATTTTGGTTGAAAACGACAAAAATCTTGCTTGGACCCTTGGAGCGATCGAATAGAGAGAGAAAGAGTTTTGAAAAAAGTTTGAATAGTGAAGAACACGTGAGAAATTCAATTTTAAAAAATAAATAAATAAATAAATAAAAACTCTCTATACGACTTTCAATTGATCGAAAAATAGGTTCGATCAATCGAAACACACAGAACCAGGCCAAAACATTTAATCGCAATTTCGATCGGTCAAAAAACACTTTCGATCGATCAAAATTCTGGTAAAAACAGTTTCTTGAAAATCAAAGGAAAATATTGCAGAAACTCCTCAAAGCATTGAATTTTATGAATGAAATGCATGAGTATGAGATGAAATGCTTTTTAGAAACATTTGTTTGGAACCCAATTTTCCCAAAAATTAAGATTTTCAAACAATTCTCCTTAAATTCTCAAGCTTCAAACACATTTTACACCAAATTCAAGGAATTTTCAAACTTGGTTGGCCAAACCAAAATCACACATAATAACATGTACAAAGTTTAGCAAATAGTAATTTGTGTAGTGTGTGCAACTAGCAAAAACTTGAGAGGTATATGAGGTGATATGTAAATAGAAATCAACCACAATTTCTACAAAATTCATCACATAGAATTTGAAAGAGACCATCACCTAAAGAGTTACATCATATAACTCTCACATCTCCTAGAAAACAAGCTTGCAATCATGTAAGTTTCTTGATTTGCCTCGTATTGTACACACTAATTTTATTTGTTTAGAAACTTATTAAAACAGCCGGGACAATGTACACACCAATTTTATTTGTTTGATTTAACATTAAGTCCAATAATGTACACACCAATTTTAATCATTTAAACTTATGCTACACCTTATGTTCTTTTTGTGCATGTGCTATACTTTCTCGAGCACAAAATCTTATGATATGCACTAAGGTGTTCATGATTGGCTAGTAAACAGTGGTGAGGTGGTTATTTATGCCTTTCTCAATAAGTTCAAGTCTGACAATCAAAAGCATGTGACTTCAAAATCAAGATCATATGATCAAAAACTATAAACATCTTCCCACACAACATGCACTACAAAACTTCAACTAGTAAAGTGCAATAAATAAGCTCATCCAAGATAAACAAAGTACATAAACATGTTATGTAAAAATAAATTGGCCAACCTTGATTTCAAATCCAAGAAAATAATGCAAAACACATTTTGATTCCCTTTTTCTTTTTCTTTTTTTTTTCTTTTTTTTTATAAAAAAAATCCTAGAATGAAATGCGTGAATGCTATGCAATGCAAATCCTAAAAACAAAGAAAGCAAAAACAAACAAAAAAAACAAAACAAAAAGCAATGGTCACAAAGAGTAGAGCAATGAAGCACAAGGACCATGTCAGAAAGACTCACTTAGATTGAGCCTTTTGCATCCAAAACTTTTTAGATGCACCTCGAGCATTGGAGTTCTTATTCACATTAGAATGATTTCCAACTCCAGGATTGGAATAAAGGTTAAGAGCCTTTACCAATTCACCAATAAGTACCATAGGATCTTGTGCTTGAGGCACAGGCACTTTTGGTTTGTTTGCTCTCTTAGCAGCTTGCAGTTTGAAACAGTTTGGACATATGTGCCCAGACTTTCCACAAAAATGACAAACTCATGCAGGCTTATCATGCAACTTGCCCTTAGAAGGGTTAGGAGCCTTAGGTTTAGACTCTTGAAGATTAACCCTAATCTTTCTAGGTGGTGTAACTTCTACAGATTTAGCCTCACTCACAGATGGTTTGATAACCTCACTCACAAGGGGTTCAAAAGAAGAAAAATAAACAAAGTTTGTGGAATGGGGTGCAGACACATAGATGCTTTCTACAAAACCTAAGCCAGTTTTGTCAGAGAAAGACTTTTGAACACTTAGCATGTGATCAAGTTTGGAGCTTGTAGACCTATCAGTTTGTTCTCTAGCAACAGATAGTTCATGTTCCAAATTCTTGACTTTTTCAAGCAAAAGCATATTCTCAGTCTTCACATTATTCAAAAGTTCAATAGCATCAAATAAATTCACAAGCTAATTTTTCTTATCAAGCTCAAGAGATGCAATTTTCTTTAAGCCTAATTCAACACTCATAGCATCCTTTGCAGCAACTTTGCAATAGGCTTCTTGAAGATCTGCGTCCTTAGAGAGTTCCCCATCAAAAGGGTTTTCTTCAGCAGACACACTTTTTTTTACTACAACAATAGCAGTGAAAGCAATGAATTTTCCATCCTCGTCACAACTAGACTCATCATCAAAAACTTCATCATCACTAAGGGTTATAGCCATAGCCTTACCCTTAGACCTCAAGTATGTAGGACATTCAGATTTCATATGACCATATCCTTGAAATCCAAAACATTGAGGACCCATAAAATTATTAGAAGATTGAACTACTTTTTCTTTAGGTTTTTCAGTGTTATTAACCTTAGTAGGATCATTCCTCCTAAATTTCTAGGTTCAGCAGTGTTATTACCTCTTGCCCTTCTGTTATTGTTCCTAAGAAAATTTCTAAAGTTCTTAGCAAGGTAAGCAATTTCTGTAACAGAGAGATCATCATCAAATCCACTCGCCTCAACATCATCAACAAACTTGAGAGCCATTGATTTTGATTTGCTAGTCTTAGGTAGGTTTAACTCATAAGATTGAAGAGATCCTACAAGTTCATCAACAGGGATGGAGTCCACATCCTTGCTCTTAGTGATGGCAGTCACTTTGGATCTAAAATCTTCAGTTAAAGATCTAAGAATCTTGCTAACAATTTTAGGTTGATTATAGATTTCACCCAAATTATATGCAAAATTAACAATATCATTAAGCTTAGTATAGAATTCATCAAAAGATTCATCATCAGACATCCTAATGCTTTCAAATTTAGAAGTTAATTGCTGCAACTTATTAATTTTAACAGCCTTTATGCCTTCATGCACAGTCTAGAGGATATTCCAAGCAATATGAGCAACCTCAACATTAGAAATTCTCTTAAATTCCTCCATAGAAACAACGTTAAAGATAGCATTCATAGTTTTGCTATTAAATGTGACTGCTTCTTTTTGAGAAGTTTGCTACTCACTACACAGGAGTAATGGGCTTCTCCCATCCATATTCAACGAAGTTCCAAACTCTCTCATCAATTAATTTCAAGAAAGCTTTCATCCTTACTTTCCAATAAGCATAATTATTCCCATCAAAGTGAGGTGGAATAACAAGAGAGTGTCCGCATTTCATGACAACAGGGGTCAAGGATTAGCTCAGAGATCAAAAGATCTACAACAAAAGAGCAACCCGCTCTGATACCACTTGTTTGTTTTTAGACCCCTTAAAACACAATTGGATTAACCTAGCTAATTAGCCAAGTGATTACTTAGTCCAAATTTCAAATCTAAGTTAACACAATCATATAATCATATCAATGTAAAGTGCAGAATATAAAGAACATAAAGATATGATGATCTAGGAAACCACACGAGTAAAAACCTAGGGAGGATTTAACCTAACTATCCTCAAGGTAAACCTGAATCCATCATGAAAGAATCGAAGTTTTACAATAGCGACTTAGACCACTAACATCCTATTGCTACCCACCAGTAGAAACTTACTGACACGACCACGTGCAAGCTCCGAGACCACAGACTCCTTCTTTCTTGGATTCTCTAGCTAATACAAGCACTTCTGCTTGTGTACCCTTGAGCTTTTATTGCAGCAACTGAATCGATCACCAAGTTCTTGACATAATCTTGAATTTTGGAAACCCTAAGTATGTGTGAAGGCAACCACCTCTTGATCTCACAAAAGACTCACATACACAGCATGAGGAGCAACCTTAAAACATGGCTAGGGTTTTCTCTTTTATACTTAAGACAAAACATAAAACCCTACACGTCAAACGAGCTTGGGCTGAGTTGGAAAATTCTGCAAAAAAAAATTATGTCCGAGTTTCGATCGATCAAGTCTAATT
The DNA here is from genome assembly GCA_029955455.1 of Quercus agrifolia. Classification (NCBI taxonomy): domain Eukaryota; kingdom Viridiplantae; phylum Streptophyta; class Magnoliopsida; order Fagales; family Fagaceae; genus Quercus; species Quercus agrifolia. The sequence continues at coordinate 88,744,567 of JARQAD010000001.1, read as the reverse complement.
CTCGATCGATCAAGCCAAACAGAATTGCACAATAAATTCTGCAGTAACTTGATTCCAACTTTACATAAAACGCATACACTTTGAGCAAGTCTAAACAAGACTAAAAACTGTTTTGATCATGGTTTGCAAACAATACAAATTAGAGTTCTAATACATTAGTTCCTAATCCTTAGAACCTAACAGAATGTTATTGGCATTTCCAACAAATTGATTAAACTTCATTATGCCTCTAGTTGTAAAATTTGGATTATTGTCATCAACACTAATATTATCTTCAGTGGATTTAGAAAATGAACAATGGTGTTAAAAGTTGAACTTATATGGATTGTGTGTAAGCAAAAAAATGAACAAACAAAAACAAAAAATATAGAAATTTAACTCCAAGAGGTTAATACCCCCAAAAACTAAAAATAAATAATAAGAGAAGTTTATTTTTTATTTTTTATTTTATTTAAAGAAGATTTCCAAAAGAATGTATAAAGAATGTAAAAGTGTAAGAATGAAGGTACTAGAAAATAAGGTGTTGAAAATATTGCTTCTTTAAACTTCCACCCATTATATTAAAATACTGTTAATGAACCCCATTACCCATTGGAGAATCAAAGACTATCCACACAAGTAGAGATCTCACGTGGGAAAATATAAGGTTCCACCATATGGCGTACTCTTAAAAAAAATAATAATAAAAAAAATAAAAAAAAAAATAAAATACTCTTAAGTGTCATATCAAAGATAAAAACAAATTAAAAAAATCTGGACTCTTTGATTCAATGTTTCAAGACTACTCTTTCTTTCCTTTGGTTCAATGTTTTAAGACTTTTTCTCTCTCACACACACACAACTCTTCGCATTTTCATTCACCCTTCTCACCCCTTGCACTTCTACTCCTTTATATACACCTACTCACAACCCTTCATGTCATCTCATCTCAAATACTCTCAAACTAAGAACGATATCATTTACCTTCAATCTTTTAATGACACCTATCAAACTCCAACATTATTGTCCCATCTGATCCTAACCTGTATGACTTGGCCATGACCAAGGAAGGAGGTTTGCACTTCTTCTTTTTTTCAATGAAGAGGCTTATGATTTTGATGTTGAAGTCAAACATTGTGGGTTTTGTGAGAGTTGTGATTGACTGTGAGTCTTTAGGTGTTTGGGATTTTGGTGTGGGAAAGTGTAGACGCCACATTTTATACCGGTCAATAACCTTTAGTCCTTGGCCCCAATGATGAGCTCGATATATAAACAAATGGTAATTGAAGTTATCTTGATAGTTCAGAAGTAATCATAACTCAAAAGTGTTTCAAATCACTTTAAAAACAATGCTGAAAAATGACATATGCTCACAATTTTGACCATATCTTTTGATCCACAAATATGTTTTGAGTGAAATTTGTTTCATTGGAAATTAGACATCATAGACTTCAATTTGAACATAAATTTTGTGTAATTGGGATTTAAAATGAGCGAGTTATGGCTGTTTAAAGTTGGGCCAATAGTGTAGTCAAAATTAGGGTTTTTTGGGAAGCATGCGTATCACTTCTAGTAGCCCAGAACTTCAGTTTTGGGCCCCCAACATTTCAATATTTGATGGGGGCTGGCCCCAAAACTCTTGGAAAAATCCAAAACCCTCTAAATAAGCCCAGAAACTTTAGTTTTAGCATATAAATACAACCTTATGCCTCCAACTCCAAAAGCTAGCTAGGAAGAGTCTTTTCACCACCACACTTCAAAAAAACTCTTTTCAATATTCACACACAGCAGCTAGCACGAATTTTAAAACCTCTCTTTAGTGATCTTATGGCAGAATTCATCTATCTCATTCCAAGAAAAGTTTTTCAAAACATTCTTTCAAAAGCTTTTCAAGAACATATTTTATTTTGGAGTTGTGATTACTAATGTTTATTGAGCTCTTTGATTTCCTTTCAATCTCATTGAATATTCTTGTGTAGGCACTAAGGGGCCAGTTAAATACTTGAATCTAAAATCCTCAAGTAAGGTGAGTCTCTCACAATGACTATTATCTTGTTTGAATGAATATGAGCATGCTTTGTTTATGTTTTGTTGTTCTTGTGTAAATCTAGTTCCAATACATGTTTAGGACTTTTATTTGATGTGTTTAATTTAATCCTTAGTTTTATATTCCGTTCTAATTGAAAAGTTAAATGAATGATTGATTTAATGAACAGGTTTGCTTGGTTGTGTGTTGTTCTTGATTAGATTTATATTTTATGCATGCATAGGATTTGTTATTTGATGCGTTAAACTTAATCTTTTGTGTTCAATTCCATTCTAAGCATGAAGCTAAATGAATATGTGAATGAGTATGTTTTGTTTTGTATTTTGGTGTTCTTGGGTAATATGAGATCCTATGCATGATTTGTTTTTATTTGTTTATCTTTGTTTACCTTTAATCTGATCTGTTTTAGTATTGTTTTAACAGAAACTACTTAGAGCAAGAATCCAGAAGATAAGAGAGGCTTAAGCTAGAGAGAGATTTCGGATTGAGAGAAAAGTTGTAAAACTGAATTATATTGAATGAATTGTATCTGTACATGAATCTGTATTAAATACAGAAAACAGAGCAACTAACTTCCCTAAACATACGGAGGCAGTTAGTGCACGTGTACAAGTTAGTTAACCCACGTGTGAATACAAAACATAACACTAAACTACAATCAACTAATAAGCTACAGTGTACATGAGCAAAGCTACAAGAAATAATCTGTCGTTTATACCAAATTCTTTATCTGTGTATTTCTTCCTTCTTTTGCTCCTTCCTTTCTTCTGCCTTATGATCTGCATTATGACTTTGACACTCCCCTTCAAGATGAGAATCAGGTTTGTGAATATTCACAATGCTCATCTTGGCAAGTAGAACTCTTAATTGTTGACCACTGAGGGCTTTTGTAAGAAGATCTGCTAGCTGAGAGTGAGTAGGTGTGAAGAATAATCTAATGACATTATCTTGAACTTTGTCTCGGATCAAGTGACAGTCAATTTCTATGTGTTTGGTTCGCTCATGGAACACAGGATTCTCACCTATATATATAGCTGCTTGGTTGTCACAAAACAGCATTGCAGGCTATGGATGATAAACTTCTAAGTCCTTCAACAGTGCTAATATCCAAGTCATCTCGCATACAGTCACTGCCATGGCCCTATATTCTGTTTCAGCAGATGATCTAGAGACAATGGATTGTTTCTTAGCCTTCCATGAAATCAGAGAGTTGCCTAAGAATATACAATAACCAGTTGTTGATCTCCTAGTATCAACACAGGATGCCCAATCTGCATCTGCGAATGCCTTTAAGTGCAAATCTGATTTAGATGATAGCAAGATGCCTTGCCCTGGACTACCTTTTATGTACTGCAAGACTTTGTAGGCTGCATCCAAGTGAGGTTTTCTGGGTTTTGACATAAACTGGCTCAATTTGTTCACTGAATATGTGATATCCGGCCTGGTAATGGTTAAGTATATCAGCCTGCCAACCAGTCTTCTATAAATTCCAGGGTCAGGCAATATTTCTCCATGATATTTGCTTAACTTCAAGTTTTGCTCCATAGGGACTCTACTAGGCTTACACCCTGTCATACCTGCATCTTTAAGTACCTCCAAGGCATATTTCCTTTGACATAAGGAAATGCCTTTATCTGATCTAGCCACTTCAATACCAAGGAAGAATTTCAGGTTTCCTAGATCCTTTAGTTTAAATTCTTGATCCAAGAACACCTTAAGTTCTTCAACAGCATGCATGTCATTGCTTGCTATAAGGATGTCATCTACATACACCAAAAGTGCTATGAAAGATTGATTGAACTTCTTGGTGAAAAGGGAGTAATCAGACCTTGACTGTTTGAATCCACACTTGAGAATGGTGGATGAAAATTTTGAATACCACTGCCTTGATGCCTGTTTAAGACCATACAAGGATTTGTTAAGCTTGTATACTATGTTCTCCCCTTTGCTGTGGAACCCTGGAGGTAGCTGCATGTAAACCTCCTCAGAAAGCTCTCCATGGAGGAAAGCATTGTTTACATCAAGCTGAGTTAAGTGCCAGCCCCTCACAGCAGAAATGGCAAGCAAGGTCTTAACAGTGGTCATCTTGGCAACAGGAGAAAAGGTCTCAGTGAAGTCTAAACCTTCCTGCTGTGTGAACCCCTTAGCCACAAGGCGAGCCTTGTACCTCTCCACTGTCCCATCAGCTTTAAACTTCACCTTGTAAACCCATCTGCATCCAATGGCCTTCTTGTGAGAAGGTAAGGGAGTGAGGGACCAAGTCTGGTTAGATTCTAATGCAGCAATCTCAGTAGCCATTGCAGTCTGCCACTTGGGATCCAGGACAGCCTCATTATAGGATTTAGGTTCAGAAACAGTAGAAATAAGGGAGCAAAAACTGGCATAAGGAGGAGACAAAGTGGAAGAACCAAGAAAATGAGACAAGGGGTATGGTGTACCTGAAGGAAGTGGAGCAGAACCAGACTTGATGGCTTGATTGGAATGACTAACCTGATCAGTCACAACTGTGCTGCACCTATAATCTTGCAGGTATGAAGGAGCTTTAGAAAGTCTAGAAGATTTTCTTAATGCAGGAGCAGGAGGAAGAGGATTAGTGGGGGCAGTGATTGCAGGAGGAGGAAGATCAGTAGAGACAGAAGGCAATGGGCATGAAGGAGAATGAGAAGCAGGAGGTGAAGGGAGAGTGGAGGTAGGAGCAGGAACAGAAGCAAGACTTGAATCAGTATGAGGAGGGGGTGAATCAACACCAAGGACTGAATCAATACCAGAATCAAGGGGTGTATCAAAAAAGGCAGATTGGGAAGTATCCAAAGGAGGAAAAAGATGAGGAAAGGTGATATTGGAGTGAGGGGAAGAAGAATAAGTGGAAGAAATGAAGGGAAAAACTGTCTCATGAAAAGAAACATCTCTAGAGACAAAAACTTTCTTAGTGGCTAAATTGAGCAACTTGAAACCTTTGACACCAAAAGGAAATCCCAGAAAAACACAAGGTAAAGATCTAGGATCAAACTTGGATCTGTTATGAGATAGGGTAGAGGCAAAACATAGGCACCCAAAGACTTTCAAATGAACAAAAGAAGGAGGTGTGTGATAGAGTTTCTCAAAAGGAGTCTTATTTTCTAAAATGGAAGAAGGCAGCCTATTGATGATGTAAACAGCAGTTAAAACACATTCACCCCAATAAGAAATAGGCACATTGGACTGAAATTTTAATGCTCTAGCAATGCTTAATATGTGTTGATGCTTCCTCTCCACAACTGAATTTTGTTGTGGAGTGGCAACACAAGAATGTTGATGCAAGATTCCATGACTAGCATAAAATTCATGAAGGAAGAACTCAGGAGCATTATCAGTTCTAATGGCTTTAATATTGGTATGAAATTGTGTTGAAATCATTTTGAAAAAGGAAATCAATAGAGGCCTAGTGGCAAACTTTGTTTTCATGAGATAGACCCATGTTGACCTAGTTGCATCATCAACAATGGTAAGGAAATATCTAAAACCATTATGAGTAGAATGTGAAAAAAGGACCCCAAACATCACAGTGAATGAGATCAAAAGCATGCTTAGACAAGTGATTGAAAGAAGGGAAAGGAAGTCTTTTCTGTTTTGCAATTGGACAAAGAGTACAATCTTTATTGCTGTGTATAGTGCTTACATCAGGGAGAATTTTACATAAAGCCTGAAGTTTAGCATCTGAAACATGACCTAATCTAAGATGCCAGAGATAAGACTTTGTTGCAGCAGGGATATCCACAACATTATTGACAAATGAATGAAAAACAGAACCTAAAACAGAAGAAACATCTGAAACAGAAGAGCAAGAGTCTTGTGGTTGCAGCAGATAGAGGTTGTGATGCAGCTTACCCATTCCAATCGTCTTCCAACAAGAAAGGGCCTGTATAAAACATAAATTGGATAGAAAAATGAAGCAGCAAGATAGGCTTCTGGTTAGTTGACTAATGGATATTAAATTGAAGGTAAAAGATGGCACACAAAGCACATTTTCAAGAATTAGACTAGGTGATATCTTAATAGTTCCTATGTGGGTGACTATAACTCTTTCACCATTTGGTAATTGGACAAAAGAAGTTATAGAACTGGTAATTTTGGTGAACAAATTAACTGAATGTACTATGTGGTCTGTGGCACCTGTATCAAGCACCCAAGTATCTTGACTAAAGGTTGGTTTATGTGAGGGATTGACAGCAAAAATAGAGTGTTGCATACTTAAACACATTGGATTTTGCAGAAAAGTACTAGATATACCTGAGAGAGCAGAATTGGCCATGTGAATTGCCTCATTAGAACTACCAGAATTGGATGGATGTGTGTTCAACAGTGAAATCAATTGCTGGTACTGTTCTGGAGTGAAAGAAAAATTGGGAGTTTGATGCACAGCCTCATTCTGAGATTGATCAAAATCAATCATGACCTGATTTGCCATTGGAAGCTTTCCCTTTTGCTTGTACCCAGGAGGGAATCCAACAAGCTTAAAACACTTCTCTTTGATGTGTCCAACTTTTCCACAGTAGCTACACATAGGTCGTCCCTTACCACCATTTCCTTTGAAATTCTTGCCATTGTTTCCTGGATGAAAAAGGCCTTGATTGAAGGCTTGATTCTTGACAGCAAGTGCAGTAGACTCAACTGAAGGGGTAGCATGAAAATTTGAGGATTTTTGCCTTTCCTCCTGAATCACCAGAGAAAAAGTTTTGTCCACAGAAGGAACAGGTTCCATCATGAGAATCTGAGTCTTTACCTGTGAGTAGCAATCATTCAATCCATTTAGAAATTGCATGATTGAGTCTTGGTGATGAATACGGAAAATTTTCTCATTCACACCACAGGTGCATTTTCCACATGAACATGATGGCAAAGGCCTCAGATTTAACAACTGATCCCAAGAAGCTTGAAGATCAGTGAAGAAGCTTGTTACTGTGGAATCTCCTTGCATCACAGTGGAGATCTGCTTCTGAAGTTGTGAAATTCTTGGTCCATTTGCTTGTAAGAAGCGATTCTTGAGAGCATTCCAGACATCAAAAGCTGTGTCTCTGTAAATGACACTTGCAGTAATCTGAGGTGAAACTGAATTCAAGATCCACGATGAGATCATTGAGTTACACTTCGACCATGCCTTCTTCTCAAGTGGAGTAATCGCCATTGAAGCAGTAATGGAACCATCTACGAATCCAAGTTTACTCTTAGCATCTAGAGCCATTCTCATCGCTCTAGCCCAATTAGGATAGTTGTCTTCAGTAAGGGGTTGAACAACTAAAATCGCGCCAGGAGATTCACCATGGTGCAAGAAGAATGGGCTTCGAGGATCTTCTAATGGAGTAAGCTCACGTGTAGTAGAAGAAGTATTTGACACCATTGATGAAGGGTCAAGCTCTGATACCATAACAGAAACTACTTAGAGCAAGAATCCAGAAGATAAGAGAGGCTTAAGCTAGAGAGAGATTTCGGATTGAGAGAAAAGTTGTAAAACTGAATTATATTGAATGAATTGTATCTGTACATGAATCTGTATTAAATACAGAAAACAGAGCAACTAACTTCCCTAAACATACGGAGGCAGTTAGTGCACGTGTACAAGTTAGTTAACCCACGTGTGAATACAAAACATAACACTAAACTACAATCAACTAATAAGCTACAGTGTACATGAGCAAAGCTACAAGAAATAATCTGTCGTTTATACCAAATTCTTTATCTGTGTATTTCTTCCTTCTTTTGCTCCTTCCTTTCTTCTGCCTTATGATCTGCATTATGACTTTGACATGTTTAAAGGGAAGAATTGATATATTAATGGATGTGGATTTGATTGAATATGTGAAAAGGATCTAGATTTCTGTTTCTATGTCAACTGTCGATATGCACATGCATGGTCGAAGGTGCGTACGCTGGTTTTCAAGCATGTGTACGCAGTTTGAACCAGAAAAGGCCGAATCCATGTTTTGATTGTTAGATATAATATAATTACTTTAATATTTTATATGTTTAATTATTCTGTTTGACTATATTTAGGTTAGAATATTTTAATTAATTCCTTGCCATTATTTCCTCTCTTAACTTTTCCATGATATTATATTTGACATGTTTAGAATAGGATGTTTCCTTATTTATGCATGATTTGATTTTTTTTCTGATTTGATTCGTAAGTAATTGGTATTGGACTATATATATTTGATTGATTTTTTATTTTCCTTGTGTGTGTTTTTTCTTTTAATAATTGCATAATTAGTCTCATAAAAAAAAATAAAATAATTGCATGATTAGGAATCTTGGGCTTTGTTAATAATATCCTTCTTTAAATATAACCTAGCAACATTAGTAAAGGTTGGCCCACGGGCCGGGTGAGGTTGGGTGTCTAACACCTTCTTATCCTCATACCCTAATTTCGAACTTAGTTTATAGTATGTAGACCCATGAAAGAGGCCCAAATTGGTTCTTGGACCTAAATCAGGTGACGACTCATAAAATATATATATATATATATATATATATATATATATATATATATATATATATATATATATATATATATATAAATTAAAAAAAAAAAAAAGCGAGCCATAGAACTCGCAAGTGCGGAGCAGTGCGCCCACAGAAAGCCATAAATGCATTTTGTTTTAAAAGTAAAGAGAAAGAGAAAGAAACATTCTAATTAATTATTGATGAGATTAGCTGTTTTTTATTATTTTGTTTTAGAACTCATACTTTGGAGGCTTCTTTGTAGTTTTTTACTGCTATTTAGTACACGTTTGGGTTGCATCTACAAAGGAGCATCTTGCGCCTAGCTTCCTTTTTTTTTTTTTTTTTGAGAAGAGTTTTCACGTGATTATGCATTGTTCAGTGGGTCCCGTGCACTATTCACGAGACCCACAAGTACTTTATTAAAAAGAATTAAAAATGGGTCTCACGGCACTATTCACACATTTAAAAATTATTTTGCTACAATATTTTCAGTTTTTAGTTTTCAAAAAAATAAACGGTTTCCAAACGGACACTTAGTGTGGTATAAACCATAGTGATAAAAAAATAAAATTCAATGATGATTTTAGAGTGTTTTCCTTCTTCTTCTTTTTTTAAAATATGGAAACCCAATTAAAGATAACTAAATATTGATAAATGGATGTGTTGTTAGCCAATTTTTTTTTGTTTAATCACATTCTCTTTATGCAGATACTTACAAATTATTTCTTTACTTTCATCAAGATAATGAAATGAGTGTTTGAGATTGGGGTCTCCATATTTGGTTGTAAGAATGGGTGGTCGATGAAGTGTTTGGAAAGTTGCTTAAATTTATGTAATTTCATAATATGAAAGTATTTTATGTTTTAAATTCTTATTTATAGATTTCAAAATCATTTGATCAATTTAAAAAATAGAGTATACATTTTACAGTAAATATTGTAATATGTTATAGCCTCATAGAAATGTCAAAAACTATGTAGTTTCAACCTCAAAATTTTAGATTAATAAAACAATTTCCCTCAATATTTGGAAAACAATTCTAGGACAATTTTTTAATGTTATTTTTATAAAATAAGAATTAAGAAAATCAAGCTTCAAAGCATTCAACAATATTGTGGGTAAACATAAACATTATACAACAAAATGAGTATACAATAAAATTTATTTCGAATGAAATTACAAAGTATCCGTGTATCGCGCAGGACATTATCTAGTTTGATATAAAAGAAAGAGAGTGTCACCCAAAAAGAAGAAATATTTATTCGAATATAACCAAAAAGAAATTACAATAAGGGAGCAAAATGAAATTCAAAATTTGTACAAATGCATCACTCAAAAACCACCCCCTAAAGCTTGGTAACTTAGGTACAGCCAAATGAGAGTTTGTATTATAGCCGGTGCTCTAATTGAATGCCAATTGATTCCTTAACCTCTCCCCCCATCTCTCAAGAACTATAAACAATGGCTCAAAAATAAATAAAGGCTCAGGAGATGCACTTTAAGAACTACCGTGAACAAGCAAAAAAAGGCATTTACAGCATGTGTGCTTGATTATGACATTGTCTAAATTCCAAATCATTACAAAATGAGAGGATCCTCAACTCACCTCAATTACGATCTTTGAGTAACACACGAAAAAATTATAGCAATTTTGAATTTTAAGGAAATGTGATCTCAATTTTAATTTGAAATGAAGGTCCAAAAGTCGCATGTGAAATATAAGTGCACAACGAAGCGTGCAAACAACATTCTTGTGCTATTTACAAAGCCCTTGGTTTCTACTGGCATCCAAGAGCCACTCCCATTCAGGTTATTCCCTACCATTGTGTATTTCTTGTTTTGCACTTGCCATTGTTTATTCCCCACTGAGTGCCAACTGAAAAATCGTATTATCTACAAGCTTCTTGTTTCTAGCCGAAGTGGACAAGGCAGGGTACATCCAAACGCAGACAATCATGAGTTGGTACAATGTATTATGTCATATTTGAACCATGATATCAAGAAAAAGCATTGAAAAAAATTACCGCACTGTCATTACTCATTATACAAATTTCTCGCACCAGAACTTCTGTGATCATATATGTAGAAATTAAAATCACATTTGTCCTTTCTAAAGACAATGATCATGTATGTAGAAATTACATTGAGCGCAATGATAGATCAAATCTTTGCAAAATCCGTTACAGTGTTTACATTTATGATTGTCTTCAATTTTCTCAATGAAAGTAAGGGGATGCGAGTGATGGTCAAACTTATAAGTACCTCCAAACTTATAATTTGGATAATCCCCTAAAATACATTCGGTATGAGCAGGATAATTGCAATCTGCACAGTAGTAGAACCAATGTTTTGAATCTCGTTCTTCTTCACAAATATCACAATAATATTCACCAGAGTCATCTTCAGCAGTATATTGAAGAGTGAAGGGATGCTCATGTTGTTTAGACCTTATAGAACATGGTAGTGTAGCACATTTGAAGTCCAAAGCAAATTCACAGGTGGTACAACGGAATATTGAGTGAGTTTCAGAATCACAACAACTACAACTCTGAGGAGATTTATTACTAGAGGCAAGAAGAAGACGGTGCTCATGACCATGGTGTGTAAGAATGTCTGAGATCAAACTACATTGAACATCAAGCACAAAATTGCATTTCTCACACTGATAGACGAAGCCATTGCATCTTTGATGACATGCATTACATAAACAAAAGTCACCTGGTTTTGTTGGGAAAAGTGTGAGTGGGTGTCGATGAAGTGGGTGTTGCTTTCTTTTGGGCAATTTAGCACAAGATTCATGAAGAAAGAAGCTACAATTTACACAACTATAAAACGGAGGGAAAATGGCTCGTACACACCCATCACATTTTTCATTATTTAAAACCTCATGAGTAAGCTTTAAGTTATGCTTATGACTTAAGTGAGCAATTCCTATGAATTGTTGAGTTTCATCCTCCCCAACATTGACTTTTTCAACTTCAAGAGTTCCAATAATTTCATCGAGCTCTAGACCCTCATCTTCAATTTCTTGTAAATCTGTGTCCTCCCTATTTTCCTTGACCATAGCACAATCAAGGTGGGCAATAAAATCGCATCTAGAGCAATAGTAAAGCCCAAAGCATGTTTCCACTTTTTGAATACAAAGTTGACAAAATCGAGAGTCTGATTGATGGAGTTCAAGAGAAGAATGGGTGAGGTGGAGGAGGTGCTTGTGACGTGTAACTTTGATTTTCTCTGGGAAATAAGCACATTTGTTATGAATCCAGAAACCACATGAGGAACACAAATTAGGCACACCTTTGTCTTCTTTGCCACAAAGGTCACAAGTGAATGTGATCGATTTGCAAATAGGAGTCAATGGGTGGTCATGGAATTCGGCTTCAAGTTGTAAAACAGCACATTTTATGTGAATGTTAAAGTCACAACGATAACAACAATAACTATATTCCCAGCAAAATTCTTTGCAAACGTTGCATTTGCTATTTTCTTTCTCAAGATAGCCTGTTGATTCATCAATGAGAATAAGAGGATGAGCAGGATGCAAGGGATGGTGCAACCCAAGGGGTAGTTCTGCACATAATTTATGATGATAAAACTTCAATTTGCTGCATTTTATACAACTGTAGCTAGGACCAAATACTGGTTCCCGACACCCATAACAAGGAAGTCCCATTCTCTCGTCTTTATTAAAGACCAAAGGATGGTCTGAATGGGAAAAATGTTGAAGCTCCATCTTCTATCACATGCACAATCACAAACAGAATCCAATTTTTTAGGGGAAAAAAAAGGACTTAATACAGCAAGGCTGGGTGCTAACCCAGAACCCAAATCTAGAGTTTAGAAGAAACAAAAAAAAAATTAAAATTAAAATTAAAATTAAAAATTAAAAAAAATAATAACAGAACAAGAGGCTTAAGAATTGCTTTTGATTCTAGAAGCTTTTTTTTTTATTGTTTAATTTCGATGTAAAACACCGATTGTAACGCCTGCATGTGAGATTGGGGTGGGGGATTGGTGATTCTGGGATTTTAATAAAGAATAAAGGCTTTTTGGGGTTCATACATTTAAGGAGGAGTATGCAGAGAACTTGCGTGCAACTAGCAGCACATGATCTGGGCTATAATAGATGGATTTTAGAATTAAAAATTGGACGCAATTGTTTAAAATGCATGAGGTCTTCCTAGAAAAAAGGCATGGGGTTGTTAAATTGGGGGTGGGTACTGGGTATTTTGTCGGCTTATTTAGCTCTCAAACATATTGTTCTTTTTTTGTTTTGTAGCGTAAAAAGTGGAAGGAAATATAAGAGTTAAAGATACTGACATAGATATGAATTTTTTTTTTTTTTTTCTTTATTAAAAAAAAAAAAAAAAAAACTTGTGGAATTTAATCAAAAGGGATGCACCTAACAAGTTAGGAATAAATATTAAGAACAACGAAAGTTCCAATTATGTCCATAATTGAACCCCCAATACTTATAACTAAAAATGTATAATTTGTTTTACTTTCTTCTATTTATGTCAATTGGCATCATTTGTTAAAAAGTATCTAACTCAAATTTAAGTTTACCTTTATTCAATATATCAAAGAGTGCAGCTAAGTTTACCTTCATATTTAATATGGTTAATTATTTATGTCAGCCATTACAATTCAAAACAACAAAGTTAATCAACAAAACCTTCAGTAGAAAGTTAGTTGTAAATGTTGTATGGGGATACAAAAAATGAAAGAGCAGAGTCTTTTAGAGTTTCACATAAATGTCACACAAGCATGGAAGCTATAAAATGCTACTACATTGAACATCCATATGAAAAATTTTAAGCAAGCAAAACAACCTACCAATTATGAATAGAAATAGAAAAACACACATGCATATGAACAAATTTGCATAAGCAACTATTAATACTTACAAGAAGAAGAATTTAATTTTGGCTTCAAAACACACCAATGGAAGCTTCTAAGTTAGTCTCAATTTCAATTTTGTTAAACCTAAGTTCATGTGAAACTCATATCTCCTACTATATATAAGATTATTATGTCATTGTGCCATAAAAAGAGAAGCAAGTAGGCAATGTGGAAGGCATTTATGCTTGCTTGCCAAATTAAACTTACAACTCATGTGAAACAAGCTTGCTTGCCAAATTAGACTTATAAAGCAATTTGGCAAAACATTTATGTTTGCTTGCCAACTTAGACTTATAATTCATGTGGAACAAAAGAGACAAGTAGGTAAATCATCGATACTTGCTTGCCAACTTAGACTTTACAACTCATGTGGAACAAAAGAAGCAAGTAGGCAAAGCATTGATACTTGCTTGCCAACTTAAACTTATGTACTTCTCTTTTATTTTTTTTTATTTTTTATTATTATTTTTTTTTAATCCATGTCCAAACTTCATACTAACATTTACCTTTTCTTTTTTGTTTGTAAACATGTTGATACTAACATTTTATTTTTCTCATTCATTTATAAGATTTTATTTATGCATCTCTATCTAGCTACACATATGAAACTCTATCTCTTATGTCACATTTGAATGATGAATTTTGAGGTGGAATTTACAAAAAATTGTACTTTGGAAATTTTTAATATTAATTTTTATTGTTCATGTTAATAAGAAATGCAATTCAAAAATTTTGTAGAATTTTAGACTTTAGATTTCAAAGCATTGAAATTCAAAGTTCAATTTTTATGAAGGACTGCATCATATATAAATGCTACCAATATTCAATTTTTATGAAGGAATGCATCATTTATAAATGCTACTAACATTAATCTTGTCATACCACCAACCAAATCACCATTTCATTTGCTGCAAAACTATACATATATGCTAGGGGCATCCAAACTTTTTAAATTATCAAACTTCACCCTTATATTTCGGTTTAATTTTGAAGTATATTGGTGCCCCCCAAAATTTTCTTGTTTCTTATACAACCCATTTAAGTTTGTTTATATAATCTTTCTTACATTGGACCCCTAATCTTGAAATTTTAGTTCCACCCTTAACTACTTTTCATACTGTCTCAAACTCTACGTCGTCACAGCTACCCTCACCATTATTATTAGTGCATCTTTAATATTTAATCTGAATAAAAAATAGATATTTTTGAAATGCAAAATATCCTAGTGAACTGCAGTATGTTGTGGACCACTTTCTTATCATAGGATTGCCGGCAGCCCAAGTGGACATATACAGTTAGTTCAATGAAGTGACCCGATATTTCAACTAGTCCAACTCTGTAACGGTATCTTCTAGGGGCTGAAATTACCTAGCCTGGTATATACTCAATGAAGTACTCCCTCACTAGTCACTATCTAAGCCAAAAAATATGGTACTTCCCTGCATATTTTCAACAAAAAATCTATGGGCTCGTTATGAGTATCCCTTTGAGCCGTAAATGAATGTAACTTTTCCTAAATAGTTCGAACTCAATTCGAGAAAAAACTTTTTATTTTGTTTATTTAGCAAACAAGCTAAAGCTCAAGTCTAACTTTAGGCTTGTTATTGTCAATACTTCACGGTTACGACCACCCTAAACAGCGACGCATGTTTAATTGAGGGAAAGGAAATGGATGTCCTCCTAAAATGTGCATGGTGGGTGTGAATTATGACAATGATCCATGTTAATCATAGTTCGGGAATCCCCACCAGTCATTAAGTTTTTCTAGTATGGTTGGTCACCTAACTCTATTTTAATTTAATTACCAATTCTAAGTTAAGAAAAAATCAATTTTCCCTAATCTAAAAGGATGATAAAAATATCATGGATTCGGAAGTCTAGTTACGCATGTGAAAGGTGTTAGGCATCCCATGACACGTCGCAAGATGGTCCTTTGTTTTGATAAATTCTTAAGTTTTGGTCATTGGCAGATAAAATCAAGCTATTGGCCATAGCTTTCAAGGCTTAAAGACTTTGGGCTTTGATGTTTGATTTGGAAAGGTTCGTGGCTTGCATCCATGTTTTGCTAGCACATTTAGAATTTCTACCAAATTTCTATGATGAAAATTAGATAGCAATTCACATTATTTTCATGACAGAAATCCGATAGCATTTCAATTCAGGTTCGTTGTGGCACATGCAATGTGATCCTCACCAAGCTTTTGCGTTGAAAATATAATAGAAAGTTGCCTTATTTTCACGGCAAAAGTCTGGCAGAGTTTCAAGTTAGGTGTGCCACAACACATTGTTAGGGTTTAGTGTCTATGCATGGTGTGCACTAGTATGTTTGGTCTAAGGCACACCAGAGTATACCAAAGTACCATACACGTAAGTGCGTTTCATACACATGGTGAAACCATATGTTATTAACTAACATGGATAAGGGCAATCATACACATGGTATATCATCCACCCAATAAAAGCATAGACATGTATTAGGGAGGGGTTGCCACCTAATCACAAATATCCATTATCCAAAGTGCACAGTATACCTTCACATTTCAAAACATACACCACATTTATAACATATAAAAGCAAGTGTGTAGAAATATCCACTCCCAAAAGGTGTGGCCCCAAGCAAGGTACAGAAAAGAAGCTTATTCTCTCAAGGAATACCCCTAACGGCTCATATACATCTCTCCTTAATGACTGCAGGTACTTACTAGGGCAGTTTCAGCGGACCGTGATCAGGCATGTGTTTAGGGAGGCTAACAGAGGAGCAGACAAACTTGCCAAAGGAGCTTGTTCCTTAACTTCTGATTTTGTTGTAATTGATGTTCCCCCTACCCCTGATCTAAATGTAATTGTGAATTCTGAATCTCTGATGCTAATGATTTGTACTCTTTTAAGGCTGATAGCCAATACTTCGCCTTTTATGGCTAGCTAATATAATTATCTCCTCTGTTGACCCAAAAAAAAAGAACCTTAATCTAGGAAAGCAACTAGACATGATTCTAAAGGAAAAGACTAGATAGAAAGATAAACCCCACAGAAGGGGAAAAGCCCCAAAGGTCTACAGATCTATGTTTTTTTGTTTGCCTCTCGAAAACCCGTCGTGTGCTCCATCTATCACATGCAAACACAAACAAGCAAACACCAAACAAAGGAAGGAGCGAAGCAAAGCAAATGAAAGCATGTATCAACCACATACAAGAGTAAGCATGCATAGATAAAGTATAACATGTTGTGACCGCATTCAAGGATATTAAAATATACGTTATAAAGGTAAAGCAGAAGGCATGTCGTCAACCACATACAAGGGTAAACATGCATAAACAAAGGAACATGAAGGGTGCAATCGAAACATGCCACAAACACATTCAAGGTTAACGCCAGCATAGAGGGAAAATTATTAGGTACTCCCGGAGTACCATAAATGCGTACTCCCTCCTCTCACATAAATGGTGGGTCCCACCATGAATTTAATTAGTGGGACCCACCATTAATGTGAGAGGAGGGAGTACGCATTTATGATACTCCGGGAGTACACAATAATTTCCCAGCATAGGGTGCAACGAAAACATGCCACCAACACATACAAGATTAAAAGCATAAACATATTCAAGGCATGGCACATAACAAATGGATTTAGATATTGTTGGATATTTTTTTTAAAAATATCATATTTATTTTAATACTAAAAAAAAAAAAAAGGATTTAGATATTGTTGGATATTTTTTTTTAAAATATCATATTTATTTTAATGCTCATTTATGTATATCAATTATCTCTTAATATCAGATACGTTGATTGCTAAATTTTGAAATTCAAATATAATTCAAAATTTGAATAGCTTTTGTCAATGGTTTTAATCAGGAAATTTATGAACATTAACGTGATATTAATACCATAATTGTCACATATTTGGTTTTGATTACAAATATATACTTTCCATTCTAAACGTTTTGTATTCAAACGTTCTTATTTGAATATGATATAATAACTTCATATATGGAAGAATTTCAACACTTAAATGTACAACTATTGCTGAATTATTTTATGTTACCATATATACACAAGTGTTTACCATTTGGTTTAAGGAAAGTAAAAAACAAATGGCAATATTTATGCATATTTGAAATTGTATTACACGGTTTGGCTTCTAATCTTCAGCCACTTTATGGGACATTTAATGTCATAGCATCATGATTCTTTCTTTTTTCGTTCTCAACATACAGAAGGTTTTGACCAGTTTATATATATATATATATATATATATATATATATATATATATATATATATATATATATAAAGAAAGCTATTGATCACATATTGATTTCAATAATTTTTTGATCATTTAAAGTTTTAAATATAGCAAACATTTTATTTTTTTGGCTAAGGACAAGCAACATGTCTGGCCTTATATATATGGAAAGAAATAAAAGTTTCAAAAAACACACATTTTTATTTTTGAATTAGAAAGCTGTAGACTTTTCAAAAATAATTTTTTGTCTTAAACACTTACCATCTATTGCTTCTTATTACTCACAAAATATTCTATCTTTTACAAAATTTTTTGGGAAAAGAAAATACTATAGAGAAATTATATCCTACGAGCAATGTAAGCTCACAAGGATAATCAGCAAAAGTGGCTGGACTGTTGTATCCTAGGGACAAGGTGCAAAAACTATTTATCCAACTACATCGGATATAACGTAGACGACACGATTTGTCTCAAGACAGTGACTTGGTCCACGCCTCATCTCTGCCGCCTCTTTTGGTAAAATCAAATTGTGTAATTTTTAAGGAAAATCCAGGTATTATCTCTCCTTTATTTCCAACAGATACGTAAGCAAGCACATGATTGTCGTAAATGCAAAACTCCGAATATAAACACCAAACAAGTTGCAAAGCAATTATCTTAAACAAAGGCAGGCAAAAAGTAAGGATTAAAAGATGATTCCCATTTGGTAATATTGTTCTAATAACTTTGTTGAAGTGTTTTGAAAATACGTGTGGGTGAAAAAATGTTGTGAAAATATATGTTGAGTTGTTTAAATAATAAAAACTGTTGTTTAAACAATACAACCAAACAGGCCCTAAAAGATCTAGGAAGTTGTTTGAATGCTTTCAAACAACTTTCCAAAGGTTAAGGGGTCTCTTTGTAATTTTTTAGAAGTTAGAGGACTTTCTTGCAATTTTAGAAAGATTTAGGGCCAAAACGGTATTTTGAGACTTTGGGGTCAAAACATAATTTTGGGAAAGAGTTAGATCAAAATGCAATTTTGGGGAACTTTGGGATCAAAACATGAATATGGGAAAGTTTTAGGGCCAAAATGCAAATACAACAAAGTTTATGAACCAAAATGCAAAATGAAAAAGAAAGGTGGCATTTCAACCATTGGTAAACCCTTTATGTGTGTGGGCCAAAATGTGTATGAGGATTTAAACCCAAATAAAATACTTAGGGTTTATTTGGATACCATTTATTGCTGAAAACTGAAATCATTGTAACAAAATAATTTTTAAATATGTAAATAGTGCCGTGGGACCCAATTTTAAAGTTATATTTGCTGAATTCCGTACTTGCGGGTCTTGTGAACAGTGTACAAGACCCACAGAAAATAATGCGTTGTAACCCAAACCCAGCCCTAGGCTTATTTTAAGAGTGGGCTAGCCGAAGATTGGGTTTTAAGAAGCAAATATGGACCCCAGGGTGAGTTTCGGACCTGGTCTAGGCTCTAAAAGTTGATGGGCCTGCTCGGTGTGGGCTAACCTCACTTGAGAGAAGCCCAATGGATTGGGTTGGATCAGGCCCAACCCAAGGATAAACGGGTAATGCACCAAACGACTGGGTCGGGTCGTTTATATTTCAGACTCCAGCTCCTATCTCTTCGAACTCTCTCTGACTCTCCCAGTCGGACCACCATGGTCGTGAAACCTCAAGCTCCTCACCGCCACCACCGGCGGTGGTTCGCACTTCGATTATAACCTCGCTCACACTTCGATCTAGACCCATCTCTATTCCTTTCTCACACTTCGATCTCAACAGAATGGAGCTTCCATGCTCCTCCGTGGTAAACACTAACCACCACCACCATGAAGTGGTCTCCTCCTCTCGGCGTCTTGATCTCTCTCTCTCTCTCGCTCTCTCTCTCTCTCTCTCTGAGTTCTCAAACCCAAAACCCACTCTCCCTAACCGATTCTCTCTCTCAAGCTCAACTTTTCGATCTAACCCCTAGGAAGGCTCTACACAGCGCGTGTACAACGAATCGGTGGTGTGGAGGCCTAGGCGATAACGGATCGACCATGATAGCATGTTCTTGTATAAATTAGCATCATAGAGAGTGCGTGATTCTGTGACTGTGGGTGTACTGTGTACAGTGGTGAGATGCTACCACAAACGAGAAAGAAATAAAACAGAAAAAAACGAAAAGGGTTTCGGATTTACACATTGGATGCACCCTCTTTATTTTAGGTTTCTTGTTCTCTTTGCTTTGATGATTGCTGGCTGTATTGTGTTGGTTTCCTCTGGCTTCATGCTTGTGGTTACCTCCGTTGGTGTTTGGCTGAAGAAAAAACACAAAGGACAAGTTAAAACTCAAGCTAAAACAAAACCAAAAAAAAAAAAAATGAGTAAAGGAAAAAAAGAGAAGAAACTCATGTTTTCTGCATCTTCTGTGCTATGGTTCTATGCTGTTATTTCTCTCTGCCCAAACCGTGAAATTTCTGAATGATGAGGTCTTTCCCCTTCTCTGAGGTGAGGACAGGGTGCACGAAGGTGTGGGAGTGAGGCCAGGAGGTGTGTGCTGCTGGCAGAGGGAATTCTTCCATCTGATGCTGCGGCAATGAAATTCCATCTCTTTTCTTAAATCCATTCCTTTTAATTGGCAATAAATAATGTCCCAACTCTCAATTACTTTCTTAAAACTGGAAATTTATTATTAAATTATTGTAAATAAAAGTAAAAATGAATTGAAATAGTATAATAGGATTTATGAACCGTACCAAAAAGTAATGTTATGAATATTATTTTGGATTCCGTTTCGGTTTGTCCAGTAGAATGGAATATTTCGGTATCAGTTGATTTCGACGTATCATTAGGGTGTTTCGGGGTTCCTAAAAAATAATTTATATATATTCTTGAAGAACATAAAATTATCAATTCTAATAAATAAATAACTAAATATCAAATAATACAAATCATTTAGTCTTAACTCTTAAGTCTTAAACATCAATTTAACATCACACAATAAGAAGATTTACAAGTCAATAACTAAATATCAAATAATAATTCCTAAGTTCTTAACCACAAAACAAATCATAAGAAAAAAAAATTATGATAGAGAGAGAAAAAATGAACAAACAAAAGACATTATTTATGACAATGTATACCACAATCACATATCTTAAGTTCTTAAAACTTAATCTTAACTCCTAACTCCTAAATTCTTAACCACAAAACAAATCATAAGAAAAAAAATTTATGAATTGGCTGAAGCTTCAATCCAAGAGACTGAGAGTAGAGAAAGAATACCTGTTTGGCTAAAGCTTCAATCCGAGAGACTGAGAAAGCTAGAGATAGAGGGAGTCACGAGAGAGTGAGAGACTTGAGAGAGAGCAGTGAGCACAGTGGTAGAGAGAGCACTTGAGATGAAAGTTAAGAGCGAAAGAATCAAAGAATAGAATAGAATATAGGATTAGGTTTTTTAGTAAATTCTAAAACAGCGTTGTTGGACCTTTTACTGTTTTTTTTTTTTTTTTAATAACAAGCCAAATCCTATACAGGCCGAAATTCACATCTCAGCCGGAAATTTCCGAAATGACCCGAAACAGCCTGAAATCTTACCCGAGGTGGAATGTGAGGTATTCTCGTTCTGGTTTGCATACCAATACAAAAAATTCCGGCCATTCCAACCGAAACAGATCGGAATCAATAACAATGCCAAAAAGTGCAATGAAGTTCATGAATAGTAGCAAAAATAAGCTTATTTTTTAATTTGGAACCAAACGCACAATTTAAAGTGGTTTTTCACAGGACCAAATTTATATATATAATAATAGGTGAAACTGTACTAAAAAAAAAAATAATAATAATAATAGCCGAAACTGAAAGAAACTCAAATTAAAATTCCAAATTAGAGTTCCAATTTTGTGTCATATGTACTAAATTATTTATTCTTAAAGAGCTTTATTCATAATTTTAGAATCAAATGTGGGACCACATCATAAATATTCATCTAAATAAGTTATTAAGTACAAAAACCAAAGAATCTAAAATAAATGAATCGTCAAAAATAAAAATAAAAAAAGTGTTTCACAATAAAATAAACATGGACAATTTACATTTTATACCTAATAATATCCTTACAAAATTTTTAAAAAAATTAACAAAATATAAAAATGACTATCAATAGTATTTAAATTATATATACATGAATTATATTATGCATCTTATTGTATATCTTTAAATGTATCCATGCATATACATGGGATTACAAGCTAGTTTAAAAAAATGTGGAACTTTCGGACCCAATTAAAAATAGAGACAAGTATCTCATGACAAATTCAAATAATTTCTTCAATTAAACTGTGGTTCCAAGTATTTTCTAGATTAACTTTTATCCAAATTTGGGTTTATTATAGCAACTTGAAAACTTTGGTAAAACATCATAAAGGATCTCTAATTCACTCCAAGGGAAAACAATGTCACTTTATGAAACAAAGCAAATTTTCCATGAGAAGCCCTAACCGGCAAATTTCATATTTTCACAATGATTCAATCAATTCGAGTTTGATTTTTGCCTTTAAATAAACAAATTGAAATGACTTTCAATATCTTTTAATGCAAGGTTCAAAAAAGTTTGTGAGATTCTTAATTTAAAATTTGGATTCCCAACAAAATTCAAGGCCAGACTGATAGGCCAAGAATGTATTGACCCCTTTAGTAAATTAATCAATTAATTAACCAAGTGAATTAATTAGATTCAATAACATATAATAAGTGTGGTAGCACAAACAAATCACCAATTAAGTTAAATGCAACGGAAAATAAATTTGACACAGGTAATTTGTTTACAAATGAGGAAAACCACCGAGGTAAAAACCCACAGGGTGAATTTAAGGTCACCATTGTCGAGAATCCACGATTATCAAAACAAGTGGTTACAAGTAAAAGGAATCCCAGTACCTAATACCAACCTACAGTTGAACCATTACCCCAATACCTAATTGGACTTGTAATGTAGCGGCAATCTCTCATTTTAATGCACGACTCCTAGTACGTGACTAACCAATAATGCAAGGATCCTAGTACGTGACTAACTTCATAGTAACCCTTGGGTTGTTGTAATTGATTTGCAGTAGCTTTACATAGAAACAACAATAAGATCTTCAATATTGATGCAAAAGACTTTGCTTGATTATAGAACCCAAAGGCGTACAAAAAACGCAGCAAGAACTCTTTCTTCTGTAGGAGGAGGCTAGGGTTTCAAAAAAAAAACCTTATGAAGCTCTCTAGGGTTAGGTTTTTTTTTTTTCCACCTCCTTTAAATAGGAGCTTAATGGGCTCTCCTATTCCAAATAAGTTTACACAAACCTTGGGCTTTCCTAGTCCAATAAGAATTATACAAACTCACAAACCTTGAGTTTTCCTAGTCCTATAAGAATTATACAAACTCATAAACAAATAGCCTTTTAGAACAAAAACGTTGTTGGCTATAGTCTAAATCCTGTAAGCTCGATAGATTGAGACATGTGTCGACCTTTAATGAATCTCGACAGATCGAGTCGAAGAGGTATTGAGACCCACATAATGCACTTTTCTTGAGCAGTTCTTGAGTAATCTCCATGTCTTCAATTTAATCACTTGTAATGATCATCTTGAATCTTCTTAGATTTACCCAAATACAAGTAAAATGCATTTTGTCAAAGGATATGTCAATTACATAAAAATATGTCTTTAACAATCTCCCCCATTGGCAATCTGTGACAACACCACAAGAGTACAATGAATGTCCTAGAATATATTATACTCTAAATTACAGAATAAATAATCCTAGTCTAAAAGATCTAAACCTTGGAAGTTGCTACAAAATTTGAGATCGAAAAAAATATAGTATCGACAACTATCAAATAAACCTATGTAGGCATGATATAAAGGCCCAATCCATTAACTTCAGAATACCTAAGAACCTCGAGCCCAATAACAAGTAGTAGGCCACACCAATCCAAAAATCAGCTACAGATCAAGGACCTGATTGGTCAGTAACGATAATATGCCTTGGGGGGAAATCCCTTGCCAAGAACTAATTGGCAGTGGGTGCAAGTTTCAAAAGCCTCCCCATCATCATGATAATCCCACTTAGGGAAGTCTATAAATAGGGGTCGAAGGAGTGAAAAATGGGGTTGGAAAAATCAGGGTGAGAGACACACACGAGAGAAAACTATGAGGATTAACTAAAGATGATGAACTCACTTCTAAGCTTTAGCCTCTTCAGGGGATACACTCAGGGTAAAGGAATACGGACTAGGACAAAAGCTCTTTCACTTGGGCAATCGAATTGGCCTCAAGAGGTTTTTCCATTGTAGGAAACTCTTCATCTACATTATACAAATAAATTGGGGGCTTGACATCAAAGCCCACAAGGTAATTTGGGCCCAGGGGCTTAACAGAACTAGTTTTATATCATCTATACTACTATTTAAAAGGCTTTCCCTATTTGGATTTCTCATTTTTTAGTTCAAAAATGCCTATACACCCCTATGTTTAAGTAGAGAAAAAACTAAAGAACAATCCAATAAAAATGCAACTCTAACTCTTACTAATACATTACCTAAGAGCACGAAGCCCAATTTGAGTATATGTGTGTGTGTAAAAAATTAAAAATATAGTTATAGAAACTTAAGATGAAATTGCGTTAGCTTGTAAATAAGTTTATAAAATATCATATTATTAATTTTCTTTATTTAAAACAAAAATAGTCTATTTTGTAGTTAAAGTTATATATAATTTTGAACAATAAAATATTAGTGAATTTAGTTTTTATAAGTTGCTAAACTAAAATCATTCCATCTGATAAATTCAAATAATATAATTTTAACTATATACAATTTAATCATTATTTATTAACATAAACGTGAAGGGGTAACAAATTTTAGTCGGTACACATGTCATTTGTTGTGGCCAGGGTTTGTGTGTCTCTGAATATCTTAAAATAAATAATAATAAAAACTAATATGATCAAATGATCAATGGCAATCTGATTGCTTTAGGGTGGAGGATTTTCTAAAGGAGGTTCCAACATCACATGCACCATCAATAAGGAAGATGGCAGGCTAAAATAAGTTTACACAACTTCACATTTAGTGTAACGTCCTAGTCACCAAAAAAAAAAAAAAAAAAGGTAATGGTCAGATTTTATATGGACCACATGTGCCCACCTACTGACCCCCACCACTCATCTCACAAATATCTCTACTCTCTTTGGCCGGCCATCTCTTGTCTCTCATTTGTTTCTTTTTCTTTTCTTTTCACTTAAACACACTCCTCTCTATCACTCTCATACTTTGCCACCGGTACCTCTATGCCACCATCTCCACCATCTTTTTTTCGGCAATGTCACCGAAAAATTCTTGAGAACCTAGAAACCCCTTCACATCCTTTTTTTTTTTTGAGGTAAAAATTTCTAATCTTTTTAGAGAGTTTTACACTTTTGTTTGAGGTTATTTTTATCTAAACTTTAATAATGATACCCATGTGATTTATGAATATTGGAAGTGATATTTATGCGTTTATATGTATGAGTTTTGTATTGGTGGAATTATTTGATGAGTGGGTTTATGATTTGTGTTAATGATGACTATCTAAGGTTTATGTATGGTGGATAATTTAGGGGTTTTGAGTTATAACTTGTGATGGTTGGTAAATCTAATTTTTCCATTGCTATTGGGTTTATTTGGAGTTAGTTGAAGTTCTAAATTTGTTGTCTTGGAGGATATTTTGATTTTGCTTTCATGGATCTCTTAATGATGTAGTATAAATTTTATGGAAACTAGTCATAATGTTGGAGATGATATTAAATGGGTTAACTTTATAAATTGGAGTTTATGCCTTGTGCATCAATTTGTTTAGAAACTTTGGAAGTGGAATATATTATTATTGATGAGGTTAAATACTAGGCTTGCCTAATTAAGTGCTTATTTGGCAATTCTTAAATTGTAACTAGATACGATTTCAAGCTCTATACTTATTATAATAGGGTTGCTTGATATTATTTAGGTTCTAGCTAATCTCCTTTGGAGATTGGAGAATTAGGCTTTTGGCGGGTTGCGAGATAAGTAGCTTTTTAATGGGATTTTTAAAAAATAACCATGTTGCATAAATGTTGTTATTGTTGTTGTTGTTGTTGTTGTTTTTTTTTTTTTTTGGGTTAGGCACGCTTTTGGAAACTACCTATGAAAACTATATTTTTCCTAAAAATTATCATGTCGTAACCTTAATATATATATATATATATATATATATATATATATATATATATATATATATATATATATATATGAAAATGCATCATATTTGGTATTGCATTTGGGGAAATGCATGAATTGCTGATATGGATAAATCATCTTTTATTTAATATTTGATAAGAAAATCATTGATTTTATGGTATATTGAAAATTTTAAAGATGCTTATCTTGTCTTGTATTATTTGGGAAATTGATAGAAAATCTCTTGACAAGAATGAAGTTGAGAACCTTACAAACTTTGTAGAAGTTAGATTATTTAAGATTTTTCTGAAACTACCTGGATATGAACTATGTATTTCAAAATAATGTAACTTGTGAGTTTATATGGTTTTAACACCATGCTATGTGTGATTTCCCGGTGATCACCTGATTTGGTTTCTATAATCTTTGTGACAAGGGAATCAAATCCAGGTCAGTGCCCTTTCACTTTGGATGACGCGTTCTTCCCTGCTACCCATAGGGGGAAGAGGTTCATTGATTGTGTGTGGGTGAGGTTGCTGCCCATGGGGCCAAGAGATCACATGCAAGAGAGGTCCTATTTGACGCGACCTTGAGGGTATGGGTGAGGCCGCTATCCATAGAGCCAAGAGTCTACATATTAGAGAGGACATTATCATGCCAATTGTGAAAGGGTAGATCCTCTAACCGGTCTATGTGGTAGTGTGGTATATTTGAGATAAATTATCGTATGTTAGATTTTATGGCTTTGGAATTGTATTATTAGTGCTCACAGATTATAGTATATAGTTTCAAGGTATTTACTTTGAGAAACTTTGTATTTCATTATTTAATCATTCTTGTCATATTATTATTATTGAAAATGAAACTTGCATTTCCCCCACCCCCATTAATTATGCTACTTACTGGGCATTAGCTCATCCCACCCTCTAATAGTTTTTCAGATTTATTAGCTATACCTTGGGTATGGAGCTTACTTCTTTGATAATGATTAGAGTGCTATGTTAAATTTGGAGGCTTTTGTTGTAAATGGTTGGTGACTCGATCTTGCTATGTTCAACGAGACCTTAGTTAATTCTATTGGAGGTGGGTCGCATGAGGTTTATTAGCCTTTGGTGTGGTAGGCCTAGACTCGATGTTAAAGTCCTTATTCTTAATAAGATTGTGACTTTGTGTAATTTAATCAGAGTTTTGTAATATATTCATGTATTATGTGGAGGCACGTGATTTTTAGTTATTATTCGTAAATGTGTTATAGAGCTCTGACTTGTAATGTGGAGATTTTAGTATGGTTATATATTCTTATCTTGTGGAAAAGAAAGGAAAATAAAGATCTCATATAGTTTGATTTGCCAAAAAGGAAAAATCCACAGGTACCCTTGGGATGTATTTCT
The DNA here is from genome assembly GCA_029955455.1 of Quercus agrifolia. NCBI lineage: Eukaryota > Viridiplantae > Streptophyta > Magnoliopsida > Fagales > Fagaceae > Quercus > Quercus agrifolia. The sequence goes on along the minus strand of JARQAD010000001.1, from coordinate 88,717,299 downwards.
CATGCTTTAGATCCTTTTGGGTTTGGGGCATGACATTTAGGGTCATTTTTGGTTTGTCATAATGTGATGCATATTACAACCACATTACCGTAATGTAAATATTATGGTGTTTGATTTGTTATTGTACAAAATATTACAGTAACATAAGGTTACGAAAACATTCACATTATTATAAATCATTGTAATGTGATTACCTTATTTAAAAATGGTAATTTTAGATCACCAAATACTGGGAAATTAGAAATGTAATAATTTATAATTGGAAAAATTACATATTCTAGAATAAGGACTGTTGATGCCCATTTTGGCAAAAGGGCTCAATGACAGAAGAAGCCCAACAATATAAAAAGGGGTGAAGAAAGAAGAATTAGCAAAGTGAGAGAAAAAATAATTAAGCTCGAATGGCAGAAATAATAGTCCACAGGCCATCAAAATAGTAAAAGGGCCCCAAAAAAAGCAAACGGGCCCAAGGGAGTCCCAAAGAATGAAGTAGTAAGCCCATGAGAATTATAAGAAATAGAAAACAAGCAAAGACGGGCCAGAGGAGCCCAAAAAAAAGGGATTAGTAAATGGGATTACTTCAAAAGTCAATAAACCCAAAAGTAAAAGATATGATAATTGGGTCGGTGAAGCCCAAAAGATTTAGCAAAAGCCCATAGGAATGTAAGAAGTAGGAAAGAATGAGATGGGCAAAGGATGCCTAAGGAATAGAATGGGCCAAGGAAGCCCAAAATGATATGAGAATTGACCTAGTAGGAATACTGGGCAACATAAACTAAAGGGAGGAATAATACATGGAATTGGCATGGCAGGCCCAAAGGAAGCCCAACAAACACAAGTTAAATGATATCATGATAGAAATAATGCAATGGCATAGCAGGAATACCAATTAGCCCACAAACCAAAAGTAAAAGGAGACAGAGGGGCTAAATTAAAGAAGAAAAGGCTCATACCCAAGCAATACTCGGCCCAAAGAAGAAACGAGATGCAAAGAATGAGGACCCAATGACTTATACACGCCACAAAAAGTTAAACGAGTAGCAGAATGCACACTAGGACCGGACAAGCCCGCAGGCAATGGCAAACATGTGAACACCAGACAAACAATGGACTCATATGGGAGTGGAGCACGCACAAAGCTTAATCATCACCCACTTGTACCCAGCCAATATGAGGGCGGTGGGCCATGGGTCAGAGGTAAGAGAGGGTATGGTCTGGTGGTAGGGAGAATGGGGAAGCCTCTTCTGGGGGTCCCGCTCAAGCTTTTTTAGGAGAAATGTCCTGTTAGGATGACATACCACTCAAAAGAAGCAAAGATGAGCTGAAGTCATTAGGTGCATGCTACATGAGTTAGTAAGAGAGAAGCTCAACCCTTATCCGGATGGAAGTGCCAAGGGAAGCAAGAAAGCAAAACAAAACTATTTTTATTTGGAAATGAAGCGTAGTGCGGCCAACACAGGGGTAGTGGTGGTGGCTGGGCAGCTAACAGACTAGTGGGCAAAAGTAGTTGAAGGGTAAAATGGTAAATCTTACCACGGCAGGCAGTATAAAAAGGCCTTAACCATGCACAGTAAACAATAACAATAAGGAGAAACAAGGAGAAAACATTGAAAACAGAGGAAACAAAGAAAATTAAGAAGATAAGATAACCGAGAGAGAGAAAGCAAATAGGAGTGTGAGGAGTGATAAAGCATGCACCAATATGCTACCCACCTCTCTCCCTCTTCATAGCCTACTCTCTAGCAAGTTAAGAATCTAAAATTATGCCATTTAGGTTCATTTTCCAAAGCAGGTAATTTCTATGGCAGGATTTCCTTGTGAGATTCCCCATATTAGAGATTGGTTCCTTTCTTGGACTTAAATCTACTAAGGAGCCAAGTTTAACAGATTAATCTCCTTCCTTCTTTTATCATGTTTGTTTGAGTACTAATGTTATGTTTCTTGTTATTGATTCATTTCTTCCATACTCATATTATTGTATTTTCCTATTGCAAAATTGTTTAAACATTATCTTTGGTCAGTAGCAAGTACCTTAGTTAGAATATTTTAGTTATCCTACTGTATTATGTTTTTCCTACCATAACGTATTTGTGACAGTATTTCCTAACGCGGGCACGTGACCAAGATTCCTGCCAGGGGTCCTAGCTTGCGCACAAGCTGGCTTAAGGTGAGTTCCAATTGAGCTAGTCCCGACTCTCCTATCCCAGAATCATTGGGCCACAGTACAACAGGAGCAGTCCAGCCTAGGATTCAAAAAGGCCCACCATAAGGACAAAACTTAGGTACAATACTTTAGGTGCTGTTCCTCAAGTTCCCTACTTAAGATTGAGCCATATTGCTACTTAATTAAAAAATACACTTCAATCCGATGAGGAAAAATCCATATGACAGAATCTTAAGAGGGAAACCTAGAGAATAGCACCTAAGTACTGTACCTAAGTCTTGGCCACCTAATAAATTTTAGGGTAAAATACTATTTTGATCCCTAAACTTTACTAAAAGTTCGTTTTTCATCTCTAAACTTTAAGAAATTCATTTTTCTTCCCTAAACTATTAAAAAGCTCATATTTCATCCTTAAACTATTAAAAATGTTTTATTTTTGTTCTTAAACTTTACCAGAAGTTTGTTTTTCATCCCTAAATTATTGAAAAAGTTCTTTTTTCATCATTATTTTTGTCTTTATACTATTCAAAAAACTATTTACAAAGTTTAGGGATGAAAAAAGAACTTTTTAAAGGTTAGGAACGAAAAACAAAATTTTAATAAAATTTAGGGACCAAAATAGTATTTTACCCTAAATTTTAGTTATAAAATTGTCATGAATTTATTTTAATTTTTTGAACTTAAGATTTTGACTTTCTTAAGAAACTGAAAAGCCAAAAACCAAAATATATACAACTTTTACTTTTCTTGCATTTTCTTGGCCTTTCTTAGCAAGCAAACAGAGATTCACTTAGGGTTTTGGCATCTAATCTTCTAGAGCACAACAACCAAACCGAGATTAACAAACTTCTTCTTTCTCTCTCTACTCACTGAGTCGAGCTTGCTCAAGTATAAACCCCAATTCTTCACGTTCGCAATGAAACTTTCTCCATGTATACCTAGTTTCGACTTTCAACATGTTCAATATTGAGGAGGATGAGCTACTTGATTGGCCACCGAAAAATCCCTCGTGAAGTTCAAAAATCCTTACCATGATGACTTCTCCTCCAGTTTATAGCGTGCCAAATACAATTTCTACTCTCTCTCTCTCTCTCTCTCTCTCTCTCTCTCTCTCTCTCTCTATATATATATATATATATATATATATATATATATATATATATATATATATGTATGTATATAGGTGTTGTATGTTTCACCGCAGGAAGAGCATTTGCCAGGGGAAGAAGCTCGCTAATTGATTCTCTAAAGGTTTTGTAAATAGATTTATTGGTGTATTTGTAGTTGGTGGTGGTGTTGCTGATTCGATCGAGTCTTGAGGAAGGCTAAACATGACCTAATTCGATTAGGTTAGGAGAAAGTGTTAAGAAAATTTTGTTTATTTTTTAAGATCTAAGTTGTTTGGTTGGTGAGAAAGTGCAACAAAGGTTTTTTTTTTTTTTGGGGATGGATTTGAGTTGTTTGGTTGGTGAGAAAGTGGAAGAAAGCAAATAAAAATATGATTAATAATTTTGTGGTTATTTATTAAAATATAAAATTTTGCTCCTTTCTGTTAGGTTCTAAAGACTTAGGTTTTTATGTATTTAGAACTCTAATTTGTATTGTTGGCAAACCATGATCAAAACAATGTATTTAGTTTGTTTTAGACTTGCTCAAAGTTGGTTCATTGTTGTAAAGTTGGATTAAATTATTGCAAGATTAAAAAAAACTGTTTTAGCCTTTTTCGATCGATCGAAGCTTAGACTCGATCAATCGAAAATCGGGTTTGACTTTTTTTTGCAGAATTTCCAACTCAACCCTAAGTGATTTAAAATGTTTTGGGTTTCTAATTTACCCTACGTATAAAAGTAAACCCTAGCCACGTTTTAGTGTTGCTCATATTGCGGTTTGTGTGAATCTCTTGTGAGATCTTTGAGAAGTTTTCCTTCACATAAACTTAGGATTTTCAAGGAGAAGAAGTTTTCTACACCTTGATGATCATTCTAGTTGCTGCCATTGAAGTTTAAAGAAACACAAGCGGGTGTGCTAGTATTTGGTGGTGAATCCAAGAAAGAAGGAGTCTGTGGATTCGAAACTTGTACGTGGTCGTGTCAGTAAGTTCTACTGGTGGGTAGCATTAAGAAGTCGAGCGTGGGGGCTTGTAAGTCTTATTGTATGAACTTCGATTCTTTCAAGATAGTGGATTCAAGTTTACCTTGAGGATAGCTAGGTTAAATCCTCCCCAGGTTTTTACCGGTTTGGTTTCCTGGGTGATCATATCTAGTATCTTTTATATTTCCGCTGCTTTACATGATATGATTGTGTGTTTGTGATAACCTAGATCTGTTTAATTTGACTAAGTAACAACTTGGCTAATTACCTAGGTTAATCCAATTGTGTTTTTAAGAGGTCTAAAAATCATCAAGTGGTATCAGAGCAGGTAGCTCTCTCGTTGTTGATCTTTTGATCACTGAGCTGGTCCTTGATCCCTTTGTTATGGATTTTTTGAAAACTTTAATGCTTATTCATCAACTTGCCTACCTTGTGCATTTGTCTCTTGTTGCATCTGTAAAATCTTTCCTTGGACTTCTTGGTCTTATCTCATGTGATAATGATTATTTGTGTTATACTACCTTAACCGCCTTAAAGGCACGTGATTCTTGTCTTTGGTATTTGGATAATGGTTGTTCCAGGCATATGACAGGAAACAAAGGATTATTCAAGGCTCTTTTTGAAGGAAAGATTGGGACAGTCACTTTTGGAGATGGAAGCAAATCTGTGATCAGAGGCATTGGAACTGTGGACATTCCAGGGTTGCCGGTTTCTGAAGATGTTTGGTATGTTGATGGACTGAAGGCAAACCTACTCAGCATTAGTCAAATTTGTGATAATGGACTAAATGTTTTCTTCACTAAGTATGAATGTGAGATACTTGATGGTGGAGGTGACTGTATGTGTGTTGGTGTAAGGACAACAGACAACTGTTATGGATTGACACCAAGCATAAGCAACAAGTGCTTTAGTGCAAAGATTGATCAAGTTGATTTGTGGCATCAACGTTTGGGGCATGCAAGTCATAAGTAGTTAGAAAAAATTTCCAAATGTGATGCAGTTGTTGGTTTACTTAAGTTTGAGAAGATAGATAAGTGCATATGTGGACCATGTCAGATAGGTAAACAGATAAAATCTAGACATCCGTCTGTGGCAAGTGTTCAAACTTCAAGACCTTTGGAGTTACTTCACATTGATCTCATGGGTCCTGCTAGAGTTCAGAGTTTAGGTGGAAAGAAATATATTCTAGTGGTTGTGGATGACTTTACTAGATATACTTGGGTGGTGCTGTTGAAAGATAAAGCTGAGGCTCCTGAGAAGATGATACATCTGTGCAAAAAGTTGCAAGTTGAGAAAGATATTGTGATAGCCAGAATCAGAAATGACCATGGAAGAGAATTTGAGAATGCCAAGCTGGCTACTTTCTGCAATGATCAAGGCACACGTCAAGAGTTCTCTTCACCCAAGACTCCTCAACAGAATGGAATAGTGGAACGGAAAAATAGGGTTGTTCAGGAGATGGCACGTGTCATGCTACACAATAAAAAGTTGCCCAAATCCTTCTGGGGAGAAGCAGTTAACACTGCTTGTCATACACTCAACCGGGTGTATTTCAGACCTGATTCCAAGAAGACTCCTTATGAACTCTGGAGAAGAAAGAAACCTGTTGTTAAGTATTTCAGAATATTTGGTAGTGATTGTTACATTCTACGTGATAGAGAGAACCTACAAAAATTTGATGCAAAGAGTGACAAGGGATATTTTCTAGGGTACTCCTCTACTAGTAGAACATATAAAGTGTATAATCTAAGAACCAAAACAGTGATGGAATCATCAAATGTTGTGATTAATGATGAAGTATGTTCTGAAGCACAGTAAGAAAACATTGCTCCGGTTTAAGATAAGCCTGTGGAGAATGATGACTCACTCCCTATTGATTATGTTGGAAAGCACAGTGATGAAGAGTTGATGGTGCTGAATGATGCTGTGTCTATTCCATCAAGTCCGGAACCATCCACACTGGTACATGAGACTCAACAAGCACTACATGAGTTCAGTCCTTCACCGGAACAAAAAGGTACCTCAACATCTCTAGTCAAGGGTCCTTCCTCTAGAGTAAGGCTTAATCATTCCTCCTCAAACATATTGGGAAGTTTAAATGATAACATGAGATTACGGTCAAAAGCTTTAAGTGTAATTACTCATTCATGCTATCTGTCCTAATTCGAACCGAAAAAGGTAGATGAAGCTCTTCAAGATGTTGATTGGGTAAACTCCATGCATGAAGAACTTCACCAGTTTGTTCGGAATGATGTGTGGGAATTAGTTCCTAGACCAAAGGGTGTAAATGTGATTGGAACTAAGTGGATCTTTAAGAACAAGTCTGATGAACATGGCACTATTATCAGAAATAAATCTAGACTTGTTGCTCAAGGTTACACACAAGTGGAAGGGGTTGACTTCGATGAGACTTTTGCACCGATAGCAAGACTGGAATCCATTAGAATACTTTTGGCTATAGCTAGTCATTTAAATTTTAAGTTATACCAAATGGATGTCAAAAGTGCTTTCTTAAATGGGATGTTACAAGAAGAAGTATATGTGGAACAATCGATGGGTTTTGTTGATCCTCACAGACCAGATGATGTGTATAAATTGAAGAGAGCACTGTATGGTTTGAAACAAGCTCCACGAGCCTGGTATGATAGATTGACTGCATATCTCACTGAGCATGGATTCAAAAGGGGACCTGTAGAAACTACTCTCTTCATAAGAAAGGATAAGAATAGTTTTGTTGTAGCTCAAATCTATGTTGATGATATTGTTTTTGGTACTACTAATGACTCTTTTGCTCATTCTTTTGCAGATGAAATGAAGGCTATGTTCGAAATGAGTATGGTTGGTGAACTAACTTATTTTTTGGGATTACAGGTAAAGCAAACGGACTAAGGAATCTACATCAACCAAGTGAAATATGCAAGGAATCTAGTCAAGAGATTTGGATTGGACAATTCTGCACATGCCAGAACACCAATGGCTGCCAATGCAAAATTAACAAATGATCTATCAGGTGAGTCTGTTGATATTACTTTATACAGAAGTATGATTGGATGCTTGTTGTATCTGACTACTAGTAGGCCTGATATTGCCTTTAATGTTGGTGTTTGTTCTAGATTTCAATCTAATCCTAAAGTTTCACACTTGAATGCTGTCAAAAGAATTATTAAATACGTTGGTGGAACTTATGATTATGGATTATTTTATAATAAAGAGTCTAATCTGTCTCTTGTTGGTTTTTCAAATTCTGATTGGGCTGGCAATGCTGATGATAGAAAAAGCACCACTGATGGGTGTTTTTATGTAGGAGCCAATCTTGTTGCTTGGATGAGTAAAAAGAAAAATTCTGTGTCTTTGTCTACTGCAGAGATAGAATATATTGCTATTGGAAATTGTTGCTCACAACTTCTTTGGATGAAAAAGGTTTTAACTAATTATGGGATATCCCAAGATACCATGGTTGTTTACTATGATAACTCTTGTGCTATTGATATATCTAAGAACCCTGTTCAAAATTCTAAGACTAAGCACATAGAGATTAGGTATCACTTCATTAGGGATCTTGTTGAAAGAAAGATTGTGTGTCTTGAGTATATCCCTACTGCGCGTCAGAATGCCGACATCTTCACCAAACCTCTTAATAGAAGTAAGTTTGAGACTCTTCGTTAAGTAATTGGTGTGATTCTATGTCCCTGATCTGTCTTGGTTTTCATGGTCCTTGTGCTTCATTGTTTTTCCTTTGTGACTATTGTTCTTTGTTCTTTGGTTTTTGTGTTTCTTTTCTCTTGTCTCTAGGAGTTGCATTGCATTACATTCATGCATTTCATTCTAAGTGTTTTTTTATTCTATATATATATATATATATATATAAAATAAAAGGGAAGGAAGGAAAAGGAAGCACATTGTGTTCTTGCACTATTCTCTTTGTTTTTGAAAACAAGGTTGGTTAATTTATTTTCACATGACATGTCTCTTGTACTTTGTTTAGCGTTGATGAGCTTATTTATTGCATTTGACTAGTTGAAACTTTGTAGTGCATGTTGTGTGGGAAAGATGTTTATGGTGTTTATCACTTTGTCTTAAGCTTGAAGTCACATGTTGTTTGACTGTTGGACTTGATCCTTTTGAGATAAGCATAAATAACCATCTCACCATTGTGCACTAGCTAATCATGAACATCTTAGTGCATATCATAAGATTTTGTGCTTGAGAAAGTGTAACACATGCACAAAAAGAATATAAAGTGAAGCCTTGGTTTAATTGATAATTGCTTAAAATTGGTGTGTACTATTAGGCTAAATACCAAATCACATAATTAAAAATTGGTGTGTATATAATGAGGTAAACTTCATGAAACTTATATGATTGCAAACTTATGTTCTAGGAGATGTGGGAGTTATATGATGTAACTCTTTAGGTGATAATCTCTTTTGAATTCTATGTGATGAATTTTGTAGACTTTGTGATTGATTGCTATTCACATATCACCTCACATGTATCACAAGCTTTTGCTAGTTGCACACACAACACAAGTTACTCTTTACTAAAAATTGTACATGTAATTGTGTGTGTTTATGGTTTGACCAACCAAGTTTGAAAAATACTTTGAGTTCTATGCATAACCGATTTGTTGCTTAGAAAAAAAGGGGGGAGAATGTTGAAATCTAAATTTTTGGGAGAATTGGGTTTTAAATCTTGAGTTTGTGAAAATCATTTCATCTCATACTCATGCATTTGTTTATAATTTTTCAATGCTTTGAGGAGAGGTTGCATCAAATTCTATTGTTTTTCAAAAATTCATTTTTTTACAATTTCGATCGATCGAGTCTGTTTTTCGATCAATCGAAATTGCGTTTAAAAATTTCAATGAGTCTCTGTCTATTTCGATTGATCGAAACTGTTTTTTGATTAATCGAACATCGTGAATAAGGTTTTTTTTTTTAAACTCAGATTTGACTTGTTCATGTACTTTTTCAAAACTTTTTCAAACTTTCCTCTCTCTCTCTCTCCGACTTGACAAGGCTCCACTGAGGATTTTTTGTCATTTTCAACCAAATTTTTTGCAAGGTTTTTCTCTCCCAAGGCTAGTAAGACCTTTATACCCTTCCTTTTGCATTTTATTTCATGTTTGTATGCATAAATTCATGCATTTTTTTGAAATTTTTGGACTATGCATAAATTGGGATTTTTGTTTAATCAAGCCTTATTTTATGAAATTGATCAATGGGTTTTGTTGCTATATTGATATATTCATGATCTATGATGGTTAATTTGATCAATTTGGGGTTTTGTGAAAAATTAAAATTCTAGGGCTTGTATTGAACCCGATTTGGGGATTTTGTTCAATTGGGTTAAATTTGATGAAATTGGCTTGTTGTATTGATATAATTGATCATTCTAAACTGTTTTCTAACTTGTGTGATGATCAATTGGTCAATTTCTTTAAAAACATTCAAGAGGTTTTATAATTTTTGGGGTTTTTTGTTAGAAACTCTATGCTCAAGCCAATTTTGTGAATTTGAACTTAAATTGAACTAAATTCACTGCTTTAGCACATGCATCATGTCATTTAATCTATTCTTGCATCATATAGCTTTTGATCTATATCTCTGTGCTAACTTGCAGTCTGCCATTGGTTTTGTTTTTTCTCTCTCTCTATTTTGTTGTGTGTTTTTTGTTCTTATTCTAGCACCATGCCTAGGAAAACTAGAGCAAATAAGGTTCCTTCTACTCCTTCTGTGTCTCCTTCTAGGGTTCAGCTTTTTAAGAACGACCGTTGTCATGAGGCATTTGAGAAACTGAACAGTAAGCGTAAGATTTAGGCTGAGCGTTCTGTGATTTTAGATGAGGTTGATCCGGCCATTAGGGCTAATCTAGAGTCTAGAGGTTGGTTGTCCTTATTAGAGATAGACCATCCACCCTTGACCACCCTAATTAGAGAGTTCTTCTCGAGCCTCTCTTGTCACATCTATGATTCCAACACCCTTGTTAGGAGTTAGATACGAGGTATTGAGTTCACCATTACCCATAGGGTAGGGGCTGAGGCTCTTGGGGTTCTGGTCGTTACTGAGCCTGTTTATCCCTATGTTGAGTCTCCTCTTATAGATGTTGTTGTTAGTTTTTAGACCCCTTAAAACCATAATTGGATTAACCTAGGTAATTAGCGAAGTTGTTACTTAGTCAAATTATTCAAATCTAGGTTAAACACAATCAAAGAATCATATCAGTAAAGCAGCGAAAATATAAAAGACACAAGATATGATCACCCAGGAAATTAAACCGGTAAAAACCTGGAGAGGATTTAACCTAGCTCTCCTCAAGGTAAACTTGAATCCACTATCTTGAAAGAATCGAAGTTCATACAATAAGACTTACAAGCCCCCACGCTCGACTTCTTATTGCAACCTACCAGTAGAACTTACTGACACGACCACGTGCAAGCTCCGAATCCACGGACTCCTTCTTTCTTGGATTCACCACCAAATACTAGCACACCCACTTGTGTTTCTTTAAGCTTCAATGGCAGCAACTGGATTGATCATCAAGGTGTAGAAAACTTCTTCTCCTTGAAAACCCTAAGTTTATGTCAAGGAAAACTCCTCAAAGATCTCACAAGAGATTCACACAAACCACAATATGAGCAACCAAGTCCTTAGAGAGCTTTTGGGTATGAAACCCTAAAATACAAAAGGAGGTACAAAAGGCACTCTAATCTCTCTAAAAAACTTATAAAAACGTTTTAGGGTTTTCCTTATATATATGAGTGTTTTACTTGAACCCTAATACATTTAAGTAGAGTTTGGGTTGAACTGGAACTTTGCAGAAAAATAAATATGTACGTGATTCGATCGATTGAGTCTAATTTTCGATCGATCGAGCCTTGCAGATTTATTATCTTGGACATAATATACAAAATGAAGTGATACAATTATTAGCAAATAAAATTAAAAGTAAAATTATAAAAAAGATTAAAGAAGTAAAATACTTTTTAATTATACTTGATTGTACCCCCGATGTAAGTCATCAAGAACAAATGACTCTCATACTAAGATGTGTGGATATTTCAATAAGTCCGATAAAAATAGATGAACATTTTGTGGAATTTTTAAAGGTAAATGATACTTCTGGAAAAGGTCTTTTCAATGAAATTATAAATGCAATAAAAAATATTGAACTTGATATTAATGATGTACGTAGACAAGGATATGATAATGGGTCTAATATGAAAGGGAAAAAAACAAGGGGTACAAAAAAGAATTCTTGATATAAATCCTAAAGCATTTTACCCTCCATGTGGTTGTCATAATCTCAACCTTGTCCTATGTGATATGGCTAATTCTTGTCCTAAAGCTATTTCTTTTTTTAGAGTAGTACAACGTATATACACACTATTTTCTTCTTCCACAAAGCGATGGAAAATTTTACAAGATAATGTGACAGGTTTAATTCTTAAGCCATTGTCACAAACACGTTGGGAAAGTCGAATTGAAAGTGTGAAAGCAATAAAATTTCAAGTTCTAGAAATAAGAGATGCTTTGTTACAATTGGCAAAAACAAGTGAAGATCCCAAAACAAAAAGTGAATCTGATTGTTTAGCAACATATGAGATTGAAAGTTTTGAGTTTTTGCTAGCTGTAACTATTTGGTATGACATATTATTTACTGTTAACTTTGTTAGTAAAAATTTACAATTGAAAGACATGCATATTGATGTTGCTATAGATCAATTAAAAGGTCTCATGTCTTTTTTAAAAAAATATAGAGAAGATGGATTTACATCTGCTATGAATTCATCTAAAGAAATTGCAAGCAAAATGGAAATAGAGCCTATATTTCGTGAAAAACGAATAATTCGTAGGAAGAAACAGTTTGATAAGAATGTCAATGATGAGACAACACAATCCGCTGAAGAATATTTTAGAATTAGTTATTTTTTATATATAGTAGATCAAGCTATTTCTTCAATTGAAAGTAGATTTGAACAATTTCAAATATATGAAAAAAATTTTGGTTTTTTATTTTATTTTGAAAAACTAAAATCACTAGATAATGATAGTTTGAAAAAAAATTGTCTTAATATTGAATGTTTTCTTACACATGAAACTTATTCTGATATTGATGGCTTAGATTTATATTCAAAACTAAAAGTTTTAAAAGAAGTTTTGCAAATAAATGATAACTCTCCAATTAATGTACTAAATTATATAAAGATGTTAGAATCTTTTCCAAATGCATGTATTACTTTCAGAATATTATTAATTATACCTGTTACAGTTGCTTCCGTAGAAAGAAGTTTTTCAACTATGTCAGAAGAAAGATTAAATGGATTAACTATGTCAGAAGAAAGATTAAATGGATTAACTATATTATCAATTGAAAAAAGAATGTTAGCGGAACTTGAATGCAAAAATTTAATTAGTAATTTTGCCTCTCAAAAAGCAAGAAAAATAAATTTTAATTGAAAAAAAAAATATGAATTTATAATAAAAGGCCTCGTTTAAAGCTTTCGCCTAAGGCCCCCAAATTCATTGAGCCGGCCTGTATATACCCCCATGCCAGGTTTCTATACTCCAAACTCAAACCACACAAGAAGGTTCTTAAAATACTTGCCTAAGGCTCTCCATCAACTCTACAAAATATGGACTGTCTGCCTGGTGTGAACAGCAGCCTTAAGTTTTCGCCCCTAACGGAGGATCAGCTAAGGAACCGTTTCAAGAGATACGACGCCAATGGTGACAATCAGCTCAGCAAGGAAGAGCTAAAGAAAGCCTTTTCGGTACCTGGGCTCAATTATCCCTTCCATTCACGCAGACCGTGGCCTCCACCATGCCAATGCCAATAATGACGGATACGTCAACGAAGGGGAGTTGGATAAACTTGTCAAATACGCTATGCGAGTCGGATTTACCGTAGATATCCTTAATTACGTACATACTTTACAGTAAGTTATCAGATATCATATACGTACTAATAATATGTGTGCTTTGTGCTTTCAAGCTTCAGATCCAGCAGCGTTATACCCCGAAGGGACGGCCATGACAAATATTATGGAGACAGTTTCACCAAAGCTGATGCCAATAATGCCGATGGAGACAGCTCCATCCAAGCTAATAATGCCAATGGATACGGACTCAATATCAACGCTGACGCCACTGACGAAAGATTCATCAATGAAGAGAAGATAAACGAACGCTCGAAATACGCTACAGAATATGGATTTACCGTTAAGCTGTCTTATAATTTTTTAAATTTTTAGGGCATTTTAATAAAATTTTAATACTACTTTAAAAATATATATATATAACTGTAAAAAAAAAATATTATTTTTTTAATAAAAAAATTTGAAAAATATTTCCTAAATCAATACTCTTAAACATTAGTTAACTTTTTCAAATTTTTAATTACCTACTTAACCTTGACTTGTCAGATATTATGTATGTACTAATATTACATATGTGTGCTTTGTTCTTTCAACGTTTCAGACATCATTTGCATTCCTAACGAAAGAGCAGCTGATGGAGAAATTCAAGCAATGCGACGTCAATAATGTCAGACAGCTGAGCAGGGCAGAGCTAAAGAAACGCTTTCAATACTTCAACAAAGAGGAATTGAACAAACTCGTGGAACATGCCCCGAAATTCGGATTTACGGTTGAGCCGTACTAATCCTTAACAATAACTTGGTGTCTTAATAATGTGTGCTTTGTGCTTGCAAGCTACAGACTCTTCTGCTATGATGTGGGATCCAGAAGAAACCATATACTCTTCTATGGTCATGCTTGTATTTCCTTGTCAGCTATGTATTATCCAAGTTGTAACATCAAGGAATATTGTCTGCTTTTATATTTTTTTAATAAAAAAAATAAAGTGTAAAAACCATTTCAACCAAACAGCAAGAATTTTCATTTACTTTATATTTTATTCCTAGATAACTTTATTCCTCCATATAAAATTGTGATTTACAACTATATTTTATATTGACTTTATTCTATGACAAAAAGTGTTGTAATTGCTTTAATTTTGTTCCTTGTATTTTATAGGATTTTATTGTATTGGGTTTAGTATTAAGTTGGTGAAGAATTGAGCATGTATTGGATGGACAAGTGGATTTTGCGAAAGAGCCACGTGAGAAGCACATGTTGGAAGTTGAAGAGTCATGCCAGGCTATCAATTTTGTGAGTGTCTCGCGAGAAAGACTAACCCGTGAGATACCTGTGAAACTCTCTGCCTAGAAGATTTTAAGTGTGACTTTCTTACCCTTTACCCATACTATATATACCCTTATTACCCACAAAAGTATAGAAGACTATTCAAAAAGAAAAACTCTAGATAGGTTTTCTACAACACAACACACCCATCTTTTAGAGAGAGAACTACTCATCCTTAGAGAGAAATCATTGTAGCATCTTCTCCTTCCCTCTCCCATTGTCATACCTTGAGAGGAGATTTGTACCCAAATGCAACCCATACATATTCAAAGTGTAGAGAGTATTTTGGAGCTTGGGAAGTTTTGGGGATTTGCCAAAAAGAAGCTAGTGAGGCTTGATGGATGCAATCGGGCGTATTGCAAGATCTGTAAAGCTAGAGAAAACATAACTTCGAGAAGTCCGTTGGCAGAGGGCTCAAGTACATTAGGTAGACTAGGCTTAAAGGGCTTTTGTTATTCATGTACTCCAACTTTATTCTCTAGTGTATCAATTTTGACTTGGAGGGTCACAGAGAGATTTTTCGCCTAGTTCTTCAGTTTCCTCTTCGATAACACATCTTGGTGTTATCTTGTATTTGCATCTCTCTTCCCTACTTTTTAAGCTTTTCTTTTATTGTTGATATTGGATGAATATGGCTAAGAGTAGTTTTATCAGTTGTTTGCACTTCATTTACTCTAATGCAGCATTTACTTTTGTTTTGCACTTAGATAAGTTAGAGTAAAAGCAATCAAGTCATAATTTTAAAATTGTGGTCTAAACAAGCTCTTGTGTTTTAGCACAAATCCGAGCTTTCACTCTATTTGGACCTAATTATATTATATGAACCATTCATGCTTTAGATTTCCACTTGAATAATCTAATAAATCTCCCCCCTTTACATGTGAGCCTTTAACCAATAAGTCACTTCAAGCAGTTTAGTTACTCTCCCCCACTTGGTGGAATTCATTAATGAATACTTGCCTTTGAATCATCAATTCTAATACTACTTGTTAGGGAGATAATATCACAAGAAAACTCCAAATGAGTAGTTAATGACAGGGCTGACGAGATCAATTAAAGACGAACACAGCAAGGCAGACGAGATCACTCCCAAGACGAGCCCAAGAAACACCTGTATCACTGACGAGAATAGCGTAGCCATTCAATGCCTTCAATAATATCTCGGACGGTTACAACACCATCTGTACCGACCATTGAGAGCATAATAAAAGCTCCATTACAAGGCAAGAAGCGTTACCTAAGAAAGAAGTAAATACCAATCACAACAGCTAGGACCCGAGACAACAGATATATAAGGCCCCCCCGTACTGCCAACAGCCAGGTACACACAAAAAACACAGATATTTAGAAAGAATAAATTATTGTCATTTTGTCATCCTTTGTCTTGATAAATCATACTCCTTTGTTCTAACTTAAGCGTCAGAGACGTTGTGGCAGGCACCACACCGGTGACCATTCTCAAATGAGCAGTTTCCTCGCTTACGCAGGCCCCCAGGCAAGAGGTTGGACACATCCGGGCACCTTCAATTCAATTGACGAAATCACACCTCATCAGTTTGGCGCCGTCTGTGGGAAACGAAATTTTTAGATTCATATTTGAAGACGTTGTTTCCATCAACTTTTTGCTTTCGAATGGAGTCCAATCCAGATTCCGCAGCCTTGGCCCAGTAAGGCCAGGCTCTCGCGGCCACAATTGAGGAACTCACCAGACAGAATCAGGAGATGAAGTTACAGCTTTAGCAAGTTCAACAGGTTCAGGAAGAGGGGAATTGGTCCAAGAGTAACCCGGATGAAGAAGGAGATAGCCATAGGAGAAGTGCTCATCAAAGACCTACTACCTCGGACGAGCAGAATTTAGATTTACTTCGGGAGATGAGGAAGGAGATGGACGAACTAAGGAATGCCCTCAAGGAGAAAACAGACCGAAGCGTGGATAGGATGGTAAGGGCCACGGACTCGCCCTTCACTACAACGGTCCTCGAATGCCCCGTACCCTCCAAATTCCGTCTACCTCAGCTTGAGCCATTCGATGGGCTCAAAGACCCTCAAGATCACCTTAATACCTTTAAAACGACGTTAGGCCTTCAACAGCCACCCGATGAGATACTATGTCATTCATTTCCAACCACTCTTAAAGCAGCGGCAAGGGAGTGGTTCACGAGGTTGCCAACCTCGTCCATCGACAACTTCGAGCAGTTGAGCAGTGCTTTCCTACATCACTTCATTGGGGGGCAACGCCCTAAGAGGCCAGTGGATTACCTTCTCACCATCAAGCAGGGGGGAAAGGAAACCTTGAGATCGTATGTGAAACGCTTCACTTGCGAGACCCTCGAAGTGGACGAAGCCGATGACAAAGTGCAGCTGACGACCTTCAAAACGGGACTGAGATCCAGAGACCTAGTGGCTTCACTCGTGAAGAACCCCCTAAAGACGATGGCAAAAATGCTACTAAAAGCACAGAAGTACATGAATGTTAAAGATGCTCTAGCACCCATAAAGGATGTAGAAAAGTTAGGAGATAGATGAAGGAAGGACGACGAGCATAGGGGTCAAAAGAGGGAGCATCCAGATCGTCAGAATAATGACGGTTTCAGAAGAAAAGAAGACAAAGGCCCTCAAACGGTCAAATTTACCCCCTTACTTATGCCTGTTAACAAAATTCTAACGCAGATTAAAGACGAGCACTATTTCAAGTGGCCAAGACCATTGCACTCATCCCCTAACGTCCGTGATAAGAACAAGTATTGTCGATTTCACAAAGATCATGACCACAACACGAAAGATTGTAGGGACCTAAAGGAATAAGTAGAAGAGCTGATATGAAAGGGGAAATTACAAAAATACGTGAAGAAAAATGAGTATAGTAAGTTCAGAAATGACAATAAGAGTCAACATGAGTCCTCATCTAGGAATGACGACCGTCCATCCCAACCGCCTCAAGATGTGATCGGGGAGATAAAGACGATTACAGGAGGGCCCTTCATAGGAGGGTCATTCAAATCCCTCAAGAAAGCGTGCCAAAGATAGGTGAATAGCGTCCATATGATACCTCTGTTCAAGAAAAAACAGACAGACCAAGACATGTCCTTCAATGAAGCGGACGCCAAGGAAGTGAAGCAGCCTCACAATGACCTCTTGGTTATCATGCTAACTATAGAAGGATTCAACACCAAAAGGATCCTGGTGGACAACGGTAGCTCCGCAGACATCATCTACCTCCTCGCGTAAAGCTAGATCCCAGGAGACTATGTCCATTTAATTCCCCCCTCGTCAGTTTCAGTGGAGACAGGGTATATCCTAGGGGCATAGTGACGTTGACAGTGATGGTAGGGACCTACCTGTTACAATTGACCCGTCAGTTGGACTTCCTGGTCATAGATTGCCCCTCATCTTACAATGTAATCATTGGGAGGCCCACGCTCAACAAGTGGAAAACAGCCACGTCCACCTACTACCTGAAGGTAAAATTCCCAATAGATAACGGGGTCGGCGAGGTAAAGGGAGATCAAGTTTTAGCCAGAGAGTGTTATCAAGCTGTATTGGCCGCAAAAGAAAACTATACATGGATGATTAAAGAGAAGGACAAAGATAAAGTGGAAGCTTTAGAAGTAGTGGAACTGGCTGAAGGACAGGTAACCAAGATGACGAGGATAGGGACAATGTTAAGCCCGAAGATGAGAGCAAGGCTCATCTAGTTCCTCAAAGAAAACCTAGATGTCTTCGCTTGGAGCCACGAGGACATGCCGGGCATAGCTCTAGAAATCATTCAGCACAAGTTAAACGTGAACCTAGACAGAAAGCCCGTCCAGCAAAGACGAAAAGTCTTCTCCCTAGAATGGGACCAAGCAGTCACGAATGAAGTCACCAAGCTGCTGGCGGCAGGCTTCATCCGAGAAGTGCACTACCCAGAGTGGCTCGCAAACGTCATCCTAGTAAAGAAAGCGAATGGAAAATGGAGAATGTGCGTGGACTTCACAGACCTGAACAAAGCATGCCTGAAGGACAGTTTCCCCCTACCAAGGATAGACTAGCTCGTGGATTCAACAGTTGGACACAAATTGCTAACGTTCATGGACGCCTTTTTAGGATATAACCAGATAAGAATGGCCAAAGAAGATCAAGAGAAGACTTTTTTCATCACGAGTCAAGAGCTCTACTGCTACAAGGTAATGCCTTTTGGATTGAAGAACGCCAGAGCTACATATCAGAGATTAGTGAACAAAATGTTCAGCAAACAGATTGGCAGGAATATGGAAGTATACGTGGATGATATGCTCGTTAAAAGCAAGGAAGAGCTTGCACATCTGGACGACCTAAAAGAGACATTGACCACACTCAAACAATACCAGATGAGGTTGAACCCCAGTAAGTGCGTTTTTGGCGTAGCTTCAGGGAAGTTCCTGGACTTCATGGTGTCCCAGAGAGGGATAGAAGCAAACGCAGAAAAGGTACAAGCTATCATCAATATGGCCTCGCCCAGAATCATCAAGGAAGTCCAAAAGCTGACAGGAAGAATTGCAACCTTAAACAGATTTGTCTCTAGAGCGACGGACAAGTGCCTACCCTTTTTCAAAACATTGAAGCAGGCTTTCGCCTGGACCGACAAATGTGAAACAGCATTCCAAGAACTCAAGCGTTACCTGAGTAACCCACCCCTCTTAAGTAAGTCCAAGAAGGGAGAAAGCCTATACTTATATTTAGCAGTATCAGAGACAGCAATGAGTGCAGCATTGATCAAAGAGGAAGGCAAGAGACAGCTCCCCGTTTACTACGTCAGCCAAGCTTTCCAATGGGCTGAGTTCAAGTATCCAAGGATTGAAAAGATCGTGTTTGCATTAATAGTTGCCTCGCGTAAACTAAGACAATATTTCCAAGCAAATCCTATCCTGGTAATGACGGATCAACCTATCAATAAATCTATGAAGAAACCTAAAGCAACCGAAAGAATGATCCAGTGGGCAATTGAACTCAACCAATTTGACATTGAGTACCATCCCAGAACAGCCATCAAAGCACAAGCTCTGGCAGACTTCATCACAGAGTTCACATCTCTAGATAAGGATAGTCTCACCAACGAAGCCGGGCGATGGATGATACAAACTGACGGCTCGTCAGCCCTAAAAAGGGGGGGAGTCAGGGTTGTCATAATCACTCCTGACGGAGAAATACTCAAGTACGGAGTTCGGCTGAAACTCCCGGCCACCAACAACGAGGCCAAATACGAGGGTATACTGACAGGATTAAGACTCGGAAGAGCTCTTAGAGCAAAGAACCTATTAGTCCAGAATGATTCCAAGTTATTAATCGGACAAATTAAGGGAGATTATGAAGTAAAGGAGGAAAGAATGCAGAAATATTTTAAGCTGATGAAACATCTTACTCGAGAATTCGACAGGGTAGAATTCACACAGATCCCCAGAAGCCATAATATGATGGCAGACGAAGTTTCTAAGCTAGCATCGTCAGAAGAAGGGGGGATCAGCATGAACTTGGAAATGGAAGTACAAAAATACCCCAGCATTGAAGAAGTGCTGACGTTCGCAATCCAAAGAGCGAACAGTTAGATGACACCAATCATTGCTTTTCTCTAAGATGGGCACCTCTAGAATACAGAAGAAGCCAAGAAAGTCAAGAAGAGAGCAGCCAAGTTTATGATCCTCAATGACACCTTATACAAAAGAGGCTTTTCCATGCCTTACTTGAAGTGTGTTGACGAAGAAGAAGCAAAATACATCCTGGAAGAAATCCACCAAGGGATTTGCGGAGACCATGTCGGCCCTAGGTCCCTGGTGAACAAGGCGATTCGAACAGGTTATTTCTAGCCAACTATGTAGGTGGATGCAATGGAGCTCATAAAGAAGTGTAACAGGTGCCAGCGATACGGTAATGTCCAACGGCTTCCAGTAGAGAGACTGACGGCGATATCCTCTCCATGGCCCTTTGCACAATGGGGAATTGACATTGTCGGCCCACTACCCTAAGGTAAAGGCCAGGTAAAATTTCTACTAGTTGCTATTAACTACTTCACAAAATGGGTCGGGGCAGAAGCCCTAGCAACGATCATGGAAGTTAGGATTCAGAGTTTTGTCTGGAAGAAATGACGACAAGCTACGACTTAACCTGGACTGTCTGGACGAAGTGAAAGACAAAGCTTCCAGTAAAATGGCAAAATACCAACAGAAGATGGCTGAATAGTACAATAAGAGAGTGAAACTAAGACAACTTGACATAGGAGACCTCGTCCTATGCAATGTACCACAGCAATGAAAGACCCAACCCAAGGAAAGCTTAGGCCCACGTGGGAAGGACTTTACCGAGTCGTCCATTACTCCCGACGAGGCCGTTATCACCTAGAAACTTTAGACGGACAAAGGCTCTTTCGCCCATGGAACATCGAGCACTTGAAGAAGTACCACCAGTAAATGTATTAGATAAATGTGTTCATTCTTAAAATTAATAAACGAGTTGTTCTTCTAATGTCTTCATGCAAACAGATCTAGCCACCAGTAAAACCAAAAGGGCTAAGTAACAAGATTCCGCCTTGACGGATGTAAGTTACTAACGAAGCCACAAAAAGATAAAGCACCTTAAGGGGGCAAGTCAAAAGTCTAAGTAACAAGATTCCGCCATGACGTATGTAAGTTACTGATGAAGCCACAAAAAAACAAAAATCCCTTAAAAGGGCAAGTCAAAAGGCCAAGTAACAAGATTCCACCCTGACGGATGTAAGTTACTAACGAATCCATGAAAGGTGACAAAATCCTTTAAAAAGGTGTGTCAGAAGGCTAAGTAACAACATTTTGCTACTAACAAAGCCACAAAAGGTGACAAAATCCCTTAAAAGAACGAGTCAGATGTCTAAGTGCGCAATCACAAACCCCAATGAAGAGCACACCCAAAGTGCGCAACCGTATCAAACAGCCAACAAAGGTGCAATCACGTAAGCCAAGTAAATACGAAACCATAACCTTAATTAAAACCCAAAAAGCAACGGGCCATTACTATTGTTTATACATTTAAGGGCCCATAAACACTGGACCTAAAAATATTGTTCTCAGGACAAATTAAAAAGAAACTTGTTATCAAATTAGATTTAAATAACGGGCACACATACAAAAAGTTTCGTTTTCTTTCTAAGAACCAGGATCAGGCATCAGCAATGACGTCATCATCAGCACGGGCGTCACTAGCCGGAGCACTCTCAGGGGCTTCATTGACGGGGGCACTCTTGGGGGCGTCAGTCTCTGTAGCAGAAGACTGGGCAGCCTCGTCAGCAGCCATCTCCTGGTCTACCTCCTCCAAGTCTAGCTTCCCCAAGTCCACACTGGAAGGATGCTTGACGAGGTACCTCTTTAGGAGTTCGAAACCCTTGAAGTACTAGCTGAACAGGACCATGTTGTACTCATCAGTCATTTGAAAAGCTTCAATGGACCTGGCAGCAATCGTCTTAAGACTCTCCTTGGCTCCCAAAAGCTGTTCATCCTTCTCCAAGGTCAACTGATGCTCAGCCCTAAGGTCGTCACTTAAAGCTTTCACCTTCTCCTTCAAAATGGTTGCCTCGCCCATGGAATCAATTAGGTTCTGCTACAATGTAGAAATTTCAGCCTCCATAGCTTCCATCTTCGACGAAAGAGAAGCCACCTTAGCCTTTTGAGTGAGATACTCAGAGGTAATGTGGAGACTCTCCCCCAGCACCTGAGAAGAAATCCCGGATTTTTAGTAAAATGGGAGGTAAAAAGGGACTAAAAGTTGCACAAACTTCTTGACTGAACAAGCTTGTGGACGTGACGGCTTGCGACATTATTGAAGGGTACCCCAAAGAAGATCTTTAGCCGTCACAACCCCATGAGCCCTGTCCACTGCCAGCCTCTCATCACTCCAAATAGTGGACGAACGGGGGTCAGCCCTTTCCATCTCCCTCTCAGACAAATGTGGTCTTTTGGAGATAGGAGTTGGAAGCTCTTCAACCGAGGTCGAAGGCGAAGCTGTCCTCATCGTTTCCGCACCAAAGACGACGGGGGTAACAGAGGTGACTGGAACAATAGAGGGACCCTTTCCGGTGATACGCACCGTCTTTTTCCCTATGTTCGACAATGGCTCATCCTTCTTCGCCCTCATCTTGGCGTACATGTCCTTGTTGAATTTAGTTGTCATCTCTGCAAATGGAAGACACTGTAAAAAAAAAGAAAAAAAAAAAAAAAAAAAAAAAGGGGAAGGGGATGGGAATGCACGAAAAGTCAACACTGACGAGCTTAGAACTTACTCTTTTTTCCTTCAATGTTGAGATTTCGCAGGACAAAGGTGGAGGGCTCCAGACCAAGACAATAAAAGGCAAAGGTCCTTGGGTCCACAAGGTCGTCCCAACTCTCAATTGTGCGTGCGTAATCAATAGCCCTCTGCACTCGTTTCTTGTACCTACTTTTCAGCTTAAGCCGTCTCTTAGCTGCGTGAAACGAGAAATGGGAGAGTTAATAGCAACAACAGTAAACAAAATAAAACTCAAATGACGAAAAGGAACATTGGCGCACCTAAAGTCGGGGTTCCCCACCAACGATGCAACCTCGGGAGCTCACCCCAAACCCCACCAGAGGGAGTCTCAAAATCATCCCCAAACACAAAGAAAAATCTGGACTTCCAATACCTGAAAGATGAAGGTAACCCCTTGACGATCCTAGTTCTTCTCTCCCAGGGAACCAATTCATAGTACCCGTACTCCTTGGACGCTTTTAAACGATACAAATAGACAAGCTCGTTAACCCTAAACATGTCCCCCTCCATAGCAGCCAGCCATATTCCCATATAGCTGACCACTATTCTAGACGAGTTAGGCATAAGCTGCCCAGGAGCAATGCCAAATGGTCTAACAGCTCTATAAGGAAGGGATGAACGGGGAACCTTAACCCACAAACAAAGGCAGACTCATAAAAGCACACCTTCCAGAGAAAGAAATGGCAGGCCTATTCCTCTTCACTGGGTAGACGAACCTTGACCCGTTCCGGAAATTAAAATCTGTCCTTAAACCTACCTAGGGTATCAGCGTCCAACCCACACTCCTCTTTAAGGGCGTAGAAAGCCCTAACTTCGCGAGGGTTAGACACGACAGTATCCCCCTCCACTGGGTCACCGCTCGACGACAACCCAGTCTCGAGTTCGCTATAGACCTGACTTCCGACATCGCCTCTTTCACTAATTCTCGGAACCAATCAATCGATTGACAAAGCAAGGGCAACAGATCGGCCACTACAACGCCCAAATTGTTACCCTCAAAAATAAAGTTCTCAAGATGGGGAAACCCCCCCCCCCCCCCCCCCAAAGATCCCCCCTGGCGCGCAAAAAGGAAGGAAATCGAGGGGCAAGCTATCCTAACCTCAGAACTACTAACCATGGAAAGACAGACTAAACCCCCAATAAACCCAAAAACAAACAAAAAAAAAATCAGAAAATTACCATGGCTTGTATCTGCATCGAAATAAAAGAAAGGATAGAAAGAGAAAAGAAAAGCGTACCTCAAGGAGAAAAAGATGGGAAACGCCACTGTACGGCTCTCCGGAGAAGAGTCACGGCCAGCAAAACGCTCGGAACGGATGGAGGGAAATTTTCCCAGAAAAAGTAAAAGAAAGTTCTCTCAGAAGGGTGAAAAAAGAAAACGGGACATGGAGAAGATTAAAATCAAAGCCTAAAAGAACTAGAAACCAGCAGGAAACCTAATAGTCCCACAAGTGAGAACATTAACTCCATCAACCGGAACATGCCACATGGCCACAGCCCACAAAGCGCCGCCACTACTCATTTAATGCGGCACTTGATCCCAAGGGTCACCACAAAAAAAAAAAAAAAAAAATCATCTTCTATGGTCGTCATGGGGTTCATAATGACCAAAGAATCAGGGGGCAACTGACAGGGATGACAAGATCAATTAAAGAAGAACACAGCAGGGCAGACGAGATCACTCCTAAGACGAGCCCAAGAAACACCCGCATCACTGACGAGAACAGCATAGCCATTCAATGCCTTCAATAATATCTCGGACGGTTACAACACCATCTGTACCGACTGTTGAGAGCACAATAAAAGCTCCATTACAAGGCAAGAAGCGTTACCTAAGAAAGAAGTAAATGCCAATCACAATGGCTAGGACTCGAGACAATAGATATATAAGGCCCCCCCGTACTGCTAACAGATAGGTACACACAAAAAACACAGATATTTAGAAAGGATAAATTATTGTCATTTTGTCATCCTTTGTCTTGATAAATCATATTCCTTTGTTCTAACTTGAGCATCAGAGACGTTGTGGTAGGCACCACACCGGTGACCATTCTCAAAGGAGCAGTTTCCTCGCTTACGCAGGCCCCCAAGCAAGAGGTTGGACACATCTGGGCACCTTCAATTCAACTGACGAAATCACACCTCATCAGTTAATATAATATATAGGGATACCACTTGACCCAAAAGTTTAAGTCAATGAGTTTAGTCTCAATTATGTTGTATATTAATCATTCATTCCTCTTTAGTATCCAATATGAGATTTTACTACTTAACCAACAACGCTACTCACATATTAACAATCCAACATTCTTTTTTGGTTGCTTGCAAATTCCTTGATTGTACCCACCATGCTTTCTTGGCATCCAAACATGAGCGTTGGTGCTGAATCACATTTTCAATTGTGGACTACTTTTGTCAACTAATAAGAAATTCATATATAAATGATGAGATTAGTTCAAGTTACACATTTTTACCATATTTAATTTAATTAGATCTAATGGTTAAATAATAAACAACAATCATGTCATAAATCTTCTTTATTTCCTAAATTTCATGCTCTCTCACTTGTCCCAAAATTCCTCACATGCATTCTCTCTTATTTACTTTACTTATTTTATGGGCACATTCTTTGAGTCTTTTGGCTGAATATTTTATAAAATAAAGTTTATTTATGATATGGGCACTATTCAAACTTATTTGGCAAAATGAAGAGAGATGCAAATTTCAGTAATGTCATTGCCAAAATTTTGAGAAAGAGTAAGAGAGAGGAGAGAAACATGATGTGACAGAATGGAAAGAGAGAAAAAAAAAAAGAATTGTGGCAATACCATTGCCAAAATTAGGAGAAAGAAAAAAAATAAGAGAAAGAAAAAAATAAGATAAAAACTAGAAATTTGGCAACATGTTTGCCAAAATTTTGAAACTTTTGGGGCCCACAAGAAAAGAAAATTAGTGGAGGGAGTAAAAATTGGTTGTGAGTGTTTTTGGCAAGAATAGAACCTCTTCAAGTAGGTGAGTTAAGTTAAATATCAACCACTTGGCTATGTCAAGTTTTGTTGTTAGTAATGAAAGCTAAAAATATTTATTCCAAATGTTGATAGTAGCTATGGTTTCTTTTCTAAAATTTGTAGCTTTTAAAAAAAATAGACGTGGATGCATATATCAATAAAA
Organism: Quercus agrifolia; assembly: GCA_029955455.1. Lineage (NCBI taxonomy): Eukaryota > Viridiplantae > Streptophyta > Magnoliopsida > Fagales > Fagaceae > Quercus > Quercus agrifolia. Next base: position 88,691,401 of record JARQAD010000001.1, on the reverse strand, counting down.
TAAATAAATTTTATTTTAATTTTTATTGTGGGGGAGCAAAACCTGGGCCCTTGCAGTGGGCTTAAGTACCACGTTTCATCAACAATACGTCCGAGGAGAGGAAATCATAGGGAAACCTCGTAACTAACAGTAGAGCGCGTAAGTGTCCAGGAATGTTGATCCGAGAGGAATACCCTCCTCGGGTCTGGCATATGACGGTGAGAGGGGCCTCGGCTTCCCCTTAGTCCACCCTCCAGGAAGTTCTAGAGGTGAAGATAGATTACCAATGCACATGGAAGGGATAAGGATGCAGAAATATCTTGGGAAAAAGCTGCTACCACCGCATTAAATGCATTACAGCAGCTTTCCTGGCCGCATTTATGTGGAGAAGACCCCTGAACAGTGTTTTAAATCACCTTTATCCCCAGAAAATCAAAAAGCTGTGAGAGAGGAAACGGAAACTCAAGTACCAGGCTAGATGGCAGACAAGTGGACGATAAGATCGAACAATGAAGGACTATATAATGGAGGAAAACCTCCAGAAGAAAGGGATCACAAGAGAAAAAGAAAGAACATCAAGGAAGAGTTACTGTAGCATCTGGAAGAACACAACCTAAAGAAAAACATTTTATCTAAGATCCTACCCCTCGGACCTTACTTGAATCCACCAATTAATCCAAAACTTTCTCCTCGGACCTGAGATCTTAACTCGTTTGTGCGTTTTTGCCTCCTCGGCCAAACTCCTAACCTTCATTAACTGTTGTAAGACCCGTTATTAGCCCAATTCTTTCGCCCACTCTCTTACAAATTTATTGTATTGGGCTTATTGGGCCCATCTCCTGTCTCCATCTGGGTGTGGGCTACAATTTGTGACCCTACAATTGGCGCCGTCTGTGGGAAGGAGTTAGCGCTAGTAGAGGTTCACGACAGTTATGGCAGGTTCGGGACCACAACAGGCCAGTCCACCTCATGCAGAATCAGTAAACGTCAGTCAACGAGACGAACTCCATAATCTTGAACGGGAAAACCACGTAGATAACCAACGTGAGGGCAGCTCGCGGACGACCCATGCTGGGAAAAGCGGCTATCGACGAAAGAGCCATCTGGTGCAAGAGCACGCTAATGAAAAGGACTTGCAACGTGAAATAGAAGATTTGAAAAAGAAGCTTCGTCGAGCACAACGAAATCACGCCCCTTCGGGTTCTGATGTCTCCTCCAACGATGAAGGAGAGGACAGTTACGGGGATTCTTCAGAAACTCCCCCCAGTGAATCCTATTCCTATGAAGAGGAACATTCTCACAAAAGAAGGAGAAAAAGTTCGTCTAGAAGGGGAGTGGGAACTAAAGACATGAAGAAGGCTCTGACCCAAATTTCTAAGTCCCCCTTTACTCGGGGAATAGAAAAGGCAAAGCTTCCCGGACATTTTCATCAGCCTACGTTCTCCGTGTACAACGGACGCACCGATCCTGTAGAACACGTAAGCCAATTCAAACAAAAGATGGCGGTCTACTCTCAGGACGAAGCTTTGTTGTGTAGAGTATTTCCCTCCAGCTTAGGACCGATGCCAATGAGATGGTTCGACGGGTTGAAGACTAACTCCATCGGTTCCTTTAAGAAGCTCACTCAATCATTCTGCTCCCGGTTTATCACATGCAGCAGAGTTCCTCAACCCCTAGATTCTCTGTTGTCAATGACAATGAGGGAAGGGGAGTCTGTGAGGTCATATGCCGAGAGGTATTGGGAGATGTTTAACGAGATTGACGGGGATTTTGATGAGGTCGCTGTCAGAACCTTCAAGGTCGGTCTTCCCTCCGAACATGGCCTGAGGAAGTCCCTGACAGGGAAACCGGTCACCACCTTGCAACAATTAATGGATAGAGTGGATAAATACAAAAGGATAGAAGATGATCAACAACAGCAGCAACAAGGAAAATGGAAAGCTAAGCTTGTCCCTCAAGAAATGAGAGAGTTTAGGCCGGACAGGTACAATAATAACCGGCCGAGAAGGGATTATGCCGAGCAGCAGATATCCAGTAACAGCCAAGTAGTCGGAGCAGTATTCCGAGAGCCTGTGCACCAAGTCCTGGAAAAGGTAAAAAACGAGCCATTCTTCAAGTGGCCCAATAAGATGATGGGAAACCCTGAAAAGAGAAACCGAAATCTCTATTGTCAATATCATAGAGACCACGATCACACCACCGAGGACTGTAGAAGCTTATGGGATCACCTTGACCAACTTGTCCGAGAAGGTAAATTGAAACAGCTGTTGCATCATTCCAGCAATTTGGGCAGTCAGCCTGATACCCGACCAGAAAGGGAGAATCCTCCAAGACCTCCTCTTGGAACTATTAACGTTATCTTTGCGGCACCTGGCAGAACAGGGTCATGCCCCTCCAGAGTAATGTCTGTGGCTCGTCTATACCCTGAGGATGACCCCCACGAGCCGAAGAGAGCTAAGTTAAACCGGTCCCTGGTCATGGGATTCTCGGACGAAGACAAGATCGGAACTGTTCAACCTCATGATGATGCTCTAGTGATTACCCTCCGAATCGGAGGCTATGATGTAAAGAGAATGATGGTAGATCAAGGCAGTGCAGCCGAAATCATGTATCCTGACCTCTTCAAGGGGCTGAATTTAAGAACTGAAGACCTGACGCCTTATAATTCCCCTTTAGTAAGTTTTGAAGGGAAGATTATTATCCCGAAGGGACAAGTCAGACTGCCAGTGCAAGCCGGAGCGGAGATAGTGGAGGTCGATTTTATAGTAGTGGATGCCTACTCCCCTTATACGGCAATTGTTGCTAGGCCTTGGCTTCATACTTTAGGAGCGGTCTCTTCCACCCTGCATCAGAAGATCAAATACCCATCCGGAGGCCAGATAGAAAAAATACTGGGTGATCAAGCCATGGCGCGACAGTGCATGATAGCAGCCATCCGACACAAGCCTGAAGCAGAATCTGAGACTCGTAAAGAGGAGTTATAGCAATTAAAACCCCCAATGCCGTCCAATGATGGGTTATCCGAGGAAGTGAAGTGTGAAGACCTTATAAAAGTCACAATAGGAGATGACCCTGAGAAATTCTTTCAAGTCGGATCTCAACTACCCCAGTCAGAGAAGGAGGAATTGGTAGAGTTCCTTAAACGAAACATCGATGTCTTTGCATGGAGTGTTTATGAGGCTCCAGGGGTGGACCCAAACTTCATTTGTCACCATTTGAATGTTAATCCGGTGATGACCCCCAAGAAGCAGCTCCCTCGTCGGCCATCTAAAGAGCATGCAGAAGCAGTTCGTCAGGAAGTGACGAAGCTCAAACAGGCAGGGGCTATCAAGGAGGTCTTCTATCCCGAGTGGCTGGCGAACACTGTAGTGGTCAAGAAAAAGACTGGGAAGTGGCGAGTATGTGTTGATTTCACAGATCTAAATAAAGTCTGCCCTAAAGATCCATTCCCCATGCCCAAAATCGATCAGCTGGTAGACGCTACAGTCGGTCATCCTCGGATGAGTTTCTTGGACGCGTTTCAGGGTTATCATCAGATACCTTTAGCATTGGACGATCAAGAAAAAACTGCCTTTGTTACGCCAGTAGGGAACTACCACTACAAGGTGATGCCTTTTGGTTTGAAGAACGCGGGTTCCACTTATCAGAGAATGATGACGAGGATGTTCGAATCGTTATTAGGAAAAAAATATGGAGATTTACATAGATGACATGGTGGTGAAAAGCAAAAAGACATCCGAACACCTAGAAGATCTTCAAGTTGTCTTTGAAATTCTCAGAAGCCATAAACTACGTTTGAACGCCTCCAAATGTTCATTTGGTGTGGGGTCGGGCAAATTCTTGGGTTACATGGTTACTCATAGGGGAATTGAAGTCAATCCCGACCAGATTAAGGCCATCAACAATATGCGAACTCCTCGGAACCCAAAAGAGGTGCAAAAACTAACCGGAATGGCCGCTGCTCTGAATAGATTCATATCTCGATCGGCAGACAGGTGCCGACCTTTTTTCCTGTTGATCAATAAATGGAAAGGCTTTGAATGGTCGACGGAATGTGACGCGGCCTTTCAACAACTCAAAGACTATCTTGCTCGGCCGCCGGTCATGTCAAGTCCTGAACCAGATGAGGTTCTTTTTGCTTATATTGTAGTGGCCTCCTACGCAGTAAGTTTAGTGTTGATAAGAGTTGATAACGGCGTACAGCGGCCAGTGTACTACGTGAGTAAATCGTTGCACGAGGCAGAGGTGCGCTACCTTCCACTGGAAAAGGCCATCCTAGCAGTGGTGCTTGGCACACGCAAGCTGCCTCACTATTTCCAAGCACACACGGTGATTGTTCTCACACAACTCCCACTAAAGGTCGTACTTAGAAGTGCAGATTACACGGGAAGGGTAGCCAAGTGGGGTACAATTCTGGGAGCTTTCGATATCAAGTACATGCCTCGCACCTCAGTAAAGGGACAGGTACTCGCCGATTTGGTGGCAGAATTCACCGAACCTGAAGCGGATGGATTACTAGCACAAGGGGAAAAGGATAAAAAACTGGTCGGTAATATCTCCCAATGTTTCCCTTCGACGTGGGAAGTGCATGTAGATGGGGCATCAAATCAAAAAGGCGCAGGGGTTGGATTAGTGTTGACATCTTCCGAGATGGTTACCATTGAAAAGTCTCTAAGGTTAGGCTTTCCTGCCACGAATAACAAAGCAGAGTACGAAGCATTACTAGAAGGAATGGCTATGGTCCTAAGGATGGGAGGAAAGTCCATCAAACTCTTCTCGGATTCAAGGCTAGTTGTTGGTCAAGTCCAAGGTGAATTCGAAGCCAAGGACGAGAGAATGCGAGGTTATCTTAGCCAAGTAAAAATTATGCAGATGGAATTCGAATTCTTTAGCTTGCTACATGTCCCTAGAAGCGGCAACACGCATGCGGACTCTTTGGACACGCTTGCAACTTCCTCGGCACAGAACTTGCCTCGCATAATCCTCGTTGAGGACCTGCATCGACCCTCGACAATAGCAAACGTAGTTCAGATCAATCAAGTTAGAATGGGGCCAAGTTTGATGGATCCGGTCATGCAGTTCTTAAAGGAAGATATTCTACTCGAAGAGAAAATTGAAGCTGACAAAATAAGAAAGAAAGCTACTAGTTATTGGCTGTCAGAAGATAGCAAGCTATATAGGCGTTCCTTTTCTGGGCCTTATTTACTATGAGGATAGCAAGCTATATAGGCGTTCCTTTTCTGGGCCTTATTTACTATGTATTCATCCCGATCAAACTGAATTGCTCTTAGAAGAGATGCATGAAGGAATCTGTGGAAACCATACTGGAGGCAGATCCTTAGCGCATAGGGCCATTACTCAGGGTTACTGGTGGCCGAATATGCAGAGAGAAGCTTTGGAATATGTCAAGAAGTGTGATCAATGCCAACGGTATTCACCGAGTATACACCAGCCAGGGGGGGTCCTTAATCCATTATCTAGTCCATGGCCATTCGCTCAATGGGGCTTGGATATCGTCGGACCATTTCCTAAAGCTGTGGGAAACAAGAAATATCTCATAGTTGGCACTGATTATTTTACAAAGTGGGTTGAAGCAGAGCCTCTAGCCAATATCCGAGACGTGGATGTGAAAAGATTTGTCTGGAAAATCATTGTTACTCGGTTCGGCGTCCCTCATACACTCATCTCAGATAATGGACTCCAGTTTGATAGTAAGATGTTCAGAAGTTATTGTGGCGAGCTGAGGATCACTAATAGATATTCCACTCCGGCTTACCCTCAAGGGAATGGACAAGCTGAAGCTGTGAATAAAGTCATATTGAGTGGATTGAAGAAGAGATTGGATGATGCAAAAGGCAGATGGGTGGAAGAGCTTCCGCACGTACTCTGGACATACAGGACCACGCCTCGTAGGTCCACCGGAGAGACCCCTTTTTCAATGACTTATGGAGCTGAGGCAGTCATCCCCCTAGAATCTGGGTTCCCAACGACAAGAACAAGCTCATTCAATCCCAAAGACAACGACAAAAACTTGGCAAGGGGTCTAGACTTGATTGATGAAAAAAGGGAAAACGCAATGGTTCAATTGGCTCATTACCAACAGAAGCTGAAGCGAGGTTATGACGCCCATGTAAAGACCAGACCTTTGGGCCCAGGTGACCTGGTGCTGCGTAAAGTTGTGGGCTCGGCAAAGAACTCAGCATGGGGAAAACTAGGGCCAAATTGGGAAGGACCATATCGTATCACCTCCAACGCTGGTATTGGAGCATATTTCTTGGAAGACCTGGACGGACTTGTAGTACCCCGCCCTTGGAATGTCAATAACTTAAGAAGGTATTATTATTAATAAACGTGTGTTTGATCAATATTCGTTCTTTATGTTAAGTATGTATGCCTCTTTCTATATTTCTCACTGTTCTATGAGGTGTTTAAACTTAAATCCAATCATGCATGAGTCCTCGGACCAGATGACTTGGATTAGTTAACACTCTCACTCTCACTGTTCTATGAGGTGTTTAAACTTAAATCCAATCATGCATGAGTCCTCGGACCAAATGATTTGGATTAGTTAACACTCTCACTCTCACTGTTCTATGAGGTGTTTAAACTTAAATCCAATCATGCATGAGTCCTCGGACCAGATGACTTGGATTAGTTAACACTCTCACTCTCACTGTTCTATGAGGTGTTTAAACTTAAATCCAATCATGCATGAGTCCTCGGACCAGATGACTTGGATTAGTTAACACTCTCACTCTCACTGTTCTATGAGGTGTTTAAACTTAAATCCAATCATGCATGAGTCCTCGGACCAGATGACTTGGATTAGTTAACACTCTCACTCTCACTGTTCTATGAGGTGTTTAAACTTAAATCCAATCATGCATGAGTCCTCGGACCAGATGACTTGGATTAGTTAACACTCTCACTCTCACTGTTCTATGAGGTGTTTAAACTTAAATCCAATCATGCATGAGTCCTCGGACCAGATGACTTGGATTAGTTAACACTCTCACTCTCACTGTTCTATGAGGTGTTTAAACTTAAATCCAATCATGCATGAGTCCTCGGACCAGATGACTTGGATTAGTTAGCACTCTCACTCTCACTGTTCTATGAGGTGTTTGAACTTAGATCCAATCGTGACTGGAGACCTCTGACCAGATGATTCGGGTTAGTTAACACTTGTTACAATTTACTTTTAGGATTTTCAAACTTAGATATAAGGGTATTATTCGAACTTCCTGTTATGTTTGATTTATCTATCCGGTCCATATGTTAACCTAATTTCCAGAACTTCTTAATCAAGTCAATCATTCATATAACACAAGAAAATGAAATGGAAGAAGAATAACTCGACATTACTTGCCATAACGCGTAAAACAAAATGAGCACATCTTCATTAATAATTAGAGCGTAGTACAAGCCTCTAGGACGGTAAACAAAAAAAAAAAAAAAGCCATACTAAAGTAAACACCCTAAGTCTTTGTCTTGGGAGCTTGGGGGTTAGCGACTTGTTCTGACTGAGAAGGAGCAGCATCTGAAGTCTTATCCTGGGGAGCCTCAACCCTCCTTCCTTGACCAGCGCCTTGATGGGAGTCTGCTGGGACATCCACGGAAGCTGGAGGAGCCTGACTTGTTGTAGGGACTTCAGATGCCGAGGCTGGCTGCTCTGGAGGAGGAGAGTTGGAACCTGGGAGCGCCTGAATATCAGGATCATAATATATGCTCTCAGGCCTCCTAAGGCTAGAATCAGCAGGAACTCCAGCGGCATCAAGGGCTTTCTCCCAAGTAATGTCGCAGTAGTCCCTGGTGACAGAAGAAAATTCTTCGGTCAGCCTGCTCTGAGTCTCTTGCACCCCCAGAGCATACGAGGCCTGCTTCTCAGCCTCGGCTGCCTCCTTCAGTAGTTGTGCAGCTTCCTTAGCCTTACGAAGCTCTTCGCGCAAATCTTTCACCATCTGCCTCTCTGTTGCTAGGTTGATTTCGCAGAGGTGTAATTCGCTACGAAGAGTCTCAGCCTGCTTCTCAGTCGTCTTTAAGCCAGCCTCGGTGCTGGCCTTGTCCTGGAGAGCTTTCTTCACCTGCTCGGCCATCTCCTTTTGTTGGTTTTTCAGCACATTCAGATGGTCCTCTGTAGTCTCTCGGGCCTCGTGGGCAGCCTTTGTCTCATCACGAAAGCTCTTCGCCCACTCCTCAGCTACGTAAACTTGTTGCGTGACCTGTTATGCACAAAAAAAAAAAATGGCTTAGATTTAAGAAATAATATGCGAGTAAAAAGAAGTTAAATTAAAGTTACTCACCATAGCCAAGTCCCTTTTTATGGAAATGAATAGGTCAGGATGGTCGAAACTCCTGTAAGCTGCCAAGTCTGTAGGTAGGAGGAGGGGCTGTAGCAAAGCATCAGCCATTCGGCCTGCATGACCACCGCGAAAGTGCCTAAGTGAGGCATCCATCGAGATGGGAGCACCATCAACCTCCAGTACTGGCGACCAAGTTCGTGGTGGCTGACGAACCTGGGCCGCTGGTTGCTCCTCGCGGCTCTCCACGGAGTGGGCCCTCCTACCCCGACGTTCTTGTGTAGGTCTGGCCTGCTTATTGCCCCTTGATGGGCCTAACTCCCCCTCCTCAGTGGGCTCTACTGGCCTTTTCCTCCTCAAATCTGGGTTTGGTTTTAGCCCGAGGTCGGCAGGCACCTGGGGTGGAGGAGGGGGAAGGTTTGTAGTTTGTTTTGATTTGCCTTTGTCATGAGGAGATGGCCCCTTGTTCCTGTTCCGCATCAGCTCCTTCAGAGTAGGACCAGTCTTAGGAGCCATGTCTTCCTCCTCGTCAGATGTATCGGCAATGTAGGTTATCGCCTGAGCCGGAGTTTGCACGCACGACTGCTCGTCCGCTCCCTCTTCGGCCTCTGATATAAGGACTGTTTCTTCTTCAAACCTGAACTTGTCAATCTCTTGTTCGAGGGAGGAAGAAGAAGCTGTGCCTTCTCGGAGGATAGCTTCCCCAAGTGGTACTTCACACAATGGTTCAGCAGCAAGGGGAATCCCCTGTGGGATGGGATGGTCAACTGGAGGAAGATCGTAGTTGGCGAGGAAGTTTGGCCGAGACACGTCTATGCGCGCCAAACGATGGTCTCCTGCTCGGATGGAGTTGCCGACGTCTAAATATGACCTTGAAATTGGCTCGAAGTCCAAAATAAGGTGAACCGCCCGTAGTTGCCCGTCGTCGTTCACAAAAATCTCTGATCTCAGCAGGTAGTTCAATGCTGGAACGTTGATCAGGCTGAGCTTGGGATTGGTAAAAAACTTATCTGTCAAGCAAGCAAATCACACAGTTAAGCCTCGGCTACAAAAAAATATATATATAATAATAATAATATAAAACAACTAAATAGATAAATGTAACTAAATAGATGAATGCAAATGCATTAAAATACTCCTCAGTGCTAAAGTTAGAGATCCTAAGTCTAGGTTGCTCCACCTGGTTTCCCAGCCTTGGTTGGGCAGGCTAGGCCGTCACTCCAAGGCCCCGACAGGATTAGATAGTCGTCTTTCATCCCCTTATTAGACTTGGGGAGGCAGGATATCAGTTTGACCACATTGTTACGGGACTTAAGGTAAAAACCTGCCCGAGACTCTATATGGCCTTCATATAGGTGGGCGACGTCGTGCCAAGTCAATCCTAGCCCCAGATGCCGGTCCAAAGCGTCGATTGATCCTAGGACTCTAAAGAAGTTGGGGGCACACTGGTGAGGACAAAGTCTATGGGCACGAAGATAGTCCCGTGTAATCCTACCCATGGGGATGGTCATCCCCCCTTCTATGAAGGCAATCATGGGGATTACCACTTCTCCTACTTTCCGGTCAAACTCCACTCCCTCTGTGGTGCAGTGACGTACCACCACCTCCTGGGGAATGTGGTACTTTTCTTTGAATAACTCTATTAGAGCCGGAGTGCTTACTAAACGCTCGAATCTACCCATTGTTAGTCTCTGGAAGGTGGAGTGGTTAGCCGAGGAGGTTAGCCGAGGATACAGTGGAGGTTTGGAGTGCGAAACTTACGTGAGAGTGAGTACGGATGGTTCCTCCTATCTCTGGAAGATCGTTAAGCTCTCTTTCTTGTGAAGGTATGATGGAGGCCTGAGTATGAATGCTCTGAAGTTGCAAGCTCTGATAAGAAACAAAAAGTAACGTCTGAAGGTTTTTATAATGGGGACGGAAGAAGGAAAAGACGCAATCCCGCCCAAATATTGAAAATGAGATCTGGACCGTTGGATTTGGATTCCACCGTCGGATGTCTGGATTGAAGCGCAGTTTTAAGCGTTTAATGATGATTGTGCGAGTTCCCAAGCGTCAGAAGCCCTCGCGAAATGGCAGAAATGACCCTCACACGCGCCTAAATTTAAATGCTGTTAAGGACTACATCGTAATTACGGATGTACATCAAAATCCTAATTTTTCTCCTCGGGTAAGAGAGAAAAATTAGAATTTTGAGGGGCTATTGTGGGGGAGCAAAACCTGGGCCCTTGCAGTGGGCTTAAGTACCACGTTTCATCAACAATACGTCCGAGGAGAGGAAATCATAGGGAAACCTCGTAACTAACAGTAGAGCGCGTAAGTGTCCAGGAATGTTGATCCGAGAGGAATACCCTCCTCGGGTCTGGCATATGACGGTGAGAGGGGCCTCGGCTTCCCCTTAGTCCACCCTCCAGGAAGTTCCAGAGGTGAAGATAGATTACCAATGCACATGGAAGGGATAAGGATGCAGAAATATCTTGGGAAAAAGCTGCTACCACCGCATTAAATGCATTACAGCAGCTTTCCTGGCCGCATTTATGTGGAGAAGACCCCTGAACAGTGTTTTAAATCACCTTTATCCCCAGAAAATCAAAAAGCTGTGAGAGAGGAAACGGAAACTCAAGTACCAGACTAGATGGCAGACAAGTGGACGATAAGATCGAACAATGAAGGACTATATAATGGAGGAAAACCTCCAGAAGAAAGGGATCACAAGAGAAAAAGAAAGAACATCAAGGAAGAGTTACTGTAGCATCTGGAAGAACACAACCTAAAGAAAAACATTTTATCTAAGATCCTACCCCTCGGACCTTACTTGAATCCACCAATTAATCCAAAACTTTCTCCTTGGACCTGAGATCTTAACTCGTTTTTGCGTTTTTGCCTCCTCGGCCAAACTCCTAACCTTCATTAACTGTTGTAAGACCCGTTATTAGCCCAATTCTTTCGCCCACTCTCTTACAAATTTATTGTATTGGGCTTATTGGGCCCATCTCCTGTCTCCATCTGGGTGTGGGCTACAATTTGTGACCCTACATTTATTATAATTAAAATATTTATAGTTTTCTATTGTAAAATTTTATTGTAATTAGTCTTCTCTCAAAATAGAAGATACATTTTTCTATAAATTTTAAATTATGTGTTTGTTTAGCAATTATGCCATGTACTTGGAAGTATTAATTATATTATCTCCTTTTTTATAAGTCTTGTAATATTTTTGAAAATTATGTAAATTTTAGTGGATATTTTTTAAATTAAGGTTACTAACATTTTTACAAGCTTATTATATGCATCCACATCAATTTTTTTTTAAAAGCTACAAACCTTAGAAAAGAAACTGTAACTATTATCAACATTTGGAATAAATATTTTTAGCTTTCATTACTAACAATAAAGCTTGACATAGCCAAGTGGTTGATACTTAACTTAACTCACCCAACCCAAGTGAAGAGGTTCTATTTTTGCCAAAAACACTCACAACCAATTTTTAACAAATTTTTACTCCTCCCTCCACTAATTCTCTCTCCTTGTGAGCCCCAAATTTTCTAAATTTCGACAACCATGTTGCCAAATTTCCAGTGTTTATCTTTTCACTATTCCTTTCATATTTCGGCAAATGAAATGCCACAATTACAAATTTTTTCTCTTTCCTAATTTCGGTAATGGTATTGCTATAATTCATTTTTTTCTCTCTCCTCCTTCTATCACATCATGTTTCTCTTTTCTCTCTTACTTTTTCCCAGAATTTCGGCAATAGCATTACCGAAATTCGCATCCCTCCTCATTTTGCCAAATAAGTTTGAACAGTACCCATATCACAAATAAACTTCATTTATACAATATTTAGCCAAAAGACTCCCCAGAGTCTTTGTTAAGTCTCCTTTATCCACATACAGTTACCCTTCCCTCTCTTATCTCCTTCCCTTTCTTAAGTCCACATTTCTTGCAATTGGTTAATTTGCACCAAATCAATCCGTTTGAGATGGTTAATACCATTCAATGAAAAGATGATGAATCTTCTAATTTCCTTCATCATAGTCACCTATATCAAATTTCCAACTTTATCTCGTGTTTTAGTTCCCACTGCAATCATTTTTCTCAAGTTCAACTACACATCCCAACTGGATCAATTTAACTTGTGAGACCTAGGGATGTAAGTTTTTTTTTTTTCTTTTCCTTTTTTCCCCCTTTTTCACCAACTGAGACATGCATGGGTAAGAAAGAATTGACTTGCATTATTGGATGTGCTCTAAAATTGAGATTAAGTTCTGGTCATATTCACTCCAAATCCAAAGTCTTTTGGCTGAATATTGTATAAAATGGTGTTTATTTGTGATATGGGCACTGTTCAAAATTATTTTGAGAAATGAGGAGAGATGCAAATTTCGGCAATAGTATTGCCAAAATTGTGATAAAAAGTAAGAGAAAGGAAAGAGAATGGATGTGATGGAAAGAGGAGAAAGAAAAAGTAATTTCAATATTGATGTTGCCAAAATACCAAGAGAGGGAGAGAGAGAGAGAAACTATTACCAAATAACTTCCCCCATGACCCACAAAATTTGCCCGTTTGTTTCAATTTCTAAATGTTATTGTTAGTTTCTTTTTGAGATCTAAAAAAGGGTAAATTTAAAATTTAAAAAAAAAAAAAAAAAAAAAAAAAAAAAAAAGGTTGGTAGAACCTTTTAGGAAAAGCACCACCTAACTTGTAGACTATCGCATGATATAACAAAACTATTGGGAAACTAAATATATTTATTCTAAAATTAGTGCATATTTTAAGTTTTTTTTTTTTTTTAAGCTTACTTTTTTTCTATACTTTCTAAAAATTAATAATTATGACAATTAGGATGGTGGATTCAAACATTGAACATCTTCTTTAGAGATATCAAAAGTGTCAATTAACATAACTCAATAATTCTTTTTTAATTTTTATTATAATTATTATAATTAGGTGTAATTACACTTCCTTTCCTTGAGGTTTGGAGAAATGACACTCTACCTAAAAACTAAAGGGAAAAAACACACCCTCCCATTCAATGACAAAGTGCTTCTTTAGCGAAAATTAAATGACATGGCCAAAAATATGAGTTGGATATTGAAAGCCCGGATTTGTGCTAAAACACAAGAGCTTGTTTAGACCCCAAAACAAATTATGGCTAGATTGTTTTTACTCTAACTTAGACTAAGTGCGGAACAAGAGTAAGTAAGCGCAATGTACCGATAACTCTACCCTAAGCCATATTCATCCATCAATGACAATAAAGTAAAAGCTTAAAGGGTAGGGAAGAGAGATGCAAACACCAGATAACATCGAGACATGTTATCGAATAGGAAACCAAAGAACTCGACGAAAAACCTCTCTGTGACCCTCCAAGTCACAATCAATCCACTAAAGAATAAAGTTGAAGTACACGAATAACAAAAGACCCTCCAAGCCTAGTCTACCCCATGTACTTGAGCCCTCCAAGCTCCTGCTACCAACTGACTTCTCGGAGCCCTATCTTCTCTAGCTTTCTGGATCCCAAAATTCAGCCCAATTGCATCTAGCAATGAATGGCTCCTTCCAATGCTTCCCAACAGTACCAAAATCTCACTTTACACTCTGAATGGGTGTGGTAAGTGTTTAGGCTATCAATTTCTCAAGGATTTAGAGATTGAGAGGTAGGAGTTGAGGAAAACCATAAGGAAATGTGTAAATGATTGTGGGCATAAAAATCTCTAACTCTCAAGTGTATTTTTTAGGGTTCTCTCTCTGAAAATCACTCCTTACAATTCGTGAGTAATGAAGGTATTATAGTATGGGTAAAGAAAAGGTAAAGCAAAACATAACTTTTTTCCAAACAAAGACTTTCGCGAGTCCTTCGTGAGTTGGCCCTTCTCGCGAAACAATCGCGAAAATGACAGCTTGGCACAACTCTTCATCTTTCAGTCATGTGTTCCATATGTGGCCTTTTCATGGGTTGCTTCTCGCGAGCTACTTATAAGCCAATTGCGAAATCCACTGATTCAACTCTTGAAGCTTAAACCTTCACCGATCTCTCACACTCATCCCTTACAAATAAACCCACATACATACAAGGAAAATGATTGAAGAAATTACAATCAAATTTGGCACGGAATTAAAGCCAACACAATATAGTTGGAAATCACAACTTTACAATCTTCCCCCTTTGGATATTCCGTGACAAAACCCCTAAACAAACTCTAAGCTTAAATGTGAGTTTGGGAACATAGGCAAAACTCACTCACACCTAACTTTAGAAGTTGCGAAGCACTTGCACCATATACACTTGTATCCTGAAACACTTGCACATAACAACAAAAGTTCATTAAGCTCAAGACAAGTAGAACACAGGGCACATATAAGGAACAAGTAAAATGCGACCAAGATACCAAAAGAGATATATGACATTAAGCATAACTTGATCAAACATGAACAATCATTAGCAAATGACCACAATGAACATTTATCAAGTAAATAATCATCCGGACACGCAATGCAATTAGGAGCAGTGCTAAAATCAATTGCATGTCCAACATACCCATGATGCATTAAAGAAACTAATGCAATAAGCAATAGAAAACAATAAGCATCAAGGAACGGCTATAAAAACCAACATACAAATAATAGTACTAAAGAAAACCAAGTTTTAAACTAAAGTACTTATAAGCTTTAAATAAAAGCACTGTAAAATATCCAAAAGCTATAAAAGCGTAAAGTAAACTAGACTAGCTAAACAATGGTTAGATTATCCAAAAGTGTGTGTGGCTATAGGTTAGCTTTCTCCTTTTGAGCCCACTGATCTCTCTCTTTCAATATGCACACCTCCTTTCTATGTGATGTCTCCCCCTTACTATATGCTATAGTCAAAACTATTAACATTAAGTGCTCTCCCTTTTTTTGGCACGAATAGCTAAAGGCTCTCCTCTAACTTGTGTTGAATCTCATCCAACTGTGTCTCAATGGTGGTGAGATGAATCTGAACATGGTTGTTGGTTTAGTATATGACGTTCGCGAGTCTAGAAATGTGCTCATGCAATCCCTTAATCAATTTCTTCAACCTATCTGGATGAAAGCTAGATGGTCCCGGCTGAGTGCTAGTGGACTGAGGCTCGAGAAATGCTGTCTCGATTTGCTCAAGGATAGTGGGAGTAACTGATCTTTGTGTAGAAGGAATGGCATGTTGGGAGGATTCGCTCTTTGGAGTCTTAGAAGGAATTTTCTTTGCCTTTTCAGCTAATAAGTGACTCTTGCCCCTTTGAAGAGAGATCAAATAAATTGGTCTTTGACGAGACAAAATGGTTCCTTCTTTTGGTGGACGAACACCCTTAAAGATCATGATCTTCATGGCAAGGCTACAGAAAGGAAAACACATTCGTGCAACCGATCTCGCCGTTGTTTTTCCCATGGTCTGAAATATGTGAGCACAAATGTCAATTTGAGCTCCTTTGATTAGATCACATAGGAATTTTGCCTTTCCAAGATTGATGAACCCTGTGTTGGACAGAGGGTATAGGTTGAAGAACATGATTAATGTGAGAATCTTCTTCTCCAGTCCAAATTTCGCAGTTCCAATGGAAATGCCTGTGGAGGAGACTTCACGTTCAGCGCCTAAGGTGTCAAGAATCTCTATCACTGGGGTTATTCTGTTATCATACGGTGAGGTGTCTACATTCTACGAACAATTGATGTGTAGAATCTTCACTAGGTAATCTAGGGTGATGAGAAAATCTTTTCCTCTAACCCAACACTTCAGTTCAGCTCCGGTGAACCAAGCATTCGAATAGAACTCTTTAACCAATTTGTCAATGGGATCCTCAAATATACCAAACAAGCTTGCCCAATCCTTATCCATAAATATCT
Organism: Quercus agrifolia; assembly: GCA_029955455.1. NCBI lineage: Eukaryota > Viridiplantae > Streptophyta > Magnoliopsida > Fagales > Fagaceae > Quercus > Quercus agrifolia. The sequence continues at coordinate 88,675,261 of JARQAD010000001.1, read as the reverse complement.
TAGGGATAAAGGTGGTTCCCAAAGTATCAAATCTCCCATAGTAGGTGCACTCTTGAAGTTGTTGGAGAAAGATTGAGAATCCAAGAGAGTCTTGAACCTCTTGTTGTCAAAATCACTCGATGATTGACAAGTCCTTTTTGATACAAGAGATGATGTGAGATCAATCACCAGTTCTTTGCTACGAGAGGAACGGCGAGACATCTATAGAAAGGATAAGCACACAAACGAACAAAACAAAGACAAACAATAAACAAACTTGAGTAGATACAAGTTAGTCCATAAAAACAAACAAGATAGTCCTAAAAATCATAAAGACAAGCAAACAACCTCACATGATCATGTTTTAAGTGCTAAAGGTCTAACAAGACTTACTTAGCATGATTGAAATGCAAAATATGTCAAGTCATTGAGTGTATGCATCAAGTGTGCTTGTGGTATGCATGTGAGATGCATGAGCAATACATGACAAAGCACTCATGGGGCAAAGTGTTTAAAACACACAACTAATGTCCAAAACATGTTAAGCATGTAAAAACATAGTAATCCCCAAAAATTGGTACTCATCGAAGTCCAAACCAACGAGAAAATGTCATTTAGGCATTTTATCAAACACATAGAGTGCACACAAACCACTTAAATATGAAACAATGCATGATCATGTGGTAAACTTGCCTAAATACATGTTAAAATGCCACTTGGGGCCAACACAAACACAATGGGACACAGCCTAATGAAGAAAAAAAAAATTGACAAAAAATAAGTATTTCCCAACCCCTTTCAAAAATAACTCAACCCTAGAAATCCTAGAATCTAAGACTTAATCTAAGGATTCAAGAATGAAAAGTGTTAAAACATACCTTAGATGAGTCTTAGAGATGAAAACCCATGAGATTTGGTTGAGTTTTTTAGTGAAACTGTGTTTTGGGTTAAGAGAGGCACTAAGGAGGCAAAAGAAATGTTTTGAAAAACTGTCACTGTTTGCCCTTTAAAAACTGAAAATCCGCTCATTTTGCGGGCAAGGTACTCATGAAGTTACTCGCGAAATGGCCTCAAAAGCACAAGACAGGTTTTGCGGGAAGCTACTTCTCGCGAAGGAGTTGCGAAACTCTCTGTGTAAAATTTTAAAGAAACTGAAAATAGCTTTCTCATTTTTGCAGATAAGTTCTTACTCATGACTTACTCGTGAAAATGCCTCTAAAGGAGTTTTTCAACAAAATAAATTTGGCTTTTTGGAAAATCTCTTAACATAAAAATGCTATACAAAAACACTTTCAAAAACATATAAAATACTCAAAAATCTTTTTGGGTTTGATCATCAAGCAATTTGTTAGGGACATATTTTATGTAATTGGTTAATCCTTTAGCAAAATGCACTTTATTTGTAATTGGATAGATCTAGGATAGATTTAAGACTTCAAGAAACATGTTATTCAAGTCAAGTGTTAAAGCCATGAAGGTCTAACCAAGAAACAAGTGAAGAAGAGCTATTCATTAAAGCTCGACAGCAATCTCGACAGAAAGCCTTATATCAAGATTTAACGTTAAAGCTTAACAGAAGCTCAACACAAGCTGTTTCTATCGAGACTTACGAAATCAGAAATTTCAGATCTGATTTTCTGTTCATGCTTGTATATTTGTACAGGGTTTCTTTTCTCACAACCCTAGACATATATAAAGATTATTTTAAAGGCCATCACTAGGGGATGCGAAGAATATACATGCAGAAAGTGCCTTAGTTCATTATTCTTTCTGAAGAAGCTAATGCGTCTTTACGCCAAGGGTTTTGTGACCAAAAAGCTTCTTGATCTTCATTGTTGATGAACTGAAGAACTTTGCAGCCAACGATCTTCTTCAAGTTGGTGAGTTAGTCACAAACTAGGATCCGTGCATCATTGGTTAGTCACATACTAGGATTTATGCATTGAATGGAAAGATTTCCGCTACAATACAAATCCAATTAGGTATTGGGGTAAAGGTTCAACTGTAGGTTGGTATTTCGGGATAGGCCAAAGGGTTTGGTAAGATTCCTTATACTTGTAACTGCTTGTAATTGATAATAGTGGATTCTTGGGAGTGATGACCTTAAAATCACCCAGTGGGATTTTGCCTTGGTGGTTTTCCCTATTTGTAAATAAATCACCTGTGTCAAATTTATTTTCCGCTACACTTATATATTTTGGTGATTTGTTTGTGCTACCACGCCGTTGCATGTAATTTGATCTAATTAATTAACTTGGGTAATTAATTAATTTGCAAGAGGTCAATTCATTTTAACCCAACACAATTAAGTATACACATATCACATTTGAACACGTACAATCACACAAATGAAATAGGCATTCATTGAATATTAAACTTGTGTGTTGTGTGTGTGGATCAAGTATGAACTAATCCATAGTCTAGTATGAAACTTCAATGATCAATTCAATTAAGTTATATACAACTAGTACGAAGTCAAGTGGCCTATCTCACTTGTAGAAATGAACATATATGACCCCTCACCAATGTGTTTACATTTGATTGAAAGCTTTTCATTTGGCTTTCATTTTTCATACTTTTGATCAATACAACTCAAATTTTTGAGAAATGATGCCATGAACTTTTTGATATTTCTTTGATGAATAAGCCTTTGGCTTTGGCACCATACATTTTAATACATATTTGCTCTACATTTTCCTAGTCAAACTAGTTTTCGAAACAAGGTTTTTCAGCTCTTTCTTTTTTCTTTTTTTTTTAGAGATTAACATTTGTAGAGCTCTTTAAAAAAGAAAAAATATTGTGAGGAGATATAAAGGCACAAGTCTATGCATGTATCAAGATCAAACAAGACTATTGACTAATCATTCATGACAAGTTTGAAGATCTATTTACAACAATCAAACATAGATTTCTAGATGTCGCTCACACTTAGAAAATGTGCATACATAACAAGCTAAGCTCATAAATGCACTATGCCATTAGTATGGAGGTACTAGGCCAAACTCAACATGTCATATACACAACACAAGCGATCAAACTTTTTGAGATTTTTCATTTTTTATGGGTTTTTGAATTTTTCAACACACTCAAAAACAAAGCAATAAAGTAAGATCAACAAAAATAAGGTAAACAAACAAAAACCTATAGAAGAAACATGCTAAAATGGAAGCAATGACACAAGAAGATCTCATATGTCATGATGCATGAGACTATAACCCTAATACGTTGGAAGTATTAAAGCATGGGCATAGTGAGAGATCATGCATGAGTACCCTCTTTCACCCACACTGTACAAGTGTTTTTGGTGAAATCCTTAGATGGAGGGATACAACTAACATAACTCTCAAACCTTGGGGTGAAGCTAGCTAGGCATGATGAAATGTTCTTCAACATCTCCAATGAGTTGTCCCTCATTTTCTTCTTTAGCTTGGTTTCCCTACGACATTCTTCTTGAGTTATCTTGGCCACGTAGAGAGTCAACCCTCTTAAGAGCTTAAAGCTTGAAGCAATTTGGTCTTGTATGCACTTGCACGCCACAATGATGACAAAAATACTTCACTTGAGGTCCCCTTTGACTTTTAGGTAATGACTTCCATTTTTCCTTTGGTTTTGCACCAAGGGTTCTCTTTGCAATAGCAAGGGTCTTAACCTTGGGCTTCTCCACTTTGGGCTTCTCTTCCTTGAGCTTCTCTACATTTTTGGCCAACACGAACCTCGCTTCCTTCTTAGGTTCGGTGCTTGAGCTTCCTTCATCGGTATAGCCTAACCCGTTCTTATCATTTAAAGGTTTTTGAGAAGAGAGCACACTGTCAAGTTTCTTGATGGAAATGCGCTCCACTTTGACATTTGCTTGAATGATCTCAAGTTCAAGAAACTTGATTTTAGAGTAGGCATTCAGCAATTCCTCCTTCAGCCCTTCAACTTCACATTTTGCGTCCTTGAGTTGCACAAGTGTGGACTTATGCTTTTCTTTGACTTTCTTCATCTTTTTAATAGCATTCTTTGCAACTTTGGCATATTTACCACAACCTTCAAGCAATGCATCATACACTTCTTGAAGGTTCTTCTCACCTTCATTGAGGTACACATCCTTATCTTCCGAATCATCAACTTCTTCACCTTCAGAATGTACACCTAGCTCATCAACCAAATCGCTCAACTCATTTCTAGAATCAACAGTGGTAATTGCCATGAAGGCCAAATAGTTTCCGTCACCATTACATTCTCCTTTTGCATCGGATTTTAAGCTCTCTGAGTCACTAAGGGTAGTAGTAGGCACTTTACCCTTTCCTCTCAAGTAGTTTGGACATTCTTTCTTTAGGTGTCCACGACTATTGCATTCATAACACATGATTCCTTGAGTTGATAACGAGTCTTTCCCATCCTTCTTCTTGAACTCCCTTTTGTCATTTTTGGAGGATGAGAACTTTCTTTTGCCAAACGACTTCCCATTGTTCTTCTTCTTGAGAAATTTCTGGAAGTTCTTTGCAAGAAATGCCACCTCCTTCTCTACATCGTCTTCATCGGAGGAATCACCCCATTCTCTCATTTATTGTTTTGAGAGCAAGTGATTTGTTGGACTTGTGAGAAGGCAGTCCAAACTCATAGGTTTGGAGAGATCCAATGAGTTCTTGTATCTTTATCTCATCCAAATCTTTGCTCTCCTCTATGGTTGTGACCTTAGAACGAAAGCTTTCGACTGAGGATCTCAAGATCTTCCTCACCACTTTGGCGTCTTCTATCTTCTCCCCAAGATTGAGCTTGGCAATCACTATCTCGTTGAGTCTCCTATAGAAGGAATCGAACAACTCATCGTCGCTCATTTTTACTTCCTCGAACCCAATAGTGAGCATTTAAAGCTTGGTGTCCTTGACCTTCTTGGTACCTTCGTAGGTTCTCTCAAGAATGGTCCATGCCTTTTTGGCGGACTTTACATGCAAAATCCTATGAAACTCATCAATAGAAACACCATAGAAAATAACATCAATAGCTTTGCTATTGGCATTTGCCAATGCAAGAGTAGCCTTATCCCATTTGGATTTTGCTATTGTGGGTCTTACATATCCATTCTTAACAGAATCCCACACCATCTCATCAATAGCATAAAGAAAAGCAAACATACGTACTTTCCAAAAGGCATAATTACTTCTATCAAAGTAGGGAGGTGCATTAAGGGATTGAGATCTATCCATCTCACACGAGGTCTAGGATCACACTAGGATATTGAAATTCGACAAGTGTACCTGCTTTGATACCAATTGATAGCACGCTCTTGAGTTTTAGCACAAATCCAAGCTTGTTCAGACCCCTAAAAAAATATTACAACTAGATTACTTTTACTCTAACTTAGACTAAGTGCGGAACAAGAGTAAGTAAGCACAATGAACCGATAACTCTACCCTAAGTCATATTCATCCATCAATGACAATAAAGTAAAAACTTAAAGGGTAGGGAAGAGAGATGCAAACACAAGATAACACCGAGACATGTTATCGAAGAGGAAGCCGAAAAACTCGGCAAAAAACCTCTTTATGACCCTCCAAGTCACAATCGATCCACTAGAGAATAAAGTTGGAGTACACGAATAACAAAAGACCCTCCAAGCCTAGTCTACCCCATGTACTTGAGCCCTCCAATCTCCTCCTATCAACTGACTTCTCGGAGCCTTGTCTTCTATAACTTTCTAGATCCCACAATTCAGCCTGATTGCATCCACCAATGAATGGCTCATTCCAATGCTTTCCAGTAGCACCAAAATCTCACTTTACACTCAAAATGAGTATGGTAAGTGTTTGGGCTAACAACCTCTCAAGGATTTAGAGATGGAGAGATAGGAGCTAAGGAAAACCATAAGGAAATGTGTAGATGATTGTGGGTATAACAATCTTTAACTCTCAAATGTATTTTCTAGGGTTTTCTCTCTGAAAAGCACTCCTTATAATTTGTGGGTAATGAGGGTATATATAGTATGGATAAAGAAAATGTAAAGCAAAACACAACTTTTTGCCAAATAGAGACTTTCGTGAGTCCTTCACAGGTTAGCCCTTCTTGCAAAACAGTCATGAAAATGACAGCCTAGCAAGACTCTTCGTCTTCCAGTCATATGCTCCACATGTTGCCTTTTCAAGGGTTGCTTCTCGCGAGCTACTCGCGAGCCAATCGCGAAATCCACTGATTTAACTCTTAAAGCTTGATTATTCACCAATCTCTCACACTTATCCCTTCCAAATAAATCCACATACATACAGGGAAAATAATTGAAGAAATTACAATCAAATTTGGCACGGAATTAAAGCCAACACAATATAGTTGGAAATCACAACTTTATAGATATTTTTTAGGTTTTGGAATGGATAACGTTAGGGTCATAATTTCCACTACATATTTTTCTTTGGTTTGGAGAAATAAAATTTCCACTGAGAAAATATGTGTTTATCCAACACACATTTGTTTATCCAAGTTGAGAAAAAAATTTATTCATTCGTCAACAAATTACCGTGTCATTTAATTTCCGCTACATATTAGTTTATTTGGTGATTTGTTGGTACCTCCTCAGTTTGCATGTAATTTGACATAATTTATCAACTTGGGTAATTGAATCAATTAACTGGGGTCAATCTATAACCCAACACATAATTCTAGCAGTAATCATACAAAACTAAAAACACCTGCAGATTGCTTTTTAGTTCCAATATTTGTTAATCAACCCTGAACTTAATGTTCCACACAAATCATCAACTTCCATTGCTAAACAATGTACTATATATCTTTCTTTTTTTCTTTTTTTTCTTTTTGGCTGAGAATAAAAACTAAAAAATGTACTATCATAGAACATTAAAAACTAAACAATCATATTATCTACAAGCTTCATGTTTCTAACAAAAGTGGACAAGGAAAGAAGGTATAACCAGACACAAACAACCAAGAGTTGGTATAATGTATTTATGTCATATCTGAAACATGATGCCAAGAAAGTGCATTCAAATGAATTTTGCATTGTCATTCCACAAATTTTGTGCACCAAAAATTCTGTGAATTGAGTCTAGTATAGAAAGAAAACTAAAATCACATTTATCTTTTCAATAAACAAATATTGTGCATGTAGAAATTACACTAAGCACATTGATAGATCAACTCCAAGATTTATTACATTTGTTACATAGAGGGTGGTCTTTAGTTTTCTCAATGAAAGTAAGGGGGTGTGGATGACAGTCAAATGTATAAGCAATCAAATGTATAAGCACCTCCAAACTTCAAATTTGGGAATTTCCCCAAAATACATTTGGGATGAGCAGGATAATCGTAATCTACACAGTAGTAAAACCAATGCTTTGGGTTTCGTTCTTCTTCACAAATATCACAATAATATTCATCAGAGTCTTCTTCAAGAGTATAAGAAAGAATGAAGTTATGCTCATGTTGTTTATACTTTGTAGAATGTGGTAGTGCAGCACACATGAAGTCCATAGTTAATTCACAAGTGGTACACCAAAATATTTAGTAAGGTTTAGAATCACAACAACTGCAATTTCGAGGAAAATCACTACCAGAGGAGAGAAGAAGTCAATGCTTATGACCAGGGTGGGTAAGAATATCTGAGATCAAACTACATTGAACATCAAGCGCAAAATAGCGGCATGTCTCACACCAATAAGTGAAGCCATTGCATCTACAATGACATGCATCATAGATAAAATATTCACTTAGTTTCATTGAGTCAAGGGTGAGTGAGTGTCGATGAAGTAGGTGTTTCTTTGTTTTGGGTAACTTAGCACAAGATTCATGAAGAAAGAAGCGACATTTTACGCAACTAGAAAATGGAGGAAGAATGGCTTGTACACACCCGTCACATTTTTCATCATTTAGAACCTCATGAGTAAGCTGTAAATCATGCTCATGATTGAAGCGAATGAATTCTATGGCTTGTTGAGTTCCATCCTCCCCATAATGCTTTTTTCCACTTTAAAACTTGTTGAGTCAACGAATTCATTGAGCTCTTCCTCATCTTTAAGTTCCAACAAATTTATGTCCTCCCTGTTTCTAAAGTCCATGGCACAATTGAGGTTGGCAAAAAATCACATTTAGAGCAACAATAAAGCCCATAATGCGTTTCAACTTTTTTAACACAGAGTTGACAAAATTGGGAGTCAAATTGATGATGTTTAAGAGAAGAATATGTGAGGTTGAGGGGGTGTTTGTGACGTACAACTTTGACTTTGCATGGGAAATACACACATCTATTATGAATCCAAAAACCGCATGAGATTAAGGAACACAGATTCGGCACACTGTTGTCTTCTTTGCCACAAAGGTTGCAAGTGAACATGATTGATTTGCATATGGGAGTCAATGGGTGGTCATGGAATTCAGCTTCAAGTTGTAAAACAGCATATTTGATGTGAATGTTAAAGTCGCAACTATAACAACGATAACTGTATTCCCAACAAAATTCTTTGCAAACTTCACATTTGCTATTTTCTTTCTCGAGATAGCATGTCATTTCATCATAGAGAATAAGTGGATGAGCAAGGTGCAAGGAATGTATAACCCAAGGGGTAGCTTTGCACATGATTTATGATGGTAGAACTTCATTTCTTTGCATCTTGACTCTATGCAACTATAGCTAGGACCCAATACTGGTTCTCGGCACCCATAACAAGGATGTCCCATTCTCTCATTTCCATTGAAGACCAACGGATGGTCAGGATGGGAAAAATGTTGAAGCTCCATCCTCTATCACATGCAGAGTCATAGACAACATGCAATTTGTTTAGAAAAATTAAAGGTCCTAATACAATAGGGTTGTGTGCTAACCGAGAACCCAAATTTATATTACAGAAGAAACTAACAACGAAAGATGTGTGAGCATAATGAATTAAGACAATAAATTACCACCTCTCCCAAAAGGCAGAAAATGTGTAAAAAGACATTGAACAAGTAGTTCAAAACTAGGGAAAGCAAAAAAATCAAATTTATATTTAGCCATAAAACTATATAAGTTTTTTTTTTTTTTTTTTGTTGGACTGGTACAAAAATGAGTTGTAAGTCTAATGAATTAACCAAGGGCAAGAATGATATAAAAAATTAGAAAATGTGACAATGCACACAGTTAAGATAAGATAGTGTGGTTCTTTGAAATAACAACAACAATAACATTGCACACGCAGTTGAGAAAAGAAAGCAGATTTATTTGAAACCATATTAGGACTGAGTTAGAGAAAAAGCATTTCTGCTGAAACTTGGATTTTTAAAGGTTTTGAAGAACTAAATTATTGAAATCAAGTGATGAGTGATGCTAAGTTTGACTTTATATTTGATACGGTTAATTTTAAAATGCAAGTTTTTACTTAATTCAGGTCATCTATTACTACTCAAAACAACAAAGTTAATCCAACAAAACCTCTCACAGAAAGTTTAGTAGTAAATGTAGTAAGGGAATGCCAGAATAAAAGAGTATCGTCTTTTAGAGTTTCACATAAACCTCACGAGCATGGTTCAATGTTAATCCAATTTAACTATGACAAATGCAACAAGGTAGTATCTTAATTGTATTTGTATAGTTTTAATTGAATAAAGGCCATGCATATGTGTCTCTTTTTTCATTCGATCACTCTGTAAATCTTTCTTTTTTTTAATGCTCAATCTATCACTCCCTTGCTCATTTTGTTTGTAAATATTTTGCCAAGAGTTTTTTAACTCAATGGCATTGCCAAATTTTCTTCATGAAGAGAATTTAGATTCAAATCCTCTCTTTAGTGCATGTGATATATAGGAGAAAAAAAGGTTTGGTAACTTTTGCAAAAGAATGTAAACGGTCTAAATATTAATATGAAATAAAATGAATTTATTATAGGAATTATGTTCAAATTAGACTTTGGATAACATTTACAAATCTTATATTGCTCCATACCTTTTTTTTCCCATAATAATAGTTTCTAAACTCATTTTTGGAATAAATTTATTTCTTACAACTTATCATACTTACCAAATATTAAGGTGATCTATTATTCTTTCAAAATTTCGGGGAGATTACGCATTAAAAAATCACTAATCTATGGAGAGCTCTTATAGGGTTTATTCTTAAATATAGTGAAAGTTTTTTTTTCAAGGGGAAAATATAGTGAAAGGCTAATCTTATAAATTTAACAAGAAATGGCAACTAATTATTTTGAAATTTTGTGTACTTGACCTATAATAAACCTACATTAGATATGAGATAAAAACATAGATTCAAGAAAATGACAGTTTTTAAAAAGCAATTGGGTGAAGTTTATGAAAGCTACATTAAATGTAACATAAACCAAACCATTTAGCAATAATATATCTCGCATAAATATTGTGTTAATTCAAGTGCAATAAAATGTTACTATATTTAACATTTATATGACATATTTTAAGCAAGTAAAACAATCTATCGTTCATGAATAGCAATAGAAAAATAAACATGAACAAATTTGCAGAAGCAACTATTAATACTTACAGTAAGAAGAATTCAATTTTGGCTTCAAAACGCACCTAGGAAAGCTTCCAAATTAGACTCAAATTCAATTTTGTTGAAGTTAAGCTCATGTGAAACTCATCTCTAACTTCTACTATATATAGGATTATTACGCCAATGTAGAGAAAGCAAGTAGGAAACACAAGGTATTTATGCTTACTTGCTAACTTAGACTTATAAGTCATGTAGAACAAGAGAAGCAAGCAAGGGATTGCTTGCCAACTTCAACTTGCGTACCCTATTTCATTTTATTTCTTTTTAGTCCATTTCTAGACAAACTAACATTTACTTTTTCTTTTTTGTTTCTAAACATGTTTACAGACTTGTGCCTGACTCCAAACCTATTTTAAAATAGACCCAACTTGAATCCCGTTCAAGTTTCATTTTTCGAATAGAATAAGTAACTGAGGTTCTCATTGGAGTTCAAGTTTCATTTTACACAAAAACAAGGTGATATCAAGTAAAGTGCATAGCTAAGCTTGCTTTTGTGTTTGCCATGGTTAGTTCTCCATGCAAACTTTCACCCAATGCCACTTTTTTTTTTCTTTTAGAAAGGTAAGCCAATGCAACTTAAAACAACAAATTCAATCCAACAAAATCTCCGGCTAAAAGACAATCCAAGCAGGGAAGCTTAACTCAAAGCCAATCCGATTTAAGCTAAGAAATGCAACAGGGCAGCTTCTCAGATCCTCTACTTCCTTGTGGTCTATCTTCATAGCATAAATTGAAAAATGAAGGAAGAAGCAACTCCTACATTGGCCCCATTTACTTTGGTAACTCTAAAACTATCGCTTTACTTTGTGAAACATCTGCAGATCCTCTGGAACAGACAAACCTCATGTTTTTCATCTGTCCCACTAGTAGCACGTTCCACCAAGGCCATATAAAAAATCAACAATACCTTTGCCTAGCCGTGAAATTGTTCATATAGTAACAACTTCTAGAGTCAGCTTCCTTGGCCACGTTTTCAACATGCATTTCAATTTCATTAGTAGACCCTTTGATTAAAACCTTAAATGTAATCTTGAGGGGTATTTTTTTTTGTCTGTATGGCTCCAGCAGTTTGTAATCTCCACCAGACGGATATGCTCCTTTGTCCAAATATGCACCTTCTAGATTCCAGACTGAAGCTTCAATAGCTATGTTGGATAGTTCCTCTGATGTAGTATTGAAAGCCTGCAAATGGCAGGATCAGAAAACAATTTCTCAGTAATATACCATTTAATAGCATAAGTACAAAGAATGTAAGATGAATTAGTTTCTTATGTGCTCTCTTCTGAAACATTATGAAACAAAAAGATAGTTCTTCCCTTCCCCCCCCCCCCCCCAACACCCTTTCCCTCTCTCTCCCCCCGTTCACCCCGCACAAAGAAGGGGGGGGGGGGGGGGGGGGTGTACAAATAAAAAACTGTCAAAAAGAAAATTCAGTTTCATTTATTGAACTCAAGATTTTTCCGGCTCAATATGTGTTCTATGAAAACATCCCATCAGATATTATAATGAATTGAGTTTTAAAATCCAATCCAAACTCACAAATTAGAACTCTTATTAGTGTAGAAATTAACTCTATAAAATACATACAAAGATTCAACTAGACATGGATTGTTTCTGCAGCGCAGAAACAAGACATAGAATCCTGCCGTTCAGTCTAGGAGATGATCATAAAACTGACCTATAAGACCAGTCCAAGGGTTCAGTGTCTTCCGAATCAGGACGCCAGTGTATTTACTCCACATCCAGGAAGTCCAACCCTCCAGCAGAGCTCTACATTGAATGTAGTCAAGAGCTTGTTGATCATTTCAAGTTAGGTCACCACAAAAACAGAAATAAGATCATGCATAAGGCGTCTAGAATAGATAGAAAAAGATTTTGATTTACCTTTAAACAAAAATCACCAAGATCCTTTGGAATTCTATAAAGTTCAATCTGATCAACAGATTTTTCTGGCTTTGAATAGGGTATGTATTTATGGTATTTTCCATACAGGGTTTAGAACTTCTTCCGTGTACCCACTAGGAAGCTTCTTAAACAATGGAATCTGCCAGCCTTCTTGATGCATTGTTGCTCTAATAGTATCTGCAACAGGCATCCCAACAGAACCAACCTCAGGATTGAATCCACAGCTGTAAAAACATTTTTATGATATGCTTCAGCATATTGGATTTCATTAGGGCCATCAGCAAAGCCCCCTTTTCCATTTGGAAACCTATCCCACAAGGAACCTTGGATGTAAACGTGTCTAGGATCCTTCGACACTGGAGATAAATCTTCAGAAGATTTGCTGATTTCATTGGAATTTGTAAAATAAGGTTGGAGTCTCAGGTCATTTTTCAAAGTTTTGTTGACGTCGTCTGGTGGAACTTGTTCATTTCCACCTACCCAAAGAACAGGACCAGGATGGTTCCTTAAAAGCAAAACAGTTTCTCTCGCATACATAAAGAAAAGATCATGATCCAGGGGACCATTTGTACTCGATACCGGATCACCTTGTCTGACAACGTCTCTAGCAATCCAAAACTCTTGCCACACCTACAAAAATTAAATCAGCCATATGGAAGTCACTTAATAGTGCAATAACTTAGAATATTAAATCCAAAGTAGCACATTGGAATCCTTAGGTTTGGTTAGCCTCGAGCCTTGATTAACCCTGTAGACAGGCTTAGGTCTCAGGAGGATAAATCATTCAAAATAATGCAACGCAGAATTCACTCTGGTAGGAACATTTTAAGGCTTCATTTACTAAATAATCAAGTGCACCAAATTAAAAGTACAAAAGAATCCTAATGCAATATACCAAACAGAACAATGTCAAATTTTGAGAAAAACAACACTGAGATAGGTTAATGGCAATTAAAAAAATACAACTGAACTCAACAGAGCCATATTTAGAGTTCAATATTTCCATACAAATCCTACATCGATCCAATATATCCATTTAGCTCTATTTAGAGTCCACGTCCCCTGTTGAATCAGTTAATAATGGCAATACAAGATAGAATCCAGAGTGAATGCATTCACTAAAATCTAGACGTAGCTTAGAGGACAAGATATAGAAAATTTGATTAAGACAGTTTTTAATATGTAAACAAAGACCACTGACCTGACTAGCAAGGAGTTCATTATTTAAGTTTCAAAGCACTCAAGAACAAGAGGGTGGCTTGTAATAATATTAGGTCTATGCCCTTTCAAGCCTCAAACCCAAAGCCCATCTCATATTCTAAGCCCACTCAAACCAGTGCTGTTGGGAGGCTCATTACCAAACCCAAAGCCCATCCAGCCTCTAACCCTAAGCCCAATCCTAAACCTATGTATAAATGGAAGCCCAAACCCCACCGGCCCTCTTCAACTCATTTTCTAACCCACCCACGCTCCTCGCTTGCTCCTCCCACTCACCTTTTCTCTTCGACATCTTCTCTTACAGGTTGCAAGATGTCTGACGCTGAGCCAACTCTGACCCACATAGAACTGACGTGCATCGAGAAGCTTCTCTCAGTGCTTGACAACTCCAACGCCTCCGTCACTGAGTCTATGTCCTCCGATGCTTCCGTGGACGAATCCTTGTGCTCCGATGATGAAGTGGCTCTGCATCGTAACATCCAACAGGTCATTCATCAACACACAGCCAATGTCATCAAGAAATGGAGGAATTCCAAGCAGTGGGTTCTCGAATTACGAGATGGGAAGAGGGTGGCTATCCCAATTCAAATTTCTTTGCCATCGAGAGCTGCCGTTGTCAGAGTGGACGACTCTAACCAATTAGCGATGGTTCCAGGGGTGGATTCGGAATCTAAGGAGCTTAATTTAGAGCTGGAAAAAGGGATTGAGGCTATTGTGGAGGATTGGGTTTCTGATATTTGCTCTGAGGATGCCTCTCAGTTTGTTGATTCTTCGCCTCCCCTCAATGTCGATCCTTTGGCTTTTTCTTTGCCTTCGGATGCCATGGATATTTCTGATCAACCTCCTTCTCTGGATGTCGAGACTTTGCTGGGTAAGGACATTTACTCGGAATGGTTTCAGGATAAATTCAGTGGATTTGATGATTTTCTTGGGACTTCCCTTAGAGGTTTAGAAGAGCCAGCAACCAAATTCCTGTTGGCTGTTGAAGCTGAGATATAGCAGAGGGCTAGTAAGGAAATATCTGATAAAGCCAAGAAGAGCTCAGGAAGGAAAGGAATAAGGGAATTGAGGGGCTTATTTAGCTCTGTCAATTATGGTTAAGCTTCTTCAAGGCGCACTAGTTATGGCAAGGACAGGGCTCTTATTGTTTCCCAATGAAACTGAAGATTATACCTTGGAATGTTAGAGGCTTGAATGAGAAGGAAAAATGGCTCAAGGTTCGTAATTTTTTATGCTCTTGGAAGGCTGATATCATTTGTCTGCAAGAGACAAAACTGGAATGGATTACTAGTTAGAAGCATTTGGAGCTGTCCTTACATTGATTGGTTATATTTGGGCTCTAAGGGTGCTTCCGATGGTATCCTTCTCATGTGGGATAGAGGGGTGGTTGAAAAGTTAGAGGAAGCAGTGGGGCATTTCTCGATTTCGTGTAGGTTCAAAAATGTCAGTGACCAATTTGAGTGGGCCTTCACAGGTATCTATGGTCCAAATTTGAATAGGAAGCGTCAATTTATGTGGGAGGAGCTAGCAGGCTTGATCAGTTGGTGGAATTTGCCTTGGTGTTTGGGAGGCGATTTTAATGTCATCCGCTTTCCTTCAGAGAGATTAGGGGCGAGAAGATTTTCTCGCTGCATGTATGATTTCTCGAATTTTATTTCTCTTCATGGGCTTATGGATAATCCCTTAGAGGGAGGCCTTTTCACGTGGTCTAACTCCTCCTCTACCTCTAGAATAGATCGTTTTCTGTTCTCTTCGGCTCTAGTTGAATACTTCTCTCATTTCTCCCAAAAAAGGCTTCCTAGAGTGTTATCTGATCACTTACCAATTCTTTTGGAGAGTGGGAGTCATCGAAGAGGGTGAATTCCTTTTCGTTTTGAGAATATATGGTTGAAGGCAGAGGGGTTCTTAGATAAGGTGAAGTCCTGGTGGGAGAATTACCATTTTCAAGGGACTTCTAGTTACACTCTTGCCAAGAAGTTGATTGCTCTAAAATCGGACCTAAAGAAGTGGAATGAAACAGATTTTGGCAATATCACTGTCAAGAAGCAGCAACTTTTGAGTAAGTTGAATGCTTTAGATGTAAAAGAGGACTTTCAACCTTTATCTGAAGAGGAAAAATTGGATCAAACTTCCTTTCGCGCCGATCTTGAGAAGGCTGCCTTGCTTGAGGAGATTAGTTGGAGACAAAAGTCCAAAGTGTTGTTCTTAAAGGAGGGCGATTCCAATACAAGATTTTTTCACAGAATGGCTAATTCTAATAAAAGAAATAATTGTATTGAAACCCTTATGATTGAGGGGGCTGTGTCTACCAACCAGGATAGGATCGTTGACCATATTGAACAATTCTTTATGAACTTATACTCTGAGCAGCAAGTGCAGCACCCTTTCTCGGATTTTTTGGCTTTCCCAAGGATCTCTAGGGATAATATGGATTGGTTAGAGAAACATTTTGAGGAATCCAAGGTTTTAGAAGTCATTAAGGAGTTTATGGGAGATAAATCTCCTGGGCATGACGGTTTTTCGATGGCTTTCTTTCAAGTTTGCTGGGGGATTCTCAAATCAGACATCATGGCTATGTTCCACCACTTCCATATCACTGGTGAGTTTGAAAAAAGCTTGAATGCAACCTTCATTGCTCTCATTCCTAAAAAAGCTACAACAGTGGAGATAAAGGACTTTCGGCCCATTAGCCTTGTTGGGGGGGTTTATAAAATTCTTGCTAAAGTTTTGGCTTCTCGCCTTCGTTTGGTTTTAGGAGAGATCATCTCTGCTCCTCAGAATGCCTTTATTCTTAATAGGCAGATTTTCGATTCTGTTCTCATTGCCAATGAATGTCTTGATAGTAGATTGAAGTCTGGTCAGCCAGGGTTATGCAAATTGGACATTGAGAAGGCATTTGATCATGTGAATTGGGGATTTCTTTCTCTCTTGCTTGAGCGTTGTGGCTTTCCTGATAAGTGGAGGCGATAGATCTCTTTTTGTTTATCTACAATTCGTTTTTCCATCCTTATTAATGGTACTCCCCATGGGTTCTTTGGAAGTTCAAGGGGGTTGTGGCAAGGTGATCCTCTGTCCCCCTTGTTATTTGTTTTAGTTATGGAGGCCATCAGTAGAATGTTAGATAAGGCTGTACAGAAAGGTCATTTGTCAGGTTTTAATGTAGGTGCTTTTGCTGATAGATCTTTGATGGTTTCTCATCTCCTTTTCGCTGATGATTCTCTAATTTTTTGTGATGCTAATATTGATCAAATGTTGATTCTCCGTATGGTGCTCATTTGGTTCGAGGTTGTGTCTGGTCTGAAGGTCAATTTGGGTAAGTCTGAGCTGGTGGCTATGGGGACTATTCATAACATGGATCTTTTGGTGGCTGTCTTAGGCTGCAAGCAAGGGTCCCTCCCAATGAAATATTTGGGTCTTCCTTTGGGGGCAAAATTTAAGGACAAGTCTATTTGGAATCCAATTCTTGAGAAGATGGAAAGAAAATTAGTAGGCTGAAAAAAAATCATATTTATCCAAGGGAGGTAGAGTCACTTTAATTAAAAGCACTCTCTCCAATCTTCCTTCTTATTTCCTCTCTTTATTCCCTATGCCCGCTTCTATGGCCAACCGTATTGCTAGACTTCAGCGAGACTTTCTGTGGGGTGGCCTAGGAGATGAGCCCAAATTTCATCTGGTTGATTGGTCTACGGTCTGTACTCCTCTTTCTTCAGGTGGATTAGGGATTAGGAATTTGAGAACTTTCAATGTAGCCCTTTTAGGGAAATGGCTGTGGAGATTTGGGCAAGAAAGAGATGCCCTTTGGCGTCAAGTGATAGAGGTGAAGTATGGTTGTGATTGGGGTGGTTGGTGTTCTAACTCTTTCTCTAGTCCTTATGGAGTCAGCTTGTGGAAAAATATTAGAAGGGGGTGGCACTCTTTATCTCGGTTTATTATGTTTGAAATTGGAGATTGATCAAAAGTGCAGTTTTGGCTTGATCGTTGGTGTGGGACTTCTTCGTTCGTAGTCCGCTATCCTGAATTATATAGGATTAGCTGTAGCAAAGAGGCAAGTGTGGCGGATCTAATGAGGTACTCCAATGGAGTCCTCCATTGGGAGATTCAGTTTTGCAGGAAAGTGCACAATCGTGAATTGGAAGCTTTCAAGAGCTTCATCAATTCCATTTATAGCACTCCAGTAAGGGGAATTGAAGAGGATAAGAGATGTTGGCTGCCTTGTAAGAGTAAGGGGTTCACGGTTAGTGCATACTACCATCTTCTTGTCGGCCATAGTGAGCAATTTTTCCCTTGGAAAAGCATTTGGAAGCAGAAGATCCCCTCTAGAGTGGCTTTTTTTGTCTGGACAACAGCCTTAGGGAAATGTCTGACTATTGACAATTTAAGGAAAAGAAAGATTTGCATTTTAGATTGGTGTTATATGTGCAAGTGTAATAGTGAAAGTGTTGACCATCTTTTCCTTCATTGCCCGGTTGCTTCGGAGTTATGGGATATGGTTTTGGGTTTATTTGGAGTTAGTTGGGTCATGCCATTGTCTGTTGTTGGGCTCTTTGCTTGCTGGCAAGGTCGTGTTGGTCGCCATCGTAATGGAGATATTTGGAAGGTCGTTCCTCTTTGTTTGATGTGGTGTCTTTGGAAGGAGAGAAATAGTAGATGTTTTGAAGACATTAAGCACTCTATGCCTGATCTCAAGCTTCTTTTTCTCCGAACCTTATTTGACTGGTTATCTGTGTGGAGAAACCAGCCTTTTTCTTTTTTGGATTTACTTGACTTTTGTAATTTCCATTCTTGATTTGTTCATCCCCCGTATACGTCCTGTGTACTTGGGTGCCTCTCTCTTCTGATATCAATGAATCCTTATTACTTATCAAAAAAAAAAAAAGAAAAAAAAAAAGACAATTGTCTAACAGTGTTTAGCTCAAAATAGAGGTCAATGTCAAATGATAATGACAATAGTAATAATCCATGTAGCTGACCTGAGAAATTAGAAATCAAGCAGTGTTGAGTTGTACCGTAGGAAATAAAGAATTTTCTAGCAAGCATAGGCTTGCTCATGTCTTAATTTGTTCCCACAACATGAGTTCTACTTGATTTAAAATCAACTTTCGACACTTCATAAAAAGGGAAATAGTTTGTGCTTGTGACACGCTATTGCCACTCTGTCAGTTTTTTTACAGCTTAAGGTAAAAACTTTGTGGACAATTTAGGTCAGAGAAAATAAATACCCTAATAATTTTGAAAAGAATTATAAAAACCAAAAACGCCAAAATTTATGGTAATTTTCATCATCATGGACTGATTCCAGCAATTTACATACCATCAACTTATAAAGTTACAAGAACACCATCATTATCGGGAAAGTACAGCAGACTAGCAGAGTATAGTAGTTAGCTTTTTCCAGTTATGAAACTTTCTCTACAAAACTGATGCATCAATGTAGTCTTGGCAATTGGCATTTCCAGCATCTTATGCTGCAAGGATTCCATGACAATAGCCTCAGTATAAAGCAAACGTTGATGTTCCTGGATTTTTCCCATTGATATACATATTAGGACATCATTCTAACTCAAAGCTCAAACCAAGCCAACTATACATATAAACTCTTCACTAACTTTACTTTTTCTTCATATGGGACTCCACCCTCACACATGCACTCACAATAGATACCCCCCTCACATGTGAACCTCTACCAAATCGAGCTAGCTTCCCATTGCATGTGAGTCTTTCGCAAATCCAGAGTTCACACAGACAAGAGTTGCACTAAATGCAGCGATCACCAAATGCACACCAACTGCATCAAAACCAAGACATTCATTTATAAAAAAGCTGAACCATAACTCTAATACCATTTTTTTGGTTTGAGAAGTGCCCCTGGGGTCCACCAAGAGCCTATTGATATATATTGAGGTATCTATTGATATGTACTGGGGTACCACTCTAACCCAAAAACTTAAGCCAAAGGATTTACGCCCAACTACAACCATCAACTGCTCACCTTCATTACTCTCAATGTGGAACTCAACCCACATAAAACTCGTGACTAGTAAGTCCCTCCGTGCTCAACATCTAATTTCTAAACATACCTTCAGCAGTTCACCCTTGTTCTATAATTCCTCTTTTTCCTTCACATGCAGAACTGCCATGAATGAGCTGCATAAACTACATAAGAACGAATTTTATATGTGTACCCATTTTTAACCAAATAATTCTCCACTGTATAACTGTTAACTGATCTCTCAATTAATAATCACACTGAAACCATTCACTAAAAACTATGTTTCAAACACCCATAGACATTACCTCTCTCATTTTGGTCCAGACAGAAAATTTTTTATAATGCCCTTATCAACATGCATCTATCGCCTCTCATATTCCAACAATAAACTAGGGGAAAAAAAAGTTATCATTATGGGAAAATATAATAAACGATATTAGTAATAATAATAATAAGAACAACAGCTCCATGATCAAAGGTAACAAAGGATCCATCCAATCCCAACCCTGAACATCTGGTTTGGCAACGTCTTTTCCAATCTAACATGAAACAAATTATTGTTAAATTGCATGTTTTCCAAAGTCAAACTTTATTTCTTTACTCCATTCCACTTGCATGGAATCCAAAATCAATTCTCAAATAAATATATAAATCAAATAGGTTTTGGATTTAGCTATAAACCTGCTGGTCACCACCTTCAACAACTCCCCCCCCCCAATGAGGAATTCTCCTAGGATGATCTGGAAAAAGAACAGCAAGCAAGTTTTGACCATCTGGATGCAGAATATCAGTGACATCAAGAGAATGCCTCTGAAACATCCCTTTTGGCATGGCCTTTTTGTGGCCATTTAAATATACTTCTGCAGAATAATTTATTCCACAAAAATTCAGATCCAATTGCTGATTCCCTGACAGCAAAAGGCAATTTTGATAAATTTCAACTCAATTTGAAATGTCAAAATCAGATAACAATTTCTAAATTTTTTTTTTCTATTTATATTACTTCTTCTTTTGATTGCTAAGTTACTCACGCAGACAAGGGAATTTGAACACCCAACCTTACCCACCACCCATACTTATGTGGGTTTTGGTGGTGCCATTTTCCCCAAATGCCATTGGCGATTTCCGGAAAATTCAAATTATTAAACCATCTTTTGGTTAAAATCTGACCCAATGACAGTAATCAACTACCCAAGTACTGACAAATTTCAAGAAAATAGTTTATACACAGGGTTGGCAGGAAAAGGCACAGTCAAGTTAAATCTATAGGGAATTCAACCAAAGGAAAATCTTACAATTTCTTAAAAATTGGCATGAAAATTATTTCAAGTAGTATAAAATCTCAAAGATCATATTTTGTGTCAATGAATTGCATTTGCATACCAGCTTACTCCAAAAAAAGTTGTAAAAAACAGAAT
This sequence comes from Quercus agrifolia, assembly GCA_029955455.1. Lineage (NCBI taxonomy): Eukaryota > Viridiplantae > Streptophyta > Magnoliopsida > Fagales > Fagaceae > Quercus > Quercus agrifolia. The sequence continues at coordinate 88,654,260 of JARQAD010000001.1, read as the reverse complement.
TTGTGTAATACTCTCTCCCAAATCCAGCAATATCTAGAATTAAAGAAGAACAGAAAAGTTCACATTTATCAAACCGTTTTACTCTGCAGACTCTATACTGTAAAAAAAATTTAAAGAAAACCCATTTCTTCTATACAGCTTTTGACAAAGTTTTGTATGCATAACCCATCTAGGAAAGAAAATGAAGAGCAAATGCCTACCCATCCCAGGCCATATCCGAAAGCCACTGATTCGGCAACCGCATATTCACAACACCGTGAAGCACAACCTGAAACAGACACCAGTAGATCTTAACCACCACAAGCTCAAGCCGCCGCCGCCGCCGCTGTCTGCCGTTAGGCAATCCAGTTAGAGACAACGTTGACAGCCACTAGTAAATCAAGCCCTCTATTGAAAACTCTGAAAAGCTATCTTCGAGAGACTGCAATTACCTATGTTTTTTTTTTTTTTTTTTAATGCAATTACCTATGTTGATAACCATTATTTTAAATACGGGTACGGTAAAAGAACTGAAAAGAGATTGATTATCGATTTTTTGATCCGATCAGGATCTGACCAATAATCTAACCGATGATATTATAAATAATTTAATTAATAATTTTTTAAATTATATAAATAAATAATGATGAATATATTTTATTTTATAAAGTTAATAATTTTTCACAACTTATATAATAAATATCATCTAAATATTAAAGGTAACTTACTATAGTTGTTTACAAATATGGTTAAAACTTTAAAAGAGGCACATACAGGCTAATACAGATACAGCTACAAGACTCTCTAAGCTTCACCGAAGGTGGAAATGGGTAAATACCCATAAAAAAGAAACTATTTAGTTAGTAGACCCGGTTTTGAAAGTATATCCATTATTAGCAAATTGAGCCTCAGAGGCTCGATTTAGAGGCCCAAAATCGAGCCGCTGAGGCTCGGTTTCTGCATCTTTGGAGGCCAAATTCCACGTGGCCTGTCCACGTGGAACTCGAGTTTTTAAAACTCGAGTTCCACGTGGACACGCCACGTGGAATTTGGCCTCGTAGATCTCGAGTCTCCGAGACTCGGTTTACTAAAAGTGAAACCGAGTCTCAGAGACTCGAGTTTCAAAGGCCTGTTCTCTCTGCCAGGAGTCATGTCTGGTTGGTCATGTGTGGCTATGTGGTCATGTCAATTGTTGTCTGTTTTGAGACATATTCAGAGAATATATGACCTTGTGCTGGCAACAAATACTTCTATCAGACTTTGTGAACCAATTCAGAGAATATATTCTAATAGCACAAGCAACAAAAACTTGTCTCAGACCTTGTGAACCTATTTTGTCTGTTTAGGGACGTAGTCAATGAATATTAGACTAACAAAAAAAAAAACTCTCACACTACTCTCAGTTGCAGAGAATATTTTGACTGAACACAACTCTCACACCTTCAGCAACTTCAATCATAGAACCTCAACAACTCTCACACCCACACCTTCAGCAACTTCAATCACAGAACCTCAACAACTCTCACACTTTCAGCAACTTCAATCACTAAACAACTCTCACAGAAACTCATAAACTGTCATACGTATTTAGCAGTAAAACATTGCTCCTCTCACTCTCATACAATATCAGCAGTACATTTGCACATCATCATGTCAGGTAAGGGTCTCCTCACTCTCTAATTAGTTGTTTAGTGTATATAACTGCTTTAAAAAGTGTTGGTTGCATTGAACTTGTCATGCCATTTCCTAATAAAATATTTGTTTGTATTAGTATGGACATATTTGTTTCTTGATAAGATATTTGTTTGTATTAAAATATGTATATTTGTTTCCTTATAAAAAATATGTATATATATTTATATTTATATTTATATTTATATTTATACAACTATATAATTAAATATTTATATATACATATTTTTATTTATATATTTATACAACTATATAATTAAATAATTAAATATTTATATAAATATATTTATATTTATATATTTATATTTATATATTTATACAACTATATATATAAATACTTATATAAATATATTTATATAAATATTTAATTATTTAATTATATAGTTGTATAAATAGCCTAATATAAATATACTTATATAATAGTTATATAGTTATATAATGGTTTATATAAATATACTTATATAAATATACTCATTCCGTTGCACATCCTCATGACTTTTGTTGTTTGGTTTGATTTTTTTATTTATATTTTTGTTAGAGCTGAGTTTAAATTTTGTAATGGGGGTGAGTTTTGTCTGTAGTTTTTTTATTGTTTTTATACGAAATTATAATGACTGAGTGTGTTTGTATGTGATGTGAGGTGAGTATATGCAATTGTTACACTTTTAGAAGTTGTGATTTTTGTATTATAAGTAGATAGAATTCTCTTTGAAATTGATGTTAAATGAAAGAGATCAAATATGTCACTAACAGAAATTTACTTGGCTCTCTAATAGGTTCACAATCTTTGAAGAATATTGATATCAATGTATACTTCGGTGGACCCCTTGACAATCCTGAAGGGATTGACGGATTCCCATTTACAGGGGAGGGTATCGAATGCTACTACATGATGTTACGTCGTAAGTTGAAGACGTTGACTGATTTGAAGAGAAAAATAATGGACGAATTGAAATTGAACCCTGCTTGGTATGACATCAAGATTATTTATCGTTACCCACACGAAGTCCTTCTTGACGGATTCCCATTTACAGGGGAGGGTATCGAATGCTACTACATGATGTTACGTCGTAAGTTGAAGACGTTGACTGATTTGAAGAGAAAAATAATGGACGAATTGAAATTGAACCCTGCTTGGTATGACATCAAGATTATTTATCGTTACCCACACGAAGTCCTTCATGAACGGATAAATTACAAATATATGGCGATTAAAGAAGATAAACATGTAAAGATGATGTTTAATAGGATCCAAAAAATGCCCCAAGTAAATGCTGCTAAGTTGTATGTAAGTTTGGAGGCGAGTGTAGACAACACTACTGAGGTGGTGCAACAAACAACTACGGCTGTGCAACAAACAACTACGGCTTTACAATTTACAGCCCTAGATGATGGATGCACTACAATGGGAGGGTATGCAATGGGAGGTTATACGCTCCCATCTCAAGATTATGTTGCGAATATTGGTGAAACCCTCTATTCTCAAGAGACACATTTAGAGGAGGAAGGGGAAGATCCTCTCGAAGACGAAGATCATGCTGCGAATGATGGTGAAAATATTGATGATATGGATTAGTACGAAGAGAGGATTGAGCAAGGTGACTTTGAGAATGATGTGGATGAGCATGAAGTCGTTCCTAATTTTGTAGAGGAAAATATGGAGTACCATGATGAAGGTGATGCAGATGATGATGATATTGGTGTCCAGCATGATATAGATACGACCACTGGCTACAGACCTCCTGCGGACTCATTCTATGCAAATACTTGGGAAGATATGGTTGATCCTTCACGTCTTCAGATACCATTTCTTTGTACTTGGGAAGATGGGATGCATTTTTGTAAATGGTTGACTTTTGCAAATAAAGATGCGGTGAAGCGTGCATTGATAATATACGCAGCAAAGGATAATAGAAATTTCTCCATCCAAAGGTCGACCACAACTCAATTGTGCGTTGCATGCGTTGACGATAACTGCAAGTGGTACGTTGGGGCATACATGAAGCCTAAATTCAATGGTCTGTGGATGATCACGTCTTATGTGGGTTCACACACTTGTATACCCTTTGGGCTGCGAAGAGACGGTAAAATGATGGATTCTAATTTTGTTGCATCAGAAATTGTGGGAAGATTGAGACAAAAGCACACTGCTTCCATTGATGAGCTTTGGGAGATCATACGTACTAAGTATAATTATGAGCTTTCTTACTATAAAGTATGGCATGCAAAACAAAAGGCAATTGCTAAGATTTTTGGGGATTGGGAGGAGTCTTACCAAAGGTTGCGAAAGTTGTTGTTGGCATACTTGGATCAGGATTCTGGTACCCAGTACAGCTATCACACCATACCTAGGCCATTAGAAGGTACTACGTTACTGCGCTATGTATATTGGGCATTCGCTCCATGCATTGCTGCATTCCAGTATTGTAGGCCAGTGATCAGTATTGATGGAACTCATTTATATGGTAAATACAAAGGGGTATTGATGGTTGCAATGGCAACCGATGCTAACCAAAAGGTTTTGCCTATCGCCTTTGCTGTTGTGGACAAGGAGTCAGGGCCTAGTTGGGGGTGGTTTTTAGAGTGTCTCAAGACTTCGATAGAGCGTGTTATACCTAACAAGGACATTTGCATTATTTCTGACCGACATAAAGGTATCAAATGCGCCATTCGAGAGTGGCCTAGAGGGGAAGACGGAAGAGAACGGGTATATCATCGATATTGCCTTCGACATGTTGCTAGCAACTTCAACACACACTTTGATAACCCGACTCTAAAGGCATTGGCCTTGAAAGCTAGATATGCGACTCATGAAGCTAAATTTGAGTCCATAATGCAAACCATTAAGGAGGTCGAGATTAATTTACTGAGGGGTGTAGACCCTACTGATCGCCGGATTGCACGTTATATGCCATACACATATCTAATGAGTGAGGATCTGGACAAATGGACCCAGTCACATGATGGTGGAAGACGTTACGGGGCAATGACAACCAATATCTCTGAGTGCTTTAATGGGGTTCTTAAAGGTGCCCGCGGTTTGCCCATTGCTGCAATGGTTGAGTTCACTTTTTTTAAACTTGTTGCATATTTCCACGATCGACATAAACAAATTACTTCTGATCTCTCTCGAGGTAAGGTGTGGAGTGATTATGCAATGGAGATCTATAACAAAAATGAGCAGAAAATTGCAGGACACACTCTGAGGAATTATAATCATGCAGAGGGTATATATCAAGTGGTTACCCCGTATAACGACCATAGAGCTGGAGGGGGAAATCACAGTCATGATGTGCGCATATTTGATAGAACCTGTGGTTGTGGAAAGTGGCAAAACTTGAAGATCCCTTGTTCACATGCAATTAAAGTTCTTAAAGGTCTGCATCTCGATGCGCCCAGCTATATTGACCCATGTTACAGTCTGAACAACGCCATTCTCCATAATGACTCTGACTTTGTGGTGCCAAAGTCAGAGTCATTATGGACAGACGTTCGCGGACCACGATGGGTGCTTGACCCACAATTGTTGCGGGCCAAAGGTCGTCCTACGATGTCAAGAATAAGGAATGAAATGGATGGGGTACGGCGAGAACGGGGAAGCTAGAGGGAAGATCCGGAGTTGAGGGAGATTCAACCGAGGCAACGATGTAGAGTGTGTCATCAAGAGGGGCATAACCGCAGATGCTGTCCCAATTCCAGTGGGGCTTCGACAAGTGGTAGTGCTATGAACTAGGCAAATGCCGTCACTGTTTTTATATAATATACTCAGAATGTAATTTGGTTTTTGTTCTTTGCATTTGGAAACTAATAACCGTATTTAATGTTTGTCAGGCAAGCGGAGACTTGATTTTCGTAAGTGACATTGTACGTGGGACTTGTCGTTATCTTCTGTATGGACAAGCTAGGTGATTATGTAGAGTATGTTGTATCAGTATGGACAAGTGTTAGGTGACTATGTATAATATGTTATATCAGTATGGAGCTTCCGCTAGGCGAATATGTAGACTATGTTGTATTAACTTAGTTGTTATTTTGTTTATTGTTGTAAATTACGGATAATTGAACTATTTGCTATCCATTTTACTCGTTACATTAGTTGCGTGATGCAGCTTTTTCCTATAATACGAACAATGATATTACTTTGGCAAGTTCAACCACAAGGCCCTTCTAGTATTGAATTGCCATTGTGTGCTAAGAGGGGCTGGAGAAATTTTATTGAATAGTTACTATTTTAATCTAGTTGTAGAACTTTAATGTATGCTCCCTTCGCCTATCATATGCTGGTATGTAGTTGTTTGATGTGTTCTGGACCCTGGAAAATCTGCTGCAGGGGAAAACTAATTTTGGTCCCATGCATACCTGCGACAAAAAAAAAAAAAAAATCCCAGTAGAACTCGAGTATCTTATACTCGGTTTCCATAAATAGAAATCGAGTCTTAGAGACTCGATTTCTATTTATGGAAACCGAGTATAAAAGACTCGAGTTCTACTGGGAATTTTTTTTTTTTTACCCCAATTTGAGAACTAAAAAATGTAATTTCAAGTACAGATAAATAATTCTGGTCCCATGACCTGCGGCAAACAAAAACAAAAAAAAAATCCCAGTAGAACTCGAGTATTTTATACTCGGTTTCCATAAATAGAAATCGAGTCTTAGACACTTGATTTCTATTTATGGAAATCGAGTATAAGATACTCGATTTCTATTTATGGTAACCCATTAAATACTCTCTACTGGGATTTTTTTTTTCAATTTTTTTTTATTACCCCAATTTGAGAACTAATTTCAGGTAATTTCAAGTACAGATAAATTTAAACTATTCATCCCCAATATTTTTTTTAAATGTACCACATTTATCTAAATGAATAAAACATCCTTCTCCAAAAAAATGAAAAAAAGAAAGAAAAAAAAATGTACGTTGTTTAAAGAAGAAGAATAATAATACAGGTTCGTTTTTTCTTTTATTACTCTTATATTAAATATCTCTTTTCTTATATATGTAAAATTATAAATTCATTATTTTTATTTTTTCTAATTCGATACGTACTAGAGACGGAAATTTGATTGTACAAGAAAAATAAACAAAAAGAAATGCTCTTCCTTGTACCATAGATGTTTTCTACTAAACCGCCAACATCGAGGAGTAAATACCTTGTAAATCCAAAAATATAACTGAAAATAAACAAAATAAAATTATACAATCTGGTTTTTTTGTTTTCAACTGCCAACATCTAAGTAACCCAACCCTGTAAATCCAAAAAAAAAGAAAAAAAAGAAAAAGAAAAGAAAATCAACAGCTCATGTCTTCACAATCCAACAATACACAAAAAGCACACATTCAGTATAATTTCATATCACATTGTAATGTACAAACTATAAGCAAGAAAATTGAGTGGAATATTAAAAGTTCAAACTTGTTCTTTTAATTTTATTTTGAATATAATTGAATTTCTAACTCTAATTAGCTCATTTACAACCACTACATGGTATGATTGATCCCTGAGTGCTATGTCCCATGCTACAGCTACACATGCCCAGAAAAGTAAGCCACATGTGCTTGTCCACTAAGCACAGATTTTTAATTATCATTCTGGTCGTCTAACCAATAGATTGATAAAAGATTGACAGTCATTGTCTACGGACATTCTTGTCAGATACTTGAAGTAAAATACATATTACATAAAAATGTATCACAAAAGAATATTTAACAAAATAAACAGAGATGCCAGTGGTATTTAAAAAACTTCAACAAAGTGTAGGCACCCCCGCCATGTTTTTTATATCCATACAAAGAACAGAACTGTTGGCTGTGCGTGAAGAACAAAGCCACGGATCAATGGCTCAAGGGGTGGTGGAGTGAAACAAAACATTAACATGGAGACACACTACTTCCATAGCTTCCGCAATGACATGTTTTTCTCGGTCTCCTTCTTCATTACCTTTGCCACTGCCATCTCAAAATCTTCTTGTGTTAGATGAACCCTCCTCTCCCTCAGAGCAAACATCCCAGCTTCTGTGCACACAGCCTGCAGAAAAAAAAAAGGAAAAAATGTGTTACAATATGATTATGCACAGAGAAAACACACAATCTTTCTGGGTTTGGTTCGTCTTTTTTACATGTGTGGTGAAAATTGGTAACTAACTGTTGGAATTAACAAGACTATACTTATCATTCTGTCCAAATCCATCCAAAAGAGTTGAGATTGTTTAAATTGAATAAAATACTGGCAATCTTTAAAGGGGAAAACACTAAATAAAATCAAACAAGTTCAAAACAAGTCAACAGCTGCTGCTGCAGCTATAACCTGGGAGCATTACATCAAACAACCTGTTTTTTCTTCATTTTTTTTTTTTTTTCTTTTCCTGATATGTAAGATCAAACAACCTGTGGTTAATGCGGTGATAACCTTCCCTGAGTACAAGAATGAAGCCTATTTTGACATGCTTGCCAAATACTTACAATAAGAGATGAATCTGTTTAAATAGTTGAGGTCACAATAAAGAAAAGTACCAAAAACTAAACAACCCAATCTGCATAATGAAAACACACACGATACCTTTATTTTATTTGATGCTTCAAATCCATCCAGCTGGTTGAGAAGCTCTAGCATAGTCCGCTGCACTTCACTGTCACCATTGCCACTACCAGATTCCATTCGAGCAGATCCAATACTGTCTATTTCATCCATAAATATGATTGATGGAGCATGTTCCCTGCCAAAGAAAAAGAGAAGTTGATATCCAAAATGCTTAGTTTAAAGAGTGTATGATTTACAACCTAATATGCCTCCCTAATCAAGAAAGTAATATGGAGACACAATAAGCATTGGAGTTTAAATGCAGAAAGTAAAAGGGTACACGAGGCAAACCTCCTTTATCTCTTTAATTTGCTGGTCAAGACCGCCAATCATGTCATATGTGGAATCTGGAACCTTTTCAACTTTCATGAGGTTGACCAATGGATCAACTTGCTTGGCAAGATTAAATGAAACACATAACTGTCATTACGGAGAGCAACTCTTGTTGATGGAGTTATCTTGGTGATATCGATATTTTTATCAATGTCAACAACATATTTCCGTTCAGGATGAACCTGGGAAACAAGATGAAACATTAGATAAAAATGTATTCAAACTGTTATCAAACCATCTCTTATTAACAAAAAGGCACTCCTAAGGCACTCCTTGTGCATGTAATAGTCTATTCCCTTGCTAAAATATCATTACTTTTCAAAAAAAGAAATAGTTAAGGCACAGCTGCAAATTTACAATTGAGTGCATTCAATTAGGAATATTACTTACCTTAACTAAAATCTTATTCTTCCCCATTACTTTGACAACTTCACCAACATATGATCTAGGCTCCTGGAGTAGCTGTAATTCTTCCCTAAGCATTCTCACTGTCAATTTTTTAGATAACGTCATTGACCAAATCCTAACCAAAACTGAAGAAACTAAAAAATATATATCTAGAAACATAAAATAAAATTACTGCAATTGATTAGATGCAATATTTGTGTGTTATGCAATCAACTTTAAATAAATCCATCAATCTTAATGACTAGCCACCCATCCTAATTCCTAAATGAAGAGAACGGGTAAAAAAAGAAATGAAAAATAAGTTAGTGTTTAGCATCCCATGACAACCATATATGGCTGCATTACAATGCCATGACATTTGAGCCAAAACATTGATTAAATGACATCCTGATAACTGAATAGAAGTTGCAGACTCGCCATAAAGCACTTAACTTTCTGATATAGGAATTTTTCTACTCTATGTAAAAAAAAGGGTGTGATAAATTTACAAGTAAGATAATTACATTGGGAAATCAAAGTGACTCAAGCAGCGTATGACGCTTCATGACAACTGTAATACAATGAATAAAGTCAAAAAATCATACAAAGTGAAACCCAATAGAGCTAACTTTAATGCTAAAATACTCTGCACAGTGACACAACAACTTACTGCAAGAGCCTTAGCTGAATCTCCTTCAGTTAAAATCAAGGTACATTTATCAGCCACCCACATAAAAAGCCTACAAAAATTTTGAAGCTACGGCTGTATAAATATAAATTGAGTGTGTTTTTCTGATAAAAATCTCGTTATGCTAATTCAAGGTTGTAATATTTGGGAAACAAGCATACCTTTTTATTCAATTAAGGTTTCAAAACCTTCATTCAGATTAGCTCCAACATAGTGCAACTACTTGAACGTGAGAGGTAGGGTCCAAGGAAACTGATGAAAAGGCTGATGAGGTTCTAAAGTTGGATATCTTGGACTGTTGGACTCCAGAAAATCATTACAGATGGTCTAAACCCAACATGTTTAACACTTAGATTCAGTCCATCTGTAGTGATTTTCTGGCGTCCAACAATCCAAAATATCCTACTTTAGGACCTCATCAGCCTTTTCATCAGTTTCCTTGGACCCTACCTCTCACGTTCAAGTAGCTGCACTAATATCCACTGCATGTGATTGAATCCCCACCTAGAAAGAGTCATACAGTAGTCTGTGAGATATATAGTTAATTACTCCCCTAGCTAAAATCATAATGGGATGGAGGCCAAGGTTGTAGGTTAAAAACCAACTAGCTGAGTGTGTAACAAATGCAATGCAACTAAAAAACCATAACAAAATAACTGATGCCATTTCGAAATTAGAAGAACATCAGACTTACAAGCTGCAATCTCAGTGGAGAATAGCACGATAATTTGTAGAAAACTAAACACAGCCAAGCAACAAAGGTCCCTTTCAACCACAATCACAGTAAAGTCCTGTCAGTAAATTTGTAAGGATTAACCAAACAAATAACATGATTAAAACAAATATATGATGATAAATTGCAGCTAAAACAAGCGGATTGAGCAGCGTACCATGAGAGCCTGATGCCTTTAATGATGATAAATCCAATCCATATTCTGTAATTAGCAACTTTGCAGATGGACTGATCCTCGCAACACTTGTCTTCTCGACTCTATCGCAAATAACTATCTTCCTTTCAACCTTCTGTTCCACAAGCTCAGACTTCTCCTTCGGCCTCCAAATGAAAAGTGACCTAAGAGAGAGTAGCATGGTAAGACTACAAATAGCAATAGAACAAAACAAAAGTAACATTTCAAATCCAGAGTTATCTATTTAGGGGGAAAAATGAAGAAGAAATCGAGAATTTCAACTTCTCTATATTAATGTAACAAAATAATAGAATTTTCAAATCATTAAAAGGTACTCCAGATCTCAGAAATTAATGTTTGTTAATCAGGAAAAAATATCTCCTACTCCAATCTAGCCAAATTTAATCGCAACATTTAAGCTGGACGTCTGGTTCAAAACTCTGCTTCTATTTGTCTAGACCCATAATAGCAAACCTGGAAGCCTCAACTTAAGATATCCTGACCATGACTTCATGATTCAGATTCCTTATTAAAGTAACGAAACATTAATGACTTTATGACTCAGATTCCATATTGAATCTATGATAAACATTTAAAGTTACAACCAGGAGACAGAACCCTATCCTCTGACCAAGAAAAAAAAGAAACTCTGAGAAGATAGACAGAGTGACAGGACCCATAGTAATGCAACCAGCATAAATAGAAGGCAGCAGTATCATTTTTTTACTTTTATATTTTTTTAGTCCATTTTCACCCCTTAGCCTTAGCCAACAGGAAGGCTCATGGCAACACTCCATTTTCACCGTTTGGAACCCAAAGTCTTGTAGTCACCCCTCTTTTTGCTTCAATTACAAATTTGTCATATGTAACTCGTAAGATTCATCCCAATGAATAGCACAATCAAATGGAGACCATGCCTAAGTAGAGGCTACTGGTTCAAAACTCTGCTTCTAGGAAAAACATACTTGATAGCCAAGACTCTTTAGCTTCTATATGTTAGACCATTCTTCTTATCAAATTCATATTTAGGAGAAACCCTGATGACATATTACCTTTAGAATAGAATCTACTCCAAATTCTTTCCTCCAGTTAAGCATTTCAGCCCACATATAGAGAGCTTTATCCATGTCAAACCTCCTTGCCTTTAGAAACCTGCAGCAAGATATCATTAAGTAGAATAAACAGGAAAACAAAACATAACATGCATTAAAAAAACACTTATTCAGGAAAATAAATTACATGGTATTACTAATAACTCATGATTACTTCTAAAATAATGATAAATAACAGATATAATTATAGATTACCCCCCCCCCCCCCCCCCACCCCCGGGCAGGTGGTGTAGCAAATTTGCACCTTGCCTACCTATGATTTAAAAAGTTGCACATTACCCACTCGATTCATTGAAAAATTCTAAATTTTTCCTAATGTTCCATGACTTGGTTATCAAATCCCAAATTTCTCAATTCTCAAAATAAAATGATCAATTTTTTTTTATTAGGAGCTTGTAGTAGTACTCCAGAATGATAAGTGTATTGAGATTTCAAGTCAGCCAAACAAATAAAAAACAGCAAAACATAAGCACAAGAGAACATTTTATTAATAAAAATAAATAAATTCATTTCACTTTCTTTTTTTTCTTAAAAATTCTTGAATCATTAATTACATTATATACTAGAAGTGTGAATGTAAGCAGGCAAATAATTAAAGCACCACACAGCATAATTGCAACAAACCTTCCGTGAGGGGCCTGAGCCAGTTCTTGCTTGGGCTGGAGGATCCAACTAAAAGCAAATTCAAAGTATCCAATTTGTTAGACAAGGAAATCTATAAAGGGTCATAATAGACATATGAGTAATGAAGAAAGCATCTAGATAAAACATACAATGAAATAAGGAAAACCTAAACATGTCAATGTTTAGTGGACCTTCAATTTGCACAATTACTAAAATGCATTTCCAGAGAGTTAACCTGTAACATCCACCAGCATTCTCTTACTCTATTTTATGTGAAACCGCTGATCAATATTTTGAAGATAGGAAAATAGTAAGATATAAGATGTATAACCTAAATTTGTGCCAAATTAGAAGTTCCATGGGTAAGAAAATGGTCAGAGATCCCAAAAGTATAGACAATAATCAAGAAAAATCAAGAGAGTACCAAAGAAAAACCTTTCCATTCATTCCACTGTGAAAGAAATAATAGAAGCTCCATAATGCACACATAGAGTAACTAATCTATGAATATCGCCCTAGTTCATTGTATGAAAATAGCATGATAATTTCAAGAAAAGTGTAAGCTTGGTCATGATTTTGAAATTGATGCAAATTTGAGCTTTCGCCCATTTATGAATGCTGCTGCTTGTTGCGGTGACCACAACACCATAATATCAACTAATTTATCAACCATTTATATTAATAAGAATTTCCCTTAAATGTTAACAAATAATAGTTAAGTGATTAAATTCATCATTTCCTATCAGATTAAGCTTTTGGGATTAGTGGTAGTTTATCATAATATTAGAGTAGGTAGTTCTAAGTTCACACCTTGTCTCCACTTTACCTCCCATTTAAAATAGATAAAAATTTTACATGTTGGACCCCATTTATTGAGGGAGAGTCTAGCCCACACGTGAGGAGTGTTAGACTAACGATTAAGATTAAATTCACCTTCTCCAACTAGCTTCAGTTTTTTGGGAAAAGTTTTTTATCAACAACAACTCTTAAATCATAGTGAGAGAGAGTGACGGCCAGTAACTCAAGATAATCCGATGCTTTTGGTGGTGGAAATAGATTAAGTGGTATTAGTGGTAGCAAAGGAATGAAAGCAGAAGCAACAATAATAGTATGGTGAAAAATTAGTAGTAGTAATAATAGTTGTGGTAGATGACTTATACTTCATCAAACTTCATAAAGTTCTGTGTATCCAGCTCCCCGTTGACTTCTGGCTTGAATGCTGCCTCCATTTCATAGAGTTTATCCCACACGACATCCTTGAACCAAGGATGAGCCTGATAAAACAGTTTTCAGAACGCAGACAAGAAAGCTAATGGACTCTTTGTAACATTTACATTTTGGTGGACAAAAAAACCTTACTTTAATTTGGCGTGCCCCTCCAGTGCCTAGCCTTTGCTCAACATCACACAGCAACCTGCAAATAAGATCCTTGGCCTCTAGTGTCAACTTTGCATCTTCTGGGAATCTTAAGTGATTTCTCCAGTGAACAATCTAGCAGGAATTGACAATATAATATCAGTGAAGAATTATACGCCCATCCATTTAAATATACATGATTGAAAGACCTTACATATTAAAGTCAAACATAAGGAGATAGTTCGGAAAACTGGCAACAGCAGCAGAAGAAGAATAGCAGGGATATGGTAAAGATGTCAAAAGAAGAGGCTAAATAAAGATGGCGTCACATTTTTCCTTATGGCGGTTGAGCTGAGCTAACTACTAAGGCAGCTGAGCCAAAATTTGATCTATGAAAGTTAACTATATTCTCTTGAGATAGATAGACATGAATAACATAACAATATACTTTGTGCAATATGTTATATCCTAAGACATTTCAAAACTGTGCCTATCCTACAAGAAGGAACTTTATGGTGATAGTCTGTAACTCAAAAGAAATTTCATTTGACATTAAACTCAATGAAGACTTATGAAAAGATCTCCATTTATTCCAATATATGCCATGACTAAATATAGTAAAGGTTCAAGTGTCATAAATTAGTTCAAACTAATGACATGAGGAAGTTTCATGCCTACAGAAATTAAACTTCCATGTGAAGAGTTTTGAGCATGTTACCTTTCTGCAAGTGGTTATTGGATCGTCTGAATAAAAGGGAGGGTAACCAACAAGCATTTCATACATTATTGCTCCCAATGACCACCTGTTTCCAAGTCCAAATAAATAAATACATGCAGTATCTCAAAAAAGGGAAAAAACTTAACATAATTCCCCTGTTTGTTTGTTTCAATAACATTCTGCTCATTCAATTAAAAAAAGGGCAACATAATACTTGCAGAGTATATGTTAAGTCCGGTCCATCAGAGGATAAGTTTGGGGTTTCCTTGTGTTTTAGGAATCCCAATGATGAGAAAACTAATTCCATTAGGAGTATTAGTCCCACATTAATAAGAAAAAATTGCAGGAGTGTGATAGTCTCTATAAATAGTGGTGGTATATATATATTTGTTGAGTATGTGTGTGAGACAGTGAGAGCTAGAAGACAGTGTTGTCTAGTGAGAGAGTTAAAGACTAAGCTATGTCTAGTGTGCTATTGTGAGGACACTTGTGGGTTTTATTGGGGATTTGGATTAATTTATATTTGCGAGGTTTGTGAGAGTTTTACTGTAGTTATAATTCCTATTTATTGTTGACGTTACCCGTGGATGTAGGCATAGAGTTTGTCAAACCACATCTAGAATTTTGTTGTGGGGCTTATTATTATTTTTATTTTATTTTTTGTGTTTTTTTTTTTTTTTACAACATTAAAGATAATACTTAATCCATGGCTTGATAAAACTTTGAAATGTAGAAGTTTGTGATAATTTGAGGGAGATAAGAGAAGACATGAGGGTCTTACATGGTTTGACCATGCAGTCTACATTCATGGACCAGAGCCAAAGGCTACATTTTTCTCATTTACTTTTCTTGACTATATATTACAATGGAATCCATATTTATAATGAATACTACACAATGTTCTTGAGCAATCAATCCATTCATTTATTAACCAATCCCATGATTTTCTATGACAATCAATGTTTTGATTTGGTCTTCAAGGAAATAGAAGGCAAATTGTAGTTTCCTAAAGGAAAAACTAGCAAGATGTCACAAAATTACATATCCATCTTGTAGGGGAAAAATTAAGATATCAGCAACCATAATAGTGTTTTGCCATAACATATTACACACGCAAACACAAAGATTTCTAGATGCCATCATTTTGTTAAAATTAAAAGGACTATATATGGGTAACAAAGTTGCTTTATACAAGGAGAGCTAGGGCTTTTCTTGGTCCTATACTTTTTTTTCTGATGAATAACAAAACTTTATTACAAAAAAGACTTAGAGGTATACCCTGTATAAAAAGAGAGAGAGGAAAAAAAACAAAAACAAAAACAGCATCAGCCTCTCAAATTACAGTGCTCGAGCAAATCTAACAAGGACTTTTCTTGGACCTATACTGAAAAACAAATACAATCCATTCAGTGTTCCCTCCTTAATTGACATGTCATTTTTTATTACTTTTCCTAATGTTGTTTTTGGTCTTCGTCCACCTTTTATCGTTCCCTCATCTTTTCATCAATAGAGGCCATCTCTATCTTTAAGCAAATCCTTATTTTGAATCCTATCTTTTTCTTGTATTTCCACTTATCCATTTTAACATTATCATTTCAGCTATACCCATTTTATGAACATGTTGCTTCTGAATAGTCCAACTATAGCAATATAGTAGCTCAAATAAGATAATAGAAGTAGAAGCACTTTTATTTTATTATTGTATATAAGAAGTAGCAATTGAAGTAGAAACTCACTTATTTAATACTCCCTCCATCCCAATTTGTTTGTCCTATTTCAAAAATCCAATTTTTTAAAAGAACATCATTTATTGTCTTGTCTGCTGTATAAAATGTATAAATTTTCAAAACTACTCTTAAATAAATTTATCAAAAATGGTTTTAAAAATAAAGTAGAGACACAATAGGAACATTAGTAAATTAATAGTTTTTAATTTTAGAAACAGAACAATATTTTGGGACATCCAAAAATGGAATAAAGGACAAACAAATTGGGACAGAGGGAGTAAGTGTCATGTTTAAACATTAGCTATACAGTCAGAATTCATCACTGATTGAAAAGAAAACTAAGATTTCTCCAAAACTGTCAGCCTCAACAAAAGGATGCTAATGACATTTTGAAGTTCAAGGTCACAACTTGCACATCAACAACAAGAAAAACAAATAACTCGTGGAGTCTGAAGAGAACAGATATAAAGACAAAACTAAAATTAGATTTTTTTTTTAAATTTAATTAAATTTAAAATAAAAATAAATAAATAAATAAAAAACATTGGGAATTAGTTCCACCAATGGAAAATTCTTCTCTTATCAAAAAAATAAATAAATAAACAACAAAGGAAACTGTGCAAGAATGATAAGATAGATAACATTAAAAATAGACTAACCAATCGCATTCCATTCCATATCCCTTCTTCAGCAATACTTCAGGGGCTATATAGTCCGGTGTTCCCACAGTTGAAAATGCCTTTCAAAACAAAGCATCAATTGTGAATAAAGAAGTTTTTTACAATCTTAGCAACAACGGTAATGTACAAACCAAGTGAACTAGTAATTAAATGACCATGATATAGACATGTTACTGTTTGTTACGGTTTCAAAGTTATAATGATTGTAATGGTTATCCATAGTGATGTTATTTTGTTAATCCACTTCCAACACTAAAAACACTGACTTCAAAATTTTAAGAACATCAGGATGGCTGAGTGGCCTATGGCCGCGCTTAATAAGCGCGGCCTAAGATGATGGTCTTAGGCCGCGTTTAAAACACGGCCTAATACTATAATCTTTTTAAGCGCGGCCTAATACTATCATCTTAGGCCGCGCTTAAAAAGCGCGGCCTAAGGTTTTGTCTGAAGCCGCGTTTAAAACGCGGCCTAAGACCAAATGGTGCTTACTCCTGTCGGTCTGAGGCCGCGTTTTTGCCGCGGCTATAGGACCGGGTCTTGGGCCGCGTTTCAAAAAGTGCGGCCTTAGACCGACCGAGCCTATAGTCGCACGTATTAGGCCGCGGAATAAAACGCGGCCTAAGAAAACGCGGCCTAAGGCCAAACGGGCCTTAGGCCGCGTTTTTATGTCCTATGGCCGCGTTTTAAAAACGCGGCCTCAGAACCGTTTTTTTGTAGTGTGGGTAGGTGTGGTGTGACTTATCAGAAATATATGTCTGCAAGTGTGCCATTAGACCCAAAGAGACACTCAAGTAGCAAATTAGACATGCACTAGAACGCCTAACAGTGGACCATTGCCTCCATAATATATCACAGTCCAGTCAAAATAGGAAGAAACAACAGAGCGTTTTCATCTAACAATTATCCACAAAGGCAAGCCCTTTTTAACTAATACTGTTTTAGCCCTCATATTTGTTGTACATATATAAACTGAAATTTACTTTAAAGATACATACCACAAAAATGTCACTGAACTACTGAAGATGACTTACCAACTTCCTCATGTTCATCTGCCAGTGTTGAAGCTGTTCACGGGGACTCTTCCAAGTACTCCCATTAACCGCATCAGGAAAACATCCATCAATATCCATTGGTTCTGTCAAATTTTCATCATCCATGGTTCTATGTTCATGCAGTGCAGGTAAAGTAGCAACAATAATCAAGAGGCTTACAAAGGCCAAAATCTGAGAGCTTCATGTGACCATTTTTGTCCAGAAGAAGGTTGTCAGGCTTAATATCTCTGGAAAGACAGTGATGGTAAACTTATGAGAAATGTTAAAAGCATATTAAAAACATTAACCTAAATCACCACACTTCCGGCATCTAACACATTGATTTGATGACATCATCAACAGTAAGATACTCACCTGTGAATGTAATTGTGCTTGTGAATAGATTCTATGGCCAGGACACTCTGAGCAATGTAAAATCTAGCCACATTTTCTGTTAAGGTGTCTGCCCTCATCAGCAGAGTCATCATGTCCCCGCCAGGCAGATATTCCATAATCAAATACAAATACTCAGCATCCTGAAATGAGTAATAAAGTTTCACAATGCAATGGCTGGCTACTTCTGCCAGCAAGTTCCTCTCAGCTCTAACGTGCTCCACCTATGACCAAAAGAAAAGGAGAGTGCATATTTAACAAATTTGACATAAGGTAAAAAAATATTAAATATATACATATCTTACATTTCTTAAATTGACAAATAAAATAAACAGAATTGCTTTCCCACATGCTAGTTCAAGTCTACACTCACCATAAACTACTGAAAATGGCCGAACTCTCTCATTTTAAAGAAAAATCACAAATGAACTAAGCAACAGCCAAAGCAATCCAAAATAGAGATGATATGTTATAGTGAGAATAAAACCCATGAAGATGCATCTCATAATATTGAGAGTACCAACCATTAGTACAAATCTGTAAATGATATCTAAAAAGTGCATAGTGTAGCCAACCCATTTTCTCCGATCACATCGGGATGTGCCTCTGCAGAGACCAAATATTATTAAGCAGCAGAAACAAAAGAATCAAACAAAAAACACAAAAACAAAAGAAGAAAATAAACCTGGATAACCAGCAACGGTAATGCCAAAATAATCACCATATTGGAATATCTACCTCCAGCTAATGTCCTTATTTGAGGCATTCACCTAGTTCAATAATGTATGTTCAAACCATATTGAAAACATAAATAATATTCGTAAGTGAAATGTGAAAAGAGAAATAATAATGGAATAAAGTGTGTTGTTTCACATTAAGCTTTTAGATACCTTTTTTGAATTTTACGTCGTCTCATATAATGAGGAGGAGGTCTTGCATGTCCTTCGTCAGATGCCTCGGGCCCAACATTGTGTCCATATTTGTGCCTCCCTGTCCCACACGGAGGTGCCTTTGATATGCGTTTAGGCCGACCTTCAGCCGCTGTAGGTAACCCAACTGCCTGCTCAGCCTGAACATGGGGTGGGTCAATGGCTGAAGAAGGGGTACCAGACGAACTATGGGAGGGTGGCTCCTGCTGCATGTCAGGTGGGGTTAGATTAATACCCAGGTCAAATGATGGAATGGGTGACAGCTGAAGAAATGACTGTGGGGTGGGTGGACGAACGTCAGACCCAGGACAAGGAAGTGGGGTGGGTGGAGGGAAGGTGGGGCAAGGAGATGGATGTGGGGTGGGTGAAGGGATGGTGGGCGTAGGGGCTGGATGTGGGCTAGGGGAAGGGATGGTGGGCGTAGGAGCTAGATGTGGGTTGGGTGAAGGGATGGTGGCGGTAGGGGATAGATGTCGGAATGGATGTGGGGTGGATGAAGGGATGGTGGGGCTGGCGGATGCATGTGGGGTGGATGGAGAGGGATCGGGGGTAGGGACAAGCTGAGGGGTAGCAACAGGCGGACGAGATTGACATCAGGCCGGAGCTGTGCTCGTGCTTGGGCCGGCAGGCATAGCTGCCTCCTCAATCGAGGCCTCAGGGATAGGAGGTTGGACACGTGTCATCGCCTGCACTGCCGTCAGCACCTCAGTAATGTCGTTGTGGTCCTCCGTGCCCACTGGGTGACGCCTCAACAAACGGACGTATCCTTCAATCTGCACATAGAAAAACCACATATATTAGTAATGCAATACGAAATCAACAATGCCAATCGATAATAAAATAAATGTTGGTTCTGAATTGGTTCTGCTACTAATAATTGCAAATTAAAGGGAGATGAAGTGAAGTGCTAAGCAAAAAATGTAGTAACAAACATCATGCTCTCTAAACAGTGGTTTCATGGTAAGAACTACGGTAAGATGTAGAAGACATTGAGAAGTTACCAGCAGAGTCACTACAGCACCAGGCCTATCGATGAACCTCCGAGTCACCCTTTTGAACTAGTCATGGTACTCGTGCTGTGGAGGCATATCACCAAGAACTGCTTCACAACGCCAATAAAAGCGATTACCCCACTCAATGATATGCACAGCATGTTTCTGCATCCAATTAACACCGACCTTCCCCCTCAAATCAATGCCATGAAGCACTCTGTCAGTGTCAACATCGCGGGGAATTTCTTGGATCA
Organism: Quercus agrifolia; assembly: GCA_029955455.1. Lineage (NCBI taxonomy): Eukaryota > Viridiplantae > Streptophyta > Magnoliopsida > Fagales > Fagaceae > Quercus > Quercus agrifolia. The sequence goes on along the minus strand of JARQAD010000001.1, from coordinate 88,633,878 downwards.
TCCCAAATTGACGAACTACACGATCCGGTGTATGTCTCTCTACTAGGTGGAAACATACAAGCGGAACCGTTGCCGTCCATACGGCCCTCCCTGCAACGCACCACGGCGGGAGGTCATCAAAATGAGCTTCATATGGCTGCCACACCACCTACAATAGCCACAAAAGAAGTACACAACACATTAGGGAACAATGTTTATATTTCAAAGTTCACGAAACCTATATGGACATTCGTAAAAGCATTTTCATACCTGGTCTGGCAACATGGAAGCTAGTTGCTCGCGATACCTGTCCCTGAAGATGTGGGCGGGCCTATTTTTCTTGTTTGGGACCCACAACCACCTACAATCAAGAAGAAGGGATCAATAAGTACTGAGATAATCTTAAAACTATAATGTAATCACATATAATGTAAAAACTATAATGTAAAACTAAGATAATGTTAAAACTAAGATAATGCAATCACATATAAGTACTGAGATAATCTTAAAGATATTAAACTAATTAATAATATCACTAGAATAAGATACGGCCCTTTTAAAAGGCAAAGCACAAACCAGCTATATTGAGAGTCACAAAATTATAGTAGATTAACATAATCATATACATTGAACCTCGGTTTAAAATTTTGTTATGTTGACATAAAAAATTGCTAGAAGCCTTTAAAATCAATAAATAAAATCAAGTTACATGATTATGGGGTTGGTAATGATCACATAACAGTATGTTATACAAGTATGAGGTAGAGACTTACTTTAGGGATAGTGGACCACGTACTGGAGGACCATAAGCACCCACTGGCGGGCCACGCTCAACTGTCGGGCACAAATAGGGGAACCTGGCCCATGCCCAGTACTGGAGCAATAGTAAGCACCCACCAATCTGACTGGTGTCCTCGCTTGCCCTGCATAGCTCTTGATACAACCATGCAAGGCAAGCACTTCCCGAACTGTACCTCCGTGGGTTGTGAAGGTCTTCCAAGTGCTGCACCCACATTAGATGCACCCTATCGCCGGATTTGTCCATGAATATTGTGTCCCCCAATAGCGCTAGGATGTAGCATCGTGCGTATTTATGCAGCTGATCCTCTTCAGCATCAAGCGGCAATGGGTTAGCAACTTCCTCCAAAAGCTGGTTGATGAGAATCCTCTGCCCATCAAGTTGCTTATGGTTGTTTTGATTTACAGGTCGAAAGCCAAGGAACTCCCAGCACACATCCCCCCAAGTTTTTTGTGTGCTCCCTGTTATAGCGTCACCATCAACAGGAAGCCCGGGAAGAACCTCCACATCCTGCAATGTGATGGTGACCTCACCATGTGGCATGTGAAAGGTGTGAGTCTCGGGCCGCCATCGCTCCACTAAGGCCGTTATCAGGCCATTGTCAATCTCTCTACCCGGGACCCAAAGGAGTCCCTCCAAACCAACTGTGTTGATGATGTTCCTCACTCGGTCGTCCACCATTGGAGGTTGCTTGGAGAACTCTGAACTACGACTACGGCAGGTAATGGACCCTGGATCCTGCACATAACAAAACCATGGATTAATATATGACAGCAAATACGTGTACATTGTATGGATTAAATGCATGTGCACAAGTAAATATTTAGTGTTGTGTTTTACCTGCCCATTCCAAATAGCTTCGGACCGATGCTTCGCCTGCTGTGACAACACTGAGTTGTCAATGGGTCCAAGCTGTGTATAGTCAATCCATCCAACATTTGCAGCAGCCATACTGCATAAGAATGATAAGCAGTTAGTTTCAGAATTGAACACACAATATGCTTAAATATATAGGTATGAGTTGGAGCAACTAAAGCCAGTTTGTACAATGAGAATTCAGTAAAAGATGAAAGACTGAACCAAAAGAGGCCAATATGAACACAAAGCATTAATTTTTAGACTTAGGATTTTATTTTTAAGGTTACAGTTTTGAACACACGCAGTTTTTGTATTTATTTTTATTTTTTAGACGAATATCACACACAGAATAATGCTTAGTTACAAATACCACAATACCATGAAGGGCTTTGATAAACTTACTATCAAACATGAGATTAAAGGGTGCATACACATGTTTCACAAATTTCACCATGAAACAATCATGTTTGTTTTAGATGAAGATAAGCAATCTTTAACTCTTCATACTCAATAACCTTTTCAATTCATAAACTTTTATTTGTGTCCTTGTTATGTGTACAACATGTTTTGTAACAAAAATTGAGCAAATTGACATTGAAGGCCAAGCGTTTTTAATTATTGATTATGCATGGGTAGAACCATATAAGCTTGAGATCTGTGGGAAGTGAAATAACGTGTTGTGGAGTAAAGAGATTGAACAAGACAGCTACCGCTAATGTTTAATTTATTTTACCAACTACTTTCCCTACACCAATATGACATACTGAAGCCTCATAACAACCAATTGCATGGTTGTGATGAGAAAAACCGTACACACAGGAATGAAGGAGGCTAATTAAGCCATAACAGACCAAATAGGCACCCTCAGATGGAGATCATGTGAGTTCTAGGTGGTCGGTGAAAATTCTAGATGCAATCATGGTCATGGTAAGGACTGGGACTGCATGCTTACAACTGGGAACATTGCCTGTGTTGGGCAATGCTATCTATATCTAGATAGTGAAGCCATGCAAGAACAAATTTTAGCCAGGTTTTAGACCATTAGCTTGGAAGTTAATGCCTGTATTAGTGCATGAGTAGGTGTGAGATTCTAATCCTCAAATGTACAACACAACAAAAATGGCTGAATGGACTCAATGTCAACTCTCTCCCGAATAAAGAGTATCAAACATGGGTACTAAGAAAATTACGTATTTGTTCGCTCCTCACACTGTTGGCATGCATTCAACTGCATGTCAAGCGCGCACACCAAATCCTTAGCCTCTTACCCGTGTCATGTCCATCAAATATTTTGCATTTTGAAGTGTCTGTTTAACATGGAAAAAGAAATTAAAATAAACACCACCTTTCTGCCAAAAGCCATAAAGGAAATCAACTGAGGAGAAAATTGAAGTTTTATTTTGTAACCCTACGACTTAAGCCCCTATTCCTTAATGGCGACAATACAAAAGGTCCAATACCAAGAGTATGGTCAAACGGAACACAAAAACCCGAATGATTTTCAAAAATAACCAAACCATGTGTACACAAGGATTAATTCAATTCTTGCGTATGCAGTATCAAGACTGCTTACAAATGCCTTGATTTATGGAAGCTTTTCCTGGAATTTGATGAACAAGCCAAGAGATCCACCTATAATAGGCTGTACTGGCCCCCTTTATGGATTAACAACACTCACAAAAATCACTACAGAAGTGAAGATTGAAGAATGAAGGGAGCTTCTTTAGTTGAAAGTTTATTTTGAATGAAATCACCCATAGGTTGTTGGTCCACCAGTCAATGATTTTTATATTATTTTTATTAATTCTCTTTTGTGTTTCGTGTGGTAGTCTGGTAGATTTCACTGTCCAATCGATCAAGAGGAATGGTAAAACTCCAAAAATTTGAATCTCGCAAGTCTTTCTTTCTTTCCATTTTCAATCTCTTTTTTGCTTCCATTTTAAAAAAAAATATTTCTGCCTTCAATTTTAAGTTGTAGTTTTAATTTAGTTGTTTATTATTAGGGTAGAATGTAGTTAGAATAGAGTTTTCTGCCTTAGGGTGCATACACAACCCTCATGCGCAGATAGGTTCTTCCAAAAACCTAAAGCTTGTTTTTTTATCATCTCAAATGTTGAAAGACTATGTTTCCTTCTTCAAATATGAGTAGTAACATGCCTAGGAGATAAAACATATCTTAAAAACATGCTCTTAGAACCAGCCCTAGAAGCAGGATACCCACCCTCTTGTATGTATACATGTGCCCAATGTGTGTATTTCAAATACCTTTTTTGAAGTTTGTGTGAATAGAAAGTGACTCACTTAACGGAGTCCTTACCAAAATATAGCTAGTAGGTACATTAGTGGAGGTCGATCGATATGACCAGTAAAATTTGGGTACCTACTACCTTACCAAGTCCGTACCTTAACTCCGAACCGAAAGTCTAGTTCATTAGACCTTTGCATAAGGGTCCAAATCGGTTTCCTGACCTAAACCAGGTGATGACACCCATTCTATGCCCAAACATCAACTTAGTGAGGCATAGTTTCAGATCCATGTGTAGGATGGATCCATATTGGGCTCCAACCAAGTCGAGCTCATCACATGGTGAGCATTAGTCGTGCTCATGGATGGTTCGGGCAAAATTGTATAACTTTTGTCCTTGGCCAATAAACATTTTCCGATAAGTTCTATTCAGTTTAGCAACACTTCAGTTAAGCAGTACTTAGATGGTTTAAACTTTAAATAACAAAAAAAAATTAAATTAAAAACAAACACACACGCGTGCTTAGAGTTGAGGATCAAAGAAGATTGGATGTGATGGGCAGCCCACATGGCCAAGCAATTGATTTACTCATTAACAAAAGTGATATAAGAAGCATAATTCAGATGATTTATTGTGCTTAATAGCATCAGTAGAGGAGAAATATAAAGGGACATTAGCATTAGAAGTATGGTTATTATATTAGGACTCATGTTAATACAAATAACATTCAGAACCTTTTTAGTTAGAATGGATCTAGCCTGCCTTATATCTGCACAATCTACTAATATACAAGGGTGCTCAGTGCTCCAATTCTAGGAGTTTCTTTTCCAGTTTCATTCATTTGATTTTTGGTATCAAGCTGACATATAGCAGATTTGGTTATGTTAGGCAACCTTGAACCCACATTTAGTGTTGACATAGGATATGTTGATAATCATGGAGAATTGAAGGAAGAATTGTCAATCTAGTGTCTTAAATTACATGGTGCTCTACATCACAACTCCTAAAATTATAGTCACGGGTACTTGGTCATATGTCTTAAGAAGATCTATTTACATCTGCATTTGTGTTTGTTTGCATGCAACAGAACCATAGTAACAATGAAAGTACTGACTGCTTTTTGGATATACAATTGACAAGGTTTGAAGCCAAGGCATAACCTTGTATATTTTTGTCTTGAAAAAATGAATAGCACCCTCACCATGCTGTACTAAATCATCAACTTTAACAAACCCTAACGTCAACAATTTAATTTAACAAAGACCCAATTAACAAACCCTAACATCATCACTGTAAAACAATGCATAGTTCAAGATTTGAGTATGAAATTTCCCTCATATCAATAGTTCAACCCACGAACAGAACAAAGCACAGAACAAAACAAAAAAAAAAAAAAAAAATCAAACCCACAAACCAATTCAATCTCAAAACACAATAAAGTTTCAATCTTTTTTAGCAGGTTTAACAGTTTTATTACAAATTCAATACAGAAACCAAAATAGAAAACAACTTCCTGAAACCAAACTTTCTTTAATTTTTCATGCATGTTTCTCGGCAACCAAACAGTGGGTACAAAGCAACTCACCATTTTCTTTAGTTTTGAGAGACCCCGTAGACTCAAAGCTTGCTGTGGCTTGATCAAAGCTTTTGGCGAAAGCTGACTAAGACAGAGAGTGGGTTTGACTGAGAGAACAATGAGATGGAGAAGCAGGTAGCGTGAATGAGAGCGTGAGTGACTTGGAGACTGATTTGTGTGAGGTGAGAACGTGAGAGTGTGAGAGTGTACGTGGGTCTGCTCTGTGTGAGAGAGAGGGTGAGGGTGAGGGTCAGTGAGAGTGCAGACTAATTTGTGTGAGAGTAAGGCGTTATTTTTGAATTTAGCTTATTTGAAACTCGAGTTTCTGAGACTCGATTTCACTTTTAGTAAACCGAGTCTCAGAGACTCGAGATCCATGTGGTCAGATTCCACGTGGACACGCCATGTGGAATCTGACCACATCAGGAGACAGAAACCGAGCCTTAAAGGCTCGATTTAGAGGCCCTAAATCGAGCCTCTGAGGCTCGAGTTGCTAATAATATATATACTTTCTAAACCTGGCCTACTAACTAAATACTTTCTTTTTTATGTGTATTTACCCATTTCGTCCCTTCACCGAAAATGAAAAAGAGATAATAAATAAATAAATAAATAACCCACCCCCAGCCATTACTAACAATTAACACCCACCCACTTTTTGACTTTTATGACATGCATTTACTTCTCCCAAGTCCCAAGACTCCCAGCCTTTCCATTTTTCTAATAGAAATCCACCTGCATCCAAATTGTCAATTTCCCATAAAGCCATAACCTCTCCTTCGTCTCTCTCTCTAATCTATCTCTCCCTCTCACCTTTTCTGCCAAGCCCATCCATCACTCCATCTCTCTACAACATATCAATTAGCAATAGTTCAAACTTCAAACCAAAATACCTTCCTCAACCTTCTCATGTTGCCTCTCTTAGACTCTTACCTCCTCCCCAAATTTTATTTTACCCACGGATTTGAAAGTTTCATTCACCAACTCTTATTTATAATAGATCTAAGATTCTCAAAATGAGGAAGAAAAATCGTTCATTCTCATCATTCACAACAACAAAGTAACTGCTGCACCAATGAGAGAGGCCAAATGGGGAAGAAATCAAGAGAAACAAAGTCATTTTTTGTATTTTGCAAAACCGGTTCAACCATACCGGTTTCCGGTTTTACGGTTGAACCAGCCGGTTTTTACTATTTACCGGTTTTTAGACTATTTTCAGTTTTCAACCATAATCGGACCGGATTGAAGGCCGGTTCTCGGTTGAACCGGTCGAACCGGGCAGTCCGGTCCGATTTTTAAAACTATGTTGAGTAGGGCTGTCCAAATCAACCGCCTACCCGTTCCACCTGCCCGGACCTGACTCAAAACCACCCGATTCGACAGCTCTGGCGGTCGGACTCGGGTCCTGACTCCAAATTCTTGACGCTAGCTAGTCGGGTTTCGGAACTCTTCCTTTAAAACCCGTGAAACTCGACTTGCCCGAAGACCATTAAAATCCAACCATTTTTTCCAGATTCCAACCACTTTTTCACTTAAATCTATCGATTTCTAGCACAATAAACACCAGATCTGGCCGAACTGGTGATTTCTCATCACGATTTGGCAAAAATCTCATAGAATCCGATGAGATCTCACCTGATCTTGGATGGATCTAGCAAGATCTCGCCAGATCTGGTGAGATCTTGCCACATTTCGATGGATTCCAGTGAATATCGAGTTCACCCGAAATCGACGACCTCCCGCTGGCAACCCAAACCAACAAATCCGTTACTGTAACGAGTCGGTTGCAGGTTAGGCAAAAACTCGATCCGCCCGACCCATGGACAGCCCTACTAAAGAGTACCTATAGAGCAATGGTTAACAATCAATTTTAGAAAAGTTTTAACACCACTTTTATAGAAAATGAAAAAAAAAAATTCAAAACATTAATTGCTTTTTTTTTTCTTTTCCTATAAAATTTTTCTTTAAATAGATTATTAACCAATACCCTAAGGACATCCGTTAGCATTTTTCAAATAAATAAAATCTATATGGGCTCATTATGCATTTTTAGCGCTCATACTTCTAATTTTTAATATCTACTAATATTATGTCCATGCAATGCACGTCTTAATAAAAAAATTATATATAAATTTTAAAATATATATTTTTTGATAATATAACCAAATCTAATAAAAAATAAAATAGTAAAAATATTTTTAAAAATTAAGTTACATGGAAAATGTATATTATGTATTTTTTTTTTTTTTGCAAAAAAATATATTATAAAATATTTTAAAAAATTATGGCAAGTTTTAAATTTCTAAAAGCTCTTAGTGGTAAAATTGTAATTTAATTATATATATTTAAAAAATATATATTCTATAAATATTGGTGCAATTTAAGATGCATTAGACCTCTTTTTTTTAGTGCAATATACGGTTGCTACAATTTAAGATACATTAGACCTTTTGATTTAGTGTAGTGTATGTTGCTACAATTTAAGATGCATTAGACCTCTTTTTTTTAGTGTAGTATACTGTTGCTTCAATTTAAGATGCATTAGACCTCTTTTTTTTAGTGTAGTATACTGTTGCTTCAATTTAAGATGCATTAGACTTTTTTTTAGTGGAGTAATTAAAAAATAAGAAGAATTAGATTACACTAAGTCTACGTTGCTGCAATTTAAGTTGCATTAAACTTTTTTTAATGTAAATGTTTTCTTTTTAAAATCTAAAAATCTAAAAAAAAAAAAAAAAATGGCAATTTGGTGCTGTCACTTGGCACAACCATGACATCTAAGCCCAACGTTTATTATATAGCATATGATTTTCTTTGTATTTTTCAACTCAAAACTATTGAGTTTAGTTCAAATATAATAAAATTGTATTTTTTCAACTCAAAAAATAAGAAAAGAAAAAGAATTTTTGAGCTAAACTTGAAAAGTCAACTTATAAAAAGAATCAATTTAAAACTCAATTAATAAGTCTAAAATGGATGGAAGGGGAACAAAATTGACCGAGTGGACCGAAGTAGACCTAATTGGACCAAATGGGACTGAAGTAGGCTTAATTGAACCGAATAGAAATTGTTTAATTTTTATGAAGAACAAATTACCTTCAAAAAATTTTAGAAAATAAATTATAAATTATATTAGAATACAAAATAATTATTTATTCTCACGTACCATGTGATTCTACGACTAGTAAAGAGCATAACTCTACTTGCTAAAATCCCCAAATACCAATTAATGCTTCAGCTAGTGGTCCAAAAACAAATAATGAGCCCAACATGCAACATGACTTTGGATCATCAAAAAGCAAAATGATATTATGTTTAGAGTGTATACACTCATCTCTCTCACAACACGTGGGACTCACACACCAGTAGGTCTCACTTGATGTGAGAAGCTGGGTGTAGCCAACTCAACAAGTTCATTTAAGATGATTAGGAATTCATGTGGTGTAGTAGTTGTGGTGATAGAGATTTATTTGGATGTGTTTGTGATTTAGGTTTTGTGCTGGGCCAACTCAACATGATTTGAGGTGTAAGGTGAAAATTTTTAGTACAACTAATTCACTTGAGTGATATATATTATATAAGGATGCTACAAATTTTACAATATAAGCCTTACAAGGCATGTCATTAATAAATAAAAAATTGATTCAAATATTTATTTATTATTTTGTTTAAGTGGCATCAATCATATTCTTACTACTTCATTGTAAATATTTTATAGTATTTTTAGAATTTATCATTCACTTAATGGAGATTTGGCTGGGATTCTACCACAATTTTTTCTATAAAAAAAAGAAAAAAAAAAAAAGAAAGAAAGAAGAAAAGAGTGTCAATAAGATAGTAAATGAATATTTAAATTACTTCTTGTAATTAGTGAAATAAAAATTTGTAGTATTTATAGCATCACTCAACTGTTGTAAATTTGTAATATTTAGAGCATCACTCAAGTACTGTTGTGAGATTTCTTAAAAGTAGAGGAAAAAATGTACCACTCACATTTTAAAAAATAAATAAATAAATAAGAAAAATAGCTTATTGACACCTACTCTTTGGGGCATTTTTCTAGTAGGGCCTCCTAGGGGATTGCCTATGCCTAGGACTGACACTAGTTTTATGAAAGCCTTTTTGTGCCACCTTTGTAACCTTCATATTTCATTAATAACTTTCTCCTCAGTAATGCCACTTATAGACGTAAGCTTAAGCAAATCCATGTAAATCTTTGTCTCCCTTATAAAGGGATTTTTTTTCCCTTCTATTTTGTTTATATTGCATAAGGTTACAATAAATTCTTCTTTATTATCTAGTTGCTACTACAGTAAACGTTTGGACCACTTTGCAGATGCTACATTTTGATGCCATGAGATATTTACCACAATTTGATTCCTTTGTGTTTGTGAAATACTTTATTTTCATTTGAATGAATTTGCATGGAAAGAAATAACATTATCAACAGTTGCCCTTTTTTCTTTTTTCTTTTTTTTTTTTGAAAAAGAAGCTTACAATCAAATATATTCGAGCTAGCTAGCTTCTGGTCCAACCCTTCACACACACAACAATGACACTACTTCATCAAGAAAAACTGGAATAAAACAGAGACTGATATCCATTATTTATACCCCTTGGCTTCATTACTCCAAACTCAAACCACACAACAAGGTTCTCAAAAAACTTGCCTCATTCTCTCTCCATCCTCCAAGTCTCCTTAACATGGGCCTTGTGGACGTAGAGTCTAAGTCTACTAATCCTAAGCTCCGAACAGAGGGGGAGCTAAAGAAAATTTTCAAGCAACACGACGCGAATAATGATGGTCTCCTCAGCCAAGCAGAGCTAAAGAAAGCCTTTCAATGCCTGGGCTCATGAATCCCTGGCATTCGAGCCAGCAATGGGATTCACCATGCTGATGCCAACAAAGACGGGCAAATCGACGACCAGGAGCTGAACAAACTCGTGGAATACGCTATGCAACTTGGATATACCGTTAAGGCGTAGAAATCCTTAATTACGTTTACGTACTTAGCAGTAACTTGTGAGAAATCATGCACTAATGACATGGGTGCTATGTGATTGCAAGCTTCAGCTTCTTCTATAATGTAGAATCGAGAAGTTAGATCTTCCACAATGTTTCTTTATAAATTTATATGGGGTGGCAATGCGGTTGTGTTGGTTTCATATTTACTTTTCTTTCTGGTCAGGCTTGTATTTCCTTGTCAGCTATGTAATATCCAAGTTGTTATAACAAGGAATATTGTCTGCTCACCATGTTTACTTGGTGGAAGCAGAATATATATGGTCTACTTGAAAAAGTACAATTTCAGAACTTATTTCAATACCATTATTGCTCCTAATTCTATAGCTACTAAAATTTATGAGTTCAATTAAGGAATACCCTAAAAGCATTCTTCAAAGATGGGAAAATCGATGCAATTGAGCAAAATATGGCACACGAGTAACTTTTAGTTTAAAAAATTCACTTTTTCTTAATTTTTCTTTTTCTTTTTGTTTTGCTTTCCAATGCAGGTGAAATCCAATCAATGCTTTCTTAAGAATGCCTTATGACAGGTATTAACAACCACCAAAATTTCATAATCACATTCTCTCTTGTCAAATATTCTCAATTATTTTCATAGGAAAAAAATTTAGGACAACAATTATGATGCAGTGAATTGTGAATAGTGGTGAAAAAGTAATAGATTTATATAAAAATAACAAATAGTAAATCATAATCGTGAAAGAAAAAAAAAAATAGTAAACAACATAATGTTAGAACTTTTTTTTTTTTTTTTTAGTTGTATTAAAAAGAAGAATTTGGCTTATCTCCAATAGCCAAACCCTAAAAAGAATAAACAAACGCTGATGGAGGCAGTCACAGGTTGCCAACATGGACCCATCACCACCACTAACACTAAGTAACACTTGTTTTATTATATGAATTAGCCCATACAAATGTTGAATAAAATCAAAAACATTTTAGTATTAAGAACAAAAATCAAAAGGGAGAATATGGCGGAACTTAATATTTGAGTTCTGATCTTATCTTTTCATGCTCCTATGAAGAACCAAGCATGACAATATGAAGATATGATTCATGTGAATGTGTCTGCCTTAAGTGGCATTCTTTTTTTTTTTAAGTGGCTATGTTATGCCTCAAACCCAACCAAGAGGGTTAAGCACGCAACAATAGACGCACACTTACAAGATCATTTTTTTTTTTTGGGGGTATTACAGGCTAGCAACTTTAATATAGATCAAACAGGCTAGCGGGGAAGATTTCGTAGTGGAATTGTGAGCAACAAGGGATGGATTAAACTTGGGGAGTGATTTGGGAATTACTAACCTTATAATTGAGGTGGATGCCCAGATGGTAATATCACTCGTAAGCAACTAATGATATTCATCCTTTTAGTGCTATGGTTTCAAATTGCAAGATCCGGATATGCAATATGAACGTTTGTTAAGTTACAACAGATAATCCAGTAAACATGATGGACTTGATTGGTATTTGGAGTTAGTGATAGTCCTTAGGGGCTTTGGTGAAGGTGATGAAAGATTTTTGTTTGCAAGCCTTGACCAAATTTAAGCCAAGGTGAAGATTTGTTACGTGTATTGATTTGGATATCCATGTACTACAAACAAATTAGATTTAGAGAATTAAGGATTTTTGTGGTGTGCTAGTTGCGGTGATAAAGAGCTATTTGGATATATTTGGGTTTTTGTGCAACCTTTGTAGTCTCTATATTTCCTTAATGAAACTTTATTCTTAATAAATACCACCCATAAATGTAGGCTTAAGCCAAAAATTTATATCTTTGTCTTCCTTGTAAATTTTTTTTTTTTTTTGGGTATATTGGATGAAGTTACAACAAATATTCTTCTTTCTCATCTAGCTGTTTATACCATGATAAATGTTTGGACCACTTTGCAAATGCTACAATTTGGATACCATGAAATATTTATTCGACAATTTGATTTTTTTTGTGTTTGATTGTGACATGTTTTCTTTTCATTTGATCAGGGGCAGAGCTACATTGCTCCTTGGGCCCCCCCCCCAAATTTTTTCTTTTCTCCTACAACTATACTAGTAATAGGATATAACCCTCCCAAAAAAATTAGAACCGCCCCCCACCCCCCAATTATTTTTAAGATTTCTAGTTAGTCCAGTAGATTTTTAGTTGGTCCCCTCAATTGTTTAAAACTTTATTACTTGTCCACCCCAATTATTCCTAAGATTTATAGTTAGTCTAAAAGATAATGACTAATAGTTGATCTTCTCCATTATCCAAAAAATTTATAATTAATCCAATGGATAATAACTCACTCTCTAGCATCATTGACAACCCATTTCCCAACATAATTTCAATTTTTTTTCATCTTTACTCTTTAGGTACCTACAAAGCTTTGTTGTAGCTACTAGTGCTAGCCCATTGCCCTATTTTCTTTCTTCTCAACACAAAAGCTTCTATCTCAATCAAAATTATTAATCAATTTTTTTTCCTAGTGCAACATCATCTTCTTGACTCTTTAAAGAAGTGAATATGCAATTGCATTTTCTTTTTCCTCTCTTTTATCAATCATCATTGTTATTTTATCATTAGTATTATTTTTGTTTCTTTCTTCTGCTACTATATGTGTGTTGATATGCATAAGGGTATTTAAGATTTTTTTTTTTCACATTTTTGTATTGCTATCTTTATTCCATTAAAGATTGTTGGACATAATTTTGATGTGAACTGTTCTTTTATTGGATTTTTTTTTTTTTCTGTATTTGTATTTGTCTATAATAAACTATATAATTTTTGTATGTACATTAATATTTAAGAATATAACAATATATCAAAGTTAATAATTTTGTATTCAATATGAACTATGGTTAATATATCAATACTACAATTCGGCCCCCCCAGTAAAATTTTCTGGCTACGCTCCTGCATTTGATTGAATTCGTAAGAAAAGAAACAACATTATCAACACTTGCATAAAATATTTCCTATATAACTTTATATGAGGAGACAATGCAGTAATTGTGTTGGTTAATTTACTATTTACCTTTCTTTTCCTTTCCTTTCTGGTAATGCCTTGTATTTTTCCTTGGCAGCTATGTATTATCCAAGTGGTAATAAAAAGGAATACTCTCCGCTTGCTTTTATTTTATTTTTTTGCTGCTAAATGCTTGCCTTTATATTTACATGGTGGAAGCAGAATTTGTATGCCTACTTTGAAAACGTACACTTACATGACTTTCCAATCCCATTATTGCTCCTAATCCTATAGTATACTCATAAGAATCCTGTAACCGTCAGGGATACAAAAATTTATCAAAACTGTTTTCCAAACTTACCATTCACATTGCAACAAATTTGCAAAAGTAACTATTAATACTTATAATAAGAAGAATCTAATTTTGGCTTTAAAACACATCTAAAAAAGCTTCCAAGTTAACTTCAATTTCAATTTTGTTATAATTAAGTTGACGTAAAACTTATCTATAACTTCTACTATATATATATATATATATATATTTCTAAATTAATGAAATTATTTGGTTCCGGCTTAAAAAAAAAAAAAAAAAGGTTATTTATTACATAGTTTTGTTAGAAAAGAGAAGCAAGTAACGTAAGGAATTTATGATTACTTGTCAACTTAGACTTAATTATAACTCCTGTGAAACAAGAGAAACAAATAAGCTGGGAAATTATTTATGCTTGCCACCTTAAACTGGAAAATTATTGTGTATTTCCAAAGTATCATAAATGCGTACTCCCTCCTCTCACATGAATAGTAGGTCTCACTAATTAAATTTATGATGGGATCCACCATTCATGTGAGAGAATAAAATACGCATTTATAGTATTCCAAGAGTACCCACAAAAAAAAAAAGGGTTTTAGGCTGCGTTTAAAAAACGCGGCTATAGACCCCAAAAACGCAACTATAGGGTAAAGCTGCGTTTTCTATAGCCGCGTTTATAAACGCGGCCTAAACACCATAGCAATAGGCCTATAGTCGCATTTTCGTAACCGCAGCTAAAGGTTTGACCTATAGCCGCGTTTTTGTAACCGCAGCTATAAGATTCGGGCCTACAATACAAACACATCCAGAAAATTTATACTTATAAAAAACACAACATACTCACAATACAAACGCACCCAAAAAATTCAAAATCAAACACAAACCCAGAAAATTAAAAATCATCCACAACATACTCACAATGCACAAGCTCAGAAACACAAACCTATGAAGAAGGAAGAAAGAAAAAAGAAAAAATAAAAAAGAAAGTTACCCAGATGTGAAGAAGGAAGGAAGAAAAAAAAAAAAAAAAAAAAAAAAGAAGAAGAGAAAAGAGAAAAAACATACCCAGATGTGAAGAAGGAAGAAAGAAAAAGGAAAAAAAGAAAAAGAAAAAAGAGTTACCCAGATAGATGTGAAGAAGGAAGAAAGAAAGAAAGAAAGAAAGAAGAACCTGAAGAATGAAAAAAGAAAGTGAGTACCATTGCTCCTTCACAAACGTTCACAATATTGGATCCTCGTCATTCTCTTTGGAGCCCTCACAACTTTAGGATTGTCTCCCCACCAAGGCACCAACCAGCATTTCTCTTTTACTGCATTATTGACTTTTGAGAGCTTGGCCTCAAAAAATGGGACTTCAAGTATAGGTACTGTTTTGTTGAATGCTAGTGCAGTGATTTGTTACATGTATTGATTTGAAATTTTGGATCGATCCGTGTACAATATGTTGAACACCAAACCAAATTTGACTTTGGTGATTGTTTTTTAAAGGCCGTAAATAGACCTTTGCACTTGTATATTTTTCTGAGAAATGTTTATTATTCACACATTTACATATTTAAAAAAGTAACTAAAATTATGACTTGAAGTTACAATTTTAAAGTAAAAATTTTCATTTCAAGTTACAGTATTAGTTGTTTTTGCATGTGTGTGTAAATGTGTGCATAACGAGAAGATATTTGGCATCAAATGATATCATGTCACTGACATCAAAATCTAATAAGTATAAGACATGTCAGTAAAAAATAACTACCCAAATAATAAATGAAAGACATGTGTTAATGGGTAGTTACTTTTACGCACATGTCTCTCATTTATTGGGTTTTGAAACGGATGACGTAGTATCATTTGATACAAAATACTTTTTTGCGTGTAACAGCATACGTTTAACAATTTTTATCATATTTTCCTAGTCAAGCTTTGTTATTTAACACATCAATAATTCTAATATCACACACTTTAACACATTTATATGATTAAAAATCTGGTGTCCCTTTTTTATATTTCTCCAATCATTCACTACTACATGTTCTTATTTTTAAATAACCAAAGTTTAAAATAAAAAAAATTAGACACTTGGTATATTATTATTGGTGGAGTATAAAATAACACCAAAAGTGGAAAGATTATTTTTGCACCATTTTTATACTAGATGCTAAGTATTGAGCAATGGTTTTGCTTTCGAATGATGACCCTAATCAAGAATGGATAGTATTTGCTTTTTTTTATTTTTTTATTTATAATCTTGATTGAGGATTATATTCTAAGAAAAGAGTAACAGACACAAGTGATGATGCAAAGGGGACAACACATGTGACACAACCTTGAATGCTATCTATACGGACCGAGAATACCGGCCCATTACTGAGCTGGTGGCCCATTCACTAGTTAAGCCCAACCAAACATTTAGTCGATGTACTCCCCCCCCCCCCCCTCCCCCCCCGGGTGGGCAGCGGGGGGAAATACTCATGAACATGGAATAATGCCTTAGTCTAAAGCCAGTTAGATCAAAAGATAAAGTTTTTTTTGGTAAAACCTAGGAATTTTTGTCAAGAAATTATTTATGGTTCAATTGTATTGTTGACTTGTAAGCAAAAAACCAGTAAAATTTTATTCTGTACTTGAATTACCTTGATGATTTCCCCCTTAATATGGGACTTCTTTGCTAAAACCATAACAATAATAATAATGATGACAAATATTGTACTTATTTATGGCAAGTATTGGGGAGTAGTTTTTCCTTTGGACGGATGATTTTAATATGTGAGAGTAAATAGTTTCTATTTCATACTTATGACTGAGAATTTTATTTTCTGGAAGTACGAAGGTGAAGGAACCACCACACTGGTGTTGTAATTAGGGTGAGAAGTCTGTTGACATCATACCTTTGATGACATTGATGCTTTTAAAATGACATTTGAGTCCAATAGAGAACTCCAATTGAAACTTTTCATTTCAATAATTTCTTAGACTTGACCGTGAATGTTGTCCAATAATAAACATCCAAAAACAGTTACCACAAAAGGTACAGTTAAAGCTATCAACTTTGACTCACACATGAACCACTCCAACAATTTCCCATTCACGTGGGAATTCAAATCTCTGCCAACATATTTGGATTCATTGATTCAAGTATTCTTTTGTTGTGGATATGGTTTCGTAGGAGGTTAAAAGAAAAAGGCCGAATTATTACGTCCATGAGATATTTTCGACAATATTAGGTTCTAAATATTTAGAAATAAAAGTTTAGGTTCTAAATACTTTGTATGTTAGCAAACCAAGAACACAAACTTGTCTAGGATTAGATCTTAGGGTCTATGAATTGTTTTAGACATTGCTCAAAGTAATTCAAGTCAAGATTCAAGAACATACAAACTGCAAAAAAGAAAAATTGAAAAACTTTCAAGCTTGACCGATAGAGAGAGAGCTTCAATCGATTGAACTGCAATTTGTAGAATTTTTTTTAAGGCCTGTTAGCTCGCGAAATGTTTAGGGTTTCAATCCAAACCTACTAAGTATACAAGGAAAACCCTAAAGCACATTTTTCAAGTCTTAGAGAGTTACTCTTATGAGATTTGTGAGGTTATTGTACTTTCTAACTCTTTCAAGCACCTACCAGAGATCAAACACACACATATTGCTAGTACTGGTGGAGTAAAAGTTGTAGCAAGCTTCAGTTATCAAGTATACTGAAGATGAAGACATGAACTGAAGGTTCATGTTGGAGCAAGTCCACATCAAAGATGTCTGAGGGGTTCAAAGCTTAAATTGGTAACTATAGTTAGATTTACTACGAATTGATATTCTTGAACTATGAATCTCAATTTGATATAGTGGATTGTTCTCT